>JAWXYG010000001.1:34320000-35520000 GCA_034222035.1 Acacia crassicarpa | reverse complement strand
TATTGCGGCCTCGTTGGTCATCCATTTAACTAATAAAAATTTACGATAACACAACACATGATTAATTCACTAATTATTATTATCATAATTTTATTTAATTCAATTTAGCTATTAATAATATTTTACAATTTATATATCAGATTTTTAATTTGCAAAATATTAAATAATTAATTCACTATAATTTTAATTAGTGTTTCAAAACTGACTATATTTTTTAATTATGCAATTTGAATCAAAAGTATATTTTAATATATAAGGAACACATAAAAAATAATATTTTGAATCATTTTTATATTAAGTTTAACTGTATATTTACAATTTAAGTCAAAATATTCATTAATATAACTCTTATAATTTTAAAAACATAATTAAATATTTATATAATTGTTGTCACACTACAATTCATCAATAATGCAACATTGCATATGTTTTGGAGAGCTAACGAATATTTTAAGTTCTTTAATATTTATCACTCACATGTCTATGTCTATTTTGAAATATATAATCACTTAAAAAAAATATGATCTAAAATAATATCATCATCTTGTTTGTCTATTCTGAAATTCTCTAATCTACATTTATGAAACAAAATTTTAGTGAAGATTTTAAAATCTATCGATTAAATTAATTTTGAAAGCTAAAGTCTCAAACTGTGATAATCCATGATTTACTTAGCAAAAAGGTTTTTTTTTCTACAAATAAAAATGAGACCTCTGATTTTTTTCGTTTTCAAGTTTTAATTAATCATGTTTTTATTGGCTCTTTTTCTCTCTTTTTTTTTAACAATTTAACCTTCAGTTTTTAGTAATCTCCCTAATTGAAGAACAATATAAAATTGGGAATGTGAAAGAAAATAAAACCCAATAAACATAACATTCAGCCTTGCCAGAGGTAAAATCTAAAGTAAGAGTAAACTATTTAAAACCCAATAAGGAAGATTAAAGGGGGGGAAAAAGCAATTATACAGGAAATGTTAATTATTAACAATAAACATAACTGAAAAATTAAATGTTACCTGTGAAAAGATAATGAAGAAGACAGAGTTTCCAGATGAAGGATGAAATGAACTTTCAGATGAAGAAGATGAGAGGAATAATGGTGAGGGAGAGGGAAGGGTTGTGTGTGTGTGGGTGGTTTGGGGGGGTCCTGTAGGGTGGTGGGGGTCGGATGTCGTGTGTGTGTGCGTCGGGAGGGGGTGGGGGCGGGATGAGAGGTGTGTGTGTGCGTGGGGAGGGGTGGGGGCGAGATGAGAGGTGTGTGTGTGGAGAGGGGGTGGGGGCGGGATGAGAGGTGTGTGTGTGTGGGGAGGGGGTAGGGGCGGGATGAGAGGTGTGTGTGTGCGTGGGGAGGGGGTGGGGGCGGGATGTCGCTGGGAGGGGGGCCTGAAGGGGTAGGGGCGATGAATAATGGTGAGGGGGAAGGATTTTTGGTGTGTGTGGGGAGGGGGGCCTGTGTGGGGTTGCCGCGAAAAGGGGGGGCGCAAGATTCCTGACGCAGTGTTAGGATTCCTTGACGCTATGAGGCATCAAGGTTCCCTGACGGCTCATTGAGCCGTCAGGGAACCTGACGGAACTTGGCATTAGTACCGTCAGGTGTGCTGATAGTATGATGCTTGCGTCAACTTCTCTGACGGAAGTTCCAGTTTCATCGTACTCCCCACCGTATCTACCCGAAAACAACCTTATTTCGGTAAATAGTTTCAAAACTACCTTATTTTGGTACTTTTTTTTGCAAAAAGTTGGTATTTTGGTGTTTTTCCCTTACTAATTCACACACACTCATCTATAATTGACAACTATTTTCTTAAAGTGTTTAGATGCCCCCCCCCCAAAAAAAAGGCCCTTTTTTGTTACATATATCCCTTTGCATTTGACATGCCATTACCAAGAGTGTGGCCTACCAAAGTTAATGATGTTCTCACAATGCAATTTCAATTTTAGTAGTAAGATCTATTCTAAATACTACTATACATTATCACATAAGAGTCTTGAAAATTTGTGCAGACAAGAGTATTGGAAGAAAATTGATAATTGAATATTATTTCACTTATTTGTATCTCTTGGTTAATAATTTAGGAATATTTAATTGATAAATAATGGGTTTTATTACTTAATTGGGCTTTGAGCTTTTAATTAGATTTAACTCATTTTTGTAATAAAATTCCAGATTTGCAATGCTTCACTATTTTCGTCATAACTTTTGATCTAGATATCGGATTAGCCTCATTCTTCTTTTGTTTTTTAGATGATTCAGAATGCTGCAATTGTTATGAAGACTTGAAAGGCTGATTCAGACAAGAAGATGGATGAAATTGGATCTAAAGACAGATGCATTTCTCTGGATTTTTATTTTGTCTGAATTTTGTAATAAAAGATCAATTATTAGAGGTTTCCTATTTTTGGGCCAATCTTGTAGTCCTAGTGTTTCCTATTTTTAGGTTAAATTAGATGGCTAAAAAGAATATTATACATTACGCTTTATGAGATTTTTTTGGATTAAATTAGAAGCTTACTATTTTATCTGAATCGTTCATCATGTTCAGGTTGCTCTTCATCTATTCATCTGCATTTTTCCCAACCACGCTTGGCCAAGCTTCTGTGGTTGACCCATGGATTGAAGATTTGGTGAATCCAGAGGACCCACGCTTCAATTTTTGTAACGTAATTTGTTTCTGATTATTTTAATCGAATCCGATTATAATTGCGGATTAGGTATTAGATTTAATACCTAGATTGATATCCCAAGGACATAGGTCGGACCGAGTTACGAGAGACCATTGTGAGATTGCACAATGAGCTCACCGCGTGTCTGATCAAATGCTAGGCGATTGTCTAGTCGAGGGAATATCTGGACAAACACAGAGATTTCAATTTGTCCAGAATCAATCACGAGTTTAGTTATTATGTTTTTGTCTGATGAAGGTTATGGAATCATAATTCTGGGTTAATCGTTTTTAAATTGATTAATCTTGTTTTCATATATTTTATTTTAGCTTTACTTCATTTAAATTGCATTGAAAAACCCTCTCATTCTGGTTACTGTTTTACTTGTTTATTGTTGATTTTAGACCCGTTGTGAATTCCTTGAGAGAAACAATCCAGGTTCTCTATACTGCAATCTTTATCGAACTTGGTTATTTTATGAGGGTCGGCAACTCTCATCAAGATTTGGCGCCATTCTGTGGTGAATCGGCAGAGATTATACAATGTAGTCTTGTATAAGCTGATTCAGTGAACCAGCAAGAGCAGTAGATGAATCAGCAAGCGGAGATGATGAAGCAGATGCAGGATCTACTCCAGTCCCTATTGAAGGACAAGAGTACAAGGTAGGCTCCTGGTGATGATGACCATACGGCTGCTGTTTAGACTTTTTTTTAGTCCATTTTGTTGGCAACATTATTATTTATATTTCATTTTCTCTACATAAATTCTTATGATTCCTCCTATATATTTTCATGACATACACTTCTTTTTTATTTCATAATTTTTTATATTTTTTTATATAATTCTTATATTTTGTTTAGGAATTTAATTTTGCGATAGAATGGCAATTCCATCCCAAATTCTCAATTTGTGACAGAATTACTGTTCCATTGCAAAATGTGAAATTTTGCAACATAAATATATTTCTGTCGCAAACTTGGTATTTAAATCTATTTCCGTCGCAACATTGGTATTTTGAGATGGAAATACTTTCCGTCGATAAAATTTAATTTTGCGACAGAATTTTGCGACAAAACTTATATTTTCTATTGCAAAAAATGCTTTGCGACGACTTTTTTATGTCCGTCGCAAATGGTGACTTTTTTTGTAGTACAACTAGCAATAAGTAATCCTTTAATCATTCTCCATTAATGTGTCAGTTAATTTTTCTCTATATCACCTCCAACTATCGGTAGCGAGCTCTATTAAAAAAAATAAGAAAAAAGAAACAAAACTTTCAAATTGTAGTGTATATATAACCATTGAAAATGGTAAGCCACGTCGGTGTATGATCATCTCTAATTTTTATTATTCTTTTTTTTTCAAAGATAAAGACGAATCACAATCGAGAATATAGAACCAAATCTGGTAAATGAGGCAATGCAATAATACTACTTTCTTTGTTTTTAGAGTACTAACTAATATTAAAATATACTTCAGGATACTGAACAGTATTAAAAAAATTATTTTAGGATCTTGGAAAAATTATTTTTAGTACCATTCAGCACCTAAAAATATATTTAATGATAATGAATTATACTGAAAAATATTTCACAATCTTAAAAATAATAATTTTAGTATCAGTTAATACCCTAAAATATTTTTTAGGATACTAAATATTCTCACAAGTCCAATGTACGATTAGGCTTTCCAAGAGTTATACCAAACATGTGCATTATCTATCACCCCCATTGCATTTTCTATCTTATCCAACAACCAAATAAGATTTTAGTGGCCTGGTGATGATTCTAAAATTGTAAGGTTGCCAGCCATCACGATGTCTCTTGAGTGATGAGTCTGATTTTTTTTTTTTTTTTTATCAATGAGTCTGATGACCCACCATGCTTTTTTTTTGCTATGAGCCCACCATGCTTTTTCATTTGATGTGAAGAAGCAAACTTTTCCTTGTCGTATTTACCAACAAAAAAAAAAAAAAAAATTCCTTGTCGTGATATAAATTAAAGGGTCCATTCTTACATTTCACAGGGACAACAAGTACACTTGCCTTTTCTAACTATAACAAAACTCTAACGGATAAAGAAATGCAGAGAGTACATATTTTACTTTATTAGGTAAAACAAACACAAACTATTACTCCATCATCTCATTCCTAATATAAGATACACCTTGTTAAAAAGAAACACCCATTTTATAGATAATTTTATTTTTTTATTAAAGTGAGTTTTAATTTTATATATATGTTTAGGACTAAAGAAAGTAATGTTTGAGCACGGCATGATGATGACACAAGATTATAATCCAAAAGAGAGTGAATTATTTCACAGGGGCATGATGATTCATTATTGGGAGCAATAATCCATGAACATCTGAATAATGGCTGAATTAATTCTGTTTTTAATGTATTAATCAATATTGATAATATTATTACTTGTTACTCAATAGGGTTGTTTCCTTTGAGCAAAAAAAAAAAAATAGGGTTGTTTCTATTTTTGCCAAAAAATTATAGAGTTTTTTTCTATATTTATAAAATCTTTTTATATTTAAAAAAAAAAGATCAATCTTGCAATGAAACAAGCCAATTAAATAATGATCCTCGAACTCTAAAAATAACTCCTAAGTTGATTTATAATTTTTTACCACGCATTTGTTTTTGGAAAAAGGAAAGGACATAATCTCATATCCGTGTTGACAATCAAAAGCATTCATGTATTGAATCACACTGGTTCTATACATAAAAAAATGTTACTCATAGTATTTATAATTTATAAATATATTACGTATTTTCTTATAAAATTATAAAATCTATACGCGTGTTGTGTGTGTGTGTGTCAATTCATATCAGGAAAAGAAGTCAATATGATAAAGGAAGCTACCCTAGTACAAAAACATAGCTTTTTACACCCAGATTCTAGATTGATCATAAAGCGCAAAGTATAAACAGTGGCATTTTTATAAATAATACAGCGAATGATTGACTTTCTACACTGATTGCAAAAAGTCGTGACTTTTTACGTGGGTATTGGTTCCATAACTGATGTAGAAAGTCATTTTCATCTACTGCTGTTAGAAGGATTTATCCTTTTATTGCTTTCTAGCTACATCATTTCATTGAGTAAACCTTGCATCTCCACTCACATTATCTTCTCCTTTCTTCCTTTGTATTTAATCTAGCTAGAGCCAAGTTGAGCGCAACAACTCAGATATCTAAGAATATCTAAATTAAATTAAAAGAGAACACAATATATATGTATATATATAAAGTTGTGGAACCAAATGGGTTGACTCTTCACTGATTGCTTAGGGTTAGTTTAGATTGAGGGAAGGGGACGGGAGGGGACGGGAGGGAACAAAATGGTGGAGAGAAAAATTTTGTATGTCCCACTACACACAATTTTGAATCCCATTTTCTCCTCCCCTTTTTTTCCCCTCCCCTCAATTCAAACTAATCCTTAAAGTCAATTAATATATCCAAACATAAATCACTTTACACTAATTAATTTTTACTCCAATTTCAATTTATAAAAGTTAGTTAAAATAAAAATCACATTTACGAGCGTTAATCTAAACAAGCCCTTAATAAGTTATCATGACTCTAATTTGAGATATAATTTAACTAAATTACTTGTGGGAGTAGTTTTGTTTTACACATAGGAAGTCCACCTAATAATCTCTAATACATAATATTCCTTTGTACAATTAAGTGATAAAGACAAATCAATAAAACTACAACCAAGTCAAATGCCACTAGATAAACGAATAACATAGAAATTGTGGCAAAAATAAGGTGATTCGAGCTGACTTTTGTAAGAAATGGGATTAGATTCCTTCGTCACATCTACAACTCTATATAAAACCCACAACCTAGTTATCCGACCATTGTAATTTCTCAACATAAGGAAATAATATAATGGGAGATAATTAATATTGATCAGAATAGGCGAATAGTGGATTAAGCTTCCAAGTTCTCTCAAAGGCTTCCAATATTGTTATATTGGAAGTCTTTGATGGAACTTGTGGAGCTTACAATTTTTCAAAAGTTATAGCCTTTTTTTTACTTATAAATAGAAGTGAATATTGAGAGATATATTTTGACCATAGAAATTTCACCTATTTACTTATTTTGAAACCCACTGTTACATAATTGTGATTCAGGGTCTTCCTTTCTTATCTCTGGCACGTGATTCAATAAGAGAGTTTTTTCCTTTTTTTCTTTTTTAATTTTTTTAGAGTATATATATTTTTCTATTAGAAGCAATCTTGTTTTTCTTTATTTTATACATACATACATTAACTATATCATTAATGTATATATTCTTGTTGTTTCATCATTGCTGTAGTTATGTTTTTTCCATTACTATTGATTTGTCTATATATAACGATTTTTAACCGTTAAATATTAGACACTATATTTTATGGTTTTTCAGACACGACTATTATATATCGGGATTATGTATAATGGTTGTAAGGCTAACCTTCTTTTTTTTTTTTTTTTGCTCAAGATGGTTGTAAGTCTACAGAAATAACATATATATATCAAACACCCAAACAAATCTAGTTCTGGCTAGATGTATCTATATATATATATATACAAAATAACCAATTCTGGCCAACAAGTTCCAACAAATTAAAATAAATTATCGTATTCTATCTATACAATAATTATCAATACATCAAAGCTAAGGTAAGAGAATATACATATAATCAAGTGTCTCTTGGTCGAATTCCCTTATGACAAGTGAACCAGCCGAACAAGTAATAAAGAGTAAGTAGAGTTATCGTCCCATAGAGATTGTTGGTATCAAGGATGATTCCAATTTCTAATGACAGTTGTGTGAAGCGAAAGTAGAGTTGATTTTGATTGTTTTTACTATTAATAATGACAAGAAACAGATAAGTGATCAAAAGTCGAAGGAAGACATCAGTTTAAAAGTAGGCTGAGCTCGGATTTCATTCTAATTCGTATCATTCCCCAATTTACGTGCAATGCATTGCTATAGCAATTATACTGCACATCTTCCGCAATGCTACAGCATAATCGCCCTTCACAACGCTATTCAATTAACCCACCACTATCCTATACAGAAGTGTTTGCATTCTATAATTACAGTCCTCGCTCACTCCCCCATGTTCCTATGGCGATTTCAATTTTAGTCTGTCTAATTAAACCTAGGTGTTCTGGTTATGAGCGGTAAATCCATTCCTAGCATCTACAGTTTAGGTCGAGCCATGCACGGGCTCGCCTAGTAAACACTATCTAATAGAGGTCTAATCTTGACTCCCGTTTGGTAAGCAAGACCACTGGGATAGCCTTTAGCGTCTGCTAACCGGCTATGAATTAAAACACTGTTATACGAATTGAATTCATTAAATTTAAACCTTAGCAAACTGGATTCATTCTACAACTTAGAAATGCATTCTCACTTAGTCAAAGGAAGTTTAGTTCATGACTAACGAGGGGAAATGCAAAATAGAGTAATATAAAATAGCCCATGGCAGAATTACGAAATAAAATGACAGAAGAAAAATAAGAAAACTCGTCGCAAGGTTGACGGCGTAAGAGGCGTCCTGTCACGCAACGTCTCTACGTCTTCTACAATCCGTCTTGCTTCAAGGATAGGTTGGGTCCAATCTACTATCCTCTCGGTCAATCTTCTCTCTCATTCCTTCTGTATGAGTTCAGTCAGATAGGAATTGTGTTAACTACTTGACTCTCACGATTTCGATGACTTTAGGTTTTGCTGTGCTTTCCTCTTATAGTTAGGTCTCCTTACGTCATGAGTCCAATGAGTTTGGGCTTCCAAATCTGTTAGGTCCAAATCCCTAGATTCGGTTGATTAATCCTTCTTTTAATACTGTGGGATTCTTAAAATCTTTCTCTCGATCCTCCATATCTTCTAGGTTCAACTTGATACAATCACCGTCTAAACGCCTGTCTATATGACCTGTCTTTGTTTCCTGAAAACTCACGAAGAAAGGTCAAAATAACGTAGCGCATAATTTTGCCTTACTTACGTTGCTACAACATAGCGGTCGCATTGTATTGCTAGTGCAGATGTGAGCATGCGGTATGTTGTAGCATCATATCAGCTTCGTTATGCACTTTCACAGCAAACCATAAAGTAATCCTTTTCTTATGCACACAAGCAGGATAATAATATGAATACAACATTTTGTAAGATCTATCCTCTATTTCCCTATGTAGATGAATTCTTAGACATTCTATCAGATAGCACACAATAAAGCTTAGATTTAGCATTTGCAACAGTCAAAACACATAGAAAAACATGGCATAAATATGACTCATCAAACTTCCTCACACTTAGCTTTTTTCACTCTGAGGCAAAACAAAGAGAAAATATAGAGTAGAACATAACCTTGCAGCTGTGCGCTTGTCTTTGGAACCATATATCCTATCATTGTCTTAAGTTCAGCTTATCCACGTAAACAATCCCACTACCCAATACTGGTGAACAGATGCAGGGCATTGCTCTAGCAGGGAGCATCAAGAGACTCTCGGATGATGTGTATATTTGCTCTCTCGCATAAGGGGATTTGTTTCTCTTAGTTGTGCTAGCCTAGAAGTTCTACAAGCTTGTCAAAGTTCTAAGGTTGCTTCTCAAGATCTGAACTTATCCACATCAAAAGGACTTTCCAGGTTGTAATGCATGTAGTGGCAGTATGTGTGGGGATGGTTATTTGAAATGAAACATGCTATAGCCAGGTGCCAAACAAGTAGTCATGTAGCTACGTCTTAATATGCTTTATTCAGTGTAATGCTTTATACAACTACAAAAGTACATTTTGTCATGACTTTTGTACAATGTTTTGAAACTTGTATCGGACCGGCCGATTCGAATCAGAAACCGGTGAACCTGCCGGAAAACTGGTCCGAGTTAGCTGCCAAACTGGTTTGGAGTTGACTCCGAGTCAACTCGGCCAACTCAGTGTGATTTGGTCGAGTTAAGCGAGTCACCTCTTTTCACTGCTAAAAGCTTGAAACGTTGGAAACTCTGGGAAGAAGAAGGAGAAAGTTTCAGTAATAGAAGGAGAAGGGCCGGAAAAATAAAAGCCGGGCTTCCAAGGTTCAAGCAACTTGTATATCGAGATTCAGATTGTAAATCTAAGCCCAACCAGTGAGTCTTATCCTTCCATCACAGAACTCAACCCCAAATCGTGGTGATTCAAAGAAACAGAGAGGGTAAAAATGGAGAAGGGAGGAAGGAGGGGATTTAGAATCTCTCTCCCACCGGGAATCGCAAAGAGCTAGAAACAAAAAATAGGAGGGAAGAAAGAGAAATGTAACAAGAAAATATGTTAAGCGGAGGGCACCACGCTTGCTATTGAAGACTTCAAGTTCAGAGAGAGAGATGGACTAGATAAACCAAAGGAACTCTAGCTGGAAAATAAATGCTAGGCTTCTTTTCTGACAAGATGTGACGCTTGCTTGGAAGATTGATCTGTACACTTTGCATTTTTCAAAGGTACTCTTAGATATGTAATCTTCTTGATGATCACTTTAGACAAAAATTGTAAAATAATCCCAAACTATTATTATCATAAATATTACTCATATAATAAGAAAAACAGAAGTGGTCCATTATGTAAATGGAGCAAAATACCCAAGAGGGGAATGAATTGGGGATTTTTAAAATTTCTTCCTTTAAAACAATAAGTCTCTGTTTTGCGATGCTAAAACAGGGATAAACAAAGTAAGGGATAGAAATATTGAACACAGTGGATTTATACTGGTTTGGTCCAAATCTTTGACCTAAGTCCAGTCCCCAGACACTTCGGGATTTCACTAACTCAACTCAGATGATTACACACTCTGTAAGTCACTGAGCAATTCTCTCACTAGAACTTACTCCTCTTTACAAGTTGTAATCAAATAACCCAATCCCCAAGTCCCAATACTTTGAGATCCTTACAAGAAAAGATGATAGATAAAGAACTCTCTAAAAAGAGCAAATTAATAAACACTGAAGATCGAAATATCCAAAGATATTGACTCTTAGAGTTGAAACAGTAAATGTTCTTAATTGCTAATTGAATGTGCAGAGTTTCAGTGGTTGGCGAATTCAATGCTTCGGCTATTTATGGTTGTTGTCATTAATGACCATTGGTGAAGCTCATAAAGTAGCCGTTGAGAGACTTGAATGTGTCTGTTAGACTGATGAAGCTTTCATCGAGAAATTCGCTGATTTAATATTCAGGTAGAATGTGAAGAGTTGACATTCTCTTTCATTCTTTTTGTTTTTGCTGTTGTGAAATAGCATTCAATGTACAGACGGAATTTCAGAGACACTTTTCGTTGATCAGAGTTGCTTTGCGTGTTTATCACTGTTTTAGGTAGCTGCATTTAATGCTTCTGACAGTCCATATTGCTTTATCCAAATCTGCTGATAACTTATGTTAAAATCATGTGAAACTTATGAGCAAACTGGTTAAAAGCATTTGCTAATTGAAATATATGATAATCAAGGATAATAAAGATTTGTTCAATGAATCAAGTTTCTTGCAGAACGTTGTTTTGAAAACAGGACTATGTTGCTCGAGCAATGATCTATGCTTGCTCGAGCAAGCTCCTTTGAAATGCTCAGGAAAGTGCACTTTGGTCGCTGATGCTCGAGCAGGAAAATTCCTTTGCTCAAGCATGATTTTAATCATGCTCGAGCAAGTCTTTCATGATCTAGTTGAAAGCACTTGGAACTCGCTGCTGCTTGAGCATGCTTTCCTGCTTGCTCGAGCATGATCTATATCATGCTTGGGCAAGCTCTTATGTATGGTGAAAATGCACCTTGCTCAGCTCTGCTCGAGCAACAATTTTTGCTTGCTCGAGCAACATTTTATTCCTTGCTCGAGCATGGACTTACGTGAAGAAGAGAACACAGGTTGCTTGACTTTTCTCGAGCAACCTTCCAAGCCTGCTCAAGCATGCTTTTCCTTCATACTCGAGTATGCCCATGCCTTGCCCTGTAATGCTTGCTTTGCTCGATGTTACTCAAGCAAGCTAAGGGTTCTGCTCAAGCAAACCTCTAGGTTCTTTACAGCAATACTCAATGCCAGTCTTGTGAAGTGTATGCATGTCTTCTCTTTAGAGCCCGATGTTGCTCGAGCAAGCTTGATACCTTGCTCAAGTAACCTTCTGAAAGAACCTTTATTAGATTATATCAAATGTTCCTTGCTTATTAACTTGGAACTTGTAATCATCAAAAACACACAAGCTAACACATTATTAATTAGAGTAGTATCATCTAATAGTATATACTCCTCATGGAAATATAAGATATAGTTGTACTACAAACTATGTTCTATATTTAGAACCAGAAGTAATACTTTTTATTGGAAAAAAATATTATTTTTTATTGTTTAACAAAATATTTTCAGTATTAAAATATGAATATTTTTACTTGTTTGAATTGAATTATATTTTCTAATTAATACCGGTCTAACTCCAATTTAACTCCGGTCTGACCCATTGACCCTTGACCCAGTATCTCCACCGGTTCAATCACAAGTCTGGGTTTTAGAACCTTGCATTTATACCATGGGTGGTTTGCTCAGCATTGCAGTGCGCATCTTTTTATCAATTGACTGTCTGGCAGCTGCTATAGCTACATATGTATGGCTCAAAAGGATGACAATAGGAGTATGATAACAGTTGCTTATGTATGGGATTAGTGGGTGAAAAATGAATGTCTTCGTCCGATGCAATTACATTCAGATGCAAGATATCAAAACCAGAAAAATAACACAAACTAAAGAAAGTTCTTAACACTAGCAGGCATGTTCATAGAATTATGAAAAATTAGGCTCAAAATATTCTTTCTATAACGTCCTCCATTTAACTTAACATAATAACTAAGGGTTGATCAACAATTAAGTAATGCTTCATCATTTACCAAAATATACAAAAATAAATCAGAGTATGCAGAATGAGCCCTAACGTGGCAATATACAATCATCCAACATATACCAAAAAGACGGAAGCACTACTTTCAGTAGTAGTAGCCTAAGCTTCCGAGGTCTTCCCTGATGGACACGCATGGGAACTATCACCTAAAAAATGTTGGTAACCATCAACCCAACTCATTACAAATACTAATATGTGCTAGTAATGTGCCATGTGGAATAATATATATAACAATGGTATTAAAAATATAATTCAGTAATATATACATCACCAATTTCATGTCATAAATTCTGTATCATAAATCACATATCATGGTTTTCATTGACACAATTCCCAAGATGCCTCCCATCAATCCAACCGAGCTGTCTTATTTCCACCGACTAGACCCATAGGCTAAGTTACATCCATATTACTGGCTACTCAAAAGCTCGCTGGTCATGTGATGAGGACTGGCCAAAATCCCCAGAGCACATGTCCCAAACCATGGGTCTTTTCCCCTCATTAAACTAGTGGGATATCGCAAGCCCTCATTGAACTAGTAGGTCAATCCCTCATTGAACAAGTGGGACAATAGAAAGCCAACTATCGTGCACTAATGGAAGCTACACCACGTGGTGAAATAAACTACTCCATTTCTTCCCAATTCAACCCTTTCCATAATTATCATTATAAATAACTCAACAAGAATTTTTCCAAGATTTTCACATCATGTTATTTAAATAATTCTCATATACATGTCATAGTATCTCAATTCTCAGTTTTTATACATATATAAATATATGCATATATTTCACAATTCAAAACATAAGGTTCTATAAGGAAATTTCTATTAAAATATTCATAATTATTTTACAACGTACTCACAAACAACATATCAATACACATAACAAGTGGAAAGTGGTTACTTCTCACCGAAGCTAACTATTATCACACTGCTCTTAATCTAAAAGCGCAAACGCACACCAAAAATCAATCTACCATAATCAATTTACTAATCATTAATAACTCTTCTAAAACTCTACATAATCAAAATTATAACTTATAATTTCATAAAATTAAAAATATACAAATTTTAATAATAATATATTTGGAATGCTTGAAGTAGACACATTAGACGACACTGAAAAATCAGTGAGACCATTGTAACTATTTATTCTCCTTTCGATTTATTATTAATTAATAACTCTCATTTTTATTATTTATCCCTCTTTTAATAATAATATTATTATTTATTACTATTTATTTCTATTAGTTATTTTATTATTACTCTACAATTAGTTTAAACTCTCAAAGGCTATCCTAACACTTAAAATTAGGAGTTTATAAACACCAATCATTATATAAACTATACTCTTTAGATATTAATAAAATCATTTATACTCTTTGGATATTCATGAGATAGTATTTTATTATTTCAAATGCATATGATTATATATATCTCTACATAACAACATAATTTCATTTTTGTTTCCAAACCATATATATATATAAACCACAAGACTTACTTTTATTTTTCTTGACATAAATAAAATTCCATTATCTCTCATCCTCAGCAACGTACGTATATATATATATATATATATATATATATATATATATATAAATAGGTTTTTCTCTTATTTTCCAAATGCAATGATAATATATATATATATATATATATATATATATATTATCCATTTCCACTCATTTTTTTCTCCTGCTAATTTAGAAATTTTTGAAGTTAATTTTGCTAAATTCGGAACATAATTTCTTACTTGATTAATCAATCCTAAAAATGCTTGTAAATCTTTTTATTTGTTCAAATAAGGCTAAGGTTTGGTTATGATCATATAAGAGCCATAAAATCAAGTTTTAGATTACGCCTCCAGTAGGAAACGAAGGAAGGCTGTGCTGAGTATGATCTGAAGGAGGAAGGTCTGAGAGACGTGTTACTCTCTGTAAAAGTATTCCTGTATGAAAGAGGACAGGTATCCTTCCATGACCCGGATCATATTTGGTCAACCCCTGAAGCTTGATGGTTGGTTATAGTATTGTCATACCCATATCTTCTCTATATTTGAACATATAACCTGGCTATTCGCTTATATGATATATATATATATATAACAACAACAACCAGGTCCAACTAGCATCACACATATATATTTATATACTTTCAATCAAAAAAGTGTTTCCTATATGCAACAATGACCTATATATATTAACCACACAACACAGTGAAGCTTTCTCTTATTTTCATACGTGCACAGCATCATATACTATTCAATAAGTTCTTCTTCCTATTTTTCCCAAATGTGCAGCAGGTATATTTATATACAAATATATCAGCAAAGTTCTCCTATTTTTTCTTTAACAGCAGCGTGATATATATATATATATATATATATAAGTGTGTGTGTTTGTTTGTGTGTGTGTGTGTGTGTATAACTATAAGTTCCTCTCTTTCTTTCTTATGTAGTGACTTACATCAGTGGGATAACAAAGTTTTGGTGTTATATATATATATATATATATATATATATATATATATAATCCAAAGTCCTTGTTTCATTGTTCACTTAGCAGTAACGTTAATGTGTATATATTATATTTAACTACTTTGGGTCTTTGGGTTCTTGAAATAGGAAGCATATATTATTAGACTATTTCAACTATGCCAACTACCCCATGTTTCAGTTTCCTTTCTTTTCTTCTTATATAAATAGCACTTATATATATATATAAAAATTGACAATGTCCTGTTTTAATGTTTAGAAAGCGGAGAATGATTGATAACTATATTCCCAACAGATTCAACATCAACTCTCACGCTAAAAATCATGGAAGCTAGAAGGAAAGGAAAGCTTAACTTACCTCTGTTTTCTGAACGCTTATGCAGAGTAAAGAATATCACGGTGTCGCTCACTCTTCCTTCCTCGGTTCCTCACACCCAAACTTGGTCTCTCTCTCTCTCTCTCTCTATTTTCACTCAGTTTCAAACTTGGCTCAGGTCGAGGCAACGCAATGATAAAGAAGAAGCAAAGAGCATGGTTATATATATACACTAAACCGAGGGTCCAGTCCGAAGGGAAATGCTCAGAGGTACATGGCATTGCGAGGCTCAAGACATATGGGTGTTGCAGGTCCTCCTGATCTTGTGTGAATAGTCGTCGGTTTGAGAGGATACACTGACGAAGAAGCATGGCGTGATCTGCTTTGCCGCTAATGTGATCAATGCTGAGAACGGTGACGTGTTTAAACTGATGTGTATATATATTTGTTTTACTGTTTCTACGTTTTTTGTGTTTCTGCAATTAAATGGGGAAGTATGGGCTGAATAGGTTTTATTCATATGGACTACAGGAAGCAATCAACAATGGGCTGATGATGGCTCTGTTGTGGGCCAAAATGGTTAATGAATTAAGGGAGTATATACTTTGAGTTTTTGTGCCATTGATTCCTCAAATTGGGCTTATGTGCTACTTGGGTTTTATTCCAAAAATTTATCTTTTGTAATTATTTCCTTGGTTTTATTTATAAGGAAATAAATTCTTAATTTAATCATTTGGCCAAACTCCATCATTTAATTCACATATATTATTTCTACAAATTTTTTTTCGGCGTAATCTATTCCTTATTTGAATAATTTTTTTCCCAAAATAAATTAGGGGAAAAATAAGCCTAAATCTCCAATAATTATTCTCATAATTATTTTAGGCCAAATTTTCACATTTAAATTTCCATATAATAATCCAATTTCAAATCCCAAAATTTGGGATGTTACACCTTCCATGTGGCTTCACTCTGTACTCTTCCTCACTGTCACTTTGCCCTACACTGGATACTCCAATACCGTCAGTTTCCCAAGCCTACATGGTTCAGTTTCCTTAAGACAATTTTATTCAACCAAGTTATGCAGACAATTGCTCTACTGCTATTGGACTCTGTTCGTACTCTAATTGTTTTATCAATTCAAACAATTTTTATTTTGCCTGAATTGCAGAAGTTAATATAGCCATTCAAAATTCACACACATAAGCACACAGCCCTCCCCCATACTTAAATGTTGCAATGTCCCCATTGCAGCCAATAAGCGAGACAAGGGCAAAGCGAGGCATAGGCAAAGAACAGGGCGCGGAAGGTGAAACGAACGATCAATAAACAGGGGAATTGCAAAAAATGAGAACCAGGGACCATAGAGATGCATAATATGTTATATTCCAAAGCAGTCAAAAGGCCCTGCTGCTAGCAAGCAGAGTGAATAGGGTAGTCAAAAAGAAAGAAAAAGAAAATAACTAATCAACTAAGCTATGGGTTGTCTAACATTCCAAAAAGACTCTCACAAACAAATAATCTTCGTCTTCCTAGAAATATAGAGTAACATTCCAAAGAAAATAACAAAACAACTAAGCTTCGTTTTCCTAGAAATATATAGTAACATTCCAAAAAGACTCTCACAGACACTTTTCTCAATGTGCATGACATTAAGAAAATGTCTAGCATTCAAAGAACTCCAATATGGTAGATTGAAGAAAATAGGCACTTTCTTCCACCCGCTTGTCCCAACATGTTTTCCAAATGGCTTCCCAAATTTACAGTTTTGTATGTTTCATTTTTTTTCAAAAACATCCTCACTAGTCAAAGGTTCAAATGTCATCCTTTCATCTGATTCCCCATTGAAGTATTTTCCCATACAGTGATATGGATGACCCTTTTGCAACCATCTGTGATGTCCCATATAGGAATTCTTCATACCATGCTTCAACCTTATCGATTGTGTACCCTCTCCACAAATTGGGCATCCAAGTTGACCTTTAATGTTGTACCTTAACAAATTGTTGTACATAGGAAAGTCATTGATATGCAAAACAACATGGCCTTCATATTGAAGTTTCTTTCCGGTGAGCATCATATATAGCCTCCCTTTTGTTCCATAACTGCTTCAAGTATTCAATTAGTGGCACAAGGTATCCATCTATGTCATTCCCTCTTGCCTTGGCCCTAAGATTAGAATTGACAACATCATCTACTTCCGTTTCATCAAGAGCCATAAAGGGAGGTTATATATAAACAACATAACTGGGCATGTTGTGTGGATATTGCTCTCATCCCATAAGTAGCCAAAGCTAGGAAGAGGTTTCTTGTTTCTTTAGGAAATTTGGGATACTCAAACTCAAACTTACTTCATCCTGCATAGTCTAGAGGATATTGAAGCATGTTGTCTTGAATCCTTTTATCCGCATGCCACCTTAAATATTTTGCATCAATTGCATTACTATACAAGCGTCTAAAGCTAGGTATAATTGGAAAATCTCATAATGTCTTCTTTGGACTCTTCCAATTCACTTAGTAGTTTGATGAAGAACACAAAGGACACTCCGTTAAGGATTCACAATCTTTTTTAAACAGAATACAATCATTGAGGCAAGCATGTATCTTTTTCATAACTCAAGCCAGTGATATGCAACACTTGTTTTGCATCATAAGTCTTGGTTAGCATATAATTTCCCGATGGCAACATTATTCTGAAAAGCACAAGCAATTATGTGAAGCCTGAGTCACTCGTCCCATATTTTGCTATCTAGTTATATAAGTTCAACACTATAGATAATAATGTGAATTCAGTACAATTATCATGCAAAGGCTTCTCTACATTGCTCTTCATCCTCTCAAACTTTTCTGGGCATTAACTGAATTCTGGTTCAATTACATCAGCCATATCTTAAAGATGATTGGCCTCAAATATACTTGTGTCAAAGATAAGTGATTTACACCTTTCCAAATTTGGCCAACTAGCTTTGCTTCCCACATTATTCTCCCCATGTTTTGTCCAACATGTATAAGTCTGATCAATTCCATACATCACTAAATGCAACTCACAATTGTTTGAACCAACACGTTTCACAATGCCACACTTGACGCTGACAAATAATAAAACCATGATCATCAGCATTATTACGAATCACAAACTTTATGAAATACCCCTCCCCATCCCAGTACACCTTTGACAGACGATTGGCAAACATCCATTCTTTATTTGTAATATCCATCTAGAGCATATACAAAAAACAATTTTTACATACTTTAAACCCAAATCAATACTAATAAATAAAAACTTTAGTAACAACAAATACTTAAAATCACTTAAAAACCCAATCTTTACATACTCTTTATACAAATCAATACTAACGAATAACAACTTTGTAATAACAAACACTTAAAATCACTCAAAATAACAATCTTTACATACTCTTTACCTAAATATATAATAACAAATGACAACTTTAGTAACAACAAACACTAAAAATCATTCAGTAAATAATATTTACATATTTTTTACCCAAATCAATACTAACAAATAACAACTCTAGTAACAACAAACATTTATAATTAGTGGCAAAACCCAAAACCGATCTTTGCATAATTTTTACCCAAGTCAATATCCAAAAAAACAAGCTGAAAAATCACTAAGTAGAAGAAATTCAACTAAACTCATCTTTAGCAAGAAGAGAAGAGCTCAAACACCGAAGCCACAAACTTTGGAAGAAGAAGAAATCAACCCATACACCAATTGCAAGAGCATCCATGAACCCTAAAAATCTGAAACTCACCAAACTCATAGAACCCACGACTCATGAACAATGAATGACGAACGACAACTACGGTAGAGGAGAAGGGGAAAAAACAACCATGGGAGCAACAGAGGAGAGTGAAATGGTGGTGGAGAAGCCAAAATGGAGTCGTTGGAGGTGTAGAAGTGAGCTCTCTGTGACTTTGTAAGTTTCAAATGCCAAACGAAAATGGACCTTTGGAGGGGTTTTGAAAGGTATACTTAACTGTTGTTATTAAAAAACCATTAAATATATTATATTTGATGTGTCTTATTTGAATACCATCAAATATACATCACATATATTTGATGGTTTTTCACAAACAACTGTCAAATAAAAGATACCATTTTTTTCCAAAAAAACAAATTAATATATAACAATTGGTCTATAAAATCATTAAATATGTTCTCATATACTTAACAATTGGTTTAAAAACCATTATATATGTGATTACTTTTTTTTGCCCAGATTATATATGTGATTACTGAATCTCTTCCTTTGCATATGTAATGTTTTCATTAAAATCGTTAGGTATGGAGTGTCATAGACAAATTTGTAGTAGTGTTTTCTTTATGTAAATCAAGAGTGTTTTCATGAAGTCCAAATTTTAAATCACTTTAGACTTGAAATAATCTCAAGTCGGTCAAAAGTGTCAAGGTTAAAGCTCTCTCAATAAGTACAACCAACCACCATCTCTAACGTTCTAGGCAATTCGTTGAGCTCGCCTTCTGGATAAGAAGATCAAAAGTTCTCACTCTCTACACCCTCCTTTTCAGCTTGCGTCACGCCCTTTCCAAGTAAAGAAGAAACGAAGAACAGAGACGATCTCAAAACCCATTTGATGAAGATGATGAATAAATAGTTAAAAATTGTCACTTGCTAGGGGCGAAGGCAAGGGTGCTAGGGGTGGCCCTCGCCCCCTAAAGTTACAGAATGTGACCCAGATTTTCAGAAAATGTATTTCAATCTTATACAAATTTCAATAATTTTATTTTAGTCCCTGCTATTTGTTTTGTGAAGGGGCTAAAATGAAGATATTTAAACGTTTTTGGGGTTGAAATATAATTTCATAAAAATTTGGGTTCTACTTTGTAATATTTGCCCCCTTAATTGTAATTTCTGGCTCCACCACTATTACCTGCATGTCCCTCTCCCTCATGTTGCACGTAGCTTTTGCTTAGCTCTGGTTCTTTAAATGTCACGGGTAGATATAAGAAGGTTTTTTTTTTTTTTTTGGACCTTGAGGTAGAGATAAGAAGATGGAACAAATAAAAGAGAATAAATGAGATGAAATTAAGGTAAAGAAATTAGTAAGAAAAATCTCCCATTCGAAAATTAGTTAATGAAAATGATCTGGTAAAATTTTAATACACAAACAATTAAAATATACTGATTCAGATCATTCTCACTAATTAAATTTTTAATGGGGATTCTTCCCAAACTTTTCCTAAAATTTACGTAATTTATTAGTATTTCAAAATTTTCCCATTATTACATTAAATAATTTTATTTTATAATTTTAATATTTCTTTTAAAATTATCATTGTTATATATACACACACTCACACTTCCTTTTCACATGTCCTTTTTAGTCAATTTATATTTCAACTTGTTTTTTATTAACTATCCAAACAAGTTTTCCTATCAAACTAACTTTTTTACAAATGTGAATCCAAACATAAACCATGTTATCTAATCTAACTTTTATCCAATTTTAAGTTTACAAAAATCATATTGAAAAATTATCACTTTTACTACCGTTAATCCAAACACATTATTATTAGCTTATTGCTCCTTATCATTGTTCATTAAGCCCCAAAGTTTTTCAAAAAAAAACCTAACGTTTTCAGCCCATTCTATGAGTGGTGTAGGGTAATCAAGGCACAAAACCAAACGTTTCAGCCCATTGTTCATTATGCCAATGAGAGTTGGCATAGATGGTAAGGGATCTAGGACTAGGCCCTTGGGTCGTGGGTTCGATCCCCTCTGTCGTCGCTGGGACTCCTTTGGTAGGAGATCTCGTAAATCCCCAGTAAGTGCTCATAGAGCCCGGGGCCATGCCCTAGTCTTGGTGGGGGACTGATGCCGAACCCCTCCAAAAAATTTTTATATAAAAAAAAAAAAGGGAAGATCCTTTTAAAGTCCCACAAACAAGCCTTAAAATAGGCCTTAGCCTAATCTTTTAGCCTGACCGGCCAAGCCTGACCAGACTTTTAACAAGTATGGCCGCAGGCCCCTAACCTATTTCCACCCATGCTTCTTAGGTCATTAAAGGAATTTTCCCAATTTCTTTTACTTTTTTAAGCACATATATATGAAAGACAACTCTATTGGTCACTAAACGCTAAACATGAGTTCTTCTTTGGGCCTGTTTGGGTTGGCGGTAGGAATGGTAGCTTAAAAGCTATCTGACTTTTGTAAAAGCTCAGTAGGAAAAAAGTCAGGTTATAAATGTGATTTATATTTGGATTGCTTGTTTGGCTTTTTGCAGAAGTAGTTTTTTTTTCTAAACTAATAAATGTTTGGATTATCATTTGAAAAGTCAGTTGGGATGAAATATGACTAAAAAGGATATGAAAATGGGCCCACAAAAATAGCTTTTTCTCTCTTCCTTTTTTTCTTCCCTTCTCTCTCCCTTTCTCGCATTTGGCTCAGAAAATGGGCCCACAAAAATAAAGAAAATTGCTCCTTCCTTCTCTTTTCCTTAGTTTGTGTCAGAAAACAAATAGGCCCCACAAAATGCTACGTTTCATTAGCCCAAAAGTCAGGGATATGAGCTTTTTGATTAACCCGTGTTTTTTGACGTTTTTAGGAAAAGTCCATTAACCCTAAAGCTAATCCAAACACATTAAGTAGGGCTTTTTCTCCACAGCCCATTAACTTTAACCCAGACGCTTCTAACGCTCCTGAAATGTCCACTCCAAACAAGCCCTTTAGCGATAATTGAATCTTAGTTTATGTTGTGAGAGACTAGCCTTTCTACTAGACCCAACCCTGTTATTTTTTTTCACTATTTTTTGTTTACACAAATTATATCATACTCATGTCCCTTAAAAAAATAATATCATGTCAGGATCAGGGTAGTTAAAAAATCGTTTTATCACCACGATTTTACGTTTTTACTATTTTTTTTTCATTGAACTGATTTTACTAATTTTCCAAACTCTTTTAAGTTTTTATGATTTTTTTTATGATTTTACTACGTTACAATTTTACGTTTTACGATTTTTCATTCTCCTTCCATTTTCAAGTAAAATCTACATTTTCATTTTCACTGCCATATCGCAAAATTTGGGAAATAATATTGAAAGGCCCCTATAATTTTGAAGGCCTGGAATAAAAACCTAGTGGTATTTTCGTCGCGCCGATGAACTACTTGAAACGCTGACGAAACCGGACCCGACCCATACTGCAGCGAAGAGCACGGAAAGGAGAGTTCAACGTGGTGTCGGCCGACAAGGACGTGGACGCCGTCGAGAAATCCGTTCGTGGAAGCTCGCAGTTCACCAAGTCTTTTCGTTGTTGCTGTTGACGCTGAAGCCACAAGGTTGATTTTCTATTCTTCCTTTCCCTCCGGCTTTTCTTGTATCTACCCATGTGATTACCAGTTTGCCTTAGCTAGAACGTCGCCTCGAAGTGACGGAGGTTAAAGAAGAAAGAGATTCGTCCAAGTGGAGTCGTTTTGCTTTAAATCTCTAATCCGAGAGGGATCATTGTTGTTCCGGTTTGATTTTGAAAAGTGAAAACTGGATTTCTTGCCCTTCCTCTTCTTATTCCATCACAAAAGACTTCTCTCTTAATTATCTAACGGGTTTTTTAGCATACACACAGACCTAAAGCTATTTGTTTGTCTTAAAATCCCTTTTCTTCATCATCGATGTTGATTCTAATACCGAAAAGATGAGGTTGAAGTACTAAAAAGGGAAGCTAAGCGGTCGATGCCCACTGTGATAACCTCCTTAGGTTTATGCGGCTCTTCATATATAGAGAAATAAAGTATTTCTTTTCGAGTGTTTGTATTTTTTTCCTCCTGGAAAAATGGATTAATTCCGTTATTTGTTTTTTGTATGCTCATTGATGTTTAATAAAACTTATGTTTCTCCGAAATTACAGGTTACGAGGGAATTTTAGTTGTTTTATCAACCATGGAGGAGACTGCTAACCACTCAAACAATGGTGATGGCAAGAAAGAGTAAGTTTGTCTATGTTGGTGCGCAAGAAAGACTTCAATTTTTTTATAGTCAGACACACATGGAGAAATGGCTGGACCTTTGTTAGGTTATTTTTCTAATTTTTTTGTGTTGCTTTCAGTGAAGCACCTCAGCTCTCTTCATTATTGAAAGAAATGAAACAAGGACTTGATACTATAAGAAGTAAAATTCAATCTTTAACTGTCAAGGTATGGAAGCATCTGTATTAAGAAAAGAAGCTTACTATTTTTCAGCACCTTTTCGCCTTTATCACAAAATTGACAGTGCTGTCATTTTGGAATTATCTCATTGGTTCTTACTCTAACTATTTTTCTTGAAGCTTCTTTCTCCTGTTGCCAGTTGACCATGCCTAAAATAATTTGTTTCCATGTCTTATATCAGGTCAAACAAAATGAATACCCTACCACAGAAGGATTTAGCTATCTTGAAGCTAAAAATTTGCTTCTCCTGAACTATTGTCAGTCCCTTGTATATTATTTGCTCCGAAAGGCTCAAGGGTTCTCAATAGATGGGCACCCTGTTGTGCAAAGTATTGTGGAGATAAGGTTATTTTTGGAAAAGGTCAGGTTCGATACTGTGTCTTACTACCCTCGAAGGTCATATAGAAATATATATTCTGGGTTTAACAAATTCCATATCCTCATTTACTGCAGATCCGGCCAATTGACAAAACACAACAGTACCAAATCCAAAAATTAATGAAGGCTAGTGATAATGCCAAGGAAAATGTTACTCCAAGTGAGGAGCCTGTTGCACCTAATAAGAGTGAGGATGTATCAAAATATCGTCCAAACCCTAACATGCTTGTTGGCAAAGATGAAATATATATGGTGAGTGAATGTAATAATATGGAGGTCAGAAATGGTGGCATTATAAGAAGCTAGACATCTTGTTTTTTCCTCTCTGACAAGATTACTTCATACTTTAGGATGAGCATGGTGATCTCGTGTACCGTCCAGTAAAAATTGCACCTACTTCTATGGAGTTAGATAAAACAGCAAAGCAGGAAAGAAATGCATTGAGAAGAGAGAAAGAGTTTCTGAGGCAAGCTAAGCAGAGTGAATATATGAGGTCAATGATGAATGATATGGAGGATCGGCCTGAAGAGGTAACTAATATTTTATTTTGAGGCTTGAATGGTAATGATTCAATGAGTTTAGTTGTCTTATTGTTTGGGCTGCATATCACACAGATCAGGGATTTCATGGGAACTAGCAGAGAAGTTGAAAAACATGTTGCCAAGATGGAGGAGCGAGCCCAACAAGAGGAGGAGCTTTTCACTCGAGTTCCACTTTCAAAGATGGAAAGGAAGAGAGATAAATTCTTGAAGAAAGCAAGAAATGGGTATGAGAATTGCCTAGACTGTGCTCTTATCATTGTTGCAAACATCAAAAAGTGTTGTGTTCATGAAGATATTTTTATACAAGCATTACCACCCCCCCCCCCCCCCTTCCTTTCCTAGCTGTTAATGTCAATGTTAATTGTTAATTTTATTCCAGGTTGCAAGGTCTTACAGAGAGTTTCTATGACGAACTCAAATCATTGCCCTTTGGGGATAAAAGTGAGGAGCAAATGACGGGCTCTAGTAAAGATGGCAGGAGGAAAGGAGGACTGAAAAAGCGAAAGGTATGCAACTTATACTTACCTTTTAAAACGCATAATTTTCATTTTACTTGGTCTTCTGCTTATGCTTTATATTTATTTGTTCATTCATTATTCCATCTGATAGGATTTTATTTATAGGATCAAATGATGAGCACGCACATTATACATGCACACATTTACACAGGTTCAAAACTATGACCTCCCAAAGGGAGAGGTAGATGCTATGTGTGCCAAGGCTCATTGGATTCATTTAACAATACCATTAGAATAGGATTTAACAATTCTATTGCCTTATTCTTTTTTCCTCCCTGAACAATGTTAATGCCTGTTCATTCACCCTGTATTTCTAGAAATTTGTTGTTCTCAAGATGTAAGGGTGAGTCTATCGTCACCCGTTATCATTCTTTAAAAAATAGTATGGAAACCCATTAGTCTTTGATCAAAATCACATCTCAAGAGTATGTGGGAGTAATTTTGTCTCAAAAGTTACAAGATTCTGTTTCCAACTTTGAAACTCGATGAAACTTTATCAATAGAGTTTTGGAACTGACATTGTTGGCTTCCCTTGCAGAGGAGACATTGAAGCTTGTTTTCACCTCAAGGAGTGGACGAAGTTGTTAACCAGAACTTACCTCTTCTGGCTGGGAGGAAATAGTAGGGACAGGGAGGGTCTTGGTGCGTCTTTCCCAAGTTCTGGTTGCCCATTTTGGTTATCAGATGTATTTGTTTGTCATATTTAGTCCTTATATCAAATTTTCAATTTAATGTCTTCTTTATTTTGTAATATTTTTATATATTGATAATTGGTAATCTGAGCTAATTAATCCAATAGTAGTTTGCTACAAAAATTTCTGAGCTGTCATTCCTTAGCCTAATTGCCAATTGGTATGATTCCTCTTGGTCATTGAGATAGAACAAGTTTCTTTATTTGATCTCTAACATTACCTCATTTTTGGACTGAAGAATTGAAAGAGAAATTAGTTGAATCTCTGCATTTGTTGTCAACAAGTGATGATGCTCTTAAATCATTTTATGAAGATTTCCAGGTCAAAGAAACTTCAGAACAAAGCTTATTTGTAGGGGCAAATATCATGTTGCTTTATTCTTTTGAGTCACCTTGGACAACTTAGATCTCTGATCCCTGAAAATTCTGCAATTGAGATGCATTTACCTGATTCCATGTAGATGGCTGTCTAGACTAGAATGTTAATAGGTGCTAGTAGTGTGAAAAATTTTCCTGTCTATCAATTTTTGGCTGAAAGTGGTTGAATTTTGTCTCCAATAGTATCAGATATCAAATAGTTATGCTTGAATTTTTGGCAGAAAATGTTAGGCAAAGACTTTATTCTAAACTTCTACTTTTTGATAGAGGGCATTCGTTTCTACTTGAGAGAAATGTATGTTGTCATTTATGATACTTTATTAACAGTTGAGCTCAAGAATAGAATCAGTATTCCTGTTTAACCTTCAACGCTCACCCTTATGTTTGGGTTTCACTTAAAATAATTACTTGTACGAGACTAATATTCTTTAATTCTTACATATCTAACTTGTAAAGTGTAAAATTTATTGCTCATCGCAACTCCAAACTGACACTAAATGTATTTTAAGTTGAAGAGATAGAGCACTGAGTGAGTTTTTTCAAGTCCTCCATTAAAAGTGTCCAATTAAATTAAGAGTAAAGAATTTCTCGTATTATTAAACTACGTCGTTTTGGATTAATGAAGGGTATTTACATAATTTTGCATCTTTCATTAATTCACCTAAAATAACAAACATACCATTTATTAATTCAGAAGGACATAGTTTTGAGGGTCACTGGAAATAACTTATCTCCAATGACTGAAGAAACATTTCCCCCTTAAATTTAAGAGGAAATTATAATGAAGGACCTAAGAAAAATAATATTTATTAAGAAGGACCATAAAAAGTTGTAATTATTTTTAAGGACCAAAAATTAAAATATTAAAATAAAAGGACTAAATTACCCTTAATCATATTTACTATTTTCTCATTAACTAAATCTGGATTGGTTTTTTCTTCCTATCTTCTTATTAACTGAATATAGAATGATTTTTTCTTACATGATAATCTAAAATAATTAATATATAATAATAAATAGATATTAATTCAAATAATTCTTTTCTCATCGTTGAATCACTCCAGATTATTATACTAGAGAAAAGATAGGAAAGATGGAGCTTTTTATAGTTGTGGCAGAAGAAGTCTCGTGCGTTGTGCAACCGTTTGCAGTGTTAGACCTGAGATTTTTTGTGCTGAAGCAGCCAAAAGTACCTGATATTCATTTAATATTACCAGTTGTTCCATTCCCAGATAAACAGAAAATAAAGCAAAAGGCTTTTAACTCAGAAAAACCCCATCAAAAGAGAAGAATGTGGATAAAGAAACCAAATCCCTCTTTCCTTTCGCTATAACCATAAAAAGCTCCATCTTTCCTATCTTTTCTCTAACGTAATAATCTTGAGTGATTCTACAATGGAAAAAGACTTATTTGAATTGATATCTATTTATTATTATCCATCAATTGTTCTAGATTCTCATATAAGAAAAAATCATTCCAGATTTAGTTAATGAGAAGATCGGAAATCTGATTAAGGGTAATTTAGTACTTTTATTTTAATATTTTAATTTTTGGTCCTTTAAAATAATTACCACTTTTTATGGTCATTCTTAATAAATATTATTTTTCTTAGGTCCTTCATTATAATTTTCTCTAAATTATTAAAGCAGGGGACTTTGCCCAAAAAAATAAATAAAGCGGGTGATGAGCATTTGCATTAATTTATTCTCGCATTCTTAGGTAATAAGGGATATCTGAGCAAAAAAAAAGGTAATAAGGGATATGATTCCCCATCTCAACCCTAATTAAACGACACTAAACTACTCGCTTGTTATAATAAATAAATAATTTTAGAGTTCTTTATATTCTTAAAGTTCTCCCATCAAAGCATAATAAATACAGATAAGTGCATGTGTAACACCCCAAATTCCATACTACTTATTGTGCCCAGTGACACATAGTATCTAAGAATATAGTATTGACAGATCAGCGTAAAACAGAACGGAGAGCCATGGACTAACGTTTGGACAATAAGTAACTGATATAAAATGCCCAAGCATAAGCTAGTAAATTAAATATCCAGAAGGAATATTCATGTGATACAATTACAGACTAAAATACTAGTCTATCTAGACCTATGGCTTGGAAACCAACTCAATTAATCAAACCTATTGGTCAAGTCGGTGTTTAAGTTTAGTGGAAGTTTCCCCGTCTTTAACAGCGACTTATGACTAAACCACATAAACCAACCCTTCCTTATTTTAAGCACCAAATGGTTTGATATAACTTTATTAAATTCATGCCAGAACTACGCTCTGATGAACCTCTTCTGGCATTCGATCTAATCGGCACCTCTTCACGTACTCCGTCCATCGGTGCCTGTTCAGGGCTCCATCCATTGATGCCTCTTCAAGACTCCGTCTATTGATGCGTTGTCCCAACTCCATCCATGTCGCCTTCTCAGATCCAGATTCCTTTCTTGAACCTTAGTTAGGACTGAGATTCAATCGAATTGAATATCAGGTAACAGTTAATCCCTATAGCAAATATAATAATATATGACAGATATTCATTACAATTCAGCATCCTACAATACATAGCACATGGCAAATGTAATGTTAACAGTGTTTGCACTCACCAGTGCCACGAATTTACGTGTCCTCAATCCTACGAAAACATACTTGCGGCATTATCATGACTATAACCCACACAAAGCTAAATGTAAACAAACAGGTGACCTAAGACCCATATCTTAGTCACAGTGTATGGCCCAAGACCTAGCCTTGCCCATGACTTCATAAATCATTCAATCATATATATAAATGGAGGAAATCACCAAGAGGGGGTGAATTTGAGATTTTAAAAAATTTCCTTTTAAACACCCAAACAATAGATAACAAAATGGGATAAAATAGAGATAGAGAAGAAGAACTTGACACAAAAAGATTTATACTAGTTCGGTCTTAACTCTTGACCTACGTCCAATCCCCACACACTCTGCACTCAAAAGTTATCCTCTCATTAGGATACACTCCCCCTTACTAGTTGTAAACTAATAACCAACCTCAAAGTCCCACAACTTTGAGATTTTTACAATGATTGATAATCAATAAGAAACTCTCTTAAAGAACAAATGAAATAAACACTGAAGTTTAATGTATCAAAAGATACTTTACAGTTAAGAAGAAAACAGTAAAAGCAAATAACACTTGATAGATTTTCGTTTTCTGTATTCTGGTGGTTGTTGAGAATTGAATGCTTCAGCTGATATATGTTGGAAGCATTAAATGACCGTTGGAAACATTAATGTAACCGTTGGAGACATTAATGAAGCTATTAGGTTGCAACTAGGTCCATTCTCTCTCATGCTTTGAGTTAATCCAGATGCTCAGACATTCTTGTTGACTTTCCTTGAAATAAATCCGTTGGATGATGTGGCTTTCATATGTGGGAAGAAAACATTTAAACCTTTGCAACGTCCAGAGAATGATTTGTCAAAAGAGTGTTAAGTTTTCTGGACCAACAATAATCCTCAATCTAATACTCATTGAATCATCTGAAACTCACTAACAAACTGATTAAATATAGTTAGGAATAGTAATAAGTGATGATAAGAAGTATCTAGAGCATTCATGAAGATTTAGCAAATTTGAGTAAGATGATTTCAAAACAGAACGCTATAAACTAGAGTTTATTCAAGCAAACTGGAGTTTGTAACTTGAGTTTACTCTTCTAAACTCGAGTTTCATAGACATCTCTTTGGAAAGAATTTGAAGTTGAAAATGAAGATGTCTTTATAAGACTGAAACTGGAGTTTGGAACTTTTCACTCAAGTGTAAGACTCGAGTTTAATTCTCTAAACTCCAGTTTAGTTCCTTTTGAAAAAGAACATCACGATTGAGCTTTGAAAAACATTTTGAACAAGATGCAAACTCGAGTCATTATGTGACAAACTCTTGTTTGATACTATTCATACTGAAAATGAGTTTAAGTCCATAAAAGCTCAAACTGGAGTTTAAAGAAATAGACTCGAGTTTCCTTAATTTCAAAAACTTTGAAAAACTCTCAGTCTGGCATAAACTAGGGTTTATTAAGATAGACTCGATTTTACTTTACATGAAAAATTTTGAGAACTCTCGGCCAAGGATAAACTCAAGTTCAAACAAGAAGACTCGAGTTTCATTAATAAATAGATTTCATTGAAAAACTCTCGATCTGACAAAAACTCGAGTTTGCCAATATTAACTCGAGTTTATAATTTGTAAAATCTTTGAAAGCTCTCGGCCAAGGATAAATTCAAGTTTAAATAAGAAGACTCGAGTTTGGTTAAGTTAAAACAACTTGATTTACTCCCTGTCAATGTCAAACTCGAGTTTGACAATTCTAAACTCAAGTTTATCTTTAACAGTAAGTTTTTAACTTAGCAAAGACAAACTTCATTTAAGTTTACAATTGTCAGTTATCATCAAAACATATAGAGAACTAACAATATATAATCATACAAGATATAGACTATTACAGTTACTAGTAGGTGAATGTACCTTTCACCGCGTAGTTACCAAAACATTTGTCCTTCGAATCCGACGCCAGACTTCCCGGATATCCTATAACGTAGCGTCGGATTATTTCCCTCTATACATTATAGTTAATATCATATTTCCTAAAATAATATCAAAAATAATATCATATATCACATTATAACATAGCGTTGGTGGATTTATTATTCCATTTTTACCATGATATTTTATTAAAAACACAATTCCAACATTTTATTGGCAGATTTTGTAGCAACTTTAGAAAATCATAATTAATTCTAAAAAATTCGTTTTTGAGTGCTTCAAAAATCCTCATGACCCTTGACATATCTATTTTCAAGGAAAAATATTCCCAGAAGCAAGAATATCAAGAGTCATTCCCAGTTTTTAAGTTTTTAATCACTGTTCATATTTAAATCCAGTAAACAAGGTTTATCTTCAAAAATTCATATCTCCTTGTCCAGAGCTCAAAACGTTTCATATTTTATATATTCAGAAATCCCTAAATGTCTATTTTATTCCTGTAAAATATCATGATTTTTAAATCTCATTTGACACATAAAACAATAACCACAAGTTCACTTCCTCCAGGAAGTTCAAAAACTGGAAATCTTCCAACTTTCACAATTTTGATCTATTTATTTGAAAAATTATTTCCCAACATGTTTTTACTCCACTTTGCATTTTAAAAGCAATGGAGCCTTAAAAACATGTAAAGGAATTTATTTCCTAATTTTTTCCTAGATTAAACTAACACTTTACTAGAAATCACAAAGCTTAAGGCTAAGAACCTTACCTTATGTTTTGAACTCCTTCTCCCTCCTTCAAGAACTCTCACTCTCACTTTCACTTATAAATCAGATGTTTTGAGCTGATTTGCTGTGAAGAATGAAGAGGGAAACTGTGCTATGTATAGAGAAAATCCTAAGGCTAAAATGGTAAATCACAAGGTGATTCAATTTTCCTTCTTTCTTCACAACCATTGATCTTACACGCACTTTTCATATTTAATCCTCTCTATCCAAGATGCTGGCCAACATCTCCTCCTCTCCTAGCCATTTAATATGTTTTTTTTTTTTTCACTAACAAAATATCATGGTTCAAGTCTCTAATTGGCTAGTTGAAATTGTTAGCTTTTCAACTCTAATTAACAAGGTTTATCATCTTTTCTTTTCCTTCCTTATAGCTGAATCGAAATGTAGCATTTTTTGGGCTGATTAAGAAGCTCAATTAACTCCCTAATCAAATGTTTAAATGCCCACTAATTATATGTGTTATTGCATAATTGATTTGTTAGTTTAACTATCGTAATCCGTGCTTATTTAGATAAGTATTATTTCATTCTCTTTGGCCTTAATTATTTTTTTAATATAATCAGCTTCTCTTGGCCCTTATTATTTTCTTAAATTATGGCCTCAATTTATGTCTTTTATTGCCCTTCAATAGTCTTAATTATCACAAGCTAATTTGCCTATTATTTGCTAATTGACACTTAATTTGATTAAGTGTTTTTATATAACTTTTCCATGGCTCATTTGAACTTAAAATAGCCATTATTTTACGTGACATGTGTCAAATATGTTCATCAATTTATTATGGTAATATATTCCTAAAATACAAGATTTTCGATAATCCGAAAATTGGGTATTACGGTGTGCGCATACAAATATATGCTTTGAACAAACGAATGAGTCTCTAAAAAATACGTATTTTTCCTTCCACAAATGAAACGTTTTTTTTTTTTAAAAAAAGTATTAGATTCGCCCTTGGACCAGCAAAAGTGAACTAAAATGAAGATGTATATCTTAGAATACAACAAACCTCAACCATAGCTTCTACAAATTATATGTTCTGTGTTATATATATAATTTAATTATCTTGTTGCTATATTTTGAATAAAATCGATCCTTTGTAGGAAAAGGGAACTAAAAGCAAAATTATATTTAACTTAATTTACCGAAATAAAGACTGTTGCCAACTGCAAAGTTCCACAAAGAAGGATAGTTGTAGAACATGTTTCAAGGGAATAACAATTTTTTTCCTCTATCATGAAGAATTTAATCTGTGCAAATAATCAAATTACAATGCATATATTCTGTACAGTAATTGAAAAAAAAATATTAATCATCAAGAATCAGTGTACGAACCACCAAAACAAGAAGCAGCAAAAACTCCCTCACAAAACAAAGCTGTTTGCGAGCCATATTCTTTAACCTGGGTAACATAAAGGTGAAGGAGCTTTCAATGAAAGAATAACAATGAGCGTGTTTAGACTTTATATTCAGATGCAAGACAATTCAGGAAGTAGTCAAACAACATCTCTCACATATTTACCTCATGCATCGCAAAATCACTTAAAATGAGTAGATCCAAACAAGCAGTAAAAACAATGTGTTTAGAATTTTTATTCAGATACGAGACCATTCTGGAAGTGGTCAAACAAGGTCTTATTCTAATGAAGGATGAAAATTAACTTTTTGATCTGGGTTCAATTTTCATTTTTTTATTTTTTATTACATTGAATTGTTCTTTGTACCATCAAGTGACCTTTTCATCCGCGTAATTTCAATGCACTGTAGTCAAAGAAATGATCAAATATAATTTATTCAAAGAAAAATATGGAGAGCAGCACAAGATTGGTATGAAGAAAAGAAGCGGGTCTCTTACAATACATGTTTCTATATCCTGCTTCTGTCCAAATATATGATTGCATTGATCCTAAACTACCCAATTTTAGCATAAAATGAATGCTCTAGGAATTATTCATTCTGACTTTCTAAACTAAGGAAAAAGTCCATGCTGACAAACTCTCAGTTAAAATATCTCTTTTTCAAAGCTTATATTTTTCCAATAATGGATCTGTGCAGGCATTTATTGGTATATTCTATGTATGCATTTATCATTAATCACATAATTATATTGGTATCGATTAATAAGAAAACATGACTAAAAGACCAAGAGCCTTTCATTTTCAATTGGGCTTCATAGGGATATATCCAAGGGTTCAATCAATTCCCTTGCTTAAACAAATTTATATAACTGCAAACTTACCTCATGATAATATGACAAGTCCAAGGTACAGAGATGCACATAGAAATGCAAAAGATATCATCCCCCTGTAAATGGAGTGCATGAAATAAACTTAGAACAATGAGCGCAAAAAAAAAAAAAAAGATATAAAGGCTAATCAGTTTATTCATAGTGATAAGCCTCTTTTTTTCCTATACTTACCGCACTTACGCCCAAATTTTGCAAACAATGAAAGTGGAATTTAACAAGACTTCAATAAATAACTCTGACTCAATATTCAATCATAATTGCTGAGTGACAAAACAAAGAGGGCTTCATGCATATGTGCGTGTAGGTGTGTGTTTGTGTGTTGTCGTCTTCTTGTGCATTCATGAATTTTTCTATTCTACAAAGCTTACCATATAACTCCCCATCCGCACCCATTACAGCAGGGGCAAACCTCGGCGAATTTCTCAGCATCACTGGAATTGACTCTTCGAGATATTAAGTCATCATAAATATCTACACCACACAAATTTCAATAGAAGTGAAGTCAGAAACTTAGTTAAAATTGCAAAGACAATAAAAAGCATATAGCACATATGAATGAAATTTTACCATAAACTGAGAACAAACTGTTCATCACACCTGAAATTAACCAAATTATGGTTTAGTCACCTCTTTTTCTTCGTGGAAAATACACAATTAGGCATTGTCAACCAGAAGCATATTGAAATCACTTTGTAGATATGAAGAGGACAAGAACGTACCAATAAAGAGAATGACATAGCGAAGGATACGAACAGTTGTTTTCTCTTGTAGGAGCCAAATTATGGCAATAAAGAAAATAAACCCTGTGTTTTAGTTGTAAACAAGAAAATATAAGAAATCATTTGAATTTATTTTTCCTTTTGTTCCACTGACAGTGATCACAGAATACCCACCTATACAGAGTCCTCGAAGTGTCCACTTTTTTTGAGCAAGAGTACATAGCAAGACACCCAAAAGGAATAGAAGGAATAGAAGTCAGCCCATAAATACAGTTAATTTGGAAGAAGAAAAAATTGCATATCTGCATCTATAACCGTCTTACATTCTTAGCAATAAAGAGCACAACAACCAGAGCAACAATAAAACAACCAGCAGCAATTCTTGCAGTGAGAAGATTTGTCGAGGCAAGTATGAAAATCATTCCCCAAAATGATGAACCAATATCTAGTTGCAAAATCAATTACAGAAACTGTGAGTGCATGTTAGAAGAAGCTATTATCAAAAGTTAGTCATGGCAGTAAAATGGTCTGTGACTGCATAAAGAACATCTATATGTTTTCAATTTGCATGATTTATGGACACGTTTCTGAATTTTCAAATCATAACTAAATTAGGGATTTATTTTGATTGAGATATTTGTAACCTACTTGAATTTGTGGATACATTAAGGTTATCTAATTAAATGAGTCAAGCATGAAAATTTATTGCACAGCTTGTAAGCTCGCAAGCAACTTAATAATTAACTGATATCTATTAGGCAAATTTGAGCTCAGCTCAGCTCAATTACAAATCCAGGTAAGCACTTGCTTCTCAATTAACTTCAAAGTGTTTGTTTTTCCCATGTTATATATCATGTACATGAAGAAGCCATTCAGTGAAACATCAAGAACTAATTAGTTTGAAGTTTGAACAGAAACTGAGGGGAAATGCATTACATCCGGCAGGCAGAATCACCCAGTAGATGCCACCACGTGTTTGTGTCACCCCTCCCTCATTTGCATGAACCTGCATGCCCTCTACCTGTTGGCACCAAACTGACATAATTCAGCGAACAGAAGAGGAGAACGATATAACTATGAAGCAGCATAAAGCAGAATCAAACATCTAAAATTCCTGAGCATGAGTAAGGCCACTAGTGACCCTGCCATCCTTCCTAAATTGTAGACTTCTAATGTGGCTGAATGCACAACTAACCATATTAGATACAGTTCACTTCATTGAGGGCATGCAGCATTGATGCATTAGGGACTTAGGATATGAATAGTTTACTTAATATGAGTAAGATATGCAACTTATTAAATGACAAGTTACAAGATTTGTAACAGCATTGATCCGCAAAAGATTTAAAAGCAGTTAAGGCACTATGAACAAGAAAATTCTACAAAATCCAACAGTGATAACTTATAAGCTGCATCATTGAAAGTGATCATTCAAATAATTACTGTTGTTTCAATTCTTCTAATTTGTTAGTAAAGTGCCAAGACAATAAAATTCTGAGAAAGAAAGTTATATAATGTAATGGCTGTACTTTAAAGAAAAACCAGATTGCAAAATATTAACCTCAAAGTGCATTAAAGTGAACGAATAGGTTCATCCTTCATAACTAGATAACCCAGTGAACTACATTTTCCATCTTCAGATCACATTACCCCGGTCATTGTTAAAATACGTTAATTGGTGAATATTAGTTGAAAAAGTTGGAAATGCAATAAATTAGATCATCAGATGGACATTAGAAGTTCATTTTTTCCAGTCAAATTAGTTCAAGAAGCAACATGCTTGATAATATATGATCCGTAAGAGCCATCAATGACCAAAGAATTTGTTGGATTTCCTACAGTATGAAATTGGCGAGCCATAAGCCATTTCTTCTTTTAGGCGGTAGCATTCTATTTATGTCATGGTTAAATACAAGCAGAGACTTGTAAGCCTTGGGTTTCATATAGTTAAACACTCGCAAGAAAATAATTTTAAAAAGAAAAATATTAAAACTTTATCATTCCATCACCAAGGAACAAGAAGTTTGGACATTGACAACATTACCTGACCACAAGTGAGCTTGCAAGCAATTGCATGACTTGCTTCATGCAGAAACACAGTGATGAGCTTAAAAGGTGTAAGTAGTATAGTCCTCCATAGCTATAACCACCAGAACAAAGTATGAGCATTAGATGACCAATTGCAGATAGACCAACTTGATCAATCGATGAGTGTAACTTATTGCCTGAAAATTTTCTCTACAGACCTAAAGCTACTTAGATATGACGCAGAAAAATAAGTTTGTATAATTATCAAACAAAGGAGTTCCTTCAGAAATATATCTTTTGATTAGCGCAACACAGCAGGACTAATTTTGATCCCATCCACAAAGCAGCAAGTTCGCACAAGACTACTTTAGAAATAAGTTAGGCACTACAATGACATATATCTTCAATCCTGTGCCTATTTAACCATATGATCCTCTCGAGAAAACTTTCTACTACAGGCAATCTAGGATTTATGGACAGATGAATAGATAAAAGTTTGTCATGGCAACAGCATTTTATTGTATCTTCACTCCTCAGCATCTCACATTCATTTTCCTTTCCACATGTAATGCGTCTGTAATTTACGCTTGCAGAATCTGGATTTTCTCTTATGTCCATTTTAAGCTGTTTTCAACTGTATGCACATCCTATGGTCAGTTTACACCAACATTCAAGTAAAATTACTTAAAACATATAGCTTCATTCATAACAGAATGAACAAAATCGAACTGTTACGTCAAAAAGAAGACTTATCAAATGTTATGAACTGAATCTCCTAAAAACGCGGAAGAAGAATAATGGACCCCGATTGAACTAAATCGCTGTTCGAAGAACAATCGAGGATAATCGACTTAAGTTCAGGGGAAACGATAGCAGTAATCTTAAATTGAGTGGCCTTTCCTTTGTGCAGACTAAGAAAGAAATGCGTACCGCAAGGATGACAACGGTGAAGGCACCTACACAGGCCAAGAACACGACCTGGTCGTGCCGGCAACAGTTCTTGAGTTCCCAATTCGGCATTGACGGCGAGTATTTAGCTCCAATACAACTTAATCGAAAGGCGAAGATGGGGCAGGATCAACAGAATCTCAAACCAAAAAGAAAATAATGGAATCTGTGTTGTGAAGGCTTTTTTTTTTTGGGGGTCGCCAGGAGAGCGAGAGAGAGAAAGTGGGTAGAAAGTAGAAACTGGAAAGACATAATTTTTTAAAAAAAGAAAGAAAGACCGAAAATGAAAAGAACAAAGAAGGCGTTGACCAATCCAACGCGTAAAGCAAAGAAGATGAACCAGCCAATCGTGTTTCTTGTTGGAACGTTACTCTTTGGATTTTGAAATTCATTTGATCTTCGATTTGTTGTTTGGACCTTGTCATCATTATAAATAATTTGTTTGTCAATTGAAAGCCCAAACGTTTGGTTTTCACATTACCTTCGCAGTTTTCTTCATTGGGGGATTTTCGAATTGAACGGTTCATTCTTGTTCCGCCATATACTTACATGTTTTCTTTAAAATAAACTATTCCACCATAATAATGGTGCATAGTTTATTTCACATTGTTTATCATTTTATTGAAAAAAAGTGAATTCAAATAGAAATTTTTTTGCTTATGTTCAATGAAACTAGGTGTGTTGAGCTCTTTTAAAAGTCTACAGACCTAAACTAGTTTATTTCACATTGTTTATCATGTTTTCTTCGCAATGCAATAGTGATGTTACCAACTACTCCACAAAAGTCTGTTGAGCTCTTTAAAAAAAAAGATGGGAGGAAGTATTTAATTATTTATCACCAAAAAAAAAAAAAGGAAAAGTTGGGGTGAAAGACTCAAATAAAATAATATTTATTTAGAAAGACCACAGTAATCATAATTATTTAAAAGGACTAAGTATCAAAATATAAAATTGAAAATACTAAATTGTCTTGTAATTAAATTTGTAAATGGACAATATTTTTATCCAAAAAAACCTAATAAGAAAAGGAAAGAACGAGGAAGTCTTCAAACCATTGAATAAAGAATAATAAGAACTCATTCCCATCGGTTCCAGTCCTTATTGACCAAATCAAGGATTTAGAATTTTATATCTAAGTGTAATTCAATGTTTATTCAAAAAAAAATGTGCTTAGGAAGTAGCAATTCTCATTCCATGCACATAATTATGTGCTTTTAGGGTGCTTATACCTCTAATTAGAGGTATGAGCATATTTTTTTTATTTTTTTATATATTGTATTTATTTAGATTTAGATTATATGCTGTTTTCTGTTTTTTTTTTTTTGCACCCAGTATCTCAAATTAATTAATTTCTATAATACTACTGCTACAGAAAAATGCAGAACTGAAAATTAATTAATTTGAGATACTGGGTGCAAAAAAAAAATCTCAGAAAACAGCATATAATCTAAATCTAAATAAATACAATATATAAAAAAATTTTAAAAAAAAATGCTCATACCTCTAATTAGAGGTATAAGCATCAAAAAAGCATATAATTATGTGCATGAAATGAGAACCTTAAGAGGAGTCCATTTGCCCCAAGAAGCATTACCGAGAGGAATTGAAGATCCATATGAAATAAGAAAGATTCAAATGTGTGCCCAAAAAAACAGACAGATTCAAATTTGTGCCCCAAAAAAACAGAAAGATTCATATAGCATGGAGTAAGACATACATATTCAACGAATGTTAGGGGATATGCTTTTGCCGGTTATATCTCTCTCACTTTCTTAAAGAATTTTGAGAGTCTCATTTACTGTGCTCTGCAGTTAGATTTAGAGCTTTTGAGCCAGTTTATGGGTTTCAGGTTATAGGTTTGATGTTATAGGGCTTATTTGGGATAGTTGTGGTAGAAGTGACTTTTGTTTCTTATGAACTTTTCTTGATGAATTTTTTTTTTCTGATGGACTTTTTCTGATATGATTTGTGTTTGAGATGGCGGTGGCAGAAGTAGCTTTTGTTTATGATGGCACTTGTTTGGCATAGCTTTGAAAAGGTAGATGAGATAGAAAATGACTGAAAAAAACATGAATCAAATTCTCACACACACACATATTATATAAAATGTAATAATTTGGAATAAAAATAAAAAAACCAATATAAATTTACTAAATAAAATAGTAAAATTACCATTAAAAAAATATAGAAATTACCATTAAAAAAATTACAACACAATGAAGTGTTTGATTTACTGAATAAAATAGTAAAATTACCAATAACTTCCACAAAGTGGAACACTATGGTTCCTGATTCAAAATTTTAGATACTTGCATTTATGCATAAGAAATTTACTAATTTTCTTCTTTGATTCTGTACAGGAAAGATGAAAATATGCATGTATTGCATAAAGACTCCAATCAACAACCATGGGTAAAAAAACGAACAGGAGTATAAAGTCAATGCAAGTACAGTAAACACTTCATGCTATAGCCAGAGCTTTGAAAGAGATGAGAGGAATTGAACTTTTAAATCCCACGATAGACCAGCCTGGAATAGAGTCGGGAAATCAGGCTAAGTCCGTTGAGCTGACCTGTTTAAGCCCTGGCCCTGCAGGGCTCGGGCTTTAAAAATAGGCCAGAAATTTGAAATTGGCCTTGCAGAGTCGGCCCTATAGAGCCTCGGGCTTAATCGGGCTAGTCCTGTAGGGCCTCGAGCTGACCCATTAGACCCGTTTAACTGTAGCTTTAAAAAAGAATAATAATTACTTAGACTTTCACTTAATAAATGTGTTTATTTGTAATTATTTAGTTTTTTAAAAAAAATTTAAACTATGACCCCTTTTTTATGTTTATTATTATTATGTATTAAAACACATAATTAGTTATAATAAATTTTAAAGAAGAGATATTTTCATATTAAATAAACACATACTTTGGTATTACAATATTATATAAGTAATAAATTATAAATATATTTTATGTAAAATAAGTATACTTTTTTTACCTGTTAGTAAAATCATACATAAACCGAAGGAATCTACAGACACATACAAAATTATGAGGGGGAAAGGTATTTTATCATAGGCATACATAAAGCAATTCCTTTGTTTAATATTTTTTGAAAAAAAAAAGAAAAAACATATTATTTGTGTTTATTTGTTTTTTATTACGAATTAATGAATGTGTTTATTTGTTATATTGTTTAGATATTAATGTTAATAACATTTATTCGATATATTAGAACTTTAATCGTTGCAATTTACTAATTGTATTTCTTTGAAAAAAATCGAAGGAAAAATATTAAAATTTAAAATAGTAATTTTCAGGCCCTGTAGGGCCGGCCGTTACCTTAATACTATTGGGCCGGATCTTAAAAAACAGATGTTTTCCTTACCTCAAGCCTTGTAGGGCTAGCTCTGATTCCCAGCTCTAGCCTAGAACAACACGAAATTGGGGGAGAACAATGTCATTTTACAAAGGGCCCCACATATGCAATTGATGGGATGAGATCAGAAGCTAGGGGAAGTGGCTTTTAACAAAAAAAAAAAAAAAACCCATCAAACCTTGAAGTCCATTAAAAATGAAAGCAACCTAAACACCATATAATTGAATTTTTGTTCTGTTAATGGACTTATTATCTCATCAGATAGGATAATAAGTCCATTAGATAGGATACCCAAACATGCCCGTAGCTTATCATAGGAGTCAAAGAAAAGACCCAGAAGAAGCACATGGAGGGCAAATTTACGATTTTTACAGCTCCTTAATAAATATTATTATTAGTAAGTTTGTTTTTTTTTTAAAAAAAAAAAAAAAGAACAATCACAATCAACCTCACAAAAAGTCAATAAAAAAATGAGGGTTGTGTCCACGTTGGGGCTCCTATCTTTGTCTCTGGCGGAGGTGTGGACGTCCATTCAAGAATTCGCGGCCATGTGCACCATTTTGTCGAAGACGTCTTTCGATTTTATTTTTCTTCTTCAATTTTGCGCTCTGGTTTCTTTCACATTGTAAAACTATTTCTTCATTTTTTTTTTATCATAATTCCTGCATCAAGTATATCTTTTACAGAATATTTCAACTCACAACTAAGCTTAAGGCAAAATACTCCTTTAATTATTTGCATTATAAACCAACTCATTCTTAGAAATTTCCCTTTAATATGTACAATAATAGAGATAGTTTATGAAGATAAAGTGAAATGCGATCTTGCATTTAGGATCAAAAAAATTGCCCAACTAACTCCTATACATTTAGGTTGTGAAGGAGTAGTTGTAGTTGTGGGAGATGTTACCTTTTTTTCAAGCAGACTCTTGTAAATTTAAAATAAGGTAAAAATCAGATGGTGTAAGGCGATTTATATTTGAGTTAGGTTTTCTTTTAAACCTGATTTTTATAAACTTAAATAATACATATTTATATTATATGTATACAAATTAGGAAATGCAGAATCTTAATACTCTGTGCGTCCAATTTTGACGAATATCCATATTATATGTGTACAAAAATTTAAAGTAAATACCATTTTTAGTCCTTTACAAAAAACGTAATCTTTATTTTGTTCCCTTACAAAAAAAGTCGACCCTTATTCGTCTTTTTTATAAATTAAAAAGAATCTTTTAAAAATTTGTAAGGGATCAAAATATCAACCAATTGAATGTATTTTGAATTTGTAAGAGACTACAAGACTTTTTTTTTTTTTAAGAGACCAAAATGGAGATCGCGTTTTTTGTAAAGGACGAAAAAGGGTATTTACTCAAAAGATTTATTAGGTTTTTCTTATCAATTTTTCTTTAAGATTTATTATCCAATTTTTTTTTCTTTCTTTGGATAATTTTATAAACCTAAAATTATTGGATTTTTTCGAGTAATTTATTTTTTTTCCCATTTAAAGCAAGGTAGGACGCTCATTGAGACTCTTCTCTTTCTTCTCATGGACATATTCTCTCTCCACGCTCATATTAAGTTCCTATTTATTTCAAGATAAATGTGTGAAAAAATTTTGTTTCTACCTGTAAAAAATACTTTTATATATATATATGTGTAAAAAATACTTGAAAACAAATAAAGTTTGGCTTTCGTATAAAAGAAGCTATTCTATTAAAAGCCCAATTGTCCAATCTTAAATCCAAACACTACCAAATGGGAGAAAAGCACCTTTTTCCCTTTAATTGCATGCTTGGGGTGGGCAAATGACATTCCAAACAGAGACGGAACTAGGGGGCTTTCTTGTGTCATATTCCGAGAGAATTTAACAGGATTGTTGATGCTCTTGCCAAGGTTGGGTTGGAGAAATCAGGTCTTTTGAGTCAGTGTCCTCCTTTCTTGAGTGAGTATGTGGGATTTATTCTCTCTATTATGTAATTTGCTGTATTTATTTTTTGGGAAAAAGACGAATAAATACCATCTAAATTTGCAAAATCCCTAGAAGCCTACTAAATTTGTAAAAAGACTAAGAGGTGACAAAGACGTAAGAGGGTTATACAAATTCATGCAAAATGACCATAATGTCCTTAAATATTGTCAGAGGTGAAGCTCCATTTGTCATGACTACCGAAGCGCATGCCGTCGACGCCACACCCGCCGCCTTGGACGCCGCATCGGATGACGGTGAAAAAGGGAAAAAAACTGAGACACAAAACATAAATTTTTTGATCACGTTGAGAGATTGGAAGAAGAAGAGATTTACATGACGGTGATGGTGTCGACGCGGCGTGAAGAAAGAAAAGAAGGAGGCACTAGAGTGTGCATTTCCACACTTAAACGAGTGTGCTGAAGTTTGAGTGTGGAAATGCACACTCCAGTGCCTCCTTCTCTTCTTCCTTTACGTCGCGCCGTCACAGTCATGTAAATCGTCTTCTTTTTCTTCCAATCTCTCAATGCGATCGAAAAATTTACGGTTTGTGTCTCAGTTTTTTTTCCCTTTTTCACCTTCATCCGGTGCACAAAAACCTTCCTTATAAATTAGACAACTAACCCTCCTTATAAGTCTTCCTAACGTTCCTCCACACATGCACAAAAACCCTTTGCAAACAAGTATTTCCAACTCTTGAGATAAAGCTACTCTCACCTTACTTTGGTTAAAAGTGGTTTTGATGAGTAAGACCAATAAGTTTCTATTTGCTAAATCAAAATCAAAGGGTATTATTGGCAAACGCAAGACCTAGGTAAGTGGGTTCAAATGTTTAATGGGTTCCAAATAATAAGGATAGTTATTAGTGAGGACAAAATTTCAAAAACAATATACCTATTTGTAAAAAAAATTTACCAAATTGTTAGGGTGCTACCTTTAATTTGAAATAAGTGTTCTTGCACACAAAAGTCATGTTCTTATATATGTGTTTAACATAATATTCCCTCTGGTCCTAATTATAAGATAACATTTGGGAGTTAGTTTTGGTCCTAATTATAAGACAACATTTTAACTTTTGTCAATTTATTCCTAAAATACCCCTATTTTATTCTCTCAAGTGTATTTGGTTTTTGGTGATTATATGTATGTGGTTGTGTAAACTCTTCATGTTATCAAAACTTTTAAATTGTTAGATTTTAATTTATTTATCGATCAACCATTTGCCAATATATATATATATATAGACACATACATATAGATATGTGTGTGTGTGTGTATCTATATACAAATATACATATATATATATAGACAAGCACATATAAAATACACACACACACATATATCTGTGAGTGTGTGTATACATACACACATATATATACAGTGTGTGTGCTTGTCAATATATATGTGTGTGTGTGTATATAAACACACACATATATACACATATATGTAAGTGTGCTTTTATATGTGTGTGTCTATATGTGTGTGTGTGTGTGTGTGTTTATATATGTGTGTCTATATATATATATATTTGTATGTATATGTACGGGGCAGGTTGTCTTATTCGTGATCATGAGGGTCGGTGGCTACAGGGTTGCTGTCGTAACATTGGCATCTGTACTTCTCTAGATGCGGAGCTATGGGGCCTGTTAGATGGTCTCGAGCTTGCCTGGAGTCTGGGTTATAGAGATGTGAATGTCCAACTTGATTGTTTAGTGGCCCTGAAACTGGTTAACTCGCCTGAAGAATCGGTTCATGCAAGTAGTAGCATCATCCGGCGAATCAAAGGACTGCTGTCATAGGATTGGAGGGTGGCTATCACCCATGTTTATCGCGAAGGGAATCGATGCGTAGATTTCCTCTCTAGCTTTGCATTGAGCTTAGGAGACGGGATCCATATCCTCCAGGAACCCCCAGAGGCCCTGCGTTTCTTCCTTCAGGCGGAGATTGTGGGTGAAGGATGGGCAAGAATGTGCCTTGTTATTTCTGATTAGTGTCTAATCATCCTATGTAATCCCAAAAAAAAAAATAAAAATGTATGTGTGTGTGTCTATTTATATGTATACATACACACATACATATATGTATATATAGTAAAACCATAATTTCAATTAAAAAGCGTGTGGAAAGGAAAATTCTAAGTTGGAGAGGTATGTGATAGGGATTGTTAATTCACTTTTACTTATGTCATTTTAAATTTATATAAGGACATTTTAGGAAAATGAGTAAAATTAACTAATTTAACTTCTCTCTTTAATCTCTCCAAAATTGGTTAAATGTGTCTTATAATTAGGACCGGAGGAAGTATATACTTTAATGAAAAAAAAAATTGAATTACAAAATGATGAATCTTATACTAAAAACTAGACGTAGTAGTTACCTCATGCAAAATTACATAAAAATTTCTTCGTCCATGAAATTTAGATGTCATTTTCTTCAGCTCTTGAGAGTATCTCTCGACTATCCTCTCTCCGTGAGTGCATTTTCTCTCTGTATGAGAGTTCCTCGGGCTCCTTGGTGACCTTCTTGCTCAGAGTTATTTGAACTTTGGTCAAGGTGATTCATTTTCTTTTCTTTTCTTTTCATCTTAGCGCTTCTTTCTATTTATTTCTTAGAGTGTGTGAGTGTTGTAAGGTGCTGTTTTTAAAGGTATGGAGGTGCGGAGTAGTAGAAGTTCTAGAAATGTGAAGAAAGTCATTATGTCTTTAGATATAAAGGTGGAGAAGCAGGGTAACACGCTAGTGGGGAAGATAATGACAAACAAGAATCTGACCATCCCCACAATTATTTTTATGATTAAAAAGGGGTGGCAAATGGGTGATGATGTGGAGGTTCATGAACTGGAGAGAAGTCAGCTAGTTTTCCTCTATTGTTTTCATGATGAAAGAGGATATGCTCGGATCCTGAGAGGTAGACCATGGTCCATCTAAGGTTTCCTCCTTAACCTACAAGTTTGGGAGGATTGTATGGTTTTGAATGAGGTTAACTTTGAAGAGTCACCTTTTTGGGTGCAGTTCCATGGTGTACCTCTGGAAGCTTTTAATTGCTCAAACACTAAGATTTTAGGCGATGCGGTAGGTAATACAGTTATGTATGAAAAGCCAATGGTGGGCGAAAAATTGGGGAAAGCTTTTATTAGAGCGAGATGCTTGGTTTGGCTGGATGAACCTCTGACGTCGGGTTTTTGGGTTCCGCGGGATGAAAAAGATCCGGTGTGGGTTAATGTGAAGTATGAGAGGTTATAGAACTTTTGTTATCAGTGTGGGAGAGTAGGCCATGATTGTCGTAGTTGCAAGGAGCCGACTGTGGATCGACAAGAAGGGGAAAAACTTTTGAGTTCGGTAGTTGGCTTAGTACTGCATCAGTTCGCACGTTGGATGAGGCGCTGGAGGTTTGTAGGTATGACTGGGTTGAAGCAAAATTTTTAGAGAAGAAGGTGCAGAAACCTAAATCCTGCAGTAGTGAGTTGTCAGAAAAGATGAAGCCGGCCGGAGGGAGTCCGATGGCTGCCTCGAAAAAAAGTCAAATGCAATTTGCAATGGGGAAGGAGGTTGTGTGTCAGAGGAATGGTTTGGTAGGACAAGGGGATAGAGTGATGGGTATGGTGAATACGGCGCAGTCTTCCCCTGTGTGTCAGACAACATTAATTGGGGATGATTTAATCAACTCACGGGATCAGACTTTGAGCCTTTCAATCTAGTCAAAGGAGGTGGAGATAGGGTCAAAGGGTGTTATGTCTAGCTCATGTTTGGCCCAATTAATATCCAGCAACCCACTTCCTTTGTCGCATGCTAGCTCCCCTTCGCATGAGTTGGGTCCAGGATACCGTGTGGATTCCCCTTGTGAGGTTGAGCCCAAATTGGCTAACACCTTGGATGTCAACAGGCTGTCACCTATTTCTTCAATGTCGTTGTCTCTCCAGGGTATTCATCTAAAGAGACCTTCTCTAGATGAATTGGGCTCAACTATTATTAAAAGGCAGAGAAGATTATTTGTGGAAGAGATGGGAAAGTCCCCAGTTATGAACTCTGGTGCTTTAAATATAAATGCTCCACGTCTGAACCTAGGGCATAAACAAAGAGGGCGACACAGAAGTTATAGGAAGCTGAAGTCTTTTATTCGAAACAAGGAGGACAGGAAGTTTGCTGATTCATCGAGTGGAAGCCTATGTAATGGAGAAATTGAATTCCCGGATAGCTGGTTGATTGGTTGTGATAGTATTCATGAGGACATTTCCCCTTCTTCTCCTCATACCACCGGTGGTTGGAATAAACCAACCATCGGTTTGCCATAGATGCGCTAGCCTGGAACTGTCAAGGATTAGGGGCTGCCTTGATAGTTAGGAACTTAAAGGAAGAATGTTTCCAAAAAAAGCCCCATATTGTGTTCTTAATGGAAACCAAGCAAAAGGCAAGATACATGAGGAAGGTGAGAAGACGGTGTGGATTCAATGAAGAGTGGCTTGTTAATCCTCTAGGTAGAAGTGGTGGTCTAGCTCTCTGGTGGGCTGACTCGGTTAAGGTAGATATCTTATTCTCCTCACCTAATATTATTCATGTGCGTGTTACTTCTGATTTGCTGGATGTTCCTTCTTATATGTCCTGTATTTATGGCCCTATTGATGAGAATTAAGGAGGATTAGTAGGAATATTAGGGAGGATTGGTTATATTTTGATGATTTTAATAATATCTTACATCAGTCGGAGAAGAGTGGTGGGAGGCCTCAAGCTTGGAGGAAAATTCTTAATTTTCAATGTATGTTGGCTGATTGTGAACTAGATGATTTGGGGTTTAATGGCAATTGTTTCACATGGTGTAATAATAGGGAGGACCCCGATACTATTAGGGAACGCATTGACAATAATATTATTATTGCCCATTAAGTTTACCATTACCTTCGGAGAAGGAAGACTACGGGTAAGTATGAATTCGCTTTGAAACTAGATATGAGCAAGGCGTATAACCGGGTCGAGTGGACTTTCTTGGAAATGGTTTTGTTGCGATTTGGCTTCTATGCAGATTGGGTCTCTCTGATCATGAAGTGTGCAAGGTCTGTTAGTTTGAACATCTATGTTTCGGGCGAGAGTGTTAGCTCTTTCACTCCGGGTAGAGGCTTGCGCCAAGGGGACCCTCTCTCGCCGTATCTGTTTATTCTGGTGGCGGAGGTTCTTTCTCTGATGATTAGGAAGAATCAAGAGTCCAAGCTGATTAAGGGTATTAAACTCAGTGTTAGTTGCCCGGAGCTTACTCATAGCTTTTTTGCAGATGATGCCCTTTTGTATATGAATGCTGGTCATAGTTACTGTATTACTTTGGCTAATATTTTGGCTCAGTTTTGTGCTGCTTCAGGTCAGGTTATCAATTTGGATAAGTCGAGCATCTTTTACTCTGCCAACACACCTGAGGATGTCATATCTGAGGTTGGCAATATCTTAGGGATTTCTACTACCGAGGACCCAGGGAGATATCTTGGTATTCCTAGCATTTGGGGTAAAACCAAGCATTAAGCTCTTGCTTATATAAGAGAATGGGTGGCTCATAAAATACAAGGTTGGGGACACTCATTTCTTTCCTTTGCTGGTAAGGAGGTCATAATTAAGGCAGTTATTCAGGCAATTCCTATCTACCCTATGAACTGCTTCAAATTTCCTCAGAAGACTTGTAAAGAAATTCAGAGTCTCATTGCGAACTTCTGGTTGGATGGTAAGGCTTTTGGTAGTAGGAATCATTGGAAAGCTTGAGATCATCTTACGGCTAGTAAATTGCTTGGTGGTATGGGCTTTGGAGATCTGACGATTATGAATAATGCCCTTCTAGCTAAGACGGTGTGGAAGCTCTTAACAAGACCAAATGATTTATGGGCTCAAGTGTTAAACGAATTTGTTGACGTCAGAAAGGGTCACAAAGCATCGTGGTGTTGGTCTAGTATTATTGATGGTAGGGAGTTTCTTATGAATGACCTTCGGTAGGACGTTGGAAGTGGGCAGGCAATTAAAATATAGGGTGATAACTGGGTTCCTGGTGTGACTTTCCCCGTGAAACCATTGAATAGTGGTAACCCTTTTGTCATGTATGGCAGAGTCTACGATCTTATTGTTGATGGTGCCTGGTATCTTACCCCGTTTGCCCAATTCTTACTGGAGGATGTCAAGAAAGCCATATTTGCTATTCCTATCCCAAATAATGGATTGGAGAATAAATTGGTGTGGACTGGTGCTAGAAATGGTGAATATATGGTCAAATCGGGATATCATTGTGGTAAATCGGAGACTTGCATCAATAACTTTAAGGCTGGCTCCTCAGTCGTTGTGCCTGCTTCTTGTTGGAAGTCGGTTTGGAAGATTAAGACAGTCCCGAGAGTGCAACAATTTTTGTGGAGGTTGCTTACCAACTCTATTGCTACTAATGCGGCTCTAGTTCACAGAAAATAGCCCGGTCGAATCTCTGCCCTATTTGTGAAGAGGCGGTAGAAAATATAGAACACCTCTTCTTTCACTGCCATTGGACTAGATGTGTGTGGTTTTGTAGTATGTTGGGAGCTCGAATTGACTTTGCTAGTGTCTCTAATTTCAATGTCTGGTGGCTACAATTGTCAGGTATGACTTTTTTGAGATCCCAAGATATTTCTTTAATTTGCTGGCTCTTGTGGTATATTTGGAAGCAACGGAATGACAAAGTTTTCAATCATAACCCTTTGTTGGTTATAGAAAGAGCTAGGTCTAGTAATCATGAATCCTGGATCAATGTGGAGAGTCGTAATCATGTGACTGGAGGTGCGTCTACAACACCATCTCCTATTGCTCACTGGTCTCCTCTGATTCTCGGTTGCTTGAAACTCAATGTTGATGAGGCTTTTCATTTGGGTATGGATGTTGGAGCAATCAGGGTGGTGTGTCAGGACTGTTTTGGTCAATTTAGGTGGGCTTCATAGATAAGGTGAAATCTATATCTGTTTTTATGACTGAAGTCTTGGCTCTTAAGCGGGCCCTTCTTTTGGCTTTGGATCTTGGCCATGATAAGGTAGTTATTGAGACGGATTGTCTTCCTCTGTATGCTTGTGTTGATGCTAAGTCGCCTAATTCATTTGACTGGAAGTCTAGAAGTATCATTCATGATATTATATGTCTTTTTCTACTAAGGTTGGGTTTTCTGTATCTTTTATCTCGCGCCAGGGTAATAGAGTTATTGATTCACTTGCAGCATTTGCTTTGAAGGAGGTGTGCCCGTTGGGGTGGGTTTTTCAAGTATCATCTTCTTTATTGTCACTTCTAACCTTAAATATGCAAGAGACTAATATTATAGTGGATGATACCTTTGTTTCTAGTCCTTTGATGGATGGTGATTCTTTGAAGGAGGTGTGCCCGTTGGGGTGGGTTTTTCAAGTATCATCTTCTTTATTGTCACTTCTAACCTTAAATATGCAAGAGACTAATATTATAGTGGATGATACCTTTGTTTCTAGTCCTTTGATGGATGGTGATTAATTTCCATTATGTACTACTTTGTCTGTCTTTGTATTAGTTTATTTTCGTTAGCTGTGTTCCTCTTTTCATGTAATTCAGTTGTGCTTGTTTAGTATTGTAATAGATTTATCGTAGCAATGAAAGCCAGGTTATGTCTTCGACCAAAAACAAGAGAGTATCTCTCGACTAGCTGAATTACCTGCGATTGCTGCGAACCCATTAGCGTGTAGCAGCTAGCGATATCCAAAACGGCGACGTTTGAGTTTAAGTGACCTAATCTGATCCGTTAACTGTAAAATGATCGCCGCCGTCAACATTATCAGCAATTTAGGGATTTTTGCTTCAATCTGAGACGACACACGACGGCGAAAGAGGCGCGGCGGGAAAGGGATCGAACTCCGGTGATTGATGCACGATGCACAGGACGGAGACACACGGCAATTGAACTCCAGTGATTCCTGCGCCAATCTGACCTGCGTTTTGAGGACGAGACACTCAGTATAACAACAGCGACGACGAATCAGTACACCAGCTTCAGTTCCACTGGCAGATTCTCTGTTAGATTGTGTACTCCATTTTCGCGCTGTTCAAAAAGAAAAAATCTCATCTTAAGTATCTCTTCGAAGCGACCACTTGACGGGCGAAGAAAGATTTAATGTAGGTTGGTGCTGTTTGGGTGAAACGAAATGGCAATGAGAATTCATGTTGGGTTTATTTGGCGACGTCTTTCTTTGGCACTTACGCAGTGTGAGTCAATCTCTTCGATATCTCATCCTAATTTTCAGCTTCGGAGCTCAATCTTTCAATCCTCAATCACCTCCTTTATTCGCTCTTACACTACCGGTGCGTTTTCTTTCTTTGTTTTTTCGTTAACTTCCGCTGTAACCTTCTACTACTGTACTCTGGCATTATATATTTAGGCAAATCTATACTTTATGACGTTAAATATACTTGAACAGATTGGAAGTAGTCTGCATTCTTTCATTTTCCTATTGCAAGGAAAAAAAAATAAAAAAATTAGCAAGTAATGACTGAGCACCTTGATATGGGGTGGAGCCTGAGATGCAGTGTAGAGTTTCTTATAAGGGAAACTCTTCGAATTTTTGATTCATTCTATTTTACATTTTAAACAGAAATACTTCCTCAAATATCTACGGACCTCCTAAAGATAATGGAACAAAGACTGTCAGCCATTGAACACAGGACTGCTTGTCTTCAGAATTTTCTGAATCAGGTTATCCTTTTTACTGTTTTCTTGATTGTGTTTTACTCTTATTTCTTGAAATTCTAGAAAATTTTGTAGCATAGATCCTTGCATAGCCCTACTCACATGTGTAAGTAATCTTGGACATCATTAATAGTTGAGTTTATTTTCTCTTGTTCTTTTTTTTTTTTTTTTGTTTATTGAAGACAGCCAGAAGCATCACCAACGGAGTATGCCAGAGCAAATAAGGAACTTCGGAAGCTAAGTGGTTTCATGGCCCTTATTAATGAATTGAGAGCCAAACAGAAGGTAATGAGTTGATTGATGCAGACCCTGTGTATGTTAATTCAAAAAGAAAATAGTTTAGCATACGAAAACTGCATTTAGTTTATGATCTCTTAAAGTGTACTGATAACAGAGGTTTGCTTTCACTGGACAGCAACCGCTTAATTTTGTTGCTAAGTGCCAATCAGACCTAAGTGTCTATTTTAATGGGTTAACTTTGAAAGTCTGCTATTTTAACCTCATGGTGTGAGAGTGTTGCTTTCACAAGAGGGGTGGGGCTTCTGAGAAACTATACTGATTTTTCCTTTAGATGATTCTGTATCTCAATTGCTCATCTCTTATAGAAGTGAACCTTTCCATCATGCACTAGTTACTATGGTTTTCATTTCTTTTCCTATTTCATCTGATACTTGCTCCTCACTATCTGCAGGAAATAGATGGCTTAAAGTCATTATTGGCTGAATCTTCTGAAGATAAAGAGATGGTTAAGATGGCAACAGAAGAACTTGGTGAGACCCTGGAACAAGAAACTAGACTGCAAAAGTTGGTACTCAAGTCATTACTTCCCAAAGATGACGCTGATGAAAGGGACTGTATTTTGGAGGTGAGAGCAGGTAAAATATCCCTGTTGGAAATGAGCATCTATTTTGATGCTTATCGAACCAACTGCTTGGACTTTATTTTTTGGCTTAGATGTCTGTCCATATTGTATTTCCTCCCTCCCCACCCCTATCATTTTTCTAGACTAAGGTGTTTCATCAGGTACTGGCGGGGAGGAGGCTTCCTTATTTGCAATGGACATCTTTAAAATGTAAGATTACATGTGTTTCTTAGAACTAGTTGGAAACTGATTGCTAAAGCCCTCTGATGAGGATGTTGTGTGATGCAAAATAGGTATGAGAAGTATGCTCACAAAAAAGGTTGGAGGTTTGAAGTAGTTGATGTAGCTCAATCTGATCTAAAAGGATACAAGGTGCATATTCATTCTTCATTTTTGGTTTTACTGTGTTGCATCAGTGGTTGATAGTTGATACTAAAATTGAAAGTCCTTGTATAGCTGATTTATTTTCTGTTTGGTCCTCAATTTCTTAGGAGGCTAGTGCAGCAATTGCAGGAGCTGGTGTTTTTGGGAAACTTAAATTTGAGAGTGGAATTCACAGGGTTCAGGTTTAGTTATTACCTATTATGTACAAGTTGTGACTACTTTCATAATTACTGATAGTTTCTTTTAACAGCGTGTTCCTGTGACAGAAAAGTCAGGACGTGTTCACACCAGTGCTATTTCTGTAGCCATTCTCCCTCAAGCTGATGAGGTAATTTTCTTACAGATCAATGTATCTTCTTGGGGGAAAAAAGCAGTGCCTGGTACTTGAATGTTTCTTTTATCAAAGAACATGTCATGGCAGTTTGGGAAAGATTTTCCTTTCTAACAGAAAAATTTGGCATCTTTTTCTACTTAAGCTGTATCTGATTTTATCCTTTTGGTTCTGTTCAGTTGGATTGTGAAATTTATTATTTTTTATGTTCACTTTATACAATACAATATGATGTTTCCTTTCCCTCTCTCTCTCTCTCTCTCTGCAATATCTTACACTATCACTCGCCTTTGCTTTATGTAGGTTGATGTTCAATTGAAGAATGAAGACTTAAGAATTGATACCTATAGATCTGGTGGTTCAGGTGGTCAGCATGCAAATACAACCAACAGTGCTGTTAGAGTAACTCATATTCCAACTGGTATGGTGGTGGCAATACAAGATGAGCGTTCCCAACATATGGTGAATATTGCTATAACTTTTACAAAACTTACTTGTTGCCAGTCATGATTTCTTGTTTCAGCTCTAGGTATGAAGATAAAAGAAAAACCACAAGAAGTGATGTCTGTTGACTTTTTAATCATGGGCCTTATCAGTTACTTCTACCTTTTTTGTACTTGACAGACAAAAGGGCAACGTATTTGTTGAGTTGTATGCTGCACATGTTCTTTTTTAACAATTTCACTTAGTTGGGTTAGCTTAGATTGAAATTAGCATACACTTCATGCTCATGGACAGAATTCGTTATGAAAGTTTGTTTATGGCATATTTACATTGTTTTCTGAAAACTTTCTCAAATTTTGTTCATAGACCCACCTCCAAAAATACAATTGAAGGGGAAAAACTATGTAAGATTTCACTTTTCACAGGTCAAATTTCCTTTTTCCAGACCATGTATCCTTTGTCACCTAGAATGGAGTACAATGGAAAAGAGAATAGGATTAGGAAAGTTATTTTGTACGTGAGAAATGACTCTTTTAAGCCTGGATTGAAAAATGTTTATGAAAAGTTGTTTGATAATAACAAGGACATGATATCTTCTCACCATTTATAGCCAAAAGGATTGGACCATGTGCAATTTCAGGACTTAACGGAAGAGAAGTCTAAGAAGTACCCTTTAGCTCGATATCATTGCTGATTTTGTGTTTGCTATAGTCTAAAATATCATCAAAATTTACATCCTGACATTTTATTAGTTGATGTGATTGATTAAAAGTATCGGTAATCCCATTTTTTCCCTTTTATATATGTTCTATATGTCTTTTTTCTTTCTAAACTTGCTGTCATTATTCTTAACTTACATTCTTTATGTGCCCTACCTTTTTTGCTTAGAACAAAGCCAAAGCACTGAAGGTACTGTGTGCAAAGCTATATGAATTGGAAAGGTTCAGACTTCAAAGCAGTCGATCCAAAATTCGATCAGAGCAGGTAGGAAGAGATTTTGTTGCTAGAAATGTTAATCATCAGACCATTATTATTGTTCTGTAAATTGACATGAGGCTTGTGAAATTGGACAGATTGGTAGTGGGGACAGGTCAGAACGCATCCGAACGTACAACTTTCCCCAAGGCCGTGTAACCGATCACCGAGTTGGCATTACTCACCACTCCATTGATGATGTGATGCAAGGTGAGAATTTGGATGTCTTCATTGATGCTCTTCTGTCGCGGCAAGAAATGGATGCCATTGCGTCCTTCAGTTCTCAGTAATGCCTGTGGAATCAGTTATACTTTCTGATGATCTTGTTTTGAACTCACCATTTACGGTCCTTATTGATATTTATTGCTTCTAATGATATGCAATAAAGATGTTTCAAAGTGTAAACGGAAAAACAAAAAAGGACGCTTCTTTTGTACTAGAACTTAGCTCTACATTTACAAAATGAATGTAGAAGGTGCATTCAAAGTATCGAGTAGCAAGCCCCATGCATAGTTAATTAATTACTCTCTCCGGTCCTAATTATATAGGAACACTTTTATAGTATATTTGCACTACAAAAAATGTTTTTATAATTAGGATCGGAGGTAGTATAAGATTTGGTTTTGGGCCTCAAATACAATTATGTTGTCTTGTGTCATTCTCTTTAGTTGATTACAAGTTGGTACCCACACTATATAAATGGAGAGGATTTGAAAGCCTTCTGAAAGGGTTCCAGTTGAATTAGAACTGACCGAGGGACATGGTCATTTACGAATTGCAGTATTGTTTTTCAATTTGATTTTGTGTTTGAGAATGGGAATGCATGGCCATTCGCTGGAATGTTGAGGCTGAACAAAGAAATAGATTGAGGAAGTATGTTACAGCTGAGAAAGGAAATTAATTTGGATGTTGTTGTCAAGCCAACATGTGAATTGTTGAGATTGGATAGCATTTTCTTCGGCGTGTGCTATATACAGTTTAAAAAAAAAAAAAAAAAAGTTACTGTGGGATGGATTTGTCAAGATGCTACACTGAAAATCATTCACAGTGGGAATGAGTTTGGGCTGGGATCAAGGTCGGCCTTTTTAGGTCCAAGTAAGAAAAACATGTTTTCTAAGGTTCGAACCAAGAGCATACGGGTTAGGGCCAGAAGCTTTTTTTTAAAAAAATAAATAATAATAATAATAAATAAAGTTTAACTATTTTTTCTGCGTTTTTTTTTCAAACTAATAGTAAATTACAACAATTAAAGTTTTAATGGTTCTTGGAAGAGTGGTGAACTTTGCAAACTGAATCAGTGAAGCACCGATGGTTTGATGCGGTGAATTTGTGATGCAATGATGCGTGACTGTGTGTGAGACCGAGATAGCGAGACTGAAGTGAGAGGCATGAACTTGTGAGTGATAACAGAAGTGAGTGAGATTGTCAGTGACTAAGTATTGGGCAACATTAGCAGTGTTCATGGGCAAGGCGAGACCATTGCCCGATGTCCTGCTCGAAAGATCACTGGGCAGTAGAATGCAATCCAGTGCTCGACCCTGCCCAATAAAAGCCCTAACATTTTTTAACAGGGCAATAATGGGCTAGGCAGGGTAGCCCTTCAATGCCTAAGTGACGATACTTTGCCACACCCTGTGTGGAAAAAAAAAACAACTTACATAATTGAAAAATTAAATAACATCCATAATTCTACACTTTTGAATATTTCAATATAAGTCTAAAAATTAAGTCATAAAATTAAAAAGACAACCATATGTCTTAACAAGGCATAAAAAAAAATAGTCCATAATCCATTAAATACAAGGCATCAAAAAAATAGAAATTAAAGCCTTATAGACATCCAAAACTCCTAGAGCTTGCATCTAGGCCCCAAAATGTCAAAAGGATGAAGCATATTGAATCACCTACAAATAGGTTATATAATTTATAACAAATATATAATACTATTTTATTAAAAATAAAAATATATAATATATACTACTGGGCAGGGCTAAATAGGCAGGGCAGCATACTCTGCTTGGTGCTCAGACCAGCCCGCAAAAATGTCCAGCCTAGTTGAGCCCATTGTTCTTTGGGTGGCTTTTCCTTAGGCAAGACAGGGCAATTTTTCAATGGGCGCAAGCGAGCGTACAGGGCCGTGGGCATCATGAACAGCCATAGGCAACATGGTAGGCAAGTAGCTTCCTTCACGGTCAGCAAAGGCAAGTGGACAATTGCCAACTGGACAAGTTTAAAAAAAATAATAAAAAAAATAAAGCGCCTAATGGGCCGACTATTAGCCCTGAGCAGGGCTGGCCCTTTTAAGCCCCTAACCCTATAAGGTTGGCCCTTTTATGTCCTACTTCATTTAGAGGCTCCATATTATAAGCCTGACCCTTAAAAAACCAGGGTTTAAACGAGCTTAGACCGATTTTCCGACTCTAAAACGAGTTGAAAGTATTTGTGTTTACTCTATATGGATATAGATGAAAATGCCCATTATTTTCCTATTTACCATTTTGTTCTAAAAGGGGGGGAAATGGTTGTCTTTTGAGTAATGACTTTATTATTATCTAGTATTATAAGATAAAAATTAAAATTAGACAATTTAAATTTAATTTATTAAGCATCAACGACCAAATATATATATTAAAAAAAAACATACAAGGTGTATTAGAGAGTGACTAAAAACTAAAAAGCATGGAGGCAACTTCATAAAAAGTTTGTAAGTTGATTCATTCACATGGGCATCTCTCTTTTACTTCAATTCCATCACAATCCCTGTTTTTGTTCCCCAATCACTTTGGGACCGTTCCCCTTTCCCTTCCCTTCTCCTACCTGTAAACCACTATCACACCTTCATGTTTATATCCCCTTTTGTCCCCAATCTACTTTAGTGCAATAAAAGATACTATATATATATATAGGAAAAATTGCTTAAAAACTCCCTATTTACATATTTTATGGCCCAAAGCACCCAAGAACCTATGTCCTTGAGCGGGTACAATTTTGTCTAAATGTGTGTAATACATCTTCAGCTATGTACAAATATCTTTTGTTTTGCATATGATTAAAGATATTTTACACATGTTTAAGATATGTTACAATTGGTTTTAAATAAATTTTAGATACCTTTACGTAATAAATTTTATAATGAGGGAATTTTAAGCAATTTTCACACACACACACACATCATTTTTTAATTTTGATCCAAAAGAACAAGAAAGAAAGAATTATCATGATACCAAAACATGTTTTTGATTGAGTAAGAATGGAGATTGCTGATCTGTTTGAAATGTAATATAAAGGACCCACATGTTCCTGGATCTTCTTCAGTCACTCTTGAGCTTATCTTCAGAGGGAGAGAGACATTGAATGGAATGGGATTTTGCTTTTGCTTTGTGACGGGCACAAAATTAGTAGGGACAATGACAAGATTTAGGGATGGGGTCTCTTTGTATATTATTGGTTCATCTAGATTTTTCTCTGACAAAAAATATTTATCATATGATACTGCAAAATTAATCTGAATTCAAGTAACTGTGACTTTTAGGGCTATTTGTAATCCTATCTGATGGATTTATTATCTCATCAGATGGGAATAAAAGTCCATCAAGAGGAAAATAGGTGTTTGAATCACTTAATTATTTGATGGGATTTATACTTTTAAGCCGTTTTTTTGTTGAAGCCAAATCTACTAGCTTCTCATCCCAACCAGCACTACTAGTAGTTTAGCGATATTGGGATTCATTTCCCCCTCTCGGTTCTGGGTTCGATCCCCCCCTTCCTATCGCCTTGTATTAAAAAAAAAAAAAAAAGTTTCTCATCCCATCACCAAAAGCTTCTTTAGACAATTGCACCCCTCCCCCCACTCAAAAAAGTCATACTTCTATCCTTTTCACGTGATACTCTCCTCTCCTCTATATTTAATGAATCCGATGAAATATATATCACATTCAAGCAAAATAATGAAATATATCATTTTTGATTTTTTTTTTGTATATTTTTCTTCTGATGAAATATATCACGTTCAAGTAAAATATATCTATATATCTATATATATATATATATTTGCATATTTACGTTAATGGATAAAAATAATGAAATAATTTTTATTATATGTATATATCTTGCAAATTTTTAAAATTGTATAGATATATATTTTTTTATGGTAATTTTATCATTTAAGTACTTAACTGTGTTATGATTTTTTTTAATGGTAATTTTATTATTTTATTTAGCAAATTTATATTTATATTTACATTTTTATCCAAAATTATCATATTTTATATGTGTGTGTGAGAATTTGATTCACGTCCTTTTCAATCATTTTCCATATTATCTATCTTTTTAAAAGCTATGTCAAACAAGTGCCCATTAAAAACAAAAGCCACTTCTACCACTGCTATCATAAACACAAATCACATCAGGAAAAGTCCATTAGAAAAAGTTTATTAGAAACAAAAACCACTTCTCTCACCGTTATTCCAAACGAAAGAGCCTTTTTAGTGAAAGGAAGTTTTTGTAACATCTTTTTATTCATAAGACTCAAATCAATGGTTTTAATTAATATGCATCATGTCCCTTACATGTACAATTTTTTGAAGGATGAAACTAAATTAGAGAACAGATTTTGTACAAATCCCTTGAGAAGAACTCCATCAAATGAGGCTAGGTTAGTCGTTGTTTGAATACCCGATAATATGATAAATATAAAAAGCATAAGATACCAAATGAATCAAAATTAAAATAATAATAATAATAAATAAATAAATAAATATTTTCCTAGTTATTTAATTTCAAATGTGAATCCTAACATTATTTTCTTCCGTGGGTAGACGAAAATGCTTCATAAGTCTTTCTGAGTAGCAATTAAAGAATTGGATCGGGCAGCTGAACATGTTGAACTATTGATCGAATTCATTGACAGCTCAGTTTAGACTAAAAAATTGTTTTCAAACGGTTTTTTGGGAGTTACAAAAAATGTTGGAAAATTATATATATACATATAGAAGACCAAAGGAGCATGTAATACTATCCGAGCTTTTCATATTAAGTCCATGAGGTATTGTTAAGAGTTAGATATGACAAGAATTGGTCTTTCAACAACGGCACCCTTTGGATTTTGGGATTTTTTTTCCCCCCTCGAAGATTTTGGATTTTGGGATTGAAGTACTGGTTTTAAATCATATGACAATCTTATCAAAAAAAATCATATGACAAGTGGCATAAGATGGTTGGAGATGAAACCATTTATAAATTTCAGGTTAAGCTGCAAATTTAATAACAAACTATTTCGCTATAAACACTCAACACAATTAACTATTTTAGAGTGTAAATATATATATATATATATAGTCAATTTTTTTGGTAGCACATATAGCAACACTATTAATATTGATTAACCTTTGTTACTTTTTGCACGGTAGGTTCTACTAGTCTTCTCGCTCTCTATTATTTTAATATAATTTTAGAAGGACAAAAGTACAAATTTAGCAATCAAACATTTCACTATAAGCACCCAACAAAATTATTTTTTGTCGGGTCCACAAGTAGGCAAAAACATTTTTTGCTTGTAAATATTCATATTTGTCTTATAAATTCTCTTATTTATTATCTTGTGAATGAATGACCATATTTGCTTTGTAAAAGGAGTGTAAAGAATCTAGCAAGTAAGAAAATTTTGGTCATTTACATATTTTCCTTGTAAATGCCCGTATTTATCTTGTATTCTTTTTTAACTCCTAGATTCTTTTAAATCTATTTATTTATTTTGTGAATACTCTTATTTGTCTTGTAAATGTTCTTATAAAAAAAAAAGTAGGGGCATTATTATCTTTTTACTAACAAAACTTAATTTTATTTTGACCCAAGGGGTGAAGAAAAATTTTAGACTCTTTTGTGGATTGATTGAAATAAAATTATTTCCATGGGGTCTAAGTAATATTTTCCCATTAAAATGGCACATATTTCTTAAAATAATAAAATAATAAAAAGTGAGAAAACTAATAGGACCTACCATGTAAAAAGTAACGGAAGTTAAACAGAGTTATCCGCGTTACTACATATGCTACCAAAACAATTGATTATATTTATTTTTACACCAGAAAATAATTAACATGCCTATGAAAAATAGTTAGTCGAAACCATTAAATTTCAAAGGTGGGTGAAAGAGATGATAAGTATGTGGTGCTTATTTCTGGTGGTCCCTCATAATTTTGACCTAAAACAAATATATGAATAATGAACAAAATTCATTAAAAGGGTTTATCCAATAATCGGAATAAATGAGGAATACACCAATTATATTTGGGACCTCTTTATACACATATTCATGTATTTCAAAGAAAAATTACTCAAGAAAATGACTATGTAAATTTATAAAAAGGATAATCCAAGGGTAGTCCCAAAAAGATAATCGATATTTAGTTATTATTATTCTCACTTGAAAGAAGGGAAATATAAAGAATAAATTTGTTGCAACTAAGAAAAATAGGTATATTTAATACTTCTCCCAAAAGAAATGTATAGAGATAAATTAAATTCTATGTATAAATTAATGTTTATATTCTATCTTATGAATACAAGTCACATTTTGGAAATATTTTTTTTCATCAAATATAACTCAATTTGCAAAATGCTAAAAATATTTAATATTTTCTTTTTTAAAATACCCCTAAAAATATTTCAAATTATTGATATTAACTTTGGATTTTCTTGAATTTGTTGGTTTTCCGTGCATGAATAATAACTATATTAATTCTGGGTAAGACATTAAGAAAAAAATATATTTTTCACCTATCAATTACCTTTAATTATATTTATTGGGCTATGTGTATCAATGTAAATATGTGACTTATATTTTTATTTTTTTTTTTGTATCCCATCCGATTCATCGAAAACTTTGGTTCTGATCAATCTAGATTTCGCTCCACATTGGGTTTACGATCATGGGTGAAGAACTTTCAACACCATTTTCTCTATTCTTATACTTCGAACCGAGGATGTGGTGAGAAAGTAAGTCCCATTCTACTTTCATTCTATAGTTGTTGGTTCTATGACTTAATGAGCAATATATATCTAAATATCAATCAACGTCATTTATAAGTTTCAACTAGCTCAACTTATATGTTATGCGAATGCAAAGAGCCCAGCTTCTGAAATCAAATGTGTGTAAAGAATAAAATTATACGAAGTTCAATAAAATATACGAAAGAAGTATTAAATTAAAAAAATAATTATACCAAATAATTACATGGAACTTGAACAGATTATTGTTGGGTTAATGTGCTCTTTGGTCACTTAAGCCCAATAAGGCTTAATTGAGACTACAGCCTAAGAACTCTATGGCCCATGTGGTTTAGGGTTAGGTCTTGGGTGAAGTAGCATATAATCCTACTTTCACCTGCTTGAGAGCAAGAGACGCATAAGGAGGCTCTCATCAGAAACAAACTCTAGAGGCAGACGTTCATCATCTGAACGGTTGCCCACACAACCATCCTATTCCCCTCGAAAGATAGTCTGGAAGATCGATCATAGAGCAGACGAGGACTGTTCGTGGAGAGGCTTGTAGATCGCTCTTCAGATACGAGGACTGTTCGTGGAGAAGCTTTCAGATCGCTGCATCTTTCCAGGTAATCAAAACAATGAAGGTTTTAACTTTTCCTTATCGCGTGGTACGATACGCTTCCGTGTTTCTGGTGAGATTCCTACAATTGGTATTAGAGCCAAGAGTGATGAGGAAAAGAACCGAGTTTTGATATTAATTTATATTTCATGTGATTTTTTTTTTGAAATTTTTTTTTTTTGAAAATATGGCATCTTTTTTCTATATTTGTTATTTATTTCATGGTAGCTATTCGTTTATAATTCATATTTGGTATTATTTTTTATTTCAATCGGTTGATCGCTTTAATCCATGGTTAGATCTTCTTGTGTATTTCTTGATTTGTAACAAGGAGGCTAATCCCATATGATTAGGTTTCCTCCTTGCTGTTTTTAATTTTATTTTGAAATTTCTATGAATTTTTCGAAATTCTGTAAAAGTTGGAGATCAAGAAACTGCGAAGAAGATGAGATGACTTCGGTTGAAGGCGATGGCAGAAGTGACGGCTAGGGTTCCTCTTGTGTGTTCTAGGGTTTCTAGCTAAAGTATGAGCTTTTGGGTTTTTGGGCCCATAGATATCCCAAAGGGGCTAGAGACAGATACTATGGGCTGACAAAAGAGGAATTCCAAAGTTGTAATTTTTTTTTAATTCCTATTTTTTTAGGAAAGCCATGGATTAAAGTTAATTGTATGAATTATATATGCGATTATCATGATGTTTGTAAATAACATGTCATATAGAATAGGAAGATGCCATATTGTTGCATAATCACATGTCATAAATGCATAATAACTATCATACTAGTCCATTGTATGCATTTATGTGAGATTCTTTAGATTATCTCTACATTAATTATCATTTATTATGATTTGAAATCTGGAATGATAATTGGATTAATTAATTGTGGGATTAGAATCTCTACATTAATTATCATTTATTATGATTTGAAATCTAGAATAATAATTGGATTAATTAATTGTGGGATTAGAATCTCTACATTAATTATCATTTATTATGATTTGAAATCTAGAATAATAATTGGATTAATTAATTGTGTAATTAGAATCTCTATATTAATTATCATTTATTATGATTTGAAATCTAGAATAATAATTGGATTAATTAATTGTGTGATTAGAATCTCTACATTAATTATCATTTATTATGATTTGAAATCTAGAATAATAATTGGATTAATTAATTGTGGGATTAGAATCTCTACATTAATTATCATTTATTATGATTTGAAATCTTGAATAATAATTGGATTAATTAATTGTGGGATTAGAATCTAGACATTAATTATCATTTATTATGATTTTGAAATCTAGAATAATAATTGGATTAATTGATTGCGGAATTAAAATCTCTGCATTAATTATCATTTATTATGATTTTAAAATCTAGAATAATAATTGGATTAATTAATTGTGAGATTAGAGTTTAGACATTAATTATCAATTATTATGATTTTAAATTAAAATCTAGAATAATAATTGTGGAATTAAAGTCTAGACAAATAATCCAGGCAATTTCCTAAGAGAATTGTACCTTTTGGAGTATTTTGTTGGTTATTTAAAGTGGTCATGTGACGCACACTCTGCCAATTATGACTAGATTTTAGATACCTAATAATTTACTCTAAATTGAACAAATTCTTGGAAATTGAAAATTCTAAATTTAAAATATTGAATGGGTGAAGGTTTTAAATTAGGTATTTAATTTTAAAACCTACGGGCCCCAATTGTGGGTTTATTAGTGAAATGGTTGTCGCTGAAGCCCCATCGGATAAGGATAATCGGATTTCGCTAGATTAAACCTTAATATTTTCAAAATTTTAGTAAAGTTTTGTACGGCCTATCGTCGGCAACACTTAGACACTAAAGATAATTTTGAAAGTAAACAATGGTTAAATACATTCAACTTTGGTAAAATTGTTAACCCTCCCATCGAGGCTCTGGCAATGGAACTGAAGGCCCAAATTAACAATATTAGTTTTACAAGAATCTTGCCCATCGTAAGCCTTGTAAAGATAACTAATGGATTGTTAAACAATAAACCAATAGTAGTTATTAGAATCTACTAGCCTATATCTGTTTGTTGTTAAATCTAGTTTGTAATTAGTGTGCTTTTCCTTATTTTCAGAAAAATGTCTTTATTCAATCCTTTAGCTACTATCTTGAGCCAAAAATCTATGGATGGTACAAACTACAAACAATGGAAAACTAATTTGGATATTGTTCTTCAATATGAAAAGCTCAACTTTGTTCTCACTATTCCTATGCCAGCGCAGCCTGCTGCAGATGCGTCTGATGCAATTCGGACTCGATTTCAGCAGGAGAAGAATAGATAGGAGAAGGCGAATGTGTCAGTTCGCTGCTACATTTTGGCCAGTCTCTCCAATCACCTTCAGGAGCAAGTGAGCATGATTGAGAGTGGAGCAACAATGCTCCAGACTCTTGATGACATGTTTGCTACGCCTAGCATGGGTGATTTACATGTGATTGAGGCTTGTTTAGTGGAGAATCACGATGATAAATGGATCGTTGATTCAGGAGCCACTAACCATGTTTGTTACTCTTTGCAGTGGTTCAAACATAGCTTGCCTGTAAGTAAAGGACAAAGAGATTTGAAGCTTGGAACTGAGGAGCTTGTGTCTGCAGTAGCAGTAGGACAAGTTATTTTATCTTTTGATAATTGCAGGACTTTGTTTTAGAAGACTGTTTATTTATTCCAGATTTTAAGAGGAATTTAATTTCTATTAGTTGTTTGGATAAACATGATTTGACAGTTCAGTTTAATTCCTCAGTTTCAATAAGAAGTTCATCTTCTTTTATTTGTTCTAGTGTAAAGCTTAATGGTCTTTATTTCCTTAATCCTGTTCCCCGTGAAGTTAATCATGTTGAATTAAAAGATGTTGAGCATATTAATTCATCAAAGAAAAGAAAAGTTTCAAATGAAACTTATCTTTGGCATTTGAGATTGGGTCATATTAACTCTAACAGGATACAAGGTTTGGTCAAAAGTGGGATTTTGAAATCCCTGTACTTTGAACCGATACCAGTATGTGAATCCTGTTTGGAGGGTAAAATGACTAAGAGGTCTTTCAAGGCCAAGGGAAAACGTGTCACACTTCAGCTGGAATTGGTACATACTGATGTATGTGGACCAATAAATGTCCAAGCCAGAGGAGGGTATCAGCATTTCATCACATTTACTGATGATTACTCTAGATTTGGACATGTGTATCTGATGCGTCACAAGTCTGAAGCTTTTGGAAAATTCCAAGAGTTCAAGGCTGAGGCAGAAAAGCATCTAGGTGTTCAAATTAAGACTCTCCGATCTGATCGAGGGGGTGAATACCTATCTGGAGAGTTCAGGTCTTACCTGACCAAAGAGGGGATAGTTTCACAATTATCTTCTCCAAGGACACCCCAACAGAATGGAATTGCTGAAAGGAGAAATAAAACCCTTTTAGAAATGACAAGATCTATGCTCAGTTATTCATCTCTTTCTGATTCATTCTGGGGATATGCCTTAGAAACAGCTATGTATCTATTAAACTTAGCTCCGTCCAAATCGGTTTCAAAGACACCAATAGAATTGTGGAAAGGGTGTAAGCCCACCATGAACCATATTCGGATTTGGGGTGCTCCGGCACATGTCTTGCAACAGAAACCAGATAAGATGGACTCACGTACTGAAGTATGCATATTTATAGGCTATCCTAAAGGAACCAGAGGTTGGTTGTTTTATAGTCCAAAAGAAAAGAAGGTCATAGTGAGCACTCACGCAACTTTCTTAGAGGAGGACTATATGACAAATTATAAGCCAAGAAGTAAGGTTATTCTTGATGAGCTAGTCTCAGATCAAGTTTCACCACAACCTCAAGGGGTTCCAGCTTTTGTTCCTGTGGTTATTCAAAGAGGGGAAAATATACTTGAACATACACAAGAACTAGAGACAGAACCAGAAGTTCATCATAATGATGAAATTCAACATGATGATGAACTTAATGAAGAACAAAATCATGAATTGGTTAATCCACTTAATGAGGGTCCTCATCTAGAAATTGTTAACCCACAAAATATGGACCCCCTGTAGATGCACAACATCAAGTTCGACAAAGTCGTAGTGGGAGATTGATTCGTAAACCTGCAAGATATCTTTTGTTGGGTGAGTCAAATCAGGATGTCATCATTGATGAAGATGGTGATCCCACGAGTTATGAAGAAGCACTAGGAGATGTTGATGCTCAGGAATGGCTTGAGGCTATGAATCGTGAAATGGATTCTATGTATTCCAACTCAGTTTGGTCTCTTGTAAATGCACCTGAAGGAGTAAGACCCATTAGGTATAAGTGGATTTACAAGAAAAAGAGAGGATCGGACGGGAAGGTTGAAACCTTCAAAGCTAGATTGGTGGCGAAAGGGTACTCTCAAAAAGAAGGTGTGGATTATGATGAAACTTTTTCGCCAGTTGCCATGCTCAAGTCCATCCGGATTCTCTTAGCTGTTGCAGCAAATCTTGATTATGAGATTTGGCAAATGGATGTCAAAACTGCTTTTCTAAATGGAAATTTGGAAGAGGAAATCTATATGCAGCAGCTAAAAGGGTTTATAGCCAAAGGGCAAGAAGAAATGGTATGCAAGTTGCAGAGGTCCATTTATGGACTTAAGCAAGCATCCAGATCATGGAACATCAGATTTGATCAAGCCATTGAGTCGCATGGCTTTGAGAAAAGTCCTGATGAGCCGTGTGTGTATAAAAGGATCCAAGGTAGTGCGGTATCTTTTTTGGTACTTTATGTAGATGATATTCTCCTTATCGGAAATGATACAGAGGTATTGTTAGGTATAAAAACTTGGCTGAGCAAGCATTTTGATATGAAGGACCTAGGGAAAGCCAATTATATTCTTGGTATTAAACTCTTGCGAGACTGGAAGAATAGGGTTTTGGCATTATCCCAGGCTAAATACATTGACAAAATACTTGCCAGGTTTAGCATGGAGAATTCCAAGAGGGGAATTATACCCTTCAGGCATGGGATTCATCTCTCTGAGAAGCAATCTCCTAAAACTCCTGAGCAGAGAGAACGCATGAGTAGGATACCTTATGCTTCAGTAGTAGGTAGTCTCATGTATGCTATGCTATGTACCAGACCAGATATCTGCAATGCAGTGGGAGTAGTAAGTCGGTACCAATCTAACCCTGGAGTGAAACATTGGGTAGCGGTTAAACATATACTCAAGTACCTACGGAGAACGAGAGATTATATGTTGGTCTACTCGAGTGGGAGTCTTGAAACCATTGGTTACACGGACTCAGATTTCCAGGGAGATATTGACTCAAGTAAGTTCACCTTGGGATATGCGTACACTCTTAATGGCGGTGCCATTTGTTGGAGAAGTGTAAAACAATCATGTGTGGCTGACTCTGCCAATGAGGCTGAGTATGTAGCTGCTTCTGAGGCTGCAAAGGAATCAGACGAGAACCTTGCTGACCCTTCTACTAAGAGTTTGCCTGAACGTGTGTTCGAGAGGCATGTTTCATCTATGGGTCTTAGGAGGATTCCAGATTTGCTATGGCTTTAGGTAGTTGTTATTTTACTTTGTTATTTTGTGCCTTTTGAGCAAGACATTATGACATTGCATTTTTTTTCTGAATGTTAATAAATGAGGTGTTTTTCATTTATTTCGCACACTATTTACAAACTTTAAGGTCCGGATCAATTGTAGAGTATATGATCATATGGATACGTTCATAGAGGACATGGTCATAAGTTATCACAATTGATGAATTGGTTCACAGCTATTAAATTAAGTTGGGCACTTTATTTAGGCTGCAATATTTTATGAAATGGTTTTGTCCGAATCATTATGAAATATTGGTGTGAGTTAATACTTACATTGAATGGATCAAGGAGAGATTTGATTAAGATTGTTCTTTCTGTCATAAGGAATCAAATCTCCAGATAACTATAGTCATGTAGTTACTCTTAATCCTGAGTTTATTTTAAATAGGTAGTCAAATGGTTTTCACTCTTTGATTTACCAACGGGTGAGGTTTGATCTATATGACGGCCAATAACTCGGTATTTTGGGATTGAGACCATTTGGTTATCAGTGTTTATGAGATAAACAACATGGAATTTATAGGAAATGTCCCCTTGATATGTTTCGGTACTTGGATATTTAAGACACTGGCCAGTGCATGTAATCCATTAGAGAAACTGTTAAAGTCAAGGGAATAAATAATTGATTGGGTTACAGAAAACTAGTCAATCAATTATAGACATTCTATAAAGGGGTAATGCATGTTTTTGTTATAAGTGTCATTATTCTTGGAGATCATGTTTGGGCTTTTAGTGGAATAGCACCAAACTAGATAATCTTCTGTAGATTATCATGAGCCTTGATGAATGACAAATGGTAGATCCCCAGGCTAGCTCGAAATAAAGGATAGGGTATATAATCAGATGATGATGGCTTATGGGCTACATGGTCTTGGGTTTACAAACTCAAGTTTGTATCTTAAAGAGCAAGTGGGAGATTGTTGGGTTAATGTGCTCTTTGGTCACTTAAGCCCAATAAGGCTTAATTGAGACTATAGCCTAAGAACTCTATGGCCCATGTGGTTTAGGGTTAGGTCTTGGGTGAAGTAGCATATAATCCTACTTTCACCTGCTTGAGAGCAAGAGACGCATAAGGAGGCTCTCATCAGAAACAAACTCTAGATGCAGACGTTCATCATCTGAACGGTTGCCCACACAACCATCCTATTCCCCTCGAGAGATAGTCTGGAAGATCGATCATAGAGCAGACGAGGACTGTTCGTGGAGAGGCTTGTAGATCGCTCTTCAGATACGAGGACTGTTCGTGGAGAAGCTTTCAAATCGCTGCATCTTTCCAGGTAATCAAAACAATGAAGGTTTTAACTTTTCCTTATCGCGTGGTACGATACGCTTCCGTGTTTCTGGTGAGATTCCTACAATTATACCATTTATCCATGAAATTTAAGAAATTATATTTTATAGGAATATTCATGATTAAGTACATTATTACAGGCAATGTCGAAGAAAATGAAAAAGCACAACATCCCATCGCTATCAATAAATCAAAAAGTTTATTAGCGATATCAATATCGATATCGATATTATTTGATGTGAAACTTCCAACAAAAAATTGGAAATAAAGTTGACAATTTGGTTAGGAAAAATAAAGTATCCACACTTTAAGAAGCTTGAAAGTGCGTGCATAATATTGAAGCCATATCAACATCATAGTGATCAAGAAAACATTGCCTATTTATCAATAAAACATAAATATAAAATTAAATTATTCTTCACTACTCATTTACCATTTATTAAATTGATTTTTATAGATACAAAAAACAGTATATATTTTCTTGAAAACGAAGTACATCTACATAGTGTACGGATATCAATTTTGGTTTGACTACTATACTTTAAACATATCCATTTGACTCTGCATACAAACACAGATACTTTAATGATATTCTAAAAACAGAAAATAAGAAGAACAAGTAGTTAATATATAAATGCGATGTGTTCGAGTCTTGTAGATACAAAAAATCTCGCTGAGAAACTCTCCCATCAAAACCAAGTGTGCAACACGGGTCGGATCTGGATTAGTCGAGGTAAAGCCCTGTAAACTTGGTGGGCAACCAAAAAATATAAATGCGACGTGGAACAATTTTTTGGTACATATTTAGATTCCAACAAAGCCATGTGCTCAAAGTGAAATAATGAAGCATTTAAACAACCAACATGGGATCATGGAAAAAGAATAAAAGCTTTGCTTTTATAAATATCAAACATTTAAAGCAAAATCAGGTACCACATTCGTAAACGATCGATAAGATTTTAATGCAACTATGGTGTTCATAAGATTGGGTGGTTGAACTATCTAGATATGGTCCGATTACTTTAGAGGGTATCATCAAGTCAAGTATTTCAACCAAATCAATACTTAGATCAAATTGGGAAAATATATAGGGCCAACCATTTGACCAGTTCTATTTTAAAAGGATCGGCCTTGAAAAACACACTTTTGCAAAAAAGATTTCGTTGGCAAAGCTCAACCATCGACTTGACAGAATGACAAACCTAGGGCCAACCTTGCCGATCTCAGGACTTTTAAAATCATAAGTTATATAATATAAGTATAAAAATATTCTCTCGCTAGATACATATTTAAAAATATTAACAATATAACAAAATCAAATCACTATTTAAAGTCCAAATTAACTCATTTTTTAAAAGTATAGATCAATAAATCATATGTGCAAAATTAAACAAATCAAACTATTTTGTAAAATTCAGTTCTAAAAAGAGATAATAACGATTAAGTTTATGCAGAGATAATAACGATTAAGTTTATGCAATACCATCAACAATGTAAAAAATATAAATAATATTAACATGATCGAGCATTTTTTTAAAAAAAAATAAGTAAATAAAAGGGCTCAAACAAGCCAACTCTTTTAGTCCCCCTCAACGGAGAGCGGTGTCTTTACCAACCCTTCCTCCACTTCCTCTCCACTTAATATCTCAATTGTTAGATTATGTTTTAATGGTTGAGATTAAATGTTACGTATTTATTGGTAGATTTTTATTATTATAATACTACCTCCGGTCCTTATTATAAGAGTTAGTTCACTTTCTTTGGAGAGATTAAGGAAGCTGAATAAGTTACTTAATCGTTTCATATGTTAAATATTCTTAGATAATATATTAGTTTATTAGTCAAACTAATAAGTTTGAAGAAAAAAAATTAAAGTAATTTAATTAGCTTCCTCAATCTCTCCAAAAAAGTCAACTAGCTCTTATAATTAGAACCGGAGGGAGTACTATTTAATATATAACATTAAATCTCACCCATTAAAACATAATGCAATGACGGGAGAGGGAAGTTAGTAGAACTAGAGAGACTCTTTTCCCCAACTGCTTAGGGCTGACTCTTTGTAAGCCCGTTTATTATTTGAAGGTTTAAATCTCAAATCCAATCTTATTTGACTATTAGTTGACCGTTTGTTTGAATTTTTTAAGCGTTAAAGAGAAAAAAAAAATACATATGAAATTTTTCCAAAATTGTGCTCGACACAAATGTTTTTTTAAAGGACAAAATTAACTATAAACTTCTAAAATAGGTGCAAAAACACATATTGACCTCTAGTTGATCTTGTTTATTTGAATTTTTTGATTGAAAATGGTTACATGGAGAATGACGTAGATAATTAAGAAATGACCTGGAATAATAATTTTCTAACTAAGTAAGAAAAATTAATTTCCACCTAACCATTTATCTCCACCTCATCACTTTATCTCCATCTAACCCTTCCTTTACTCTCCCTCTCCCTTTCCAAAAGAAGTGATAAGGTGGAGATAAAGGGTTAGGTGAAAATTAATTTTCCTTACTTAGTCAGCAAATTATTATTTCAAGCTAAAGAAATATTTACATGCTGAAGTATCACGTCATCTGAACTCTATCCAATAAAAATATAACTACTTATATTATTTAAATCCTCGTTGGCTAATTACTCATGTGAAGGGGAAAAAAAATCAAAGTTCATCTTTTTTTAAAAAAAGAAGAAACATATTTATTAAAAACAAACAAACAAAATGGTCCACCAATATTTTGCTTAAAAACAAGATACAATTTGAATTTTTTCAGATGAGTTATAAGCCAACAAGGACTAAAATGATCTAATTTGTTAAGTTTTCATTAAACATAGTTCAAATGATATGGTACTCATAGAGTATGTAAATATTTCTCTTTAGGTTGTTTCTTAATCAACTGTTAGTTCTCATGTTTTTGATGTTTTGATGATAACAATTATAATATAACTAAACTTTAATTTTCGACAAAAATTTGAAGTTTTAATTTGCCTCTAGTCAAATTATACGTGCCTCGAGTTATCTAGTTTGAATATTTGAAAATCCATTTTGGCACCTTAAGAGTACCTCAAATTACTTAATAAGTGCCTCAAGTCATTCCCTTTCACTCCAGAATATGTTTTGAAGTATATATTGAAAATCTACTTTTTAATGGCACAATCGTAATTATGCTGAAACTTACTTTTTGCCTCTAGTTAATTAGTGATTTGCCTCAAGTTATTCCCTTTCACTCCAAGCATATATTTTGAAGTATATGTTGAAAATCTACTTTTTAATGACAAAATCGTAATTATGCTAAAATTCATTTTTTTGCCTCTTGTCAATTAGTGACTTGCCTCAAGGCATTTCTTCTCACTCCAAGCATGTGTTTCATAATGGGATAAGGGTCTTAAATGCCATGGAAGTTTTCGTTCGGGAGCACTGGTAAGACGGAAGTTTTTTTGGGACAAAAAATGACACGGAAGTTTTCACTGAGGAGTAATTTTGCCCTGGAAGTTTTCACTAAGGAGCAATTTTGCCATTCTGTCCCCAAATATTAAATTTGACTATTAAATCAGTCAAAGACCACACATGTTATGCCTTGAAAAGGTCAAACTTGGAGCCAGAGAATGAGATCCTTGAGATGTTGAGCTCAAGGCAGCCAGAATTTGTGAAGCCGAACTGGTCAAAGGAACTGAAAGGTCGACTGTCATAAAACCCAAAGGAAGCATCACTTATGATCTAAGCAAATGATCTGTTTATACAAATGTAAATATTATCACTATTGATTTGTTTTACTGAACCAATTTTTGGAACAATTCATTTCTCATTTTGCGTTTCATTTGTATTTTGTGACAGACCTTTCAGTTCCTTTGACCAGTTTGGCTTTACAAATTCTGGCTGCCTTGAGATCAACATCTGAAGGATCTCCTCCTCTAGCTCCAAGTTCGATATTTTCAAGGCATGACATGTGTGGTCTTTGATTGATTTAGTAATCAAATTTAATATTTGGGGATAGAAGGCAAAATTGCTAGGAAATTGCTATGTTTTGTAAACTCCCGGGGCAAAATTGCTCCTCAGCGAAAACTTCCGTGGCAAAAATGATACTTCCGGGGCAAAATTGATACTTCCTGTGAACTTCCGTGGCATTTTTGGTCTAAAAAAACTTCCGTCTTACCAATGCTCCTGAACGAAAACTTCCATGACATTTAAAACCCTTATCCCTTTCATAATACCATCTAATGGCAAAATTGTAATTATGCTTAAATCTTCAATTCTTACATCTTTAAATAGCGACTTTTATGTAAAATACCTCTAGTCACTACATAATTGCTTCTAAGCAATATGACTCAAGGCACCCAAATGTTTGACTCAAGGCAAATCACTCTTTCACTCATTATATCATTGATTTCACTTTATGCCTCAAGTTATTCATTAATTGCCTCAAGGCAACTTGACTCAAGGCATTTTATTTATGCCTCTAGTCAAGTCATCAAGTGCCATTTCGAACTCTAGAAGGGATTGCCTCTAGTCAATTAATAATTGATTTTAGGCAATATGACTCTAAGCACTCTATTCATGACTCTAGGCAATCTATTCTTTTATCCATTATTTCTATGCTTTCTTTTTTGCCTCCAGTCAAGTATTTCTTGCCTCTAGATTCATAACTCAAGGCATTAAATAATTGACTCTAAGCAAACTCAACAAACACGTTAACTTGAGGGGGGGGGGGGGGGAATCGAATTTGGCTCAAGTCATAATTGCCTCAAGTCACATAACTCAAGGCACAATATTTTTGACTCAAGGCAAAATATATTTAACTTGAATTTCAAACGATTCATTCTTACCTCGAGTCAATTAAAATGCCTCCAATCAATATACCTCTAGGCATGTTCTTTTGTTGAACATCATCATCATCATCACTGCCAAGTCGAACTCGAGACATGGATGATCAAAGCAAAATGCTCTAACCAACCAGTCACTGGTTCACTTGACACCTCGAGGCATGTTCTCTTTTAACTAGAGTCATATCTTTCTGATTTTCAAATCTTCGTCTTCGGAAAATCAAAATCAACTGACTATGATTTTGTTTCATCAAATCATTACTCATTACTATTCTTAAATGTTTTTAGTCAGTTTACTAATGAGTTTCAGGCGATTATATCATGGATTAACAACAAATTATCATAAAACAATTTGTGTGTTAGAGAAGCATTAAATGCAATTGCCAAAACCAGTTATAACCTCGGCAGCCATTTCTCTTATCAATGTAAAGCATTTACTCATATTCCGCTCGTGCAATTAATGCTATTTCACAACGGGCAAACCAGAAGGAATGAAAGAATGTTGTGACAGTACAAATCCACCTGGATAATTAAACGGCGAAAATGTCTACGAAGACTCACCTATCTAACGGTTATATTCAAGAGTCACAACGGAATCATTCGAGCTTCACCAACGTTCAAGTTTCACCAACGGTCATTAATTGCAACAACTATAAATACCAGAAGCATTGAATTCGCCAACTACCGAAACAATGTGCATTCAATTAGAATTTATTGCAATTAATTGTTCCGTTAATTTCATTTAATATCTTCGGATATTTTACTGTACTTCAATGATTATCTCTTATCTACTTAGTGAGAAGTTTAAACACTATTTGATTATCTTAGTTGTTAAATATTAAGGTTGTGGAACCTTAAGTGTGGGTGTACAATTACAACTTGTAAGGGGAAATGAGTCCTAGTGAAATGATCATCTTGAGTATAGAGTGTGTAATTGTGTTTATGTTTATTTATTACAACTTGTAAAAAGGAGTAAGTCCTAGTGAGAGGATTACTCAAGAGTTACAGAGTGTGTAATCAAGTTTTGAGATAGTGAAATCCCAGAGTGTTTTTGGGGACTGGACGTAAGTCAAGAGTTGAACCGAACCAATATAATCTTCTTGTGTTCATTATTCTTCTCTCTGTCTCTGGTTTTTGTTCTTGAGCTTTAGCGAAATTTTTTTTATAATCACCTATTCACCCCCTCTAGGTGATATTCCATCTTCATCAACCACATCATCCTTTATGTCACCATTTTCTATCAAAAAAATTCAAACTGTCAACCAACAATGTGTATTTTTACACTTATCTTGGAAGTTTATAGTTACTTTTCCTTCTGAAAAAATTTGTTTATGGCACATTTTGAGGAAATCTCATGTGTATTTTTGCATCTTAATCCTTTAAAAATTTAAACAAATAGTCAACTAACAATCAATAAGTATTTTTACACCTATTTTGAAAGATCATAATTACTTTTTCTCTTCAATAAAGCATTTGGTGTTATGCGCACTTTTGAAAAAAATCTTATGTATATTTTTCACAAACCCTTATAACAAAGTTTTGTGGAGTTTTTTTTTTTTTAGGTTAAAGAGCTATTTTAGCTTGAAAGTTTTTTCCCGAAAGTTTTTTTAGGGCAATTTCACCCAAGAAGTGTCAAATCTGGTACAATATAATTTCCCCCTAGCCATCATTATTCTATCTAAGTTTGACTTTTAGTTGACATAATATACTGAGTTAATAGTTCACCTATCATCCACATCATTTTTGTTAAGATGTAAATTTATCTTGGAAATTTTCAATTAAGAGCAATGATGCCCAGAAGTTTCCAAATCGTAGTAATATCATCCTAATAGTTATCGAGATTAAGTTTGATTATTAATCAAACGAATATATTAATCTAGCAGCATGAACAATATTGAATAAGAAGAAGTTACATATGGAGATCAAATTTTCTAGAGAGTAATGAAGAAAAGATTCAATCACTAGATGCATAACATTCCAAGGAAGATTGCCAAGAACAAGGATATCAAAAACTCTCTTCCATCGTACCTCAACGATACCGAGATAGACAAAATATCTCTTTGATTTTCTTTTCATCGCATAAGATGTTGTTATCTCTTTAAACTTTCAGGACAACATTACTTTTAAGTGAAAACTTTTAGGATAAATTTGTACCTAAACCCAAAACAAAAAAGACATGAATATACTGAACTGTCAGCTTAAAATATTTAGTTAACTGACAGTCAAACTTAATTAGGATAACAACTAGGAAAAAAATTGCTTCAGGTTCGATACTTCCAAAACAAAATTGGGTCCTAAAAAACTTGTGGAACTAAATTATCCCTCCATGACAACTTTTAGGATAAAATAGCCTTTAACCCTTTATCCTAATTTAATTGGACTTGCTCAAACCTTGTCATTAAAAATACTTTCTAAATTTATGTTCTAACTTTCTAAGTTACTATTCGCCCCTGCCAATCAAAATAATTTATATTGGCAATCACTTTTTTAGGTTGCTTACGAGGGAGTTTACTAATAAAATTCTTAAAATTCTTGTGTTAATGAATATTTGTATTTCCATTCCAAAAAAGTCACAGCCCTTTTCATAATAGTTTAACATATTGTACATATCAAATAGGGATAAAATATTGACACTATCACTTTTTTCACTATTAGATCAGAATCTCATCTACCTTGATCATTTCTCTCTTAATTGAGATTCTGATTTAACGGTGAAAAAAATGATAATGACTTGGTAATAACTAAATTGGTAGTAACAATATTCCGTCCCTATCAAATAACAATTATAAACATTGGGTTATGGGAGAAACTGTGAACTTTAAATATCATAATTATAATTAATTTTGAGGTTAAGATCATCTTTGGTCCCTTATATTTATTTTCTTTTTATTTTGATCCCTTCAGTTTCAAATCATAGGTTTTGTTTCGTCTAGGGGTCAAAATGGTTTAGATTTCCATTGGGTTTTAGGGGTCAATTTTGAACAAAATAAAATTTGAGAAACTAAAACATATATTTTGAAACTTGAGGGATTAAAATCAAAATGAAAATAAATTTGAGGGGTTAAAAATTATGTTAACCCTTAATTTTATTAAAATATTAAATTATTCCCTTGAAATCATGGTAGTTAAAAACTCGATTTATCACTGCAATTTTACGTTTTTACGATTTTTTTCATTAAAACAATTTTATTAATTTTCCAGACGTTTTTAAGTTTTTACTATTTTTTTATGTTTTACGATTTTTCATTCTCCTTCCGGTTTCAGGTAAAATCTATGTTTTCCCTATCATGCTTGAAACATTTAATCTATTATTTTGTTTTATTATTATCTTGAATCTAAAATGGCAGAGACAAAACTGAAAGCAAATCATTGATGGAGAAACCCACAAAGACGAATCCTTCCACCAACACCACCGTCGCAACGCTCTGCTTTCTACCTTCCCTTCATTTGATCTCAACTTCCTCCCAGATCTAACTGCAAAAACCTAAAATTTTCTACAGTTTTGATTTCAAATGTAGCTTTTGTTGTGATTTTGTGAATCTTTTACACAGAAAATTTTTGGAAAATGACATTAAAAATGGCGCCGCTGCCATCAGCGGTGGTGATCTGTGACGACAAAAATGGCTTCTCCCCACCGAAGCCGGTGAAAAAAAGGGGAATTGGTGAATCTGAAAATTATTATGAAGTGGGTGATAGTGATTCTAATATAATGTTTGATAGTAATGATCTATTAATCTTGTTGGGGCTGATGGGACCCATGAAGCACGCACGGTTGGACCCACAGGCCAGGTTCCCCATCCGAAGAGGAAGACTGGGGTTCATATTGAGAGAAAGAGAAGAAAATGGGTAAAATTCCTAGGGGCATGTTTGGGATTTCATATATTTTATTTTATTTTGATGATGTGCCATAACATCCTATGTGGCAGCCACCTCATTATATGTTGATTAACTAACAATTGACTGTTGAGGTCTTTAACGGAAGGGTGAAATTACCCTGTTCTCTATATTTACGGGGCACATTTATCCCCTTGAAAATTTTCAGATGCCTAATACTCATTCGTAAAAACTTTCAGGACATGTTAGCCCTTTAACTCTAAATTAAACTACACTAGATACCGTATGCCACTTGACTTAACCTTAATTAGCCTGAATGTAATCTAAATTTCCGATAACAAGCAGTTTGAATTTTTTTTTTTCCTTAGAAAAAGATGCAGTTTGATTGATCTCTAGAAATATTGAGAATGGTGCAAATGTGATTGAAAAAGATTATGGCAATAGGATTAGATAACTCAACATGAAATTTGCATCACAAACATCAAATCCTTCATTTGTCTATTATAAACGAATGAAACCACCCCTATTTAGCTCTAATTTCAAAAGCCAGTATGACTAACCTCAATTATATAGCTGCATTATCATCTTTGTCCTCACTATATATATATATAAATGTCATTTCATTTTGAAAAACTAAACCAATTAACACAATTATCGGTGAAGCGGGAATATCCCAGAAAATACTACTTCAATTTCAAAATCTAAAATAGGTGATTTCCTAACAAAATGAGTTGTTAATTACTTTATTGTTCTTGTTAATCACATTATAGTTGCTACCAACAGGATTTTAAAGTTCAATGATACTTTTTTATCGTTTTCCCATATTTTTATGTATACCTTAAATTAATATCCAGTTTTGGAAATGAATTATATATATGCCACTATGAAAGCTAGTTATTGTCTAGGGCAAAGCAATGAGTTGGTTAGGCAACCTTGCTCAAATTTATAACCTACCCATTTAACTTTATACAGGTACGGGCTAGCCCATACCCGTACCTTAACCCATTTAAACCTGTGTAAACAGGCTAGCACATAAATAGGTGGGCTAACCTAGTCTTGGATAACCCATTTACATTTGACCTATTTTTTTTTAACAAAAAACATACATAAGCATTAAGTATCCATCATTTCATCCAAATCCATCATTCTAAGTTGTGAAATCTGAATCTTTAAAGTTCAATCATCACAATTCACACAAAAGAACCTAAATTGAGACAAGCACCATTATAACATAATTTTGATATTCAAATTCTAACTTTAAATTAAAAGTAAGAGTTAAAACAAAAGAAAGTGAGAGACTGAGAGTCGTGTTATCAAGGAAAAATGAGTATTACACTATTACTTACTGTCCTTAATGTGCTATCCTCTGCCCATATATTTAATTTTTTTAAAAAAAATTAACTAAATGAAAGTGTATGGGCAGCCCGAAAGTGTAACCATAGCCTGCACATTTAAATTTTAAATGGATGAGTTTTAACCTAACCCGTTATGAGCCTTTTTTAGCGAGTTCAAAATAACCCAATTACAGTGGATTGTAGGCAGGCTCAAAGGATTGTAGGGTTCTTACTCAGTCCTATTGTTATCAAACTTATTGTAAAATATTACTACAAAGTAGATTTTATATTAAGTAGTAGATGTAGTGTTATTGTTACCTACAAAAGTAAACATACTGCCTTAATTAAAATATCAGGTCATTTATTTTTATTTTAAAATTTATTAGAACAAAAAAATAATAATAATAATAACTTTGTTATTTGTTGTCCTTTATAGCATTACTGAGTCAAAGAAAATATCTGACAAGGATCTTAAAGTCCTAGTAAGTAAAAAACACTCAGACTCTACCCCTTCATATCTCATCCCATAGCCAAAAATGATATATATATATATATATATATATATATATATATATATATAAATTTCGTAGGGGTTTAAACTTCTTATGTTGCATGAGAAGAAGAAGATTCTTACATACACATGAAATAGTAGGACTCACATATATATATATAATGCTAATTATATATATGTATGGGTCCCACCATTTTATGTGTATAACATGAGAAAACATTTCTCCTACAACATGAGAAGTATTTTTCCCAAATTTCGTATCCTATAAACACATCCATGCATATATATTCAAATTGACACACACGCACAGTTTTTGCCATTCACCAACTTGACCTAAAACCTTGTTATTGGATACATGCATCATGTTTGGGATTACAATAGAATATAATAAAAAATGTTGATCGAAACAAAAGAAAGAATAAATAATCATATCCATACCAGATCACATAAATAAAATAAAATAATACTCGTAGTAGATACATTCTCTTTTCCTTCGTTGCTTTTTGTTTCCCACTTTCATTCATTCCATTTTTTCCAGCATACCCAGATGCATATTCTTCCTGTCGGTATTTTTTAAAATTGGGGTCAGATGAGATGATAATATCTTTTACTACCTCCGGTCCTAATTATAAGATCTAGTTGACTTTTTTTTTGGAGAGATTAAGGAAGCTAAATAAGTTAGCTAATCATTTCATATGTTGTGTATCTTATATTATATATTAGTTTATTAGTCAAACTAATAAATTTAAAGAAAAAATAAAAATAAAAATACTCTTTAGTAATTTAATTAGCTTCCTTAATCTCTTCCAAAAAAATTAATTAGGTCTTGTAATTAGAACCAGAGGGAGTATCTTTTTTTCTTTGCAAAAATGGATTATTCGACTTTACGTAGCTAATTAAAGCTATATGCTTTTACTTTTTCATTGGATCAAAGCTAATTTTTTATTACTATTTGTATATGGTCAATTTATTATAAAGGCATTGGTCACAGTTTTTTTTTTTAAAAAAGGTATTTTACATGAAAAAAGGGAGTCAAAAAGACAAGTTGTTTTTAATTATAATATAAACGAATTTTATCTGCACTTTTGCCATTAACAATGGATACTCCTGTCTAAAAAAAAAAACTTTTTTCCCCGAATATTTCAAAAATATTAGGAAAAATGACAATAATGTTCCAACTAAAAAAATTATATCAGAAAATTCCTTAGTGATAAGCTATAAGACTTTTCTAATATCATTTTTTTTTTTAATGGGGCTGTTGCTGTGATTTCCGCAAAATATTATTGATAAAGATTTGTAGCCACAAATTATATTGGCAAGCGGTACTTATTAAATAAATGTTTTTGCCGACCACAACTTTTCACAATACTTTTATGAAATTTTATTAAAAATAATTACTTTCAAAATAAATATAAATTCATGGAAAATCTAAATCAATAAAGAAAGGCGTCTAAAATTCATAAGTCATACCTATCTGTCACTTCATTTTATATTTTTTAAACTTGACAAAAAATTATATCAAAATTACGATAGAAAATGCCAACTTGTAGCACTTGTTATTTGGTGTCCGTATTTTTTTTTAAAAAAAAGTAATATTTATATTCATTATTTAGTTATGAATATTTTTATCTGATAATCCTGACATTATTGTTTATTTATTAATCTTTATCTATTTTTCTTCCTATGTCATCTGTTCTTAACAAACCCTAAAAGATCTTTACATAATTACCTTTCAATCAAATGTGCATATTGTGATATTAAAACACAATATGTGTTAAGAAATTAATAAGTAGCATGTAAATTGTATTTTCGTCCTACCCCCCTTCGAGGGCTCACATATATATAAATCGATGAAGCAATAAATGAGCCTTCTTATAGTTAAGTTAATATATAAACTACTGAAAAAATAACTTTTTTTTCATTTTCCCTTAATTACATGGATCTCTTCTCTATTTTCAAAACATACACATAAATTCAAACCATCAACTCTGTTAAGGATTTTTATTTTTTAATTAAAATTTATATTAAAATAAATTTTATTTACTAATTTACCCTTCATCATTACTAATTCTCTAATTTTGGCTAAAATTGTTTAAGTAATTTAAGAGTTCTTTTTTTAAAAAAAAAATTACTTTTGCAAATAGTTATTTATGTTAAATTTTTTTTCATACTCAAATAAAAATTAATTTAGTTAATGAAGACATAGAAAAATTAATTAAAAATATGATTAATTCTATTATTAGATGCATACTAAAATAAACAAGTTTATAAATGTAATTGCTGCAAAAAATGTAATATTTAAAATTAATATAAATCATATAATGTCTCAAATTTATATTATTAATGATATATGGTAAATAAAAATATGCCTTTCGACCCCTCGTCTTTGGGCTCAACTGGCAAAGGGGTTAGACACTCCCACCAAAGAGAGGGGGTTCGATCCTGGAGTTGGTCAAGGCACTGGGGGAGACATCCTAACTCCTAGGTGCCTAAGTTAGCGCCTGAGGGTATAGACGGCTCGCCCTGCCCAACATCGATATCACCTAAGAGAAATGGAGATTTCGCCTTGTCCTTGAATCGTGGGTGAACCCGACCCCTTTCCTAAAATTTTTGTATAAAAAAAAAATGCCTATCGAAATATTTTTCAATCATGGTGTCATGGAAAAAAGAAAACGAAAGAAGTATGTTTCTAATCATTTAAAAGAGTACTAAATAAATAAGTTTCAATAAAAAGGGTAAAAAAATTGAAAATTGAAAATTTTATAATTCATAAAAAATTAATATATTTTATAATATATTGGAAATTTTGAACATACATGTATTGAAATTATTTTCTTGTATAAAAATTTATTTTTAGACAAACATAAATGTTTATTCATTTGTTGAAAAATGGGTATTTTGGTGAAAAGAATGTTCAAGAGTCAAACTGAAGGAAAACTAACGGTTGAGTAGATGGAAATGAAATATTAAATATATAAGGAAGGTTTTTGTAATATGTATTTTAATTTTAAAGGAAGTCTATATATACACATTTTCAAAATAAAGGTGATGTTTGTGTGATTTAAATAAAATAAAAGGGTAGTGATCAATATATTTTACTCTGGACTATAATTTAGTGTACGTATGATCATGCCTTATACTCTTTAATAATAAAATTCCGATAAAAAAGTGCAATTTCTTTTAATAGAAATAATGATATTACAATATTTAATTAATCAATATAAAATTTAATGAAGCCGCATAGTTAATAATCCACGTAGAACTAATTTATGAGTTTCCCTAAGTTTCATTTAAACTCATTCCTAACAAACTCATCCCGCAATTCTTACCATAATTTTAAAAAAAATGTTCAACTTTTTCATAAAAATTAGAGAGAATTATAATAAAGGACCTAAGAAAAATAATATTTATTAAGAAGGACCATAAAAATAATAATTATTTTGAAGAACCAAAAATTAAAACATTAATATAAAGAGACTAAATTGCTCTTAGTCAAATTTCCTATATTATCTCTAATTAAATCAGAATCTGAGGTGATTGATTGAAAATAATAAATAGAGATTAAATTAGAATTTGGAATATGTAAATTAGAGTCTCTATTGGTAACTTTTTATCTCTTTATGAAGAAGAAATCGTAGGTTCTTTCATCCACAAAGATCTTCTAGGCATCCTCCCCTCTGTTCTATGATATTCAAGTTCTTCTTCCTGGTACTTTTTTATCTCGTTTTCCTTTAGTTCGGTTCTTGTTATAATCATTCAAATTTGATTAATCCTTGCCCCTTTAGTATTGTATATTTTTCAAACTTTTGTTTTGAATCACTGAAGCCAATTCGCATGGCCCGTCACTTTTCTTTCTTTATGTTGAATGAAAGGTTGCTGTTACGGACCGGCCCAACAGCCCATATCCAAGCCACAGCCCAACTATGCTTGGAAACATAATTGGCGGGATATTGGGCAAAGATATGAGATCCCAACAACATAGGATCTATCCTAACCATAATCCCGAGATACCAGCCCCTGATATATCGGCCTCAGATATCCCTCACCAGGCCGGGATACTCGCACCAGACTCCTCTTTAAATACAGAGGGACGTTAATCAGGTGCACACGTTCTAACTCATGCTCTATTTATCTTCTGTCACACAGAGCACACACACCACCCCCCTCTGGCCTCACGCCATAAAGTTTACTGCGAACTACGTGGACTTTGATCCCCTCAAAGGGTACGTAGGCTCTAGGCTTGACACCTAGTCAAGTCCAATTCATCTGTGTTCTTAGAACATAACATTGGTGCCGTCCGTGGGGAAAGGTAAGTTTCCATCCCTGTGACCATCAATGGCGAACACCAGAAGCCACAGCAGGAATCCACCACCGCAGGCTGACGACGGCCCCCAACCAGACCAAGTTCCAGCCGGGCCAAGCCAGCTGCAAATCCAACTGTGACGTGAAAACGCCCCAGAAGGCCACACGACTGACACAGCAACTTCCCCTCCCGCAGAGGATCAACTGCTGTTGGAGACACGCAGGGAGATTCCTACTCAGGACGCTCTGGCGTTAGAAGCCGACATCCGCATCCTTTGGAGGACACAAGAATCACTTCTGCAGAGGCTCGAAGATAAGGAAAGGCGGGACCAACTACAAAAACAGGCGGATTTCCAAACCTTTGCGCAAATGATGAGGGAGGAACTCCAGAACCATCTCCAGCAAGAAAACCGGAGAGAACCCCGTACAGGAAGAGAAAGGGCCACGACGGCCAGAAGCAGCTCGTCAAGTAGCCCGTGACCGAGGACAAGGCGGGGAAGCGCCAGAAGACAGGACGGGAGGACGAGCGCAAAACGAGGACACCCCCCGCCGCGAGAACATCGTGATAACCCGGAAGGCCGAGATGGTAACCCGGACCACAACGGCCAAGGCGGGAGAGGAGGCGAGGACCAAGAAGAGCGCCGTGAGGAAGACAGGAATCCTCGGACCCATAGGTCACCTCGCCATAGATCACCCCGGGAGTATCGAATGAAGTACCTGACGGAGTCCGGTAGGTCCCCGTTCTCCACGACAGCGGTGACGGCCCATTATCCGAAACACTTTGACCTAGTCGACCTGCCGAAGTACGATGGAACTCAAGATCCTCGCAACCATCTCGAAGTTTTTGAAAAACTCATGTGGGTCCGGTCGATTGATGGCCCAGTCATCCAGCGCCTCTTCGCGGCCACTCTAACTGGGCTGGCACACAAGTGGCTGAGCTCACTCCCGGACAACTCCATCCGAAGTTTTGAAGAACTCGGACGAAAGTTCGAGTTGCACTTCGCCACCAGTAAAAAGCAGCCTAAATCCGAATTCACGCTGAGTAAACTAAGGCAGAAGAAGGGTGAGGCGCTCTAGAAATACCTAGATCGGTTCCGAGACATGGCAATGCAAGTGCAATCGCTGTCTGAGGAAGTCCACGTACACTAACTAGTCAACGGGCTAGACTCGTCATCTCGACTAGCCCGGAACTTATGCAAAAACCCGGTTTACACGTTGATTGAGTTCTTCACCCAGGCCAAGAAGTACCTGGAAGTGGAGCAAATGGAGGCTGCCAATGCTGAGGAACCTGAGAGGGCGAGACATACCACACCCGACTCAGGAGAACGGCCCAGCAAACAGAAGACCGAACCACGGAGACGGAACAGGGAAAGCTGGGCCAAACCAAACCGAGCCGACCATAAGGCAAAGTACGACAGCTACACGCCTTTGAATGCCCCTCGGTCACAAGTGTGGAAAGAGGTAGCCCAGGCCGAGATGCGACAGGTGGACAAGCTGAGGCCTCTAAGGGGCCTCACCAACACGGACCGTACGACATTCTGTACGTTCCACGACTGCCACGGACATACAACCGACGAATGCTATGACCTCCGCGATGCCATTGAAAAGTTCGTAAGGGAATGGAAGCTACGTCAGTATGTCATCAAGACCCAGGGAAGGACGAGCGGCAAACGCAATTACCGCGGCCGCACTAGAAGTCCGCCCAAGGAGACCCGAAAGCCGGGGAAGAAGCAAAAGACCGCCTCTGGTGATGAGTTCCCCGACGTTGATTTCCAGTGCAACGTCGTCAGCGGAGGATTTAGAGGGGGCGGGGACACGGTGAGCCAACATAAGAAATACCTCCGCGAGGTATTAACCGTCAGAGATCTCCCCAAGTTTAAGGACGATCCCGCCAAACCGAAGCCACCCCCCTTGACCTTCACCAACGAAGAACTAAAGGACGTCATTCCCAGCCACCTGGACGGACTGGTGATCACCGGAACCTTGGTGAATTGCCGCGTCAATAGAATCTTCGTGGACGCTGGAAGTTCGACCGACATCATAAGCTGGGATGCTTATAAAAGGATGCACCTTGACAAAGAGGATCTTAAGCCGTGCAAGACTACCCTGATCGAATTCCACGGTGAACAATCTTTCCCAAAGGGGTATATTGACCTCAGATTAACCCTCGGAACAAAAGAAGCATTCAAGTCAGAACGCGTTAGGCTCATAGTGGCCTACTTTCGCTCTCCATACAACATCATTCTCGGTCGACCAACGCTTCATAACTGGGACATATTGGTATCCACCAAGCACCAGAAGTTGAAGATAATTAACGATAAAAATCAGCTGGTCATAATATCTGGAGACCAAAAGGAGTCACGGCAGTGCTACTTCGAAGCCCGCCGGGTCGAGGAAGGAGGACCGTCATCTCCACCTCGGCTCAGACCCAAGCAGACGATGACCGAGGTAGACGACGACAGGCACCCCCGACAGCTGATTAACATGGTAGAGCTCGACCTCCGAGAGCCACATGACCCAAGACCCGAGCCGAAGGGAGAACTAGAGGAAGTAGCGTTAGGAACGGACCCAACCAAGACTGCCAAAATTGGCAGAGATATGAAGGACGACCTGAAAACGCAAATGATCCGCTTCCTCAAACAGAACCAAGACGTGTTTGCCTGGACCTCGGCTGAGATACCTGGCATCGACCCTCACTTCTGCTGCCACAAACTCGGCATATGGCCGGGATCGAGGCCAGTAGCGCAGAAGAAGAGGAACATCGCCAACAACAGAAAGAAGGCCCTCGAGAGCCACGTCGAGGAGCTCCTAGCGGCCGGCTTCATTCGAGAAGTGCAATACACTACCTGGCTCTCAAACGTAGTCATGGTACTCAAACCCAGCGGCAAATGGAGAGTATGTGTTGACTACACTAACCTTAACAAGGCGTGCCCAAAGGACTCTTACCCGATGCCTAATATTGATCAGCTTGTGGACAACTCGACTGGGTACCAGCTCCTCTCCTTCATGGACGCCTACTCCGGGTACAATCAGATCGCCATGCATCCGGACGACCAGGAAAAAACCGCCTTCATGACGGACAAGGCAAACTACTACTACAACGTCATGCCTTTCGGGTTGAAAAATGCCGGGGCCACCTATCAAAGGATGATGAACCGGGTATTCGAAGACCAAATCGGGCGCAACATAGAAGTCTACATAGACGACATGATCGTCAAGTCGAGGCTACCAGAAGACCACATCCGGGACCTAGAACAGACGTTTGAGAAGCTAAGAAGACATCGAATCAGGTTGAACCCAGCTAAATGTGCTTTCGGAGTTCCGGTTGGAAAGTTCTTAGGCTTCATGTTAACCAATCGAGGAATTGAGGCCAACCCGGACAAGTGCAAAGCCGTCTTAGCAATGCAACCCCTGAGGACCAAGAAGGAGGTGCAGCAATTGACCGGCCGCCTGGCCGCCCTGACAAGGTTCTTACCAAAGTCGGCCGAAAAAGCACTTCCTTTCTTCAAGTTACTAAAGAAGGAAACCCGAGGCGGCTGGAACCCGGACTGCGATACGGCTTTCGAGGAAATCAAGCGGTGTCTAGCAACCCCGCCGGTACTCACTAAACCGGACTCTGGAGAAACCTTGTTCCTGTACCTCTCAATCGGCGATGAAGCCGTCAGCGCCGCCTTAGTAAGAGAAGCCGACACCGGGCAGATGCCGATATACTTCATAAGCAAAGCCCTACAGAACTCCGAACTCCGATACTAGAAGCTCAAGAAGGTGGCTTTTGCCCTACTCACCACGGCGAGACAACTCCGGCCCTACTTTCAGGGGCATCGGATAGTGGTGCGCACCAGCCAACCGATCCGGCAGATCCTCCACAAGCCAGACTTAGCGGGAAGAATGACCAATTGGGCCATAGAGCTGTCAGAGTTTGACATCACATTCGAGGCTCGACAAGCGATCAAGTCACAGGCACTGGCGAATTTCATCAGGGAACTGACCCCGACTATAACAAGCGATGGAACTTGGAAGGTTTATGTAGACGGATCCTCCAGCGCTAAGGGCAGCGGTGCAAGAGTCATCGTGGAAAGCCCCCAGGGGGTCGCCACCGAGCACTCCCTCCAATCGAAGTTCCCAACCTCTAATAACCAAGCTGAGTACAAGGCCCTGTTGGCCGGACTGCTCCAAGCAAGAGACAACGGCACGCACCGAGTAAAGGTTCTAATCGACTCTCAGCTCGTCACCGCACAAATCAACGACAGCTACCAAGCAAAGGGCCCTCTAATGGCAAAATACCTGAACCGCGCCAAGGAGCTCATAGCCGAATTCGATGAAGTGACCGTCACCCATATCCCTTGAGAGGAGAATACGAGAGCCGACATCCTCTCCAAACTGGCAAGTACTAAGGGACCAGACAGTCACAGGACCGTGATCCAACAGAACCTGGCCGAGCCGAGCTGTGTCATGGCCATCTCGGTAGGCTTTGACTGGAGGAAGCCGATAGAAGACTACCTCGAAAGGGGAATTATCCCTACTGACCTGACCGAGGCCAAAAAGTTGATCAGGGAGGCGACTATCTACGCCATGGTCGATGATCAACTTTACAGAAAAGGACTCCATTGCCCAATGATGCGATGTCTGGGCGAGTCCAAGGTAAAATACGTGCTGGCCGAACTACACGAAGGAAGCAACGGCCACCACATGGGGGGCAAGGCTCTTGCTAGAAAGGCATTAGGCGCCGGCTACTATTGGCCTACCATGCAGCATGACGCCATGGAAACAACCAAGAAGTGTGATAGTTGCCAGAAGCACGCCAGGATCATATGGCCACTGCCTATAGAGCTGAAAGGAATGCCAGCCCTCTGGCCCTTTTATAAATGGGGCATGGACATCCTCGGACCATTCAGACCGGCACAAGGGCAATGCAGATGGCTCATCGTCACCGTAGATTACTTCACCAAGTGGATCGAGGCGGAGCCACTGGCCACAATAACCTTAGCCAGAGTGATGAAATTCTTTCGGCACAACATAGTCTCCCGCTTCGGGATACCCGTCGAGGTCGTCACGGACAATGGGACCTAGTTCATTGACCACAGGTTCCAAGCGTTAATGTCCAACCTGGACATTAAACAACACTTCTCATCCGTAGAACACCCACAGTCAAATGGCCAAGCCGAAGCCGCCAACAAGATCATCCTGGACGGACTGAAGAAGCGTATGTTGCAAGCCGACACCAATTGGACCGAGCAACTGCACAGCATTCTTTGGGGATACCGGACAAGCGTACAGTCCTCGACCCAGGAAACCCTGTTCAGGCTGACCTACGGATGCGAAGCGATGATCCCGGTCGAAATCGGGCAACCATCCTGGAGAAGGGTTAAAGCCAGACAAGAAGGGCAGGAGTCTAACGACGAAGCCTTGAAGACCGACCTGGACCTCATAGACAAAGTCCGAGTCACGACTCACTGCCGGGAATTAGCCGCCAAGCAGCTACTCGTGGCTAAGTACAATAAAAAGGTCCGACCGCGGTCATTCAACCGGGGGAACCTCATACTCCGACGGGCCGGCATAGGCAATAAGAATGCCAAAGATGAAAAGCTTGCGGCAAACTGGGAAGGCCCTTACCGGATCAAAGAGAAGCTCGACGGAGGGGCATACATCCTCGAAACCTGGCACGGAAGCCGGTTAAGAGAACCTGGAACGCCGACAAGCTAAAGATCTACTATAGCTAGACCATGCCCCGACTCAGGGCAGCTTGTTGGTTATTTCTTTTAAAGTTCAAAATTATTTTGCTTTCTAATCACGTTTCTTTGTAAAGCCCCTTAGGGCTATTTTTTATCAATAAAGGACCCCACTGAGGAGATTCACTAATGTGCACAAATAACTGCTTAAGCATGAAACCGAGGCAACGAAGCCCGGACAAAATCTGAAAGCCGAGGCTGATAAGCCCGACACCAATGAACGGCTCCGAGGTCGTGTACCCGGCCGAAAACTAAAAAACATCTAGATGTACGAAAACCGGCCGTTGTACTCCGACAGGCATTGGTTAGAGCTCGGCGAAGGCGCCATACATGACCTTTCGTGAAATTGATGCGTCAACGCTCGCCCGACTAAGCAAGCAGACCACCATGTCGACCCTGATCAGGTCAAAATGTTTGATTAGAGGCAGATGAAGCCTCGGTTGAACATGTGGTGGTTTGGCCCTTACGTCGGTTAAACATAATCCGACTATTGAAAGTTGGAGTCCGACTACTAAAAGTTGGACCAAGGCAGTGCGGTTAGTTATACCTGACGAGGTTGAAACAAGACAACCCTGCCCCAACCTCCCACGCACAAGTGTGGTAGAGTGAAAACGGCTCGTATCCATTACAGTCGACAAAATATTTAAACTTAGAATCGTAAACATAGCCAAAAGGATGATAAAAGAGTAAATCATTCATTGACTAAAGTTTGTACAGAAGGGCCCAAAGGCCAGGATTGTTCAAAAAAGTTACAAGGGCACAGACGCCCCAAAAACAAAATAAAATGAAGAAGTCCAAGCCTAGCTGGACGAACCGGCTTCAGGACCTCCACCCTCGGCACCACTCGCCTCCGCTCCATCGGCAGGACCCTCGGCGGCAAGGGACTCATAAGGGATCAGATTCCCGTCCTGAACGAAGGCACGATAATCATAACCCTCCACATTAAGTTCGACGGCGGGGTTAAAAAACCGGATCTGAGCCAAGGCCTGCTCGAAGCACTCACGGGCCGTCTCCAACAATGCATCAGACACCTCTTGATGAGCCGCCTACTCGGCAGTAAGGGCCGCCTTGAGCGCTTCTTGCTCGAAGACCAGAAAAGCTCGCTGCTGCTGAAGGGCCTTCATCGCAGCCAGACTCTCTGACAGCCCCTTTTGAGCCCGACCGCACTCCTTTGCCAGCTTCTCCGCAGAGTCCCGAGAAAGCTGAAGCTCCTGGTCAGCCTTCACCGCCGCGGCCTTGGCAGCGTCCCGTTTAGCCTTGGCTGCATCCTGTTCTTCCTCGGCTGACTTAGTCCTAGCTCAGCCACGGCCACCGCAGATTTGGCTTTAGCCTATGCCGCAGCTAAGGCCTTCTTTAACTCTTCCTCGGACGCCCTCAGCGCCCGGCAGTCAGTGTCGACTTGGACGTACATCTCCCGCACCAAAACCAGGGCCTGAAGAAAGCCCACAGATCAGCACAAATGCGTCTAGGCCGCATGAATCTCATCCATAGCTAGGGGGACGTCGGCCGGTTATTCAAGAAGTGCCGAGGAGGGAGGAAAGCAACGTCCACCTCCGGAACCACCCCCTTCTCCCACAAAAAGCCGCGGGGAAAGACCAAAGACGGACCCGACGGAGGAGGAGGCGGAAATAAAGGAGGAGCCGGCAGCGAGCCCGATGATACCTCAGGGAAGGCCACAGCCTCGACCTCCTCGTCAGAAATCACGACCTCCTTCCCCTTAGAAGCCGAAGACTTAACCACGGCCTGGGGCTCCACCACTGGGGAAGGCCCGACAGGAGGAGATCCCCGGCCGGCCGAAGCCCTGGATTTCTTCGCCACATCAGCCACTGGAGCCCCGACACCCTCAGGAGCATCCCACTTCTTTGTCGATCGGCTCGGGGAGGCAGCGGCAGGATTCGCCTTGCGGACGTAGAGCGAAAGGGCACTCATGTCTCTAGCTGAAAGAGAAAAAGATGAAACAAGTTAGAAAAACGGATCCAAAATCCACATGAAAATGCAAAAAGACATGCTAGCGAAACATCCTACAAGCTGGGGGTATAGGCCTAGAACCCGGCCCGGCAATAAAGAAGGCTGCACTCTGAACCTCATACTCCTTCACAAAGGCAGCCAGTCTGGGGATGGAAGGGACAGTCTCAGGTAAGAGATTGTCGTCATCAACCAGGTAGGACATCGGCAGTTTGGCATAATGCCCTTTTTGCCAGTAAAGAGGAAAACACCACTCCACACTTGGGCCCTCTACCCCCTTTAAAAACCAGGGCTGTTGACCAGGTCTGGCTGTGACCTTGAAGAAGGCGGCCTTGAAACGCTTAAAGGAGTCCGAAAAGGCCGTCATGAGCTTCTTATCCAACCCATTACGAAGCGAAATCAATCCCTTGAGTTTCTTGTTCTCCTTGGGCGAACCAGGAGTAAAAGGGCTGAAGTAATAGAAGAAAAGGTTGGCTGTATAGGGGATGGGGCTCGGAAACGACTCGCATAACCTCTCAAAGGCCACCAGATAGGCCCAGCCGTTCGGATGAAGTTGCGACGGCGCGAGATTCAGATAGGTCAGGGCCGAGATCTGGAACTCCGTGAAGGGGAAACGAACTTTAACCTGGGTCAACAAATCCCGATAAAAGAAAAAGAAATTGGGGGACCCAGTTTCACGGACAGAGAAAATAGGCTCCTCCACCCCCACAGGAATACATGCACAGCCTTCTAACTCAAGCAGCCGCAATTGGGCGATATCGGCTTCGGACATCAGGGACCGAGTCTTCAATACCTCATGAGATACCCAGTCAAACTGCCGACACAATGCCTCGGACGAACTAGAAGAGTCCGAGCCCTCGACCTCAGATCGTTGCTTGGAAGGTCGAGACTTGGGGGCCATAATACCTATTGGCAAATGAACGAAACCAGTATCAGTAGAGAGTGGGAATACCTGGCACGACAACAGTTGCAGGTAAGAAAGATCGCGGACTCGGACGACTGGGGGCACTAGAAATGACATCAGGAGAAAGCCGATGCCGGCAGGAACCAGGTATGGAAGAAGCCCAGGCATCTCCACCATGTGCTATCAGAGCGGAGCTCTCTGCGAGGCAGTCCCAACATGGGCCGAGATACCCTTCCGGGAAAGGATCTAAGCGAATGGAAGAAGGGCCCTCATAAAAATTAAGAGGCTGGGCCATCACTACTGGGGACCCAGAGCCGGATGAGGAGCCTACCCCAGCCCCGCCGGGCCAGCCGAGAGGAAGAGCGAGTGCTAAGGGACGAATGGGACGCGGGACCAGAGCCCTGGCAGCAACCGGGCGAGCCCTAACTCGCCCCGGACGTACGACACCGCCTCGGCATGCAGGAGCCAAGACCTCCGTGGCTGGAGGTTCACCCCCAAGAACCCAGTAAGTAGCCCTAGGGAAGCGCGTTCGAAGGAACATTTCCTCTTCCGGCAACAACGCTGCTCTAGGCCTAGGGAAATTTCTGTCTCTCACCATAGCGGGAAGCCTAAGGACTAAAGGTCTAAAGGCAAATGAGTGAGCGAGTTTTGGGTAACACAGCAAAGAAGAAACCCAGAAAACTCACCCAACAACCCAGGAAAAAGAAAGAGCAGTGATACAGACGACTATCTTAAAGAAATAAACGGTAAAATGCAGAGCAATACCGAACAAAAGCACTAAAGGGTGAACGGAATACCTGTATGAGTGAAATAAGGGAGACTGGGATGCTGGAAAACGGCGAAAGTTTCGATCGGAGAGGATTCTTCTCTATAAACTTAGAGAGAAGTCAGAAAGAGAAACTTGTGAAGAGTTGAACAGCGAGAAAAGTGAAAACAAGGAAGGAAGAAAAGATATTTAAACCAAGTCGCGAAACGACGAGGGCGAAACGGTCTATTCGTACATAGGCGCGACGGGATTGGTACAACGCGACATCAGCACATTAAATGCGCACGAACATCGAAGAGCGAAAAGCCGCGAAGGTTGCAGAACACCGCCATTCAGGGCGTGCCAGGTGTGAGCTCGCAATGATGGCACTCGTGAAGGGAATCCCGAGGCACATAAAGAATGCCAAAGGGCAAAGAACGCGGGTTCGAAGTCACTGGCATGCGTCTTGGGCCGGGACGGATCGAATAACCATCCTGGCAAATTGAACTCAGCGTCCTCGGCAGAGCGCCGAGGCAGAGGCGAAAGAAGCCAGCCCCAGATTCAAAGTCGACTAATGGGCCGTGGCGATCGCAAGCCGGTCCAGCTGGAGTAGAATGCCCCGGCCATAACAAGGACCGGGGGCAATGTACATCTCGGCCATCCAGAGGCCTGAACGACCAAGCTGGGGGCAACTGTTACGGACCGGGCCAACAGCCCATATCCAAGCCACGGCCCAACTATGCTTGGAAACATAATTGGCGGGATAATGGGCAAAGATATGAGATCCCAACAACATAGGATCTATCCTAACCATAATTCCGAGATACCAGCCCCTGATATCTCGGCCCCGGATATCCCTCACCAGGCCGAGATACTCGTACCAGACTCCTCTTTAAATACAGAGGGACGTTAATCAGGTGCACATGTTCTAACTCATTATCTATTTATCTTCTATCACACAGAGCACGCACACCACCCCCCTCTGGCCTCACGCCATAAAGTTTACTGCGAACTACGTGGACTTTGATCCCCTCAAAGGGTACGTAGGCTCTAGGCTTGACACCTAGTCAAGTCCAATTCATCTGTGTTCTTAGAACAGAACAGTTGCCATATATTATTGTTCCAAAAAAAAAGGTTCGCAAACATTGTCCCGTAGGTTTTTTTTTTTGGTTAATTAGATATTTCATTCCAAAAAAAAGTTGTCATGTATTATTGTTTCAAAACATTTTTTTCATTTCTCAAAATGCAAAAAATGTTTTGAAACAATAATATATATGGACTTGCCCTCTTGATTGTATCCACCTATATCGAGATGGAAAACACTACAAACACATATATGAAAACCCTAACCCCAAAATGCAAGAGCCCCCATGCCGGAGAACCTCCCCTCTGACCTAAGTTGAAGGGAGAGGCACCAGAAAATCAACGCTCAAAGTCACGGGAACAGAGCAAGATGAAACCCCACACTGGGAGGGAGAAACTCCACTTCAAGAGACTTCTATTTTTATAATAGATCAGTTTCATAAATATACCTTATATTAAAGAGAGAGGGTAGTAGTTTTTGGCATCTCGAATCAGTGAGTGATACAGTCTCATCACTTGAATGAGTGCTGAAGGATTCAAATCTTAATTCTTATATAGGATAACAATTTGATTGAGAAAAGTCTAACCAGTACCTTGGATGAGACTTGTCTCTATCAAGCAGAATTCTCTTTCTATATATATATGAAATCCTGAAGGAAACCGATACTCTTTATGCCATTTAGTATTGATAAAAAACAAATCGATAAAAAGTCTTTTTGTTAGAAAAATTTTATTTGTTTAAGGAAGTGAATTTAAGTATTGGTACCTTCTATGCATGAAATTCTTTAGCGCTTTTTGACCGTACTAGCGTACTTTTTCAAAAAAATTTCCATTCTAAAGTACTGTTTAAAGTATTAACCAGAGTAAGGCTGACGTCGTCGATGGCGTGGGGAGGGTTTGCGGATGTGGGCTGTGGCGCAGGGGGAAAAAACGCCAGCAGTGGAGGTGGCTGTCCCACGTGGCTGAAGACGGAGACAAGTGGCACGCCTCCCTGGTGGCGTGAACACCTGTCACGACACCAGGGAGGCGTGACTGGGGTTCACGCCTCCCACGGCGTGACCCTCCTTCACGCCTGTCACCTCCTGACATGGCGTGGAGCATCTTCCCTGCTCCATCTGACAGGAACCACGCCCCCCCTTCACACGCAACCTCCCCGTCTTTGCCTTTTTTTTTTTTTTTGTTTTTTATCTTCATAATCTCTGCTTCCCTCTCCATCTTTTCTTCATTCTTTCTTCATCTCCCATTCACTCTCTTCTTCATTCTTTCTTCATCTCCCATTCACTCTCCCGTTTTTTCATTCTCTCCTTCCCTCATCTGCACCCCTTCCCTCCTCATCCATTTTTTGGTTCCTTCCTTATTTTTCACACTCACCCACTTTCACTCCTTTCATCTCTCTGTAAACTCTATATATTTCATTCTTTTTCACTCCTTCCCTTTTCACATTCACGCACACCCTTTTGAAACCCTCAACCATTCAATCTCTATTTCATCGTTCAAACCACTGAGAGTAAGAACTACACAAGAGGAAGAGGAAGGAGAAGGAGACTAAAATTGGATAGAGCACACACGTATAGTTTTCACACAGGTAAATTTTTAATTATATACAAGCAATTTATTATAGATGCTTAAATAAATGTATAACAGTAGTATAAGTGCTTAACATTTAATTTTGTTTAGTTTTTTTTGTTTGTTTAGTTTTTCAGTTGATTATCTTTCCTTGTATCAAAAAAAAAAAAATTTGTTGTTATTTTTATTGTTTAATAATAGGATTTAACTTTTAATTATATACATGAAATTTATTAATGATGCTTAATAAATGCAAAAAATGAGGATAGATGCCATGGTTAATATCTAATTTTCTTGTTATGTTTATTATTTAGTAATAGGATTTAACTTCTAATCATATAGATGCAATTTATTATTGATTCTTCAAAAATGTATAAAAAGTATGATAGATGCCATGGTTAATATCTACTTTTCTTGTTATGTTTATTATTTAATAATAGGATTTAACTTTTAATCATATAGATGCAATTTATTATTGATTCTTCAAAAATGTATAAAAAGTAGGATACATGCTTAATATCTAATTTTGTTGTTATCTTTATTGTTTAATAATAGGATTTAACTTTTAATCATATACAAAATAAATGTTTTAATTAACCAATAATAAATTTTTAAAATTGTAATTCCATAAATGATTGATTTGAATTATTATTTTATCTTTTTATTATTTATAATTATTAATAAATAAGATGTGATTAAGCATCTATCGTCACTAGTTAAAATATTTATAATAGAAGAATAATAATGGGTAAATTAATTAGTTAGTCAATTAATTATTCAATTTGTATGTTAATTATAAACCTTAAGATGGAAGACTAATTATTTTATATTTTGTAAAATAATAATTTCATATATAAGAGGGACTTAATATTCTGTTGTCTTATTGTAGATTGTTGTTAATGAAATGGAGAATAATAATTACTCAAATAATTAATTCAATAATTAATTATTTAGAGAATAATTAGTAGTGACTTATTAATGTGTTTTCTTATTGTAAAATTTTTGTTAGTTAAATGGATGACCAACGAGCGCTTAGTATTGAGCCTGGCCCGAAAGAGTGGGGAGTTATAAACGAGGAGGTCCAACTGTCACACCGATCACAAGTGGTGTGAAATACCGGAGACTCGAATGTGTTGAGGGTCAGGCGAGCCTCACAGGGGTCTGCAGCAGATCTCTAAGATCCAGATCAAATCCCAATACAGCTGCAAGACCACCTTATGCGTGCAGGTTTCTGGCATGTGACTTGCATGAAGAAACCCCCAGTAATGTTTTAAAATTCATTATTTATTTCCTTATAGAAATTTAGTTCTGATTACATGAGACGGATAATAAATGACGCTGACATATCTGTTATTTACTTTTATGTTGGTGCAGATTGATAAATACCTTATTTCTGCTTTGGTTGAGAGGTGGAGGCCAGAGACTCACACCTTCCATATGCCGGTTGGTGAGATGACTATTACTCTACAGGATGTAGAGGGCATTTTAGGTCTGTCCACTGAGGGTCGAGTAGTCTCCGGTCGAACGCATGGCAACTGGGCAGCAATTATGCGGCAATACATGGGTGTGACTCCACTCCCATCCGAATTGATTGGAGGAAACATCAAGATGGGCTGGTTTGACCGTCACTGGGGACACTGGGACGAGCACTCGGAGTCGATTGAGGGTCAGCATTTGTACACACGTGCTTACCTCATGCACTTATTCGGTGGATTTTTGTTGTGTGATAAGTCTAGCCATGAGGTCCCTTGCCGATATATACAATTGCTGGGTGGTGACTTCTCGGAGACTGCCACATACAGTTGGGGGTCAGCTGTACTCGCCACACTGTTTCGTGAGCTATGTCAGGCCACGTCTGCTTCAGTGAAAGACATGGGAGGTTGTTTGTTGTTGCTGCAGATATGGGCGTGGTCCAGATTTCCTGCCATAGCACCTGACATTCCACCACCCATTAACGCAGGCGATCATTACGGACGCAGGTATGCAAGAATTATGATATAATAAATTCTTTGAATTGCTTTGAGTAGTTGAGCGATTATCACCTCGTTTGACTAGGTCACTTCACTAATCTTATTGAGTTACGTTTTGCAGGTTTAACAATGTCGAGCTACGGTTATTGCGACGGTATTTAAAGACATATCGGATAGAGCTTGACCAGATGGGTCGAGACGATGTATGTATAATAAATTTGAGATTATGGAACTAAAAGTATAACCTAATTCGCGTATGTTTACATGTACAGGTGAAGTGGGAGCCATATAAGGACGCCGAATATGACTTTATGGGTGTAGAGGATGAAATGGAGGACAGGTGGAGGGCGGTGACACCCATACTTTGTTTTCACATTGTAGAGATGCACCAACCAGATCGATGCATGCGGCAATTTGGTATGCAGCAACACATCCCTGCACCTGCTGCACAGCTTCAGGGTGCACATGACCTGATCTTACGTGGTAAGATTGCTGAAGATTGGGAGGCGAAGATGGATGAATTTATTGAGCTGTGGAACACACGACATGAGAGGATCGTGACTACAGATCCTGACGAGGGGCCGATATCCCCAAACTCTGAGTACATGACTTGGTTCTTCACACACACCAGACGATATATGACTAGGCAGGTCGCCAGGATAGGGCACGTGGTACATACCGTTATTCCTTCCACTTTGCATCTTTCATATTACTTGTTTATCATCCATAACGTAATAAATTACTTCATTTTCTTCATTTCACGTGGTAAATGCAGATAGACGGTGTAGAATGGATATGGTGGATGAATTCTCCTCAATTTGATGCTCAGTTCAGGAAGGAGCAGGTTCAGGAGGTTTGTGACCAGCTACTGAGAGCACTTAGAGAGTTCGGTCGCGGAGCCTGGCCCTAGCGCACCAACTGGACTCTTAGTCAACATACCGGATCCTGCGCTGGAAGTCCCGCCCCGTGCGAAAGAAGGACGGGGATTAGGTCATCGACGACCACGGCACGTGATGGAGGCATATCAGATACCGGTGCCTGGCCCACGGGGCAGAGGTGTATATCGACCACTCATGTGGCCCACACACACTTATACTGAGGTTCCGTGGCACCTAGAGGGTGTGACAGCAACGGTCTCTTCCGAGATGCCACCACCGGTCCGTCCCGAGATACATGTTCCGATACCTTCTTATCCACAGCCACATACGATGCTCGTTCCGCAGACACAGGTTCCTTACTCGTATGAGTGGGCAGCACAAAGCTCCCAGACTGGCTTTGCTCCTTCCAGTTCTTACTTGCCTGATGGAGGTTTTGTGGGATTCGGTGGCTATCAGCCAGCATATGGCTACCCTGGCTTTAGTGCTTTTCAGCAGGCACCGGGGTTTGTCCCGTTTTGTTCGTCCCAACTCGGACGGGGTTGGACATCGGCAAGTTCAAGTAATAGCCTGTACCCGTCTGGACAAAAATAATAAGAAGAAACAAAAATAAAACAAATATTATGAAAAAGAAGCTTAAACTACAAATAAAACAAAAATAATAAGAACACAAATTGTAATTGAACAAAAGAAGAAACACAGTATAAATAGAACTAAACAGAACAAAAAACGATTCAAAAAATAGAATGAAGGAGATGGGGAGTCTGCAGATTGTTGAAGGAAGAGGAGAAGAAAGAATCACAGATGTGGTTGAAGGCAAAGAGTGAAGTGAAGCTACGGGTGTGATGATGGAAGCCAAACAATGAATTTTATAAGTTTTATATGGGGGTGAAATAAACGTGTGTGAAAAGGAAAGGAAAAAAACAAACAAACAGCAGAGATCACAGAGTTCACGGGAAAGGCTGGGGCTTCACGCGGGAATCTCTGCTGTGTTGGCCCTGACACGTGGAGGCATGGGGACCAGCCACGCCATCAGAGGCGTGGGCAAGCCCCACGCCACCAGCCAGCTGGTGGCGTGTGGGTCCCTCACGCTACTGATGGCATGGGGGACCCACACGCCACCAGGTGTGCTGGCGTGAGCAATGCTCACGCCAGCAATACGTGGCGCCGGGCCCACCAGCAAAACTGAAGGCGTGAGTCTGTCATCCGTCTCTTGTGGCCTTACTTCGGTAATTACTTTAAACAGTGCTCTACAATGGAAATTTTTATGAAAAAGTACATTATTTTGGTCAAAAAGCCAATTCTTTAGAGCACTAGTACTTTTATATATACATATATATAAATACAGGATAAATATACAAAAATACCCATACACTTTTATGTAAAGCCCAACACTACATGTTTTTTTTTGAGGTGTAAAAGTATTTAAAAAACTTTCAAAATGGAATAAAACTACATCACCGTTATATTGTCTCAATTGATGTTACTTGCGTCATGAAAATACTAAAATACACCTCAACTAAAAAAATAACACCCTTTTCATCCTAGCCTCTCCATTCATCTTTTGCTTCTAAAAACAATCGATCCTACAAATTAAATATTATTAATGGGGAAAGTGCAAAAATGCTTATAATCTTTTCCTAAAAGAACATCCAGTATCATAAACAATTTTTTTGGTTTAAAAAATATCCATGAACTTTTTTTTTGTTCGAAAAAATAACGTCTTCGTTAAGTATCTCAAACTCTATTACATTTTTTGTGGGTCCCACCTGTAATGTCCGAGTATCAATTATATACCAACTCAATTCACCCAAGACGAATAGAAAAACAACACATATTTTAATATTTCATTCAATTAATTAAATTTCTTGCCTTTAAAAACCAACCGACCAAACTCCTCTCTCCTTCTCTCTCACAGTCCACAGGGGAAGAAGCAAAATATGAGGCTAAAGCAAATTAAAAGTGATTTAAGAGCTTAAGTGTACTGTGTTTGTTTTGAATGGAGCTATTCCCAGGGCAGTCAGATTTGTCTCTTCAAATCAGCCCTCCCAAGTCCCAACTGATAATAATGGCGGCGGTCAACTCCTATGACCTCTCTCTCTCTCCTCTTCCAATATTCATAATATTACTTACTTCTACTCCTCCTCCTTGTCCTCCTTTCTCTTCACTCTGCAACAACACTAACCTTATTAGTAACTTCCACCACCACTGTCGACCACCACCATCATTTACACTAAAATGGCATCAATAATGCGAATCCCTTATCGTCTTCTTAGTAATTTCACCAAAATCTGGGATTTCTCACACCCATTAAAGGAATTTTTGTTGTTGTCAACATTAAAGGAATCCCTCTCTGCAAAAAGCTATATTATTTTTTTAATTGAATGAAATGTTAAACTGTGTTTTGTTTTTCCGGTATGGTGAAGTGAGTTGGTATATAATGACGATTGAACAGTATAGCTGGGGCTCACAAAAAAAAAGTATCAAAGTTTGAGATATTTAGTTAAGATGGTATTTTTGGTCCATTCAAAAAAGTTCATAAGTATTTTTAAACCCAAAAATTATTTATAGTACCTTGTGCTTTTTAAAAAAATGATCATAACATTTCTACACCTTGGCCCAATTATCAAAGACCCCCCAAATTTTGACATCCTAAAATTGAACCAAACATGCTAGATGTTTTCATTTATGGCCTGTTTGGCACGGGGAAGATTTAAAGAGGGAAAGGAGTTTAAAGAAAGGAAAAGAATGTAAGGGAAGATTGCAAGGGAAATTAAAAAGTTGAGTTGTTTGGTAGACATGTGAAGATAACTTAAGTTGAGGGAAAATGAATAGTTTGGTATGAAGAATTGAGTGTTAGTTAAATGGGAATATGAGATGAAATACCAAAAATACACCTAAATCAAAAAACAAATTCGCCCTACGTCTTTTTCGAAGTCTTGACCCATTGCGTTGCCGCCACTCCCCCGCCTTGGATGCTACTCCCGCCACTATATATGGCTAAGTTGACAACTTATATACACAACTGTCGCGGTAAAAAAACCGTTACAAAATGAAAAAAGTTTTGGCGCCTTTTTTTATTTTACATTTGTCGCGGTTACATAACCGTTACAAAATTGTCCAAATATCTGAAAAAGTTTACCGCCATAATATTTGTCGCGGTTGGTAACCGCCAGAAATAATTCCCGCCAAGATTTTTACAAAAAGTTTTGGCGCCATTTTTGACCTCAGCGTACCATTTTGTAGCGGTTTTAAAACCGCTACAAAGTGGTGAAATTTTTTAAAAAATTTATTTCACAATTCTTATAGTAATTAAAAAATGTTAAATTATTATCTCATTTATATTTTTATGGAAAATGATACTAAAATATAATATTTGATTGTATAAGGTAGTATAGATATGAAAAATAATGAGAATATTTAAGTATAATAACAATAACTGAGTTAGTAAAAATAAAATGAATTATAAAACAAAAGTGTGAGAAAGTAGATCGATGAATAAGTATATGAAAGTTGAAAAGAAGTTCAAAATTGAAAAAATGTACCTGTAAAATAAAAGAAGTTAATATCAAGAGGGTATAAGAAAAAACAAATATTATCAAGCTGAGTGACACTTACCCGATTCAAACACTTTGCCTCGTTGAGAAAACGTAAAAATCTGAGAGAAGATGGAGAGAAAACGTGTGCAGAAATCAAAATGGGAGCATATTGAATGTGATTTGGTGGGGTTATTTATTTTGATCTGAGCATATCATTTTGTAGCGGTTGAGGTTGCATTTTTTGTAGCAGTTTTGTTATGTTTTGTAGCGGTTTTTTATTTAGTAGCGGTTTTTCTGTTTTTAGTGGCGGTTTATAACCGCTACAAAATACTTTTTTGGCATTTTTTTTAAAAAATAAAAGTAAAATAAAGAGTAGGGATACAAATAACTTTTTGGGGTTTTTTTTAAAAAAATAAAAGTAAAATGAAGAGTAGGGATAATTTTTCTTCTCAATCTTCATCGGCCTCCCTGCAAAGAAAGTTTGTATAAAAAGTTACGTGTGAGTTAATATAGAATAAGACATAGAAAAATTTTTTGAAGTGAAATTTTTAAATTTCATGTTACAGATATTAAAAGACGTACCGAACTACAGGTAAAGTGTCATCGCCGTCTGGAAAGAAGTTTTCGAAACTGGCGGGCTGAAGCGGCTCACAATCGTAGGCGACGTTCTCACCATTGCCCATGTCATAAAGGTCCCGAGGCTTTAAGTGAACCACCATATTCCAATCCCTATGCCTCTCATCGGCGACGTAATAAACCTGATGGGTCTCTGAGGCAAGAATATACGGCTCGTCATCTTCAGATTGACCAGTGTGAATAGGGTGGGAGAAATTCACGGATGTGATGCCTAAGTCATCGGTCGTGAGTCCCTGGGACGTTGTCGTACTCGCCCACAAACACTTGAACAGCGTCACAGAGAAAAGGCCTTGGTAAATTATCCTGACCACATCAAGCAACTTTCCATAATACGGGACGTCACCGAACTGCATGTTCCTGTCACTGCTGCTCGCATAACTCCTCGTCCCAAACGTGCCATATACACTCGAGTTTTGGGTCAGCGATCCCTGATCTTGTGAAACCGTGCAAAACTTGAAGCTATTGACATTGTATGCTATAAATCTTTGGGCGTGGTCAAGCGGGCCGAGTGCGAGAGCTCTGAATTCTGGTGAGTAGGGGTTGTGGTCATTCATTATTCTCCTCCTAAACCAACCCTGGAATTCCCTGTGAACCTTTCTATCAATTTCGGAGGATGTTCGTGTACGGATCCTCAACTGACACTTCACATGACTCCTAAATTCCCTGCAATTAAACATGTGATGACGAGCAAGAAACGTGCCTATAAAATGTAAGGAAACATATAGGATAACATATATATGTGTGTGTGTGTGCGCAATCCTTACTAAAGGTATGGTTCAACTTTAGTACAATTGATCAAGACATGTCTATGTGCTTGAAACTTCTCAAGTGCCGTGAGTTTGAAGTTCTCACGTCCGCCAACCGGTTTACCAACACGAGGGAATAACAACTCTGAAGCTGATGGCTCTGGCTCTGGCTCTGGCTCAGGACAATCATCCACACGAGGCAGTCTGTTGAATGACGTCTCAATGTCATCAAAGTACCTGGAACAAAAATACAAGACCTCATCCCCAATATAACCTTCTGCTATTGAACCTTCAGGCCACGCCTTATTCCGCACGTAAGATTTCAATTTCCCAAGGAACCTATAAAGTAATGAGGAAAAATGTCGATACATCAATGTTTAAACATGCGACTAGGAAGTAATGTAATGCTGAAGTAATTAATTTTAAAAGAGTACCTCTCAATAGGATACATCCATCGGTAGTGAACCGGGCCACAAAGCTTTGTTTCGTGAACAAGGTGTACTGTCAGGTGAACCATGACCGTGAAAAATGAAGGAGGAAAGATCATCTCCAAATGACACAGCGTAAGAATGATTTGTTGTTGCAGCTGGTCGAGCTCCTCCACGATCAACACTTTGGAACACAACTTCCGAAAGAAAGTACAAAGCTCGACCAAAACGATCGACACATCGAGAGGCAGTGTATTTTTTATGGCCAGCGGAAGTAACTGCTGCATAAGCACATATGAGTCATGACTCTTCAGCCCAGTAACCTTTCGAGCCTGCACGTCCACACATCGTGAAATGTTGCTTGAATACCCGTTAGGAACTTTTATTTTCTTCAAAGTGGCAAGGAAGATTTCCTTATTCGGTTTTGTCAGGCTGAATTTTGCAGGTTGAAATCTGTCATGCTCATCCGGCCACGTGTCTGCACGAACCCCCATCTCCCGTAAATCTTTCCTTGCTTGAAGATGATCTTTTGATTTGCCTGGTTCGTTCATAATTGTGTATAAGACATTGTCGCACACATTCTTTTCAATGTGCATGACATCCAGACTGTGTCGGAGCAAATTATCTTTCCAATACGGAAGAGCGAAGAAAACGCTTATCTTCCGCCATTGCTGGGTCGTAGAACCAGAAGCCCTTGCCGTCTTTGTCCCGGCCCTTGCTTGGTCGTCTTTTTTCCCATACTCAAATTCAACATCCACAATTTGCTCTATGATATCTGCACCGGATAAATTCCGAGGAGCTCCTCTTCTTTCTTGTTGCCCATTGAAACGATTGCGCTGCAACCTAAACCTGTGTGTACCATTGAGAAACCTCTGATGACCCATGAAGCACCACTTACGACTGTGGGGAAGGCGCACTGAGTCAGAGTCAAAATTGTAAGCCAGACATGCAAGGCCGGTATACACATTCCACCCGGATAATGTTCCCAATCCAGGGAAGTCACTGATACTCCACATCAACGCCGCACGCATGTTGAACAGTGTCTTCTCGTGCGCGTCATACGTCTCGACGCCTACGTTCCACAACTCCACCAACTCGTTGATAAGCGGTTGTAGATACACATCGATGTCATTTCCCGGTGCCTTTTTTCCTGGAATGATCATGGACATAATGAAGGAGCTCTGTTTCATACACATCTAAGGGGGCAAGTTGTAAGGTATCAAAACAACTGGCCATATACTATAACTTGTACTGAGATTACCAAACGGATTAACACCATCGGTCGCCAAAACAAGACAAACATTTCTAGGGTCCGCCGCGAAATCAGGAAAGTCTGAGTCGAACGCTTTCCACGCTTCACCATCACGTGGATGTCTGAGTTAACCATCGTCGTTCTTGTCGGCTTCATGCCACCTCATATGCTCAGCTGTCTTAGACGACATAAACAATCTTTGTAAGCGAGGTTTTAAAGGAAAATACCTTAGAATCTTTGCGGGTTTCTTCTTCTGCTTTTTTCCCTTCTGAATTGTCCTGAACCTCGAAGTGTGACACTTCTTACAAGTCTCCCTCCGAGCGTCCTCCCCCATATAAAGCATGCATTCGTTGGGGCAGGCGTCGATTTTTTCGTAGTTCAATCCTAATCTGTTGATTATCTTCTTGGCCTCGTAGAAGGTTGTGGGAATGTCCGCGTCAGGGAAAGCATCTCGTAATAATTCCAGCAGCATCGACATCGCCTTATCAGTGATCCCACACATGCACTTGATATGGTACAATTTGATCAGAAAGGATAATTTTGAGTATTTCTGACAACCTTGATACAACGGACGATCGCTCTCATCCATTAGGCTAAAAAATTCCCGAGCTGCTTCATTCCTGTAGAAAACTGGTTGAGGACCTTGTACTTCTGCCGTGAAGTTGTCGTCTTGAACACCAAAAGCGTCGCGAACAGCTTCATTAACCGGATCATCTTGATCTAGTTGATTTCCTACTTGTGAGGTTTGAGGAAGATGATCCCCATATCTCATACCACGCTCCTCACCATGAACACCCCAGAATGTATATGCTTCTGGGAAAAGCTTAGTAAGAAGATGTTCCATAGCACCTTCTCGTGTTTGCCACTTCTTAAACTTGCATCTACAACAAGGACACACCATCTTGCCATTAATGCTAGCGTGAGAGAAGGCGAAATCTAAGAAATTTTTCAATCCCGCTAAATATACAGGAGAACTGCGTGGCATCTTGATCCATGACTTATCCATTTGTAGCAATCAAAGTTAGGAAAGTATACTAATGTGGAGACGATGTTTAATAAATTTCATCTCAGCACTTGAGATCGTTAAATGCAATCTTGGACACTTTGTAGTGGTTCAAAACCGCGACATCAACCACGACTCAGTTAGAATTAAACTTTGTAGTGGTTAAGAAACCGCTACAAATTCGAATCGTCAAACAGTCGCGGTTAGATACCCGCTACAAATTTGAATTGAAAATCACGCCGTAAGTTTGTCGCAGTGAAAAAACCGCTGCATCAACCAATACCACATGACGACTGTTTTTTAATTTTGGCGGATATTTTTTTTAAATTCAAATTTGTAGCGGTTTACTCTAAGAACCGTGACAAATATATTAATTAATAACGTTTGTAGCGGTTTAGCTTGTAAACCGCTACGAACTTTATAATCATACATTTCTAATTTTTTTCCTCAAGAATCATACATTTTTATTCACAAATTATAAACTCTATTTAATAAAATTTAAATTTAAAAAAGCTAATGAAAAAAAAACAATAACAAATATTTAAATTTAATAAAATTGTTAACAAACATCCGGGGCGTACAAAATGAAATACTGCAGAAAATAATAACTAACTATCAGAAGCCTGATGATCAGGTCCTGTCTCAAGGGGTCTCTCTCAGGGGCGACGCGGGCTCGACCAGAGGTAACATCGTCCTCGTCAGCAGCAGCATCAGGTTCCGGACGCGGAGGTGGGGGAGGCGGGTGAGCCGGGGGGGAATCCTCGAAGATGAACGAAGGGGGAGGCTCGGGAGATGGAAACCGTCTGTTCGACAGCAACTCTGTCAAGGCCCCGGCAAGTGACTGCCAGCTATGCCTCTAAGTAGCGAACCAACTATTGAGACTCTCCTGCATGCGCCTAGTCCTGGCCTCATTCCTGGCCCTCTCTGCAGCAACCTTCTCGGCAACCTTCTCATCAAGCTGCTCGGCAACCTGCGCGGCAACTTTCTCAGCAATCATCGCATCAACCGCAACAGGTGGTGGCATGCTCGAGCCAAAGGTCCCGTGGCAGAGGAGGAGGCCTTGCCGTACACCATGCTAGGCCTGGCGCCTAGCACAAAGCCCCTAACACGACCAGGATGCTCGACTGGGCCCACACCAGCTTTCAATGCGGCCGTAGGATCAATAGAACCCTGTGACTCCGGGGTCTGCGACGCTCGCAACTCCTGCTGGCTCTGCTCAATCCGGGCCTGACGCACATATTTCATAAAACATTAATCAATCAATTTAATTAAATTTAAATATACAATTAGTTTTTTATAACTTACTATTATCTCCTCTGCTTCCTCAGAGATTGGCGTCCCATCACGGTGCCTGTGGGTGTGCGTGAACAACTGCCCATAATCCGTCTGACAGTTCTCCTCCCGAGCCTTCTCTTGCTAAAAAAATATAAACTTTGTTATGTCTAAAACAAAACAATAGTCATTTAACGCGTCATTAACTCAACTTTTAACATACCATCTCACTGTACGTCACCGCAAACGTCTTGGATCCTCCCGTGTGATTGATCCTTTGAGCTGCCCTCCTTCTGATGTTCCTTTGCGATAGAGCTTGCAAAATAAATGTGTAGTTAATTAAAACAAATTTTAAACTATACAATACTTTCATGATCAATAAAAAAAACAAAACTATGATTATTAAAAAAACGTACCTATCCATTTGCACTCCTCCTATATTGGACAAAAGCTGCCCAGTCATTTGGCTCCACGCCATTTGGGACGTTCTCCATCAGTTGCTGCAGAGGCATAGTCCCATCTCCATTCTTCTTGTCGTAGAGACGACCCCGCTGGCTCTTCCACGCTTCTCCCATTTTCATCTTTACATACCTCTTCGCCTCGGCTCGCAATTTAAACTTTGTCTATATCATTAAATAATTAGTAATTAATTAATAATTATTTAAGAAATAAATAACTAAATTAACCACAATTTATACAACTTAAAATTATTAACATGTAAAATTTAATTACACAACATAACTTACCTGCACAACGTCCTTAAACGCCTTATCCTTGTTGCTATCCGAGACCTTTTTCCAATTCTGGAAATAGATCAGGAAAAACCCCCAATTCCCTCCAAGCTGTGACAGGAATTGGTTCAAGAAGTGACCACCACTGCCGATCGGCTGGTCCGTGTCCTCATTCCAGGGGACTATCACGCGGTAGGTGTTGTTCTCGTGATTGAAAGTAGGAACGTCCAGCGTCCTCCGGCTGACGTTCCCATGTGGATCTGCACAATTATAACAAAATTGTTGTATTGTAATTAGATAAACAATTATTACACGTCAGGAATTTAAATTTTATTTTTTGCCAATAAAATACTTATACGTACCTTCGACATCCACCGTAAATCCGGTGGAACGAGAAGACGACGGTCGGGAGTTCCCTTGGTCCCGCTCGTTCTCTTGGTCGAGGAACTGCTCCGCTTCCGCTATGGGAATGTCAATTCGGATCTCCTCCTCGTCATCATTTAAGATGTCCTCAAGCGATAGACTTGCGCCTCGTTCTCCACCTACAGTCTCTCGGGTCTCTAGGGTCTCTGGGTGTGGGATTGGGTCATTTGCAAAGAGTTCGTCAAACTCATTCCCAACCTGAGGGGGCTGAAGGGGGATATTTACAAGCCCACGCCCTCTTTTACCTCTACTACTACCACCCCTGAGAGGCCTTCTTGGGGTTTCCACTACTTTCTCTTTTCCCTTGTCGTTAAAAGCCATGATGGTGAAAGGTAAAAGTTGAAATTGAGAAGTGAATAGTAACTTTTTGCGCGCGTGAATTTCAAAAGTGAAAAGGAAAGTGTTATAACCGCTGCACTTTGTAACGGTTACGCTGAAACCGCCACCTCCACCGCGACTAATGTGCCTCGTTCTTCGAGGAAATTTGTAGCGGTCTCTTAACCGCTATAAAAAACATGACTTTTGAAAATCTGTAACGGTTTAGAGTATAACCGCCACCTAAACAGCGACAAATGTGCCTCATTCTTCATGAACATTCGTAGCAGTTACTAAACCGCTACAAATTCAATAACCTTTGACACTTTGTAACGGTTTTATAGGAACCGCTACCAGTTTAATATTATTTTTTAAAAAAAATCCAAACTAATTAGTTTATCAAACTAATTATTTTAGATATTTTTTCTTTATTACAATAAAAACATTTCTAATTATTTTCTTTAATTTCCCTAAAAGAGCTAGCGTTAGTAATAACAAGTTTATTGAAAATTGGATTCAGTATAACCACCGATCTCCCTAGAAAAACTCCCTGACTCATTTTGATCAGAGATATTTCCCTGAAAGATTGGTGGATATATTGGACCTAATCTCTGATGGTATGTTGGACAATTTCAAAAGAGGAGACGTGTTCAACTGAATGGAATAACTAAATCTGGATTTTCACTAAACGAACATTCTCGGCTCTGCATCTCTTATCTCATCTCCGGACAACAGAGCAGAGAATGTTCTTTTATTGATAATCTTGACTTAGAATATCTTTTAATATTTATAGTTGTTGTACGGTTATTTATAGAATAAATTTTGTAGCGGTTACAGCCTACACCGCTACAAATTGTAACAACTAGTCACGGGCAAGGTGTCGATTTCTTCTCACCGCGAGAAAACTATGTTGTTTCAAATACATATTGTAGCGGTTACAGTTAAAACCGTTACAAATCTGGTGTCGACGAATTTTTGTAGCGGTTACTTCAACAAAACCGCTACTAAATAACCGCAACGAACTTCGCGCCAAAACACACCAAGGCTGGCGCCATATTTGTGGCGGTTTGGTTTTGTGTAACCGCTACAAAAATCGAAGCAAAATGGTCACCATTTGGCACCAATGTTTCCATTACTAATTTGTGGCGGTTTGCGTTAAAACCGTGACAAATTAGCGCCAAAATGTGAATTTGTAACGGTTTCTTGTGACCGCTACAAAGTAACCGCGGCAAATGACCGCTTTTTTTGTAGTGAGTGCTTGGTAGAAAGGAAGAAGAAGACGAAGATGATGGAAGAGAGTTGAAGCTCTCTGTTCTCCTCGGCACTCTGGTTCTGCTTCTGACATTGGGTCTGTCGCGACTGTGGTGGAGGGTGAGGGGAAGAAAGGAATGTTGGCGGCGACGATGATGAAGAAGGTGAGAGTCACCGATGATCAAAATGGAGAAGGAAGGCAGAAGAAGGAAGGATCAAATCTGAATCCATGATGCTCTGGTTTAACCTCTTCATAATCTGCTCTACTGCTGTTTACAGGGCTTTTTGGTCAACAAATTTCATTCTCCCGGGTACTTCACACTATCCCGCCAGTTTTTTAGGGATTCAATTTTCCCAACTTTATGGGAAGATGGGGCAGGCGGGAAAGCAACATTCCCGGGAGAGAGGTGCACCAAACGGTTTTTTTAGTGAGAAGATAGTTATCTTCCTATTCCCTCATGCAAATTCAGCGTACCAAACGACCCTTAGTTTTCATTTACAATTGCACCCTATGACAGTACTTGTCAAGATGGACAACTTCTCAGATTCAGCTCTGACAACTTTGAAAACTAAGCAAAACATATAAGAAAACCCCAATCAAAGGAAGCAGGAAGGCAAGTCCCTGGTGTACATTGAATGATACCAGAAAACTAAAACGAAAATGTATGCAGCTTCGTCAATCAATCTATCCAAACTCAAATTCGTTTCTTCATAACCCACCTAAAGTCTCAAAAGTTTGTTACCTTTGTATAATGATTCTTAACAAGGAAAAGAAAAAAGGGTTGGGGGGATGAATACTTTAGGACCCGTCTGGTACAAGGAATTAGTGGAGAGTGAAAGAAACTTTAGTAAGTTCTTTCACTTGGTACACATTTTACACAAATCTTCTCAGGAATCCAACTTCTTAGACCCATCAATCTTTCCTTATATGTGGGAAGATCAGACCCCACTAAAATTGGTGGGATCTCAAATTCCCACGTGTGGTTCACATTTTTAGACAAATTTACCCCTAAAATTCAAATTTGGCAAGAAAGTTTGAATTTGGCAAAAAAAAATTTCTACACGATTTCGAACTTAACAAGAGTATCTTTTTTTAAATATATTTTAGCAAAAAAAACAATATTTTCTTTTTTTATTTTGAATTAATTTCTTTTGAAAGTAAAATAGACATTTCCTGATTCTTTATCAATTACCACCCCTTCATTTTCTTCCTACCAAACATCTCATCTCTTCTTAAATCATCTTCTCATCTCTCAAATCTTTCCTTCCCTTCCTTTTCCTCCTCTAAATGACTTTCCCAAATTTTTCTTGTGCCAAACGACAGGCCCTTATTGTTACAGGTAAAACTAGGTGGTCGATGTTAAAGGAAGATGCCTGCTTATTGCTTCCCGTTGGACGAGAGAGAGAGAGGACCCAAGGATTGAGAGAGGCGGGGGAGCGAATCGGAATGAGAGTGACTGAGATTGAGAGAGGCAGAGGAGCAAATCTAAAAGAAGAGCTTGCGGATGATGATTTTATTGATTCACATCTACAAAGTGGAAAGAAAAAAAAAGATAGCGAAGGATGCTATTAGAGAATTGCCGACATCGTGGGTGTAGGGTGATGCTGAAGCTGGGCGGAGGGTGCGGCCGCCGCCTTCATAGGTATCTGAGAAGACAATGGGAGACGAAGCGAGGAACGTGGAGAGCGATCGATCAAGGTGGAAGGGAAGGGTAGGAAGGTAAATTAAAAAAACCTGGACATTTTTATTTTTTCAACAGTGTGGGCCCACAAAAAAGGTGATGTCGGTTAAGCCATTCTATTGGTGCAGATATTTTTCGGGAAAATTCCTTTTTGAATTTAAAAACTGAAAATATCAACAAAAAAAAATGTCAAACGAAATTTAAATGTTAAAAAAATCTTAAAGAGTTGTTAATCCCATAGATGGAGTTGTTAATTTCATAGATAAAATTGTTAACGAGACTTTTCTAACATCTGAATTTTTCTTAGGGCTTTTTTAATATTTTCTTGGTTTCTTAGGATCTGAAATGAATTTTCTCATATTTTTACTTCAATTTTAAAAGTTCATTAGTTCTTTTGCATCTCTAAAGAAATATATGATGTTGGATGTACTTTTAATATAAACTCAACAATATTTTTTACACCTTGATCCAAAAATATATCATATCCTTCTCACTAATAAAATTTGTAAAGATAAACTTGATTTTCTCTTCCAAAAGTAAAGGGTTAAGGAACAATTTTACTAATAAACTATTGGTCCAGGAGCACCTAACACAATAAACTATTATCTGGACCTTAAATGCCAAAAGACTTTTTAAAAGCTAAAGTTAGTACAAAATCGCTAGTTTATGACTTAACTCCATTAGTGGGTCTGCATTTGAGGAAATAAAATGAGTTAAAATAAAAACAAAAATGCAAACATGGAAGGAGGGTGAGAGGAGACTGAAAAGCGTGGCTCCAACCTAATTAAAAACATCAAAAGACAAAAGACAAACGTGAAGGGCGTTCTTCAATGTGACGCTCGTTCTTTATCGTTTTCCTCGCGACGCCATGGATCCCTTAAGAAAAATTAAGTTTGATTTTCTGAAATTTTAATTGTTTAGGATGTGGTGGTTGTTGGAGCTGGACTCCATTGTTGAAAGGTGAAGAAAAGAGAGATAAGGAAAAAGGTTAACAGTAAAACAAACTCAGGAGGCTGAAAAATCCATTAATGAACCGTAAATACATTCAAGGAAGAAGGTGAACAGTAAATATGAACTTTTAACAAAATTCGTAATGGGATTCGTTCAGTAATGGCTTAACTTTCAACTACTATTTTATGACTGTTTTGGTAAAAAAAAAAAAGTTCTTAAAAGTTTTTAAAAAAATTAAAAACAATACTTTTAATGATTGTTTTCTCAGAAACAGTCATCAAAAGTTTTTTATGACTGTTTTTGTAAAAAACAGTCCTTAAAAGTTTTTTTTTAAAAAAAAAGTCATTAAAAACCATACTTTTAATGACCGTCTTCTCAAAAACAGTCATCAAAAGTTTTTTACGATTGTTTTTTAAAAGTTAAAAAAAAAGTTATAAAAAACAATACTTTTAATTATCGTTTTCTCAAAAACAGTCATCAAAAGTTTTTTACAACTATTTTTGTAAAGGAACAATCCTTAAAAGTTCAAAAAAAAGTTATAAAAAACAATACTTTTAATGACGGTTTTCTCAAAAACAGTCATCAAAAGTTTTTTTACAACTGTTTTTGTAAAAAACAGTGCTTAAAAGTTCAAGAAAAAAAATAATTAAAAAAAGTATTTTTAATGACTGTTTTCTCAAAAACAGTCATCAAAAGTTTTTTGTGACTGTTTTTGTAAAAAAAAACAGTCTTTGAAAGTTAAGCCATTACTGAACGAATCCCATTACAAATTTTGTTAAATGTTCATATTTACTTTTCACTTTCTTCCTCAAATGCATTTACGGTTTTTTAATAGATTTTTCAGCCTCCTGAGCTCGTTTTACTGTCCACCTTTTTCTTTATCTCTCCTTCCTTCACCTTCCAACAATGGAGTCCAGCCCCAACAACCCTCACATCCTAAACAATTAAAATTTCAGAAAATCAAACCTGATTTTTCTTAAGGGATCCATGATGTCGCGAGGAAGACGATGAAGAACGAGCGTCGCGTTGAAGAACGCCCTAGGTTGGAGCCACGTTTTTCATTCTCTTCTCACCCTCCTTCCATGTCTGCATTTTTGTTTTTATTTTAACTCATTTTATTTCCCCAAATGCAGACCCACTAACGGAGTTAATTCATAATCGAACACGGGATCTGAGGAGAGATATAAGGCATCTCAATATCACCAGCTGTGCCACTGCACTGCTGTCCTCGGTAAAGTAACGGTTTTGTGCTAACTTTAGTTTTTAAAAAGTCTTTTAGCATTTAAGATCCAAATAGTAGTTTATTTTATTTGTAAAATTGCTCTTTAACCCAAAAATATAAGCATAATGGTTAGCTTTTTTTTTTTTCTTTTTTTCTTTTTTTCCTTTTCCTCATTTGAAAAGCGCGGGTGTAGTTATACATTAACGGTTAATAATTAATCTAATCCTAATCGTTCCATAATCTCTCCCTCGCGCTGCACGTTTTTCTCTCTCTCTTTCTCTACTTATCCAAGAAGCCAGCTTAAAAATCAACAACAGACACACCACTGAATGGTGGTTAAGGCTAATTCCCAAGGTCTCCATCATCTGCCTTCATTTTCCTCCAAGATATGCCATTTTCGTCGTCCTCCTCCTCCTTTTCTTTGAACCACTTAAAAGTTTTACCCTTGTTCTTTATTGATTTTCAAGTGTCAGATTCACCAAGAAAAGAGAGAGAGAGAGAGAGTTCAATTCCCTCTTTCTCTTTTCTTAGTTTCTGAAATCCAATTCCTCTCTTTTACGTTATTCCTATTTCCTGACTTCTCCCTAACTTGCCTTTTTATTCTCCCCTACCCTTTGTTTACCTTATTTCATTTCAAGCTTTTTCTATTCAACAGTACAACCAATCCATCCTCTGCTTTTTGTTTTTCCTTCTGTACTGCCTTTTCTCGTCAAATCTGGGTGTGTCAGTGTGGTTCCTAGTTTTTCCCAAAGATTGATCGAGATGGCAGTCGAACTTTGCTCTGAGAATTGTGGGGTTTCTACAATGAGTCCGAGAATTTCATTCTCACATGATTTCTCTCAATCAGATGTTATCCCAGTTGAACAAACCCCTTTTAGGTCAAATTCCTCTGGCTTAAACTCCAGCTTTGATTTTGACGTTTGTGTTCGTGAGCTAGAGTCATCTTCAGCCGATGAACTCTTCTCTGATGGAAAAATGCTTCCCTCTGAGATCAAGGAGAAGAAGAAGAAGAAAGACCAGTCACCACTTTCCCAAGTCCCACACACAGAAACTGTTCGTGAAGATGCCTCAACCGACAAAACAACCAGGAACGAAAGCCTCAAAGAGATGAAGCAACAAAAAAAACAACAAAATGATGAAGTGGATGAGAAGCAGAATCCTAATAATTCTAACAAGTCCTTCTGGGGATTCAAAAGAAGTAGCAGTTGTGGGAGTGGTGGCTATGGAAGAAGGTTATGTCCATTGCCACTTTTATCAAGAAGCAATTCAACTGGTTCTGCTCCTACGACTACTACCTCAAGTGTTAAGAAAATGCCACTTTCAAAGGAAGGTCCCAACAACATGAAGCTGAATCATCATCATCCCCACATTAGGCATGCTAATCCCACCACCACCGCAAGGCCTTATCTGAAGCCTCCATTGAAGAAAATCCATGGACCTTATGTTCATAATGGTGTTAGAGTCAACCCGGTAATTAATGTTCCTTCTGCAAATTTATTTGGTCTGGGTTCTATCTTTTCCACCAGCAGCAGAGATAAGTCCAAGAAGAAGTGATAGATCCTCCACAGAAAGTTCCATAAAAGGGTATGTTTAAATTGAGGAGAATGATTCACTTTTAACTTTTCCTTTTTAACCGTTTTATATTCTCCTCACTCTAAACATATCCAAATAAGTATATAATATACATCTAAATAAGACCACTTTGATTGCTCTTCCCTGTCTCTCAAGTCTTCTTCAGCCAAAAAAAAAGCCTGAATCTGCAAATTAACTGTTCTCCATGTTGCTTGTACTTTCTTGGTGGGTTTGACTATGATGTAGTTAGGAAAATTAGGTAAAGGTAAAATTTTAGAGAGGTAAAGAAAAAATGGGTATGAAATTTGCAGGATCAAGAAGAGAGAGAGAGAGAGAGAGATGAAAGAAGGGCAGGAATGATATAATGCGGGCACATGGTTTGGGGCACAAAAAGACAGGTAATGGTAGCTTTCATGGCTGTCCCTTGCTTGTTCGTATGCTGCTGTACTTTTGTTATTTGGTCAGACAATGTGTAAATACATTGATTTTGATTGAGGTTTCTTTTTTTCTTCTTTTTTATTATTTTTCTTGTTCTCGGTCTTCTTCTTGTTCTTCTCTTCTCATGCTTGCTGTTGCTGCTGTCTCTGAAACAAGAGACTGCTAGAGAAGAGAGAAGAAGCTGCTTTTGTGGAATTTTGTGATGTAAGAGATTGGCTTGTTCATGTTCATCTTCTCCTGCCTTTGGTTGCTTTTGTCCTTCATTGACTGTTTCAATAATATTATTCTCTTCAGTAAGATATCTATCTTTTTCTAACAGTGAATGTAACCCTGATCCTATTAGAAATCATTTTTTTATTTTAAATTTACAATACGATTTATAATTTTTTTCAGATAATTATTATAACCGACCACATGTTAATAAAATAATTTACGACAGAAAAATTGTGTGTACCAATGTAAAGTTTGAGTGAGTTTATTAAAAGGTAATTCCCCCAAAAAATAATAGTCTTCAAAAATTGAAGTAGTATAATGCAATTAGTTTACTTAAAGTGATAAACTTTTAAACTAAACAATATATTGATTTAAAAGAATATACCTTGATAAATTCAAATTGTAAATTAGCAAATAAAATAAAGATGATGATTATATATATATATATATATATATAACCCAAAGAAAATATGTAGCATAAGATATTAGTCCTTCATAACATGACGAATCAAAAGGCCACATTCCCCAAACCCCAAACTTTCTCATCTGGGTTTTACTTTTCTCTTCCAGTATAAATCCCCAAAGTTTGATCTGTAATTAAAAAAAAAAAAAAAAGAAAAGAAGGAAAGAAAAAAAGTTAAATCCACAAACTTTCTCATCTGGGTTTTACTTTCTTTTAAAATGGCTTGTGAAGAAAAAGCCTTTTCAAATCAAATGGCGTCGTGAATAAGCAAGATTGTGGAGCCAGATTCAGCCATGCGTGTGGCTTGGATTCGTTAGTGATAAAGCAAGCAGCTAATGATGATGCAATTTCTCTAGTCAGTTGTTTGCTCTTGGAATTGCAAGTTTGTTGCTTGAAACGCGTGAGGCTTGGATTCGTATGTGCTCTAACCAATGCATGATTCTAATTCTCGAAATGATCAAGATTTCAAATCCTTTTGTTCTCAAACTCCTACATTGATCTTTTTTTTTTCCTGCACTTCAACTGAATTTTGTATAGATATTACTTGTTAAATTGTGTTATTTTCTAATATTATACAATTTTTTTTAAATTTCTTTTCAAGGTATTGGAACAAGAAGAACAAATTATGCTGAAGATTGGATGATTTGCGGTCAGTTGCCATACTTTGATGTCCTCCAAATTGTTGTAATTGAACTGTTACGTTGTATTTTGTGATGTCTTTGGTATTAATTTGTGTATGAATTTTGGCCTTTAAAAAGGGGCTTGTTTTCGGCTCGAGCTTATTTGTCTTGAAGGCCTTATGACATGTTAGCATGTTTATAAAGTGTTTTAAAATCTAGGTTTTTTTAATAGGTCTCAAATCAGGTTAGGCATTTATATTAAGCTATATATATATATATATATATATATATATATATTTGGCCAAGGCCAGTTTTAAGCCCTTTTATTACAAAGGGTTAAGGTACAAAATTACCAATAAACTATTACACCAGGAGCACCTAACACAACAAACTTTTAAGTGGACCATATTTACCAAAAAACAATTAGAAAGTTTCAAATATCACAATACTGTTAGCGACAAAGTAACGCCGTTTATTTTTATTTTTTATTTTTTTGAGAAAAATCAAAGACCATCGAGAAACTGCTGAGATCCAAAATCTGAAACGAGAATCAACTTTACAAATTCATCTAACTACAGAGAATCCGCTTTGGATTTCTCATTTCTGTTGTATATATACAGATATCTCAAACTTTTGATTTGTGGGTAGCTGATCTCTTCATCCATTACTTTAATTCAAAACCCAAAAAATAATAATAATAATAATAATAATAATAATAATAAATAAAGAGATTAACTGAGTTCTAATGTTTCCTACTTTGCACCCATAATCATTAATGGTATAGCTGAGTTCTGCTCTTTCAAGATGCAAACTTTGAAGGAGAAGGTCACAAATGAGATATCTCGCCTCTTCGCTGGAGAGTTCATGGCGCTAATAATGTAATTACTGAAAAGAGAAACCTGTTGAGATGAATACTAAACGGTTACCTGATTAAGTGATGTGGATTCTCCGCCATAATAGTCGTTTCTATCCATATGCAGAACCTGATCCAAGTCGAGACAGAGAAATTCATAACCGATAAGTCCATGCTCTAAATCACAGGCAGGTTTGACGAAAACTACACCGATCTATCATTTAAAAGCATCTCTCACAAATCAAATAACAAATTGATTTGTTCTTTTGCAATCCAGCTGATCTCGTCATTGGCCTCGAACTCGTAGAGACAGACGGCGCAACTATGCGGCGGGTCCACCAGGTCGGATGAGCTTTCGGATGAGACCCAAAAGAGAAAGGACGTGAAGGAATATCTTGAGGAAGAGGAAGTCGGTGTAACCCATCGGAAATCCCATTACCTGGACATTTTTAATTTAACGGCGTTACTCTATTCTAACGGCAATGTGATATGTGAAACTTTTTAATTGTTTTTTGGTAGATATAGTCCATTTAAAAGTTTATTGTGTTGGGTACTCCTGATGTAATAGTTTATTGGCAATTTTACACCTTAACCCTATTACAAAATAGGCATATTAGAATTGAAGTCTGACCTCACATGTTTTCACTATAAGTATAGTTAGTTATTTAATTTTTTATTTGTTGGAAAAAAAAACAAAAAGATAATTTAATATCTAACTGGCTCACCGTTCTAGACTCAAGTCCCTAGTCAGAACATGTAAGAGAGAGTCAACTAATAAATGCATGTTCTTGGCAGATACGTCAACTTATAATAAATGCATGTTTTTCGCAGATACATAAATGAAATGGCAAGTACTGCTTGCATTTGGTCCCTTAAATGCTCCGAAAATCAATTGAAGTTAAAAATTTCTGGAAGTAGATAATCTCAGAAGCAACTCCCTTAAAAGCAAATCTGAACTGTCTAAAAATGAATCTAACGGTTAGAGAGAGATTTAAAAATTTTTTACAAAAACCACGCGTGGTTTTGACATTAATGATTCTGGACCCTTAGATCAACTTTTAGACGGTCTAGATAGAGCGATACTGAGGGATACTAAGGGAGCTACTTCTGAGAGAATCCGAACCGAAAAATTTCCATGCACTTACATAGCTTTTTCATTTTCACCATTAGTTTGAGCAAAAAAGAAAGGGAAAAAAAATCAACATTATTGATTGTTTGAGTTGGGGTTTCAAAAATATAGTCACGTAGATCGAAATAAAACTTTTCTCGCATATTTATCTTGTAAACTGTAAATCACATTGAAAAAAGTAGTTTCTATCGCTAACATAAACAGGTACTATATAAGTAACTTTAAATTTATAGTCAAGTTGAGTGAGATATAACAACTACGTGCCTATTAGGATTAGCGGTAAAAACTTATTTTCCAACATAATTTACCATATATGAGATAAGTTTATGAGAGAAATTTTGTCTTGACTTATACAAGCATGTTTTTCCAACGTCAACTCAAATAGGCCCTAAATAAATCACACCATTTGTAAGATTTACACTCCCCCTTTCTTAGCATATTTTTAAAAATGCACTACCTCTTTTATTTGAGGGAGAATCATGGATAAATATTATATGAAATTTAAAACACTTAAATGTTTGTTAACATTTGTAAAAGACATAAAAGTGATAGGGATGAAATTGAGATTTTAAAATGTTGATGAATTTACTATTATGCCCTTAGTTTTTTCAAATTTAAAAAAAAAAAAAAAAGGAAAAATGAACCCCCATTGTGGTCAACGGAGATGATGGTGTGGAGGTGGTCAACAGTGATTGAGAAAAGGAGAAGAGAGAGAGTAAGGATGGAGTGGTGGTCACCTCTCTCTCTCTCCCTCCCTCCCTCCCTCTCCCCCTCTCCCCCCCCCCCCCCTCTCTTTCTCCCCTTTGTCTCCCTTTAGTTGAAATCGTGGTGTGTTAGTGGTTTTGACGGAGTGTTGGTCGAAGCTCACTAGCGATGATGAAGATGAAAGTTGTCCCGGTGAGGAAGAAGAAGGTGAATAGTAGAAACCGTTCACAAAATTTGTAAGGGGATTAACAAGAATTGTAAAGGTTTTGATAAAAAAAATTTGCTAATGAAAACGTGCAAGTTAGAATTCACCAACATTACTAAACTTGTTAATCCCATTACAATTTTTGTCAAATATTGGTGAATTCTCACTTACCTTATTTTATCAGCAAAGTTTTGTCAAAATTATTACAATTTGTCAAAATTATTACTAAACTTGTCAATCTCATTACAAGTTTTGGTGAAATTCCACAAATGTTGGTGAATCTTGATTTACATGTTTTCATCAACAAACACTTTTATCAAAACTATTACAATTCTCTTCAAAATCATTATTAAACTGGTCAATCTCATTACGAGTTTTGGTGAAATGCTTTAAATGTTGGTGAATCTTAAACTTACATGTTTTCATCAGCAAACGCTTTTGTTATAACTTATAATTTTTGTTAAAACCATTACTAAACTTGTCAATCTCATTATGAATTTTGTGAAGACATTCTACTGTCCACTTTCTTCTTCCTCTCCTCTTTCTTCATTTTTCCCTCCAACGACCTTCATTTTTCACCACTTTCATTTTGCTTTACCCCTCCACCTTCGCTCCACATCATCGTCGCCTTCTCTCTCTCTCTCTCACTCACACACACACACACACACACACACACACTCTCTCTCTCTCTCTCTCTCTCTCTCTCTCTCTCTCTCTCTCTCTCTCTCTCTCTCTCTCTCTCTCTCTCTCTCTCTCTCTCTCTCTCTCTCTCTCTCTCTCTCTCTCTCTCTCTCAATAAAACATATATTCCTACACTCTTAATAAAATCTTAAATCTTATATTCCTCCCAATCACTTCTGTGTCCTCTCATATACACACACTCTTAATAAAACATTTAAATTTTAAAATCTTAAATCTTATATTCCTTCCAATCACTTCTGTGCCCTTTTATTTTTTTTAATAAACATTTTGGGGTTTCAGAATTTCATATGGTATTTAAATGAGATTCTTTCTTTATTTAACATAAGACTCAAATAACTTTTCTATATAAATCAGTATTACTTTTTAAAAATTAAACTATGTCAGTATTTAAAATAACTAACTAAATCACACCATTTGTAAGATTTACAGTTCGTCATGAAAAATTTAAATAAATTATTTTAAAATATTAATATTTATCTTTTTTATACTAAATTAATTTGTTTGACTTATAAACTGAAAAAAATTATACGCAACGTATGTCATGATTAACTAACTTATTTAGTTTTTTTTAATATTTTTCTAAAAAAGTCTACTGGGTCTTATATTAAAGACCAGAAGGAGTATGTTTTTATTCTTTTTGCAAAAGTGGGTATTCATCCTTTTAATTTAGTCTCTTAATTTTATTAAGCATGTTTTCAGTATTCCATCCCTAACACCCTAAGTCTCATGTTAATTTTTTGTATTAATCATTATTATTTTTAAAAAGTGAGCTATGTCAGTATTTAAAAATGTTTTGTCAACGTTTATAATTTAAATGTTACTCCTTCCGTCATTATATATAAGAGCATTTATTTTATTAGGTTTATCCCTAAATTTAATATCCCTTTTGAATGTGTATTACTAATAAATGCATTTTTTCTCAATTAATTATTATACTACATACATTTTTTTCATCATTTTCTTATTATTACTCTATCTCTCTCTCCCACTCATTCATAAATAGGAGCATTTTTGGGAAAAAATAAATTTTCTACATAATTATTACATTTAACTACTTTTAGCAGTTAAAAAGCTTTTTATATAGAGATAGAGTGATTAGCATTTTTTTTATTAATCATGTTAGAGTTAGAGGATTAAAAACAAAGTTTACAAAATTAAAGTGAGAAAATGAAAATTTGTGTTAAGTCAAAGGAATATAATAAATGCATTTTTGTCGTTGACTTATTATACTCCCTCTGGTCCTAACGATAAGATATAGTTAACTTTTTTGAATATATTAAGGAAGCTAATTAAATTACTTTAGAGTATCTTTATTTTTATTTTTATTTCAAAGTAATTAGTTTGACTAATAAATTAATATATAATCTAAAGATACACAAAATATAAAATAATTAAGTAACTTATTTTGTTTCCTTAATTTCTCCAAATAAAGTCAACAATATTTTATAATTAGGACTGGAGGTAGTAATTTATTAAGTGGGGTATTAATTACATTTTTATATTTTCTATATTTAAAATGTAATACATAAAATGTTTTTTCTGAATATAATTTATGGTTTAAATATAAGTAAATTTATATTATTTTTCTTTTTAAACAAACCATAGTTAACCACACTTTTAGTGAACCAATGATGCCAAACACGTAAAAATATTGCTAAAAACAATTGTAATATATTTTCTACATTTTTCGTACCAGTAACATTAGTGTTTAAGTTATTTTTCCTTCAATATTTGGTTTCACATACTATCTAAAATACCTTTTTGCTCAATTTGATGTCATTTTTTTTAAGGCTTTATTATAATGCATATGTTACAAAAAGGTTTTATGTCATGTTATCTCACACACACACACAGAGATCATATGGTCATTGAATTCACTCAATGACCCGAGATTAATATGTGCATGAAAAAAAATCACCATCCTTTGTTAGCGTTAGAGTTCTAAAGAGAGGTATTGACCAAAAAAAAAAAAAAAAGAGTTCTAAAAAGGGGTTACAAAATTATAAGATCAAAATGTGAAGTTGCTTGGAGCATTAAGCCCAGCTTTTGGTAGAGTTTCTGAGTTTGGGCTTTTATTGGGCCTTTCTGACGCTTAGTGGACTTTTACTTTGTTGGCATTTTTTCACCTTTCTTCTTTGTCTTTTTGACCAATACTTGTTATTGGACTGGATTATTAAAATAACGGGAAAAAATATCAACATGTTGGAGTTTTTTTGCTCGAGAACATGTTGGAGTTCAAAAGTAGAATTAATCAATAGGAGTATGATTTTTAGGTTCCAACTATGGAAAATAATATTATAAAAGTTTCCATTTGATCAATGAACAACGGGAAATAACAAGTTAATCAGTTACCATTAATAATTTATGGGACTTATCAATGAATTATTTCCCTCTAAATCCGTCCGATTTGGGAGGAGACATTTTTGAGGAGAGAGAGGGTCCTTTCCCCTCCTAAAAAATATGGTCAGCCAAATGAGGGAAATGAGCCAAAATCCCTCCATCCCCTCCCCTCTCCTCCCCCCAAACCAAATAGACCCTTAGGGCTTGTTTGGTTTGAGGGGAGAGAGTGGGAGGAAAGGAGAATATTGACCAAATTGTCATTAATGAGAAGAATATTCCTTTTTGTTGTAAGTATATTTTTAGAATATTGAAAAGTTTCCATGGGCAATTTATTAAAGAGGAGGGTAAAAAATTTCTCCCCCCTCCCTCAAACCAAACAAGCTCCTACTTAGGACTTATATATCTTTCTCCCTTAATTTTTTTTTTTTTTGCTAAAAAAAAGTTTTTGAGGGGTTCGGCATCAGTCCCCCACCAAGACCAGGGCACGGCCCCGGGCTCTATGAGCACTTACTGGGGACTTACGAGGTCGCTTACCAAAGGAGTCCCAGCGACAACAGAGGGGATCGAACCCACGACCCAAGGGTCTAGTCCTGGATCCCTTACCATCTATGCCAACTCTCATTGGCATCTTTTTCCCTTAATTAATTAGCTCCATGGACTTATTTGTTATGTGGTCCTCCTACTAGAGAAGAAATCATGGGCTTTTTAAAGGGGCCCAGGTAGTTAGTTCCTTCATACAAGTTATCTTAGGTTACCAATAGGTTAGGCTTTAATGAAAAAGGCTCAATGTGACGAATTAAAATTTGAGTTCTTACTCAAGGTGGTTCTCACATTTAATAATTTAAATAGGATAGCCTCCAATAAGATGATATTTATACCGATAAAAATATTGATTATCCCAAGTTTAGAACATGTTTTGAGAAACAAAAGGTGACATTTAAATTTCTTATCTATAAAAAAAAAAGATTTTTGTCTATTGCTTACCTAGTTCGTCAGAACCTTCAGTTCAGATTAATCTTGATTTTTCTCGAGTTGGGCCTATGATTATGGGGGAAAGACTCTTAACATCATTTTCTTCATTCTGATGCTTCGAATTAAGGACATGGTTAAAGGAGAGTAAGGTTTTTTCCACTTATTCCTAGTAGATGTTGATAAAAGATTGATTCTTTTACTTATACTATTTATGAAGATTGTTGAAGGCTTAGGCCGATTGATTGTGATGAAGAGAAGTTAGAATCTGAAATTTTAATGCATTTCTTTTGTGCGATATCACTTATTGAACAATATAACTTGTTTTTTTCCCACGACAAACCTAGTCATGATATTTTTTATAGGGAATTTAAACTTACAACTTCATGTTTAAAAAAGTCTTGGAAAAGATATTTAGTATCAGATGGACTAAGGGTCCAATCAACAAACACTGTAATTATTAAACACATGTAAACCTAGATAAAATTTTGTCTTACAAACTTATCTCGTGTACTATAAATCATATTAAAAAAATAGCATTTATCACTAACACAAACAAACATTAAATAGATTTCTAGTGAGAGAAGTAGATTGTGATCATTACTTCAATGTTCCAAATTTATATTTATTTTAAGATTAAGGGGTAAAAGTAAAACTACCCATTACTATTTTTTAAAAGTACATCTTACACAATAAACTTTTTTTTTCCCAAAACTACACTTGAACTTTCTAAAAGAGAAAACATATCACATGTCTTATTGTGGTCCACTAATGTCCAAGTGGTAGGTGCTTTGGGTTTTATCTCTCACCTCACCCAACTCTCTCTCCCTTCCTAGAGAGAGAGAGGCCTGAAGGGTGAGTGGGGAGAGAGAAAGTTGACTGAGGGGATATAGCAAATCCAAAGCAGCTGACACCGACATTGGTGGGATTCACAATATTTTTTTAAAAAAAAAAAAAAAGTAACGTCCATTTGGTTCATTTAACCGTGTGGCATTTTTACTCTTTTTTATAAAATTTATGGGTATTTTTGCATAAAAAAAAGATATATAATACCAGACATTTAAAAAAGTTCACAGCTACTTTTACCCGATAACCCTTTATTTACAAAGTGCTGCTTTTGTTTTTTTGTTTTGTTTTTGGGTGTTAATAAAACATAAAATTTTATTGAAAAGTAAGGCGATTACACGCATAAACCCCATCTCATTTGCGTCAGAGGTTGAGTGAGTATGGGTTGGGATCAAAACCAAAGTTACAAAACCAGAACAACATAAAAGATGAGAGGGGCAAAAAACTAAGCAAGAGGTACTCAAAAGTACAAAAAAGATCAAATCGGTCAGGTCCCTGTAGGACTATAGAAGGTGTTAAGAGGCATAAACATCCCTAAACACATTAGACATTGATCCAGAAATTGATGAAAAAACATCTTCATGCCAAATTAAGTAACAAGCACAAGCTTATACACAGACGTGTATGTAAAAACACATTAGACATTCAAAATCACCCAGAAAAGTTGATATCTTTTTACTTCACGATAATTATTTATATATATATATATTATTGAACTACTTCCTTCAATATTTAATATAAAATACATTTATAGAGTTTATTATTACTTTTAGTCAAGGACTTATCAATTGACACTGACTTGAAAAAAAAGAACCGATGAAAGGAGGCTAAGAAGATAAGAGAAGATTGCCGTAGTGTGAAGGGCAATCAATTTCACTATCAGAAATGACATTATGAGTTCACCCTGAAGACATCATCACAAAAGCTTGCCGTCTGATGAATATTGATTACACTCTTCACACCGACTTTGTCGATAAGCTAACGGTCGCCTAACACACTATCAAAAGCCTCGTGACTAATAGAACTTTATCCATTAATAAAGAAAAATAAGTATTGAGTTTCTCTCATAATCTTTTTTTTATTATCCCTCATCATCTTTAAATCATATCCGTCCAATCAATCACAATACTACTTTAACCTTTCTCTCATCTTCTCAAATAACAGCTTAAATAAGCTGATGAAAAAAAAAGGAGACACAAGAAGTAGAGGGGATCCTCTTCAGAAAAATCATATAATGACAAGTGTAATAATTTATTAGTGGTAACTCTTTCACTTATTAATGAAAACTTTTTAAATATTATTTTTCTTAATTGAGATCTTAACGATATTTTTCCTTTTTTTGAGATGGGGGTGTTTAAGGGCTTTTGAGATCTAGAAAATGATAGAAAGGGATAGATGTTCACTCCCTAGCACTTTGTAACAATGATATAGATCTTCAATAACAAAAAAGATTTCAATTATTTTTAAGAGAAAATGATATTTATAGACTCATATATAGATTAATATACTAATGACATCCAAATCCACAAACTCATTCCCTTACATTTAAAAAAAAAAAAAGTTAATTGAAAGGAGTGTAGCCTACCTTTTCTTCACTCTTTCAATTTTAAAGTTGAGAAACAGGCGGCGATATAAAAAGTGACCAGACAGTTCAGATTCATAATAAAGATTAACGTCATCTTAATTATTAAATGTTGTTCTTTGAGTTGTCCAATTTTCACCTGTCCTCATGAGCTCAACTTTGTTCAATCAGTATGGAAAAAGAAGCATATTCTCTGTCTCAAAGCTGCAATTATCTGTTTCTCTTCCCAAATTTAGTCCGCCTCTATTGTTGCGAAGCTTTTGTTTTTTGTTTTTTTTATTGTTTCTTGGTTTTTGAGAACCAATGCTCTAAATAGGCATGTAAATAGATCAGGTTATGTTAGGTTTTGACTAAATAGACTTGAGCTTGCAATAGAGTTAGAAGGCCTGAACTAGGGCTGTACATGGACCGGACAGGACCGGGCAGACACTTAACCCGTGGTCTGGTCCGGAAGGTTGTTCGGGCTGGAATGTCCAGCCCGAAGCCTGGTCCTACCCGGAGAAAAACCCGGTGTCTCCCGGGTTGGACAGACTGGGTTGGACTGGACCGGGTTTGTGGTCTATCTGGCCCATGAAATTGTTTTTAAAAAAAACACTTCGAACCTAAAAAAAATCCAGACGAGTCGATCAAAAGGAAGATCCCAAAAAAATTCTAGAAAAATGAAGATCCAAAAAAACCATTTTAGAACCCAAGATTCAGTTTTTCAGTGTATCAAATGAATCTATATTCCATCAATCCAAAAACCCACAGTAGAAACAGAATGATCTGCCACTCAGGAGAAGAAAATGAAGAAATAAAATGGAAGGTTCGATGAAAAAAAAAAAAAATCACCAAGTAGATCCACATGATCAACAAGAAATCGAGCGGTCATCTTGATTCTTGGGAGTGAAAATGGCGGTGCAGTGGAAGCACGAAGAAGGAGAGAGTGCAAATGGACGATGATGGATGATGGAATGGGGACCCGAATTCCCTCATTTTCCCTCCACTACTTCAGAATCCTTGAGAATCTCATTTGGGCTGTCCAAATCTTGATCCAACGGTCCAGATTTTTTTTTAAAAAAATTGAAGTTTTGTCTTTTTCAAAAAAGACAAAAATAATTTTTTTTAATCTGGATCATTGGATCAAGATTTAGACGGACCAGATGGAATTCTAAAGGATTCTAAAAAAGAGGGAAGAGGAGGAAATCTGCGAGCTGAGTGCCTACTTGCCTGGGTCATTAAACTGCTCTGTCTTTCTTTCTTTTTTGTCAAAATCTGCTTTATGTCTTTTCAACTTTTCCTTTTATTTTATTAATATTTCTTTTTTAACTACTCTATTGACTTTTACCCCAAAAAAATAAAATAAAATAAAATAAAACAACGAGCAGTGCCTCCCGGGGGATTTTGAGCTTTAGAAAAAATTATTGAAATATTTATAAAATATATATAAAGGTACTAAGTAGGACCGGGTTAATTAGTCAGGAATACTAGCCCGGAACCCGGTCCTCCCCGGTCCTCGGGTCTAGCCCAATCCTGTCCGAAACTGATCGGGTTTTTTCACCTCCTTTTTGGGTTGGACCGGACCGGGTAGGACCAGGTTCCAGGTATCTTGAATAGCCCTAGCCTGAACCTGGGCCCAAGCCTAAATTCAAACATTTTTTTAGACTTAAGCTTGAGCCTTTATAAGGCCTGATTGAGCCTGAAGCCTTTTTAAAGGCCTACTTACAATGTATGCCTTTAAAAAGACCTAATATTGCAGGCCATAAATAGGCTTTGTATACTTTGAGCCTATTAAAACTTATATAAATATATATTGAAATTATAATATAAAAATGAAAAATTATAAATATTATCTTATTTATATGATAAAAATATAATTATATTTATTTAATTTTTAAACAGGTCATGCCTAACCAGACCTCAAACAGGCCAGGTTGTAGCCGCCTGATAGGGGTTTGACCTATTCCCACCCCTAACTATAAACGATAAACTAAAAATATATTGAAGACATGATTTAAACTAGAAATATATAGAGGACATGATTTATATAGTTTTATTTTTTAAAAAACAAATAAAACGTCACAACGACAAAATAGACATTAGAAATATATTTTTAAAAAAAAAAATTACACAAATACATGGTTGAATGACTTAAAGTGGGTTTATTTTCTCTTTTGCAACCTTGAGCCTAAAGAGAGGGGGGGATTTTGGAATAAATTGACATGTTTAACCTCTTTTTTCCCTTTAATTTCATTAAAATATTAAAAATATAGTTGAATTGAAATTTGACTTTGTGATTTAATAATAATTCAGTCATTATAATTTATTGAGTTAAGAAATTATAGAGACTGAATTGTACTAGATAAAAGAATTATAAGGATTCAATTATTGCAAGTCAAGAAGTTCTATAAATTCAAAGTTCAAAAAAATAAATCAATAATTAATGAAAAGTTCAAGGATTAAAAGTTACTAGTAAAAATTAAATAAAAATTAATTTTTAAAATATCAAGAGATACATAAGGGTTTTAGATATTTTACATTTTAAGAGTAATACAGCATGTGGGCATGAGGTGTGATAGAGTTTGTATGGTTTCAAGCCGATGAGAGTTGAAACAGATGGTAAGAAACGGGCCCAAGTCCCAAAAGAATGGGGGTTCGATTCCCGTTGCCGTTGTGAGGGCTCCATTGGTAGGCAATTATGTAAGAACCCTTCGATAGGCAATCATGTAAGAACCCCTGTAAATGCTCAAAAGAGCCCCAGGCTGTGCTCTGGTCTTGGTGAGGGACCGATACTGAACCTACCTAAACTTTTTGCATTTTTTTTTTTTTTAAAAGTGATTGTTTCCTTAAAACTGCGATCATTGTACTTGGAAGCCAAGAGGGAACAAAGCATGTGGTGGGTACGTGTGATTGAGATTGCATGATTTCGGCCTCTTAGCTGGCCCACCAAATGTTTACCCATTTGGATGGAAACTCCGGGAGGCAATGTAAATCTTTTAAGATCGGTATGTTTCTTCAAAAAAGCACAAGCCAGAGTGATTAAGCCATCTGTTCAGGTAATAAATGAGATTGTGATAATTTTATCCATATTAATTGTACTAATAAAAATAAAAAGGGAATAAAGTGTTGAAAGATATAAATTCATAAATAAGGGCAAAATTGAAAATTTACCCCATAATCATTGAGTTAATTACCTCTCCTTAATATGTGTAATTTAGTTAAAATGGATTTATAAATCGAACCAGAGTAGTCAAACTCAAGCTTAGGCCTATTGTCAGGCCTATTTATGTAAACAGATAAGGTCTATTTTCATAAAGCCTAGCCTATAAACCTGACCTATTTATTGTTTTTTTTTTTTTAAAAAATGTATTATTATGCATAATTATATAAATTAATCTTATAAATTAGTTATAAAATTAATAACTTATTCTTAACACCAAGTTTCATATTTCATCATTTATCAATTAACATTTTCATTCATTTATTGATCACCTCTACTTTTCTGTTCTTTTTTTTTTTTAATTCCTCGAGATGGCAATGCTAGCTCACTACCTCTACCTTAATTTACGTCATTTGATGCAATATAATAATTGAAATAAGTTTATTTTAGTGATGCCCCGAAAGAAAATGATCATAATAAAAGGAGTTTGTTTCATTTTTTGCAAGAAAACAAGAAGAAAAATCTAGTTTTACATGTCACTTTTCGTGTTTGTTTAATTTTAGCAAATATATATCTCTAGTTAATAGATGATTGGTTTTTCTTATTCCTACTTGTTTAGACTATTGTTGTCGCTATGTATTCTTTTCTTTTGTTGTCTAACTTTTTTTTTATTTCATTCATATGAGAATGAATCCCTAAACTTTTAAGATGTTGTTGGGTTAATGTGCTCTTTAGTCACTTAAGCCCAATAAGGCTTAAATGAGACTACAGCCCAAGAACTCTATGGCCAATGTGGTTTAGGGTTAGGTCTTGGATGTAGTAGCATATAAACTTACTTTCAGCTGCTTGTAAAAAGAAGAGGCAAGAATTAGGAGGCTTTCATCAGAAACAAACCCTAGAGGCAGACGTTCATCATCTGAACGATTGCCCACACAACCATCCTATCCCCCTCGAGAGATAGTCTGTAAGATCGATCATAGAGCGGACTACGACTGTTCGTGGACAGGCCTTCAGATCGCTGCATCTTTCCAGGTAATCAAAACGATGAAGGTTTTAACTTTTCCTATATCGTGTGGTACGATACGCTTCCGCGCTTCTAATGAGATTCCTACAATTGGCATTAGAGCCAATAGCGATGAGGAAAAGAACCCAGTTTTGATATTAATTTATATTTCATGTGATTCTTTTCGAAAATTATTTTTTGAAAATATGACATCTTTTTCTATACTTGTTATTTATTTCATGGTAATTATTCGTTTATAATTCATATTTGGTATTAGTTTTAATTTCAATTGGTTAATCGCTTTAATCCATGGTTAGATTCTCTCGTGTATTTCTTGATTTGTAACAAGGAGGCTAATCCCATATGATTAGGTTTCCCCCTTGCGGTTTTTTATTTTATTTTGGAATTTCTATGTATTTTTTGAATTTCTGTAAAAGTTGGAGATCAAGAAACTGCGAAAAAGATGAGATGACTTCGGCTGAAGGTGTGACAGAAGTGATGGCGAGGGTTCCTCTTTTATGTCCTACGGTTTCTAGCCAAGGATTGGGTTTTTGGGCTTTTGGGCCCATAGATTCCCTAAAAGGGCTTGAGACAGATACTATGGGCTGGACAAAAGAGGAATTTCAAAGTTGTTAATTTTATTTTTAAATTTTTTATAGGAAAGCCATGTATTAAAGTTATTTGTTTAATTATTTAATGCTTTTATTGAATTGTATTAATTATATTTACGATTAACATGATGTTTGTAATAATATGCCATATAGAATAGGAAGATACCATATTGTTGCATAATCACATGTCATAATAGCACAGTAACTATTATGTTTTCAATCGACTAATATGATAGTTATTATGCGAGATTATTTAGGTTATCCACTAAACTAATTATCAATTATTATGATTTTAAATTAAAATCTAGAATAATAATTGGATTGATTAATTGTGGAATTAAAATCTAGATAAATGATCTAGGAAATTTCCTAAGAGAATTGTATTTTTTAGAGTAATTTGTGGGTTATTTAAAATGGTCATGTGAAGCACATTCTGCCAATCATGACTAGATTTTAGATACCTAATGATTTCAATTAAAGTTGTTGATCTCAGACAAAGAATACTCTAAACTGAACAAATTCTTGTAAATTGAAAATTCTAAATTTAAAATATTGAATGGGTGAAGGTTTTAAATTAAGCTTTTAATTTTAAAACCTATGGGCCCCAATTGTGGGTTTATTAGTGAAATGGTTATCGCTGAAGCCCCATCGGATAAGGATAATCAGATTTCGCTAGATTAAACCCTAATATTTTCAAAACTTTAGTAAAGTTTTTGCACGGCTCATCGTCGGCAACACTTAGACACTAAAGATAATTTTGAAAGTAAACAATGGTTAAATACATTTAACTTTGATAAAATTGTTAACCCTCTCATCGAGGCTCTGGCAATGGAACTGAAGGCTCAAATTAACAATATCAGTTTTACAAGAATTTTGCCCATCGTAAGCCTTGTAAAGATAACTAATGGATTGTTAAACAATAAACGAATAGTAGTTATTAGAATCTACTAGCGATATATCTGTTTGTTGTTAATTATAAGTTTGTAATTAGTGTGTTTTTGTTTTTCCTTATTTTCAGAAAAATGTCTTCATTCAATCCTTTAGCTACAATCTTGAGCAAAAAACTTATGGATGGTACAAACTACAAACAATGGAAAAATAATTTGGATATTGTTCTTTAATATGAAAAGCTCAACTTTGTTCTCACTACCCCTATGCCAGCGCAGCTTGCTGCAGATGCGTCTGATGCAATTCGGACTGGATTTCAGCAGGAGAAGGATAGATGGGAGAAGGAGAATGTGTCAGTTCGCTGCTACATTTTGGCCAATCTCGCCAATCACCTTTAGGAGCAAGTAAGCATGATTGAAAGTGGAGCAACAATGCTTCAGACTCTTGATGGCATGTTTGCTATGCCTTGCAGCTCTGCTGGGCAAAATGCGCTGAATTCAGTCACTAAGACAGTGATGTCTGGAGGAAGTGTGCAGGATCATTGTCTAACAATGATAGCGAACTTCAAGAAGGATGATGACCATGATATTAAGTTTGAACAAGAAGTAAAAGTTGCCCTTCTCTTACAATTACTACCTGAGTACTTCAATCAATTCAAGATTAATTATAATATGAACAAGATGAATCTTGACCTCACTCAACTGATGCACGAGCTAGAGAGTGCTGAACAGTCTCTAGTCAAGCAGGGAAGTGCATTTTTTGCTGGTGAAAGTTCTGTGAAATCTAAGGGGAAACCCAAGGGAAAGAACAAGAACAAGAAAAAGAAGAAATCAGGTACTCTAGTTGCTAAAACAGTTGCAATGAAGCAGCCAAAAGGCAAGTGCTTCAAGTGCGGACAAAAGGGGCATTGGAAGAAAAATTGCCCACGTATGAATAAACCAGGTATGGATAATTTACATGTGATTGAGGCTTGTGTAGTGGAAATCACGATGATAAATGGGTCGTTGATTCAGGAGCCACTAACCATGTTTGTTACTCTTTACAGTGGTTCAAACATAGCTTGCCTGTAAATAAAGGACAAAGAGATTTGAAGCTTGGAACTGGGGAGCTTGTGTCTGCACTAGTAGTGGGACAAGTTATTTTATCTTTTGATAATTGTAGAACTTTGGTTTTAGAAGACTGTTTATTTATTCCAGATTTTAAGAGGAATTTAATTTTTGTTAGTTTTTTAGATAAACATGGTTTGACAGTTTAGTTTAATTCCTCAGTTTCAATAAGAAGCTCATATTCTTTTATTTGTTCTGGTGTAAAGTTTAATGGTCTTTATTTCCTTAGTTATGTTCCCTGTGAAGTTAATCATGTTGAATTAAAAGATGTTGAGCATATTAATTCATCAAAGAAAAGAAAAGTTTCCAATGAAACTTATATTTGGCATTTGAGATTGGGTCATATTAATTCTAACAGGATACAAGGTTTGGTCAAAAGTGGGACTTTAAAATCCTTGAACTTTGAATTGATACCAGTATGTGAATCCTGTTTAGAGATTAAAATGAACAAAAGATCTTTCAAGGCTAAGGGAAAATGTGCCACACTTCAGCTGGAATTGATACATACTGATGTATGTAGACCGATAAATGTCCAAGTCAGAGGCGGGTATCAGTATTTCATCACATTTACTGATGATTACTCTAGATTTGGACATGTGTACTTGATGCGTCACAAGTCTGAAACTTTTGGAAAATTCCAAGAGTTCAAGGCTGAGGCAGAAAAACATCTTGGTGTTCAAATTAAGATTCTTTGATCTGATCGAGGGGGTGAATACCTATCTAGAGAGTTCAAGTCTTACCTGACCAAAGAGGGGATAGTTTCACAATTATCTTCTCCAAGAACACCCCAGCAGAATGGAGTTGCTGAAAGGAGAAATAGAACCCTTTTAGAAATGACGAGATCTATGCTCAATTATTCATCTCTTTTTGATTCATTCTGGGGATATGTCTTAGAAACAGCTATGTATCTATTGAACTTAGCTCCGTCCAAGTCGATTTCAAAGAAACCAATAGAATTGTGGAAAGGGTGTAAGCCCACCATGAATCATATTTGGATTTGGGGTCACTACTACAAAATAGGGATACGGAGTTCTATTTTTTGTACTTTTAGAGTCCTTTTCCGAGAGGACGTCTATCTGGGGGGCGCAAAAAGCGGAGACTTACGGAGTCTAAATATTTCTTAGACGCCAAAAGTTGAGACTTACGGAGTCTAAATATTTCTTAGACTCCATAAGTATTTTTTTAAAAAAAAAAAACAAATTAGATGGGGACGATGACGGCGTTAAACACAAATCTGAGAAGTTTGAGATCTGCAAAAAAATCTAGAACGAAAAAACTCCAGAACGCAATAAACATATCTAGGGAGTTTAAGATCTGAAAAAAAAATCTAGAACGCAATAAAAAGATCTGAGAAATTTTAGATCTTAAAAAAAATCCAGAACACAATGAAATTTCAGATCTAGAAAATATCCAGAACGCAATAAACAAAACATCACCGGACCTATCATCTATAGCACATTGAAAGCTTTAGGAGCACAAATATGAGTTTATGTTTTTGAAAAATAACAAGAGCAACTCAAAATTTAAAAAAAAATCTATAGATCCGTGTTTTTGCTCACCTTCGCCATCATCCTCCTTCATTAGCTTAGATCTGAGTTTGATTTCAGTAAAATAAGACAGAAAGGCTTGCATTGCCAGAAAAAGATGATGAGGAAGACAAACGTTGGTTGATGAAAAAAGACGAGGAGGAAGACGATCACGAACCACGCTAACGGTGAAGGGAGGACGGCGAAGGAGGAGCGATGACGGAGGAGGGCCGACGATGAACGGAAGGTCTCAGGCAGCATCTAAAATGAAGGTGTAGAGTATAGAAGGAAGATAGATGGAAATGAAATGAAATGAAGTGGAGGGGAAAAAAAAGGAAAACTCGTGAAGTCTGATAGTGGGACTTTTGGAGTCTAAGTTTAAAACTTAGACTCCAAAGGCATGATTTTTGGAGTCTAAGTGTAAAATTTAGACTCCTAAAGGGTCTTCGCGGGCCCTACAAACACGTGAAAAGTGATACTTTTTCCCACTAGGATTTTCGTTTACCGCATTTTTTCTTTTTTTAAATCACTTTTGGAGTCTAAGTCTTAAACTTGGACTCCAAAAGTCATGCTTTGGACTACGACTGTTCGTCGACAGGCCTTCAGATCGCTGCATCTTTCCAGGTAATCAAAACGATGAAGGTTTTAACTTTTCCTATATCGTGTGGTACGATACGCTTCCGCGTTTCTGATGAGATTCCTACAGATATAACATAAGCATTTAAAAAAGCTTGATGAAATATGAACTTATATGCATAGCGTTTAACCTATTTAAATGCCTCCATTTTTACTAAGCCTTTAAATAGACTTCAGGCTTTGTTAGATCTTTTGAAGGCTTAGGCCTAAAAAATAAAAGTCAACATACAGATTCAGGCTTTGGATCTTTGTTGTAGGCCTTGGGCCACTTAGCTAAAACCTAGCATATCTCCACCTCTAGCGCCAAAGCAAACTTCTTTATTAAATCTTATATTTAGTGTCAAAACAAGTAATTTCTTAATCCTTAATATAAGTCATCTCATAAAATTTATATAAAATTTATTACATGAATTTATTTTTGAACTTTAAGAATTCTCACTTATTCCTTCATATTAAATAGGGGTTAGAAAATTATTAAAATTTTAATGGGTTAAGGTGTAATTTTACTAAAAAAGTTTTTTTTTCCAAGAAGTATTTGACACAAATAAGGTTTAGAATGAGAAAAATACTAATAAATAATTTATAATTGTGCAGATTCACTAAAGCCTTTAAATTTCATCAAACTTCTATCAGATTTTACTTCAAATTAGCATTGACAATTTAACAAACGTTTGATGAAATTTAATAGTGTTAGTGAATTTACACCATTATAAATTGTTTGTTAGTATTTTTATGTTTTCCAAAACTTAATTATACCGAATGTTCATAGAAAAACTTTGTTAGTAAAATTACACATTAATCCAATTTTAAAATTGAATTAATGAGATTTATTATTTATTTTTATTTTGGTTAAATATGTTGAAGCCTGCTCCAGAGGGGTAATTTGTGTTCCCGTGAGAACCAAACATGTGACATGTCCTTGTCCTCTCTATAGGAATCCCACTTGGGATGAAAATGACTTAACTTTCTGTGATGAAATAAAGTCAAAAAGGAATCTCAGGAGCGTCAAAAAGATAATAATAAAAGGGGATGTGGTTTTCCTTTTTGAATCAGAAATTTGAAGCAATAATGAGAAAGAAAAGGCACGTGCATAGGCTGAAAAGGAAAGAAGAATAACCTTCAAGGTAAAAAAAGATGCAATTTTTTTTCTTGATGTGGCTGAGACTGAGCCAAGTTATTAAAAAAAAAAGGGGGGGGGGGGATAACATGTAAATATAAAAAAGTTAAAACCTACAAAATCACCTAATCACAGTTCGATCTGGACCGTCCAAATCTTGATCCAATGGTCTAGTTTTAAAAAAAAAATTATTTTTTGTCTTTTTCGAAAAAGATAAAAAATAAAAAAAATATTTTTTTAAAAAAATCTGGATCGTTGGATCAAGATTTGGACGGTCCAAATCGGACTGTGAGAGATGGAGAGAGAGAGAGAAGAGGAGAAAATCCTCTTCCATAAAAATGTTCTCATCACTCATATTCACTATTAAATTAATTTTAGATGGTTTAGATTTAATTTAATTTAATGTTTACATTTTAAATCAATTTTTATTTTATTACATGTAGAATTAAGAATAAAGATGATCTTATAACTATTCCTTCTCATAAAGATAATTTATCATTTACTAAATCATAAATTAAAAATTAAAAATTAAAAATTAAAAATTTAGATTGTTTAGACTGAGATCTCATCATAATGGTACAAAAATGGGCTTGGAAGTGTGACACCTCTTTTGCCCAGACCTTTACTGCTTTACACACCTTTTTTTTTGGGGGCCACTTTTACGGTTTTACCCACTCTCTTCTATACCAATTCATATTCATACTTTATCCAAAAAAAAAAAAAATTCATATTCATACACCTCACAAACTATTACAAAATTTAAAATGTATAGGGAAAATGAAAAAAATAGAATTTTAAAATTGTAAAATTCGAAATTAGATTTGTTATCAAGAGTTGATAAAGAAATAACGAGAATTGATAATCAATTAAGAACTCATTTTTGGGAAATATCTAATTTAAGATTTTATAATTTTGAAGTGTTTTTTTAATCATTTTCCCAATTATATATGCATATATATATTCGAACGGAAAATCATTATGACGTCTTATATAAACAACATAATCACTAAATGTTATTACAATGTAAAATAACAACAGGTCAATGTTGTTCATTTTGTTGTGAAGGCTTTTTAATGATTACATTTATTCTTTAGTATTTTTATAGTGATTTCTTTTTTCTTCTTCTTTTTCTTTTTTAAATTTTTTAATTAAAGGGTAAACACTAATGTCATAAAGTTATAAGTGGAATGAGACATGAAGCCTCTTATTTGTGAAGAATTTTCATGTCACTAAACTATATAAAGTTATTGACAACTATCTATCTGTTGATGCTTATGACCTTTGATGATCGGCAATCAAACACATTTCATAAATATATGGTTTAGTTTAAGTTTTGATGTGTCATCACAGTGATGATGAGTATTATTATGATAAGAAATGAATTGTCCAAATCTTATTTAAATGGTTTAAAATTGATGATCAGAATCTAAACTCATTTTTTCTTATTCATAGAGTTTTGCAGTAATTTCATAAATTGGGAGGGAATCAATTTTGATGCTAATAACTAACTAATAAGCACCAATATGAATCCTTGATTTTTTTTTTTTTTTGGGTCAGAAATGAATCCTTGAAATTTAAACTAAACAGTTCAAATTGAATATTATTTTATTTTTATGTTTTTAATAATTTTTTCTTAACTTTTAAGGTATAACAAAGATGATTTTTTGATTGTCACGGTTTTAAAAAATTTTCTATTAAAACTTTAAGTTTAAATTAGATTTGGATAGTGCATATATTTCATATCTTAACAAAATAACAAGTACATGGTACTCAGCGTGCATTGTCATGAGCATCTAAGCCCCACCCAATAGTATATGGTTCACACAGAGGTGAGAGGCTGTAAAAAAGGTTTAACTAACAAATTCATTTCAGACGTATACGAAAGGGCAATATTATTCTTTAAAAAAAGTTTTAAAATGTAATAATGTTATAATAATCTATTAAAAAGTTAACGGTTAACGTCAATTTTTTAAAAAATTAACATCAGTTTTTTAATAGTACCCAACCACAATGTTATATTTTAAAGGGTCAAGGTGTAAATTTGCCAACTAATTATTACCCAGGAGTGTCTAGGCCAAATAACTATTGAGGGGACCAAAATTGCCAATCAACAATTAAAAATTAAAAAAAAAACACACAATTTGGAGCAGATTCGCCAACGAACTATTACCCCGTTACTGTCTTGGTGTCTCTGTCTTCCATTGACTGTCATAGTGTCAGCGACGTCGGCATTTCCAAAGCTTTTATTGTTGCTGGGTGTTCCACTCACCCTCTTGAACTCATCCAGTAGTCCACAGCGTTCGACTGACACGTACCTTGCACCCTGGTTCCATCCCTCCGATGCCACAAGCAGCAACCATTGTTGCCGCAATGCCTGCTCCCATGGGTCCCATCTCTGTTGTTGTTTTCCTTTTCTAACAAGAAGGCTTAACCGCTCTTTTCTCTAGCGTTTTCGCCACTGTCCTACACCAGTGCCTCATATTTTAACTTAATTGTGATAGTTGTTTTTTTTTCAATAGTTATTTGGTGTTTTTTTTTTCACTTTTAATAGTTATTTGGTGCTTTTTTTTTCACTTTTTAATTGTTGATTGCCAATTTTGGTCCCCTCAATATTTATTTGGCCCAAACGCTCCTTGGGTAATAGTTGGTTGGCAAATCTGCACCTTCACCCCATTTTAAAACTTTCGAAGTAACGTTTTTAGGTATATACTTCCATGACAGATTTATTATTTAACCTGTAAAAAAATTTAGTTGTGATTCCTAAAAATTTAGTCATAAAAATTAAAACTTAGTTGTATAATATTGATTGCATGTAGAGGCTAGATTTATATATATATATATATATATATATATATATATGTATGTATGTATAAAATTTGCGAGGACTAGAGAGCGGCCAACTGGGAGAGAATAAGAGGTACCTAGTCTTAGGTTTTATAATTGATCCACCACACAGTTTTAATTATTATTTTCACATTTCTTTCTTATTATTTTTTTTAATAAGAGGTAGCTAGATTAATATATATATATATATATATATATATATATATATATATATATATATATATATAATAATGATGATGAATTACTCGTGGGATGACACCTTTTCCTTTTCATTACATATTATACTATAGCACAATTTGTGCACTTGCTATATTTTCCCATTTTATTGATTATACACTTTTTTTTTATATAAAATAATATGATTTCTTTTACAAATCGTATATAAAAAGGATAATATGTATTCAATTAGTATATATACTCCTTCCTACCTTCCTATCATAGTTACAGAAACAATTTTTATTTCATAACATAAGGAGTTATGTGATTTTATATGTAATTAAGTAGCAAGTTAGGAATAAGTAGCAAATTTGCTCTGAAATTTTTCGCTGAAGAGTAATGTTGCATTGGAAGTTTTTCTTATCTCAATATTGTTCCGAAAGTTCAAAACGTAGTAATGTAGTCCATTTCTATTAAAACATTAATAGTTAACGTCAATTTTTTAACGAAATAGGGTAACATTGTTATGTTTTGAAACTCTCGAGGCAATATTGAGATAAGAAAAACTTCCAGAGCAATATTACTTCAGGGTTTATACTTCTGAGACGAATTTGCTATTTAACCCTAAAATTTTATGTGAAGGTATTTAAATCTTTACATGATAAATCTTGAAGTTTAAATACCTTGACATAATAAATCTTGAATTTTTTTGTGTGAGAAATTCAACAATTAACAGACTTTTTTTTAAAAGACATTGTGAATAAAAAGAATCATGATCAAAGTGAATACATTGAATGCGTAAAACATAACATGAATAAAATGTCACACTCTTCATAAATTATAATTTTTTTTTGCCAACATTTATTAATTGTAATTACTGTATTGGCGAAAAAAATAAATTATAATTACTGTAACTTATTTCAAATTTTATTCGAGATACAATGGACATAAATTGTTTAGTTTATAATACAATACAATGCATGAAAATGAAGTTGGTTGGGAAGAGGTCGGACCACCTTGGTCCCCCCTAGACCTTACCGGACGCTATTATTATTCTCAGAGACCAGGCCCCACCTAATCTAGCTCAGTTACATTGAGCCGTCCACACTGCAACCAATCAATTCTTTTCACTGTTGATTAAAAAAAAAAAACAATTGTTTTCAAATTTCAAGTCACTGAATTTGAATTTTTTTTTTAATGAATATAAGGAAAATATGAGAAATTTTGTTGAAAAATCTTTCATCATTTACCTAAACACTTTATCTTGAGTAGTTGATAATTCTTCAGTTATGGCTGTGTCGCATAGTTTTAAATAGAAAAAATTATAGTAAAGTCCGAACTAAAAATAATAATATCTAAAAACTTTCATTAAAAATAAGTGAAAGTAACATTATTAATAAGTTATGAGATTTTTTAGATATACTCTGTATTATTTTCTATAGCTGTAACCTAAGTGTGATTTTCTTTTTGAAATACGGGCAAATGCCTTCTATTCTTCATAATGTTATATATGTATTACATAAATTGAAATATAGTTACACCATTAAAAATAAGCCGTAAATATAGATAGACGATGATAAAGATTCCACATCACATAATTATAACAATAACAACAAAAATGATGACCACGAGGGTCAAGCTATATGCATCCGACACTTTAAAATATATTTTTAGGTATATTTAGTCCCTTAAAGGATTTTTTGATATACTCAGCATCTTGAAGAATTTTTCAAGTGTACCTAATACCCCAAAGTATTTTCTTCACGTGCATCCAGTACTATAAACTGTTTTTTGTACATTCAATATTTTAAAGTCTTTTTTTTTTTTTTTGTTCAGATGTATCCAATATCCAAAATTATATAAATTATTAAGTCCCAAATTACACAGAAAATACTTTAAAGTGATGGAGTACCCCTAAAAAAACTTCAATCATAATGTTAATTTGATGAATTAACTTTGTGCTCACATTAAACAGAAAGAAGTAAAGAAAACCAAGGACATCACATTCAAGTAATCCAATCTGGCTCAAAAACTGATACACATTAAAGACTAAGTGTCTGTTTGGTTTGAAGGAAAGGGACGAAAGGAAAGAGGATGAATGGAAATAATAGGAAATTATCTTGTTTGGTTAGGTTAAAGAGCAAAGGAGGGGAGTGACTTTTAATGATGGCTTATTTAGTTCAAAAGAGAAGAGAGAGGGATGATAATAAGTAATTTATCATTCCATCTTTATAATTTAGGTTATATGAATTAATTAACACCTTAATTCAAATTATATAATTTAATGGAAATTAAATTTAGTCTTATCATGTTAACATGCGTATAAAATTTGTCCCAAAAAAAAAATACATACAAAAAAATGGTATAGGATTTTTTATTTTTTAAAATTTAATTTAACAAATTTTATCTAAAAATAGAAAAGAAAATCTGTGTTCACTTTAGGCGAGATCTTCTCCTTCAACTTTAATTTATGTTATAATTATAATAAATAAAATAATATATTTAAAAGAATCAAATGAGAAGGATTAATCGATAGAAATAGAGCTCTGGCAAAAAAAAAAAAAAAAAAGAGCTGGAAGAAAATAACCGATCAATGGTTATAGTTTCGACTAAAATCGACAAAGAGTGGACTAAAATATTATTATTTTATTATTATTATTATTATTTTATTTTGCGAGAAAAATTGTAGAACATGGCAGAACATTTATTGAGGCATCGAAGTTGGAAATATGATAAAAACAAAAATATTAACAGTTTCCAGACTGCGGACAAAATGCGAGCATATGCACACATTGATGTAATCAAACCCCAGTCGTCAAATTCACGTGATCTTTACCTATATTCAACTGTTCCCAATATTTTATATTTTATTTTTTGTCTCCTTCCTTTGGGGTTTTTTTCCCTTACAGTATGTATCATTTTATTTAGTTAATAATAAAATTGTCTCTAGTAAAAAAAAAAATCATAAATAAAAACCCCAAATTTCTTAAATCTATCGTGTACAGTATTTTCACTTATTAGATGTGGGTTTGTCTGGGAAGAGGATAGAGCTGAAAAAGCACATTAGGTAGTAAAAAGTATGTGGGAGTAAAATGAGACGTTTGAATTATCATTTTTTAAAATGGATTTTCAGGCCAAAAGCTATTTTTAAAAAGAAGTCACTAGAGCCGGTTTAAATCTTTAAAAAAAAAAAAATTCTAAAAACTACTTTTAAGTTAAAGCTAAATTTTTTTTTTTAAAAAAGCTAAAAGTTGTCTAATAATTATATAAATTCTTTAGCTCAAAAGCTCAAGTTAATTTTAAGTTGTTTGGCAAAATTTGTTATAAGTGCTTTTTTCTAATAAAAATTATCATAGAAAGTATATTTTATCAATATATTCTCAAAATAAAAATAATGAGAATAGATTTGCTAAAGAAGTTATGAATCGGGTATAACGTTAGAGAAGTTGTTGCCGGTTAAGTCCAGATATTGTGCCTGTTTGGAATGTACCATGTTAGCAGCGTTAGGAGCGTTAGGACCAGTAATTTTGAAAAAAAGTCCACTAACGCTGTCAACGCTCATTTGGTCTATTTGGGTTGAGCGTTGAGAAAAAACTCCTAACGCTCAAAAAGCCCATTAAGCCAAAAACTCCACCAGGAGCTTTTTTCAAAACGCTCTCAACTTTTTGACGTGGGTCCCGCCACTTCTACTACTATCAATCCAAACACAAATCAGATAGGTTTTAAGCCACCACTCCTACCGAGCTTTTTCTAAAGTCAGTAGTTTTTAAGCCACCGCTCATACCGCCAACCCAAACAGGCCCAATAGAGATTAGGAAGATACGATAAGGTTGGTGGGAAAGCACCGGTGAAGAGGTTCTGGTCGAGGTCAACATGAACAAGGCTGTGTGCGACAGAGAGAGAATTCCGGTGGGAGGGTGTTGGTAATGGAGTTGTTGCAGAGAATGAGGGTGGTGAAGTTGTAGAGAATTGAAGCAGGGAATGGGCCAGCGATGTTGGAGCTGGCCGAAGAGGTCGAGTTCGGTTAATAAAGGTGTTGTTGGGGTTAGTGAAAACTTTCAGGACGAAATTAACTCTTAACACAAACATTACTTTAAAGTTACTTCTTTTTTTAAAAAAAATGCTTTTTCTTCAAATTTAAACTCTCTGCTGCTCAATTTTCAATAATAATTTTTTCATAATAAGTTTTCTCTCTCTTACATATCCCTTATAAATAAATATATATTAAATAAAAATTAAAGTTCATCTATGATATATAATTTTTATTATTTTTAATTAATTTTAGTTATTTTTTAAACCGATGTAATGGGGTTGTCATGCTTTTATAAAAATCACTTTCTATCCAAGGCGGGACATCCCATAACAATGCAAAAACAAACTCAAGAGACCCAGCAAAACAAGGATTGCACTTCCATGCGTATCTTACGCGTGATCTTACACATATTTATTATTATTTTTGTTAAAGATCTAATGCATGTTTGTTTTAGTTTTTTAAAAGAAATTTTATGATTTACGAAATACGTTTGTAAAAGGAGTTTTATCTTAACTTGTAAAAAATGACTTCTCTAAACCTATTATTTGGGAGCTTTCAAACAAGCACATAGTAAAATATCATGTATATTTTGTCACTACTCAGTGCCAGTTAATTTATGTCCACACTTACTTTTTGTCGAAGTATATAATCTTAATCATATTATGAATAACACATGAGATCAAAGTTTTTAGGGAAAATTACACTTAAATCCCAAACAATAGAAAATACAACCAAATGGTCAATTAAAATATTAAATTTGCAGTGAAGTCCCATAGTCAAAAGTCTAAAATACCCCACGTTGAATAAATACAGGGAGGAAGCAGGGGATTATGTTGTCAAACAATTAATATAGAATTAGCGTGCAAAAAACTCAGAACAAAGGTTTCGATCATGACAGAAGCTTAAAGAGAAAGGTGCAGAATTGATGCCAAAACCTTTATTATCTTCATTATTCCATTTGATTCATCTTTTCTCTTAATTTGAGTTTTGCCCAAAAATATGAAAAAGCTGTCATCATTTTGGTTTGAATATTGATTGGGTTGGGGTGTGTGGGTATTAAAGTGATTACTTCTATTGTCCTCCTTTATATTTGTAAACTTTCACGGCAGTCATAGTTAAATGCAATGTATATGATGTGGTTTTAATGTGTTTGGGTAGGGTTTAGTATGCTATGTTTTTGGGTTTAATTAATATGCTCTATTTTTGCATTGCAAAGGTCAGGGAATGAAGATGCGGGTGAAAGTTTTGTGGTTACAACATTTGGTGTGCAAAGGAAAAAATGTGTTGTTAATTGGTGCAATGATAGTTGTTAAATGTGTGATGAACTTATTAATAATAACTGAAGGTCATATTTTAATGTTTTAGTTGTGGTTTAATGGTATTTGAGAAGGGTTTCAAATGTTTTTGGGTATTTTGTATTTTTCTTTTACTCATTAAAAGTAGGAATTTTAATCAAGATGGGGTGAAAGTTGTATGGTTGAAAGTCCTGATGTACGAAGTCAGAATGTGTTGTTAATAGGGTCAGTGATAGTTGTCAATATAGGTACTCCCCCCGGTTTTAATTATAGGAACGCTTTTATAGTGCAAATTACACTATAAAAGTGTTCTTATAATTAGAACCAGAGGTAGTAATAAACTTGTAAATGACAATTATATTATGCAGGTAGATAGTGGTGATAGCTAGTACATTTGGAAAGAATAATATGTGATTAAGGGGAAAAAATTACACAAGTGCATTTTCGGAGGAGTGTCCAACATCGAGTGTTTTCTTTTTAGGTTCAAAAGTGATTATATGATTACAAATTAGGTGCAAAAATATCATTTGACCGTTAAATTTGACTGTTTTTGCTAACTAGATGATGGCGTGGCTTGTAAGGTACAAAAATACATATGTGGTTTAATTTATTTAAAAGAGCATAGTAACACCAAGTGCTTTTTTTTAGATGTAAAAATATCGATCGGTCTTTAAATTTGACTTTTTTGTGTGTGGAAAAAACGGTACCAGTCAATACTCCGAAATATAGGTCTTGAAAAAATATTTTTAAGATGCTAACTGGCACTAAAAAAAAATACTTCAAGATGCTGATTGGTACTGAAAAAATACTTCATGATTTTGAAAAATTATTTTATGATCTTGAAAAAATATTTTAAGATACTGATTAATGCTAAAATAAATACTTCAAGATACTGATTGGTACGAAAAAGATACTTTAGAATATTGACTTGTTTTGAAAGTATACTTCATGATCTTGAAAAATTATTTTAAGATCTTGAAAAGATTTTTCAAGGTATTGACTGGCACTAAAAAATACTTTAAGATACTTATCAATATTTAAAAGATACTTTAGGGTACCGACTGATACTAAAAAAATATTTAAGGGTATTAATTGGTATTAAAAAAATACTTCATAATCTTGAAAAATTATTTTAAAATCTTGAAAAAACATTTCATGGTACTGACTGGTACTAAAAAACACTTCAAGATACTAATTGGTATTAAAAAAATAAAAAAAGTCAAACTAACGGTAAAACGATATTTTTTCACAAAAAAAAACACTTGATATTGGGCTTTTTTTGGCCAAACCACATGTGTATTTTTGCACCTTGAAAGCTACATTATCGTCCAATCAGCAAAAAAAAGTCAAACTTAATGGTCAAATGATATTTTTACACCTAATTTATAACTATATAGTCACTTTTGCACTTAAAAAAAGAACTTGGTGTTGGGCGCTCATTCGGAAAAAGAAAATGTTTATTTTTGCCCCTTAACTCAAGAATCTACTACATTTCCTTCATATAGGAGGAAGATTTGAAGTTAGTAGAGTCGGTGATATAACATATGTTTGAGGAATGGTAAGATAAAAGACCATTAAGGAAGGCACACGCTATGAAGAGTTCAAAACAATGAAATCCTTCATTGTGGGAAAAGAGACTAGCGGACTTGTTATGAAATTCACAGTGACATTTGATACAACTACATTTATGGACCTACTAGATGATGAAGAAGTTGAGCTTTAATCAATTTCAATGGAGAATGTGGGCATATATATCTAAGTTTCATTTATGGAAATTTGTATTTTGGTGTAAATTTAGTTGTCAATGTATGGATATGAACTTATTAATGAACGCCCATAGACTTGTCAGTACAATCCCCCTACACTTGTTAATACATATGTGGTTATGTTTATATATTTTTGGTGAAGGTGCAACCGGGTTATGAACCTTGAAAATTGATAATTAGTGTGGAAATATTTATAAATTACCTATTTAATATTAATTAAGTGGACATATTAGTTGGATTTGTCAATGGATATCTATGGACTTGTCAACATATATATATGGACTTATTTATGGACGTCCATAGACTTGTCAGTGTAATCGTTTGCCCTTATCAGAATATATTTAGCTATATTTACATAACAGGTCCAAGTACAATTAGGTACACAAATTTTGTATAATCTTACTAAAGAGCTAATATGAAGTCAATACAATTAGTTTATACTTGATAATTACAAAAAAAACAGCTCATCAATACAATTAGTTTGTACTTGATCATTATAAAAAATAGCTCATCAAGGCATTTAGTCTGTACTTGATAATTACAAAAAACATGTCATCAATACAATCAATTTGTACTAGATCTTACTTAACCACTTATCCTAGCTACAATCCAACTTGTCAACTTATTTGGTTCTCTTTCTCTTGTGGTTCTCTGACGCTGAAGACATAACTTTTTCTCTATGTATGTTATTAAGATGAGTGACAAGTCACCACAAGAATCCAACCATAATTTCATTGAGTTCGTCCATCAAATAGTAAGTCACAGTGTAACTGTCATCCCCTTGTTTAGTTCCGTCCCACATCTGTAACTAGGACAGTTTATACACCCTACAAGAGTATCTCTACAAGTATAATTGCAATCACATTAATAACTAGATCGGGCAGCTCAAAATATAATAAAATTAACCAAAACGACAAAGTAAACTCACATCTCTGCATGCATTTTTTCCCTTGTCACTTCATTCTTATCCTTGTCGTTGAACAATTGTGGTTTCACTCTTCGAAGCATTGGGTCATCAGGGTTGTAGGGCATCACATTTACAATACCTGCAATAAAAAAAGAAAAAAAGAAAAAGGAATACCACATTCTAAAACTCCTTGAGCCTAAGATGATGGTGCCACTTTAAATGCCCCAATCAAAGAAGCATATAAAAATTACAAGACTAGTATTAAGAAATAAACATCGCGATTGATTAGAGCAGGCATGTGACCTCACAAGTAACCGTGTATAACCTATTTATGTTCTAGAACTCTATTGCTATTAAATGTCATTAATGGCTGCGTGCAGAACCTCTAACTAGCGCTGCTCAAACACAACGTTAAAGGTATCTTCCTAGTCATCAAATAAATTGAGAATTTACGAGGACAAAAGAAAACACATCAACTTAATATTTTGCAATCAGCATAGCAGCAGCTAGCACGTACAGACGTTATCTAGCGATAACAACATCGTAATCCGATAACAAGCATATAAAAATGCGATGAATTAACATAAACGGCGACTATATCTGGATTGAATGCTTCAGTGGCAGAATTATATTCGAAACGGCATAAGAACTTGTCATTTCCGACAGCATCGAGCTTCGTATAGTCCTTAAAACTGTGTACTGTACACTAGCTTCGATTGTGTCGGTGTACTGAACATCAAAGTGATCAAAGAGGAGAACATCTTTAGAACCGTGGAACTAGCGACGGCCACCGTTAGACTCCTCCGGCCGATAGTACCAATGGACGTGAACCTTAACGTTGGCGACTTGAGAGTCGGCATCGATCCTAGCAACGTAGGACGGCTTCGACGGCTCGAAGGGCCACATAAGAATGCGGTCCCCATCTAAGAACAGTGGAAAGAGCACTTGTAAGGATTGAATGCAAGAAATGGAGGACACAAAAAAGTGATCAAACAAACGAATTTTTCCAACAAAATTGGAAGAGGAAGAAAGAAGCTCAAAACAATAAGCGAAGTATACACCTATAACGGTTTTGTTTGTGTTTGACCGTGTATAACTCTAGGGTTCTTCTGGAAGCCTTTGGTTTAGCCATGAAGGTTCACTACAATGGAGAGGTTTTCCTTTAAAGACATTAAGGGTATTTGTGACTTCTTACATTTGAAATATATTATACAAATGTCATATACGACTTTACTGAAAATTTAAGATTTTAAGGGACCATGTAGTCGTAGTTTCTCTTACCCGGAACTTAGGGGTAATTTTCCCTAGTTTTTATTATTGAACTTACTTCATTTTTTAGTATTATTGCTGCCCTTTTATTCTTTTTTCAAATAGTATTTTCAGTCTCAAAAACTAGTAATTCATCGTTCCCTATAGGTTAACTAGGCATCATGTTTAAAAGACTTGGGTAACTTTCAGGAATATTTTTTCTTGAGAATCTGAATCCAACTAAAACGACATCTATCATTATGATCTAATTAATTATTCTTTATACGATTATTTATATTTAATTTTCTTAATATCAATAAAACTAAATAATTAGTTTAATAGGATTCACCTTGGTTTACTAAATATATTGAGCATGTAGGTCCACATATCATTTACATTATTTTTATTAAGTTACAAAATTACCTTAAAAGTTTTCTTTTTGGAGTAATGTTGCCCCCTAAATTATTTAGGTTTGAAATTACCCAAGTTTCCAAATCGTAGCGATACCACCCTAATTGTTATTTAATTAGGTTAAATTTAACCGTTAGTTACCTAAATGTGCTGAGCTGATAATGTGAACAACATTGAAGAAGAATAAAAAACTATAGATGGAAGAGGAACTCATGTTTGCTAGAAAGTAATGAGGGTAAAAATTTAGTTACTGGATGTAGGATGTACTGAGGAAGATTATTAAGAACAAAGTCACCAAAAGCCCTCAGGCGCTGTACCCTAATGACATCGAGATAGGCAAGCACCTCTTCAACTTTCTCTTCATTGCACAATATGCTTTGACCTCTTTGATTTTCTTTTACCCTTTAGATGGGATGCCTTTTTTTAATTAAATTTTCTCATTATTTATAAATCTAACTCTTAAAAAAACTAAAGTGGATTATACATTGATTTGCTAGTTAAGTACATTTGGTTAACTAAGAGGTAATTTAACCTAAATAGCAGTTGGGGTGAAATTGATACCATTTGAAAACTTCTAGGGTAACATACTCCTAAATGAAAATTTTTAAAGTAAATTTAAGACTACACCTTAGGTAAAAATAACATCGACATATAGCCTGTCAACTTAACATATTTAGTTAATTAATGATCAAATTTAATCAAAATAACGGACAGAACAAATGAAATTTCTACAATTTAAAAACTTTGGGCAGTTCTAACAACACTTCATAGGCAGTACTTTTTTTTTAAAAAAAAATACAATTTCCCGTACAAAATCAAACCTGAACTATTTTCTATATAACTGGAAAATGATTTTTAATTTTTAAATATAACTTTGTTTAATACTCCTTCTGATCCTTATTATAAGGCACCAACTAACAATTTTCACAAACCAAGAAAAACAGTTAAAGTCAATAAAATTGTCCAAGAATTACGTAATTTTCAATATTACCCCTAATAATTATACTAAACTCTAATATCATAGTACCACTTTGGTTCTATTTATAAGTCCAGTTTGACCAAATCTCACATATCAAGAAGAAGTAAATATCTTAATTATTATGGAACACATTTCCAACTTTACCTTTATTTATGGAGGATACCTTTTAAAATTTATTGTCAAATTTCTCTTATTTTTTCTTTTTCCAACATGGTTAACTAATCTCTCTCATCATTATTACTATAGGCAAAATTGTCATCATCTCATTTATTTGGTCAAAATGGACTTATAAAAAGAACTCAATTTTTTTGATCAAAATGGACTTATAAATAGAACCAGAGTGGTATTAATTATTACTCACACACACTATCCTTATTAATTAGGGGCATACATAAAAAAACATAATTAATACACTTTAGGAATAAGAAGTGACTTATAAAAAGGACCAAATATATTTGGTGCCTTATAATAAATACCGAAGGGAGTAAAGTTTAAGAATTTACTACGAGTATTATTTTAAATTAAATCATGCAGATAATTTAATATCTACTGCTGAGTTGACCAATGCTTCGATGCGCGTGGGTGTCCATTTTGTCTCTTTACGTTAATCATTCGCACGCGCACCTCATTACACGCGCTCACACATGCACTACGACTAGGCTCCGTTAGATGGCGCCACAAGCAGAATAGAGTCATAAAAAGCTTCGTTCCGCTGTCAATGGCAGAGTCTCGAGCTGAATCTCTGTCTCGGGGTTCGCATAAATTACATCGAATTGTATGATTATCAATAATCCCAGTGGTATTTTTTTTCGTCCAAGACATTTTGATTTTGGCGTCCTCACAAGACCTTTTTTGTTGCTTCGTACCGAAAACGTTATCTGTCTTTTGCTTGTGGAACAATAGAAAGAAAGCGTACCGGGCCTGTTCATGTTAATGTTCTGGTTCTTTGTGAGTGGGTCCGTTTCTTTCTTTCTCGCTCAAGTGTTGCTTTCTGCTTCAGGCTATCGTGGGGGGACTCAGGGATTTTCCAGGTTGTTACATGTCTTATTGCGCATGACATTATTGTACGGAGGTTCCACAAGTAATTTATGTGTTTGGGGTCTGGAGGTTCGGAAATGTATTGCAATATAGGGTAAAAAATGTTAGGTTTGAGTTCTGGAGTTGGCATTGGAAGAGCCAATAAACCAAAGATGGGTTTTCGTGCATTTCTTTTTGATAATGTAGAGCAAGAAGTTTTCTGGTTTAGATTATTTTTGGTCACTGCATTTTGATATTTCTGGAGCTTTATAATAAATCTAGTTATCATCGAGGAGGGTGATTGCTTTTCGTATTAGTGTGTCTCTGTGAGGGGGGAGAGAGAGAGAGAGAGAGAGAGAGAGAGAGAGAGAGCGAAGTAGAAGTGCGTCCGAAATGAATGATTCTTCTGGAAAGACGTCTTCATGTCTGGCAATCGCTGAGAAGAAGAAGCAAAAACCTGGAGGTTGCATTGGCCTTTTCTTTCAGCTCTTTGATTGGAATGGAAAGCTCGCGAAGAAGAAGCTCTTCTCCAAGAAACTTTTGCCTCCTGGTTAGTCTCTTCGTAGTTGGCATGAATTGCATTTCTTCAGTCCTTCCTCTTCTTCTTCTTCTTCTTCCCCCCCTTTTCTTCGGTTTTTTTTTTTTGTCGCTTTCTTGTTCTTACTGGATATGTGCTTCGCATTTTGTGGAAAGTACTGATAAATTGTTTGATCTTTGCTGTTGAATTATCAGCTCGGGCAAAACAAGCTTCCAAAAAGTTTAAAGGAGATGAAAGAATGCCAAATTCGAAACTCCATTTGGTAAGTGCTGAAAGAATTCCCAATGCCGAATTTCGTGTTTGATCTTTGTTGGTCTCTGTATTGTTACCTTTTATTTTGTTTTCTTGAGTGCTGAACACGCTTTGATTGGTTATTTTCGGATTATAGATTGCTAATGAAAATAGAGGAGGCTTCCCAAGTGCCAAGAAAGGTGGGAATCGTAGCTTGGATTTAGAACCAAAGAACGATATGCGAGTCCCTGGTCTGGTGGCTAGGCTGATGGGTCTGGAATCTATTCCAGCTGCTCAGCGAGACAAGTCTGAGAAAGCTTCTTTTTCTGGTACTTGTGGTGATGTGAAGGATGAATCTCTGGGTAATCATTGCGAGTCAGAAAGACAAGCTGGTAATTTGGAAATGAGAATAGTGAGACATGATTCAAGGCCTCAAAAGCTTCAGAAAACGGGAACATGCGAGAGAAAGGCAATGGCTAAGTTTGGAGCCGAAGCCTTGCAAATTAAGAATGTTTTCTCACGAGCAAGAAAGCAGAATAATAGTTATAATCACCACCCAAAGCTTGCTGCCCATTTGAAGGGTCATAAAATTAATTTGGGAAAGAACATGTCTCGAAGCTCGAGGTTAATAGGAGCAGCAACTAAGATTCTGGAACCTGGGCTGCAAGCTACAAGCAGAGCAAAATGCTCTCTTACATATTCAAATTCCTCATATGCTCCTAAGAATGACATGGTCACAGATAAAGTAGGGACTAAGTCAGCAAATGTACAAAGTCAATCTGGATATGATGCAAATGTGTCCAAGTCCTTGATGGGATCAATGGGAAAGGCTTCTTGCAAAAATTGTGGTAATTTGCTTGATGTAGTTGACTGCAATCTTGATACTGAGGAGCATCCAACTGTTCATCCATCTATCTTTTCAGAAGTGATCACTACCCCCTCTCTGGCAGCAGAAAAGAGGAAGGTAAGATCATTTATGAGCCCTCATGAGCAAGACAATGATGTGGTTCTTCTAAGACCTCAACGACATATTGCATCAAATATTGCAGAAGATGGAAGAAGTAATACACAATCTGGTCATGAACTCTCTACCAGAAAAATGCCTCTGCCCCATGAAAGTCCTGTACCATGGAATTCATTGCACCAACCATGCAGAACCCTTGAGCATGATGCATCTTCTGTTTCCTTCAGGCACAAATTTCAAACACAAGAACAGAGTCTAAGCAGTGAAAGAATTTCTGCTGGATCTAAAGTAAGTAGGACCAAAGACTTTGTTGCTTTAAACAAAAGCCTTAGCAGCCGAAGCAGATTGAGGTCTCCTACCAAAATGGAAGCTTCAAAGTTTGACCTAGAGAGGAAACCTTGTAACAGACAGGTTGATTCCTTGCCTCATGTGAGGACAATAGAACGAAAAAAAAGGACCCCCAGTATTGCACAAGTTGAAAGTGCAGTTTCTGTTAATTCAGCTATCATAAGGCAGAGAAATGCTCGATGTGATGCGTTGAGTGGAAAAGGGAGGGACATTAGTGCTTCTTCCTTTGACAGTACTAATGTTAAATTGAAACAAGGAAGTCAGGGAAAATCATACAAGTCTCCTGACAAGGTCAATGATGTGGTTTCGTTTGCATTTAATTCTCCATTGAAGCACGACACAGGAGTTACCACAAATAAGGATGAGACAAGCAGCAAGAATGTGATCAATGCATATTCCCAGCATGCTTTATACTTGAGAGGAGATGTTTTAGCTGCTTTTCTAGAACAGAAATTGAGGGAATTGACCTCTCAAGATGAGAGGCTGCCTGTTGGTGGTCCACCAAAAAAATCACCTGCCGTAATTCTTCAGGAGCTGATATCTGCTCTAAGTGCAGAGCAGTTGACCTGTCATTATGGTCATATCGTCAATGTTAACAAAGGTTTCCATGTAAGTCTTCTTTATTGCTATTCTGCGGTTGTTTCTTTTCTGACTGTTTGTATTATTAGTTATGGGCTTGTTTAGATCCAGTTGCCTCATTTTCATTTTGCACTCAAATGTATAATTTTTTTAAAAAAACGCACACTCCTACATTAATATGTCGCCCTTACCAGATAAAGTCTACAACTTGAACATTATAAACTATAAGTATCAATGAGGTAAGTGTAAATAGTTGTACACTTACGCAAGTCTTTCATAAAATATGTGCATATGTATGTCAAGATGTAAAGTCAATTGCGTTAATAAGTCATCTCTAATTTGCCTTCATTATAGTGCAAAATCAAATGCTGTGGGAAAAATTTGTGCAGCTCCACCATAAATGTTTGGAGAGAATTATGAATACATGGATGGCTTTGCCTTTGATGAAACCGTTGGTTATAAGCATTCAAATGGAATCAGCTAGCGCTCTGTGTGTGCACTAGTAAATCATATATGTTGTTCTCTCTTGCTGAACAACATAACTGAATTATATAAGAACCTAGCCTAAAAAGCAAGGGTATAAATCCAGTGCCAATGGATGCTGTCAGTTTTATCAACTGAAAGATATTTCTGATGGCATCTTCAGTTGGTGATTTCAACGACGTCGGGTTTACTTGATCCATGAAATAATGCATACATATCATTGATGCCTTGCCATTAAAGACTCCAATAAGGATAAGTGACCATATATCTATTGATTTCATATGTCGTGCTTTTGATGTTAGAAAATCAAATCCCTTATCTTCATGTATATGTCGGGTTGAATATATGAAGTTATTTTTGTCTTATCTCATGTAATCTCATAGCAGTCTTTAACACACTGAATGACCAAATTAAATGTGTAGCTTTCTGTATAATGTTCCTGGTAACATCACCTATGCTGAAGAAGAATTAAAGAGCTTTTAAATATTAAAGGAATTTTTGTAGTACCATTTCCCATGCCCTTGTGTACACTTTCTCAATTGATTGATTTTCAAATCACTCATTTTGAAATGAATCTCTTTCCTTGTATAAATAATGCCATCACCTTCAAGTACAGCAACAGGATCTCTTCATTGCTGAATTGACTGATACCTCTCACTATTTATGTTTGACGAGTCCATTTTTATGATGTATTAGAACTTAATGAAGTTGATGATTGGAGTAGTTTACTTATCAAATTATTTGGATGAGCCCTGCGTTGTTATCCCTGATAAATGAGTACTGAATTGGCTTGAATTGAGAATTGTTTTCATTTTTCATTGTTTTTTCTTTCCTAAAATATTTATAGCCGCATCAGCTGACAACTATGCTTGACACCATCTTCTGTTTCTATTCTGATCAGTGTGGGGTAGAAAAGGGAAGTTTAGTGGGAACCTCTTGCAATGTTAATCATCTTAGCCCTGGATCTGTTCTGGAAGCCTCGTTTTCTTCCAGTAGTCTGGATGAAAGCTCAGGTAAATATATTTTTATTTTTGTTCCTTAAATGTGTATTTCTAATTTTCATATGTTGAACCTCTCCATTTTCCTGGTCATCAGTGTAATTCCTCCGCTGATCGTTCTTATCCTTGATCTTATTCCAGGGCATGATCTTCACATAGATTCTATGAACTACTCATATGATCGGTTGGAATATGATTCTCATCTTCTAGATTCTGTAACATCATTGAACAAAGGGAAGATGGGTAGTGAGTTATTGCATGTGATTGTTAATCAAATTCCTTTGATATTACAAAGTCTAAGCTCATTTGGGACAACAATGAAAAGAAGCAAGCTTGACCATGTGAAAGATGTTATCCTGGATGCTGAGTTGTTGCTTGGAAGTACCACCACCATATGCAGTGAAGATAGTGTGCCACATCTTTTTGTTTCTCACTTTCTCCTTGATGAACTGGATGCCATGTCTGACGACGATGCCCTGTGGATTGATTTTAACGGCTCTCTGGGTTACAGGGATTCTAAAGAGAGAAGCCAATTCAAGGGATTTCTCTTTGACAGTGTTATAGAATTTCTGGAATCAAATTGTTGCACATATTGTAATTGTGGATTCAGGACATGGACCAAGCTTCCCTTAACCATGAATGCTGGGATGTTGGTTCAAGAGGTCAAGAGGGTGATCAAGAAGTGGGCATGCATGTCTCTGATGATACCAGATGAAATAATAGAATGGGAAATGAGCCACTCCAGAGGGAAATGGACCGACTTCAATGTTGAAGCATTCGAGGCCGGTGTTGAAATTCAAGGGGAGATTCTTCAAATTTTAGTTGATGAAATTGTTGAAGACCTTGTAGATTGTGGAGGGCTGTTATTTGAATCTTTCCATAGATGCTGCTACTGAAATTCTCTCGTGTTTTTTGTGCTTGTATAAATGGAAAGATGGTATTTTGTAATAGGGGGCCATGTTGACCTAGGATATTGAATCTGATCTTGCCTAAAAATGGCCCACATATATAAATAGTCTTTTGATGGTTGTCCTAAGTATATTTTCATTCATATATGATCATATCGGCATTATCTTTCAAATATCGATTCTTATCTTCTGCTTCACCTTTTGTGTAGTAAAGCTGAAGAATTGGCAAACCAATTTGGTTTTTAAGGCAGTTGTAATTGTAATGTATTTATGGGGATTAATGCCACAATAGGATGAAGATAAAGTAAATCCTCACATATTAGAAAGATGCCGTTGATAAGACTTCCTCTTACCCTTTCATAAAGCATTTTTAGGATAAAAAATCTGGTCCTCATTATTTATTACTGATTTTCAATCTTATCTTGCATTGTTCGTCGCTCCTCTTTTTCTCATTAAAACACGTCCCTTTGTGCATTTAATTCTAATCAATTTAAACAGACGTATCAATGTTGAACTTGAGTTTGGAACCTCATCCAAATATGGTGGTTAGTGTTTGTCTTTAGGGCAGTTTGCAGTTGACAAATTTAGTACAAAACTTTGGGGAATCATACCACTATAAAGTCCAGAACAAGGAATTTAATCACCCATAAATCCAATAACAACTGACGAGCAGGACGAGTTTTAGTGAGGTATGATTATTTAAACTCTTCACCTCATAGTAATTCTTCCCACTCTTGATAATTCACTAAACGTTTTATTCTCAGAAGAATAGACATAGTTACACGTTATCAAAACACAAATGCATAGATGACTATAATTTTCAGCTTGGATTGCTAGGAATATCTGGTACATTGGCATGTTCAAAACAAAAATCATTTAATAATAGTATTATGAATGAATATAACGCTCAATCCATAGGTGTACACAAATCACATCTGTACAGATACAGAATACTGTAAATTCCTCAATAATTTTTTTTTTTTAAAAATGCAGATTGAAAGAATCAAGATCACCATCAAGCAGATCAAAATGACTAATCACCATTCATAAATAACCAGAGCTCTCATCAACAAATCCAAATTCAACAAACCATAATCATCAATACCGTCTGTACCCCAAAACTGTCTTCCCGTTTCCTGTCACTCTGCCACCTCCATAGCCATCGCTCCTTCCTCCTCTAGCTTCGCTACTAATGGCGCTCGCTGCGTACGAAGACAAACTCTTGAGTTCATCGATGTTCGCATAGCTCTTCCTCGCCATCAGAATCCTTCCATTACCACCACCCTTCTTCTCCCCTGCGCTCGCGGACTTGCTCCCTCTCGAATTTGACAAAACCCCATTATTCCCCTTAGAGAAGCTCTTCGCTGGCGGCGTCATCTCAGGCAACGAGGGAAGCGTGTTCGTCGGCTTCCGGTTCTCTTTCCGCAACGCCGCAGAGAAATCCGGCACTGATTGAGCAAGAACAGAGGAACCCTTTCGTCCCGAGGCCAAATTCGTCTGAAATTTGACCTGTTTTCTTGGTGGGGTTGCTCTTTTTGGTTCTGGTTCATCGTCTTCTTCAAAGTCTCTCGCATATTTCCTTCGCAGTTTGGCTTCCCTCAGTTCGGCGTAGGCTTCGTATCTGGGACCTCGCTCCATGATGAAGCTATTGGTGGTGGTGAGTTTGAGATGAACAGGGTAATCGGAGTTCGAATTCTGATTGAGGATCAGAGAAATGGGGTCGAGGGAGTGGAAGAGAGGTAGAAGAGAGGGGTTTGATTCGTGGGATGGTTGTTGCTGCTGCTGCTGCAGAGTGACGTTAATCTCTGCCATTGTTGAAGGATTTGAAGCTCTTTCCTATGTGGCAGAGTGATTTAACAGGTTTGACACTTTCTGTGAGTTGCTCAGAAGTAAGAGGGAAGGTGTGATTTTTGCAACGGTCTAATGTATCATCAATTCAACGAGGGAGAGAAAGAGAGAGGCTTTTTCCAAAGTTTACGTTGCAACGTTCTAATTTGAGTGGGTCCCACAGTTAGAATCTTAAGAAGTCTAAGCGGACATTGGATACTTTATTAACTGTTCAATTATTTTATTGTGGTTGAGAAATTCTGGTATCAACCAGTCTGATTTATAATGTCATTTGTAGACTAACCAATTAAAATAAAATAATTTTGTGAGTTGATTTAATGCCTTATAAATATTAACGGACATATTAATAAAATTAAAAGATTTCACAAGATTTACTCTTTCATTACTTGTAAAACCTTAATTAAAGAACTTATTTTTTTAAAGAAAAATAAAAATGTAAATTACATGAACAACCGACTAAAGTTAATATTAATTGAGTTGTTATATTTTAATTGGTTAGATCATAAATGAAGTCCTGTTTAAATAAAAATTCCTCTTTTTAGGATTACTAATATCAACATCAATTCCTGGCCAAAAAAACATCAATGAAATTAATAATTTAATAAAACTATAAATATTATGCTATTTTCTGGACACAAGTACACATAAATTATTAGTACATCATCATAATCAATTAGTAATATGAAATATAATATTTATAATAAGGGGTGAAGGTGAAAATTTAGTAACACAATTTCGTTATGAGCATCCTTATAAATTAACTATATCCGGATGTAAAAGTAGATTAAGTGATATTTTCCCATTAAAAAGATATTAAAATAATAAAGAGAAGACTGATGGGACTTGTAGTACAAAAAGTAACGAAAGTTAAGTTTCCTAACGAGGGAATTGTTCTCACTTTTATATATATATATTTCTTTTTTTTTAAAAAAAAAAGAATTTCAATTGGCAGGTTTACAACTTGAAAACACAAACCGGATAAAAAAAGGAAACAGAAAAGCAACACCTACATAAATTACGAGTCCTCCCATAACTGATTAGAACAATCGCGGGTGGATATTGCAAAACAATCATGTCTCCAGCAAGACTATGGGCCTCCTTAGTAAGATGTGAACACAGGATACTGAGATGAAGAAGAGGATGATGGGAAGAGGACGGGATCGTAGCCAAACCCCACAGGTTGGTGGTGCATAGAGCATATCTAATTGAAATGTTCCACTCAGAAATCAGAAAGAATAAGAAAAGTACAAGGGGAGATGCTCTATGCACCACCATCCTGTGAAGTTCCATATCTAATTGAAACGTTCCCCTCATAATTCAATTCAATCCAATATAACAAGAATAAGACGTTGCTCCAAAAAGATTTCTTCCAAGTTGAACCAATTTCTCAAGCACTCGTTTGGCTTGGCAACAGGAAAGTACAAGAGTATCAGGAGAGGGGGCACGTGATGATTACAATTATTATTATATAATTATGGGTTAAGGAGAGAATTCGCCAACAAATTATTACCCTAGGAGTACCCAACACAAACAACTATCAAGTGGACCTTAAATATCAACAAACTTTTTAAAAAGTAAACTTAGCACAAAAACGTCAATCTACCGTCAACTGCCGGTTAGTGTCCTCCAGTCAACACCCATTTCACAGCTTAGATCCACGTGACCTCTCCTCTCCCTCTTGTTTTCCCTATTGGTCCACGCAACCCCCCTTTCCCCAACATTTCACTCCACAAGTGTCCTCTTTCCACCCTCCCCAACCCCCTTCTTTTCATTTCCAACCATCCATTTATTTCCCAGTACTTTTACCTTGCCACTCCAAGCCTACAAGCGCCTGCATTTTCTTCCCTTTTACGATCGTGTCCGGTATTCTCCATTGAAGCTGTAAAGAACGAGGTCAGAGGTTAAGTGAAATGGGTTCGAATAAGGAAGACCCAATAATCTCTCAAAGGGTACAAGCTTTGATTCGACATTGTCGGAGCCCCGAACCTAGCAGCTTCAACAATTCGTCGTCAAGCCAATTTAGACCCACCAAGAGAGCTTCCGTCTTGATCTGCCTTTTCGAAGGGGACGATGGAGAGTCAAAATAAAAAACGAAGGTTTGAAGGAGTTTCAGTTTTGACGGAATTGAAGAGAGCAGAGGAATGCTTGCGAACAGAGTGGCTCTGTATAATGGGATTTTAAGGGATCATATGGCTCAACGATTGGCTTACTCTTACTGATTTGTGGGTTATCTCTGTGAATATTCTGTGATTATGCCTCTCATCTTGATTCTTTGGTTTTCCCCCTTTTCTCTTTGTGGGTTATCTCTGTGAATATTCTGTGATTATGCCTCTCATCTTGATTCTTTCATTTTCCCCCTTTTCTCTTTTGTCCTGTTTTGTTCAAGATAGAGAGAAGTGGGTAAGTTTCAAAATTCGCAGGCTTTTTGTTGAGGGGACTAGATTTAGCTTGTAGAATTTTGTTGATATTTTTAAGGATAGTTTTTATGATGTTTATGTTTCAAATTAATCTGACCGTTTCCTCTTCTTTTTTCCTTTATCGCTTTCTTCTGTTCTTGCGTTATTAGGAGGAAGAAGCTAATTTGTGATTTTTGCAATGGGGCGATTGGCCTGTACATTAGCTTCTGAAAACGAAGGTTACCTGTCCAATTTGCACTCCACTAACGGCCGTTGACGATAAATTGATGTTTTTGTGCTAAGTTCACTTTTTAAAAAGTTTGTTGATATTTAAGGTCCACTTGATAGTTGTTTGTGTTGGGCACTCCTGGGGTAATAATTTATTGACGAATTCGTTCTTTAACCCTATAATTATAATCATTAATCAGAAAAAGTACAGGGATTTTCAACTAACTTATACCATTACCTTAATAACAAAGTGGGATATATTATTGATCAAGTACCTTTTTTTCCCTAGAATAATCTCAAACTGTACTTTGTATGACGACAAATCCTGAAGTAATATATTCCATGAAGATCACCACTCACCAACGATTCATCATTCAAGGGAACCAAAATATTAAGGTTCTGAAATCCGGACCGGTCACTGAACCGGTTGGGGTACTGGGTTAAGGATTAGTAGGTCAAACCGGAGTCAGCCCGGAGTCAACCTGGGCCTAGACCGGTGAGGTATAAAAAATTAGAAAATAATTAATTTCTCATCACACCAACCTAAATTTGACATACTATATATCATTTCAATACTTTGGATCAGTGACAAAATAATCATATACTCCAATACTTGTGACATATTTAGATATTCTTAACAATTTTCTTTACAGCCTACATTTGACATCCACTAAGCAGAGTCAACCGAAAACAGAGAAACCACAAAATGGCGGTCGAAGAGCAGAGAGTACCGAGAAGTTTGAGGAAATTGAGTTTGATAGTGGGAAGAGTCGAAAATCACACATATGTTGTTTCAAATTTGATATGAATCAGATTGCATTCTTTTTTTAAAAAAAAAATTGAGGGAGAAATTATTTAAAAATAATAATTTTTTTAAAAAAAACGGTCTGACCCAATGACCCGTACGGGTTACCCCGGGTTTATCGGGTTAGACCGGGTTCACCGGTTTTGAGTCAAACCGGGCCGGTTTCACGGCCGGTTGGCCGGTTCCCGGTCCAAACCAGCCGGTCCGGTCCGATTTCATAAACAATGCAAAATATAATAAGTTTATTTCTTTTTTAAAATTATGTAATTTTTCTATATGGCCAGAAAAAAAAATGTTTTCTTAAAATATTGTGGAATGCCATAACTCTGACCTGAAAGATAAAAACTGCCGGGATATACAAGAACCCTACGAATTACATAGAAGAGTTGATTTCAACTAAAATATTTGAAAAAAATTTAAACTTTGTGGTACTTATACTTCTGCCCCAGATTGAATCTATTGATATGATGATTGAACCCATTGAAAACTAATGCTCTTACGGCTTCAACTCCTTGGTCCAATGCATCGTCAATCTGTTAATTAATGCAGCGAAACCAAAGTAAAACAAACGAGTGACCCCAAAAAACAATTTTTTTTGATATGCAGTAATCAAACAGTACCCATAAAGCAATCATCAATATCAATATATAGATATATATATATATAGACAAAAAAATATATAGTAATCCATGCTATTCATAAAATACAGCAAGTATGGTTCACAGTGAACAGCAGAAATCCGCATTTAGTTTGACGCAAGAGCTCAATATACATATTTAAGTTACCTTCCTTCCAAGAAAATAGATTCTCAGCTTATTTCAAAGATGCGTTAAAAAAGGTGTTCGTCTTTGATCCAGACTGTTCATATGTTACACGAAAATGGATGCAAAATGAATAAGTCTTTTTAATTGCCAAGTTTAAAAGAATAATGATTAAAACTTAAGAACAGAAATTCTGAAGCTACACAATCCGGATAAAATCTTGACAGTCTAAATCTTATCTCCAAGATTAACACAATGTAGTTATTCTTGCTAGAAGGCATCACCTGTTTACGCTCAACTGAACTGAACTTTTGTAGAAGATAAGCTTTCACATCCATGTTTCCAGGGGGATTTCCAATTCCTACAAAATCCATAACCTGATAAATTCAATACTGCTGAAACTGCTATTAATACAGCATCTTTCAGTAATAGAACATAAGGGACTTACCGATGCAAAGTCGAGGAAATGAACGAGAGCCATCCAAATGGCCAATTACATTCTTAACTCTGTAACAATCTACCACAAGTTACATAACTCTCAAGTATGATTTTCTGGTAGGTTACAGCAAGTATAGAAATATATTGCCACCGATATCTAAAATAACATACGGTTAGAATAGTTTGAGGGTGATGATTAAAATAAAATGTGTTAATTAAATAGAGACCTAGGAGCCTCACAAAGTAAAGAAAGCAACAAAGCCTCCTTTTGGCATCTTCTTTGTTTCTCTACAACTGCTACATACCAAATCTTCACTACCAAAATGTCTTCAACTTCAAGTATATCACCAAAAAAAAAAAAATGTCTTCAAGTAATTATTTAAAAGAATTTTCAAGCATTCAATCAACCATGAGAATGCTAATCAATGCAGTTTGTGTGAAGCTGCTAAGGATTAAGCTCTTTTTTTTAAAAAAAAATAATATCAGATTACTAAGGATTTAGCTCTATCTCACAATCCACCTGTCCCTCAGGTCAATAAATTTAGAAGATCCTGTTTCAATGGGTAAGTTAGGATTTGTAACATGGACAATTCTTCTAAAATATACTTCCTCCATCCCTAACAAGTCCCAATTTTGAAAACCACACAACCCAAGGAAATACAAAAATTTATGTGATATGTAAAAGTTAGTCTTTTCTTTCCATTCTTACCCTCAATCAAATGCCATGGGAAAGAGAGCATATTTATATATCAAGGGTGGGATAGGCGATTTAGATTTTCTATAAGAGGTATTTCAGAAACATGCATGGCCTACCCCTAGAAATCTGTATTGGGACTTATAAAAAAGCTGAAAATCAGGAACCATATCAAGGGATGAAGGAATCATTTAGTTTTGACAAATTAGAGATGATAAGAAATTGTAATAAAACATTTCTGGGAAATCTAAGATTACCCATTGTGATAGCCATGTCCTCCTTTAGGTTGGAGCCTTAAAACACCATTTGGAAGGCTCATCTCATCATAAACCTATATTGAAAGAACCACAAACTTGTAAACTGTCATTATTTCATAGAACACTATTTTGACTGTAGCAAGGTACAGAAAACATACGAGTAAAATATGGCGCAAGGGTACTTTATAATATGCAGCAAGCGGTCCGACCTTTAAGTACAGGACAAAGAAGATTATGTTAGAAACACAAATTAACCTAAAAAGTGACAGGTCAAATATTCTTTAATAATAAGATAAGCAACACATTGTATGATGGAAAACAAACCGATTCCCCACAAAAATTCATGTATGTTTGAGGCTTTGCCAACAAAATTGGTACTTCTCCTATTGAACCTGTACTGATCACAAGAAGAAATCTGAATCAGTAAATTGGGAGGTAAAAAGAGGAAAGAAACTATAAAAACATACAAATAATGGAAGCAAGTAATGCACCTATTCCAATCAAGGCTTTTGATTGAATTGTGTTCATCAAAACCCCTTCTGCCTGAGAAATTCTGTCAATCATTTCAAATCCAACCTAACAGAAAGAAAACTATAAGACCCAACACATAACAATAAGTACAATGGAACAAGTAGCATCACATCTTGGCTAATAATTACATTGTGCCTAGTGAAATGGTATTTATTTCCAGGGTTACCCAAGCCAACGATGAGCCAAGGGGTATATTCCACTTTAGCTCCATTGTTGTTTCCCAGCACTGAAGAAGGAACTGAGCACCTTGTGGCAACTGAATTCTTTGTTATGTAACGAGGACAATGCAGTTTGCCAGGACAGGTTACAAAAAAGCTTGGGGCAGATGCTGCACACAACATTGACCTACCCTAAAATGAAAAGTACAATGGATGAATAAAAAACATTTGATCAAATAGTTCAGATCCCTCTAAATTACACCACACTGAGACACTCCAAACTGAAAAAACTGAGTAATACATAAGAGCAAACAGAGTTTGCGGAAGCATATAGGGCAGAAATCTTCAAGTACTGCACTCTTTTGATCCCCAACCTATCGTCAGCTTCAACAACTAAGCCTAATTTTGAACAAAAGTATAATTTATGCCTCTTAAGTTCAGGACGAACCTTAATTTCATTCCAAATTATTTATTTCTTTCAATCAAGTCCCATTTTCCTAAAAAAATTGCAGACCTATTCTGAACCCTAGCTCCATCGTAAACACTAAGCAGAATTTGATTGTTCAGATCCTATGTAGCAAATCAATAAGTTCCACCAAGGTACATTGTATTCAATTTCTTACCACACCAGAAACAGCAACTCCTAAATTAACTTCAAGATTGACAACATGGTCTTCCTTATTCATTCCAGAGTTTCCCTTGCCACCAGCTTACCCTAGAATTGATTTTTATCTCTCATAGACTCATCACATAAAACACACTGGATTATTCAATTGGATAAGTTTCACATTCATGTGAAGCTAAAAGATCCTCTTTTTTTTTACACCTATATCAGATTCCCCAGTTTTCTGATTTGAACCATCATTAAGCAGAGTAAAAAGCAAGTAGTCAGTAGCTTGAACACAAATCATATCTCGATTTTCAGGGTATGCCTTTGAAAAAAGATTACCAGCAACCCATGCATCCTCCAAAAGCTGCCATTGTTGCCAGCAATTTGTAATACTTCAAATCCACCACTTACTCCATTATATTTTAGTTGCAAATACTTTTGCATGGACCTTAATTTAAAATGGCGTAGCTTTATTATTTCATTCATTTTAACCTCTTCAAGTGTACAAACTTCAAAGAACTATTATGCACACAAACTTAAAAGGGAAGACTGCAAACGGAGATAATTGGGGCTAGGGCTAACAGAGAGTCAAGAAAACATTGGAAACAGACGCTGAGACACGAATACATGATGTGTTCATCTCCAATGTAATATATCGTTTTATGCCCATGACATTATAACTAACTCTGCCACACAACCGAAATTTGAAATGTCTGAGCAGTGAACACATTAGTAGCTCCTTTCTTTCTTTATCTTTTTAAGTCTCCATGCTTCACAGCTTCCTACGCATTCACTCAGCATTTGCTCATCCTTTAGAGATTCCAATATGCTTTTGCTCGTATATCTAATATAGCCAAATAAGCTATCTCGAGATTTTTGCTTCCTCCAATGACAATAAGGTTGTTTGCAAGAAACAGAAAGCCTCAACGAAACAAGAGTCTAAGGATTTCAAGAAAACAACGGTGGACACAGGTAAGATTTAATAGTACAACACTATACAATAGAGAGATTAGTTTTCAATTCTCAGAATTAGCCACAAATTACCATCAGCAACTCACTCCTACGGGTGCTGCGTGTGAGACTGAAGCGATAAAGAAAGGGAAGATGCCAACCTGATATGGAAGATGCAAAGATGGCAACTTCTGAAGCTTCCTTGGCTTTCCGGGATTCTTTCGTAGGATGATAAGTCTGAGGAATTGGGAGGAAGGATTAACTTTACGCCAACGAGGGTGGGAGTTCAGAACTACTAGAAGCAAAGAAGGCAAAAAATAAAAATCTGGTGTCGCAAAATCGGCACAGGGCTTTTAAATGGGAAAAGCACCAAGATAGGAAGTTTTTCAAAAACATATATCGAACTGAAGTATAAAATTCACCAATTATCTTATCTTATCTCTTATCTATGTTAGGGTATTTTATATATCAAATTGTTAATATACAAAATATTAAATAATTAGTCATCTATCTTAAGGTTTATAATAAATTCACTAATTAATTAATTTACTAATTAGTTTTGTTTCTAAGGTTTATAATAAATTTTAGATATTTTAATTTCTTTAATTATTAATTAAAATTATTATTTACTCTTTATATTAATTATAATTAATTAGAATTATTATTTATAATTTTAAATATAATTATAATTTTTTTTTAAATGCGTGAATATATAATTCACGCCACTCTAGTGGCGTGAGAGAGGCTTACACCACAACCCAGTGAATGCGACTGATGGTGTCTTGTCAGTCAACGTGTTTGACTGCATTAGTTCGGTAATTACTTCTAAAAGTGCTTCAGTTCGGTATATTTTTTTAAAAAACTTCTTATTTTGGTGTTTTTCCCCTTTTAAATATGGGAAATTCCATAAAAATACCACTCGAATTTGTAAAACCCCCAGAAGTCCGTCAAATTTGCAAAAAGACTGAGAGATGACAAGGACTTTTGGGGGATATGCAAATTCGAGGCAAATGACCATTTTGCCCTTAGTTATAAATAATTAAAAAAAAAAGACCCCCCCGCGGTGGGCCCCATCGCCGGTCACCGGCGGCCGGCCAGCGTCGGTGACCACCGCCGGTCACTGGTGACCAGCGGCCAGCCGGCGGTGGGCTTAGGTCGCCGGCCACTCGCCGGTGACTGGCGGTGGTGGGCGGGGCGATGGGGCCCACCGCGGGGGGGGGGTCTTTTCTTTTTTTAAAAAAAAAATTATTTATAACTAAGGGCAAAATGGTCATTTTGCTCGAATTTGCATATCCCCCAAAAGTCCTTATCACCTCTCAGTCTTTTTGCAAATTTGACGGACTTCTGAGGGTTTTACAAATTCAAGTAGTATTTTTTATGGAATTTTCCCTATAAATATCCTTCTTATTATTATAAAATTTTTGTTTAATTAATTTTCGTGTAAACGATTTTAGAAAACCACAGCAAGTTGAAGGAGTTGGTGTAGAAAAAGGAAAATTAATTTTTAGTCGATAAAAATTTAAATTTGTAATTAAAAACAATAAAACATGCCAGTTAATTTTTTTTATTATTAGATTTTTATGAAAAGAAGAATACTTGTGCTAGTTAAAGACATAATAGTAAATAATTTTTTTTTTTTTCGGTAAGAAAGTTAAAAATTGATCAGTAATACTAATACTAACTATGGTTTTTTATGCCAATAATAATAAAATAAATAAATATCTTTTTTGTAGTGCATTGTTGATGTATGGCACATCAGAATGTTATACATTTGTACGGTTAGTTCCTAGAGTTTTGATGATAACAAAACTTAACAGTGATTAAGGTTTTGAATTGAAAATGATTAAAGATTTGAATCAGGAAATATTACCTAAAGTATGAGTATACTCAAGTATACCCTTTAGTTTACTCGAGCATGCTCAATCTGATAATTTGTTTAAGTGCATTTAGGTCTTTACTTGAGTATAAGTTAATCACTACTCGAGTATGATATCAGATAATCTCTCAGCACTAATATCAGAAGAAGAGTACTCGAGTATGGTTGTTTTGTTACTCAAGTACAAGTATAATCAAAGCAAAGTTCAGAGAAGTTAAAAACTTTATACTCAAGCATGGATCATTGCTTACTCAAATAGGGTACTCGAGTATGGATACTTGTCTACTCAAGCACAGGACTCTTCTGGAAAAACAAACGTTCTTATCAGTGTATTACTTGAGTACCAGGTAAGTGTTACTCGAGTAAGGTACTCGAATAAAGGTGATCTGCTACTCGAGTATAATTGTTTTAACCTTACATTTGCTCTCTGTTTGAAGTGTACTCGAGTATTGTTTTACTGGTACTCGAGCACAGTTACTAATATCTTTACTTAGTGTACTCCTCCAACAAAAAACAAATGGTACTCGAGCATCAAGAATTGAGTACTCGAGTAAAGGCATAATGTTACTCGAGTAAGAGCACTGCAGAAGCCACTGATATGAACTTACTGAGATGATACGCGAGTATGGTAATTAGTTTACTTGAGTATGACTAATTGTTGGGCTTCTGTGAAAGTATTTTCAAATGGCTACTTGAGTATGGTCCTTCTGTTAGTATTTAGGTATCCTAGAGACAATCTGTAAGGGCAGATCAATACCTTTTTTTGCATTGTAGTATTTCATTATTAATAAATGAACATATTTTATCTTTATCATATTTATGTCTCACTTTTATTTTAAAGTAAATATGTGTTTGGAGATAAAAACCCTAGGAATAGAATATGTGTTAATCTTGAAGATCAATGATAAAGATCATAATCATGAGGATTTGAGAACACTATAATATCTATTACATAAAATTTGTTCTTAGTCTTGAATCACCAAGAAAGTACATTAATGATCTCAATAAGACTAGTACGACATCATCTACTTGTATAGAAGTACAAGGTAGGGACCTCATGGAATACAGGTATGGAGATGTCTTAGCTGATGTTGTGGGTAGATCTGTTAGAGAACAATAGTACCAAATAGCCCCGTCGAGAGACCCCACAAAGATTCATTGTAGAAAGTATCGTTGGATATGTAAAGTCTCTAATCGTTTGGTAGTACAGATCGTTCTGGACTTAAGGATGCCATCGAACACTATGTCCTAAGGTTATATTTTGACTATACAATTCTATCCACCTAAAAATGGGGAGAATAATGTACTCTTGGGTGTAACTCGAATACATGAGTATAGATGGACATGCTGAGAGGACTCACAGTCCCCTACAAGGGATTAGTCATTCATAAGACTGGTAGAGCTTGAATAGCTTCTAATTAACTCAGGAGTTTGTACGCGCAGCAAGTGATCATGAAGAGTCATGATCTATTATAGAGTTAATATAAGAAGATTCCTAGTTTATAAGAAGATTCCTAATTCTGTGAAATAGCTACATTTAGTCAATTACGAGAGATGATATTCTATCTTTGCTCTCGACTAAATGTGAATGACAATGTGAGAGATGATGTCTACACGATATCCAAATATGAAAGGTAGATCACTTGATCAACTCAATTAGTTCTAGTGTTTTGAAAACCGGATCAGACCGGCCGGTTCAGACCGGAAATCAACGAACTAGACTGAAACTGGTTCGATTTGAGGGGTGACCCCGGGTTCCGAGTTGAACCGGGGTCAACTCGGCCTAAACAGGCCGAGTTGGCCAAGTCAAGGAGTTTTTTTTTAAAAAAAAAATCGCAACGGCTCTCCACTAACGCTGGTTCAACTCGCCGATGAGACAACATAGAAGGAGAAGGAGAAAGGGGGAGAGAGAGATCTGAAGATTTAAGAGTTGAGATCAACTTGCTCTGATTGAAGACTCATCGCAAGACTTTTTTTTTTTGCCCAGAGTCGCCTGTGAAGACTGAATCTGGAGAAATATGAAAAATAAAATCGATCAACTCACCGATTGAAGTGCCTTCGCCGGTGAGATCTACGTTGTTCAGTTTTGAATGGATTTGTAAGTGAGTGAAGTGAAGTAGGTGAGGGCGTGAGGTTGATGAAGGAAAAGAGACGGGAGAGAGAGAGAGAGAGAGAGAGAGAAGGGAAAAGGACAAAGTGGTTGAGAAAGTGGGGATGAGTTGGCAATTGGTGTGATATGTGGTGTGACCAAGCGGCAGAGAAGAAGAATCTGATGGAGAAGGTAGGTTAATTGAAGGTGGAGTGGAATGGTTATTGGGCTAAAAATAGATATGGGCTTGGTATTAATATTCATCATAAAATATTTTTATTATTAAAAAATGAGTATTTTTATCTTTTTAATTATATTATATTTTAAAATTAATATCGGTTCACTTCGGTCTGACTCCGGTTTGACCCACTAACCTTTGACCCAGTACTTCCATCGGTTCAGTGACCGGTCCGGTTTTCAGAACCTTGATTAGTTTTGAGGCCACAGAGCATTGCTAGTGTCTTATGAGGTCATTAAATAAATTGGGCCCGTTAAAGGAGTTTTAATTGGTCCAAGCTTATTTATGTCAGTGATTAATTGGGCCTAATGGCTCACACACAAAGGTTATTCCCGATTGCTTAAAATTAGCAAACTTGGGCCAATAATTCTTATTGGGCTTTATCAAGAGTAAAGGTGTAATTGGGTTGGAGTAAGATTGTTAGTTATGATTAGTTTTGATGATGTCTTATATAGATGCCATTATTAAAAGAAAAAAGATTGAGTAATATAGTTGTCTCCTACAATGACTAACTACTATGCTTAATGTAGATTAGTCCAAATTGAATCATGCAGAATAATCAAGAAGGAGATAAGGGATTAATGGAAAGAAGAACTTGCAGAGGTTGTCAAGGAAGTAAGATGTTATCAATAGATTTTGGAGGATAACAAAAAAGAATAGAAGAGACTAGAGAAACATGTTATCAAAAGAACTTGCATGATATAATAGGAATATCAGCATTCAAGTTCTTGTGATACTGGAAGTCTTTATGATAAGCAGAAGTTGGAATGAAGCTTCATCACTTTCTGAATATTGAAGAAGGTAGAAGCTGCAAAGAATGATGAGCCCAAGTTAAATGATGAAGAATGATTAAGTTGGGAGATGGAAGAAGGAAGAACTTGATGAATGGAATAAGAATATAATTATTCAAGTTATTATATTGATGCTAGAAGGCTCCAAGATCATATGGAAGTACGAATGGCTCAATTCAAAATTAAAACAAGCAAAAATGAGGTTTTGGATGAGAAAACTCGAGTTAAGGACTCAAAACTTGAGTTTTGAGTGTCTTTAGCATCTCTGGACTAGGAAACCTCGAGGTTCCAAGTGAAACCTCGAGTTTTCAATACTGATCAACAACTATGGTCTACTCTGTTTCACGTTCAGCTCGAGTGAGGTCTGGTAATTCGATGATATCTCCCAAATCAGAGATCCGATTGAGGTGAAACCAGTGGCATATGAAACTAGGCTCCCAATGCGTCATTTTTATATAAAGTTAAAGCCAAAATGAGTTCAAATCAAGGAGATATGAATTGTTGAAGTTGATAGAAAAATCCACGCCACACAACAGACCAAGCTTCAATGTTTTGAGTGTAACTCACAAACTACAAATCAGATTGAGCTGAAATCAGTGGCATATGAAAGTAGACTCAAAAGGCTTTCCATCAAGACTTGAATAGACCAAAACGGAGTTGAGACCAGGGAGATATGGCCTTTGAAAGTTGACAGTCAGTTCAGGACATTGCAAAAACGCTGGTCAAGAACAGCCTTCATTCATCGGATCATAACGGACATAATACAATGAGTTTGGAGCTGATCCTTCTTGCATTTGATTCTTACCTCGAGCTTGGACATGTAAACTTGAGTTTAAGATTGGATAAGAATTTTCCAAGTTTTTTTGAACAAAGTAAATCCGCCGGTTTTCAGAGCAAACTCAAGGTTTCATCATACAGAGACTTCTCAGCATTTTCTGGAAAATGCAAAACTCGAGGTTTCTGTTAAAACCTCGAGGTTTTGCCTTACAGAGAGTCTCCTAAGTTTTGAATACTTGAAAACCTCCAGTTTTTGTCTAAAACCTCCAGTTTCTGTTTTAACATGAAAATTCCAGGTTTTCACAAGTTTTGTGAACCCTCGAGGTTTGATAAGAAACCTCAAGGTTTGACTTGACAGAGAGGATTTGTGTTTTAACCAGTTTTCAAAACCTTCAGTTTTGTGAAAAACCTCCAGTTTTAGTTTTGCCCAGTTTTCTCAAAGTTTTCACAATTAAGAGAAAACTCGAGGTTTTAGGACAAACCTCGAGGTTTGTCTAGGCAGAGGGCATCTGTGTTTCTCAGTTTACAAAACCTCTAGTTTTACTTCAAAACCTCCAGTTTTCCATGTTGGAGCAAAAACTCAAGGTTTGGTGAGAAACCTCGAGGTTTTGGCAACCAGAGAGCACACGTCTTTCCTCTGATTTCGAAAACCTCTAGGTTTTGACTTGGTGCGATTTCTTAAAGGTTTCATATTCAAATGAAACCTCGAGGTTTCTGGGAAAACCTCGAGGTTTGGCCAAGCAGAGAGTCTCATGTTTTTCTCAGTTTTGAAAAGCTCCGGTTTTGGATGAAAACCTCCAGTTTTGATGTTTTGGACTTAAATCGATTTTACATGCTACAGTCCAAACCTCGAGGTTTGAGAGACAAACCTCAAGGTTTCATCGCAGATCCAGAAATTCAAATTTGACGAATTTGGAAAACCTTCTTGTTTGATCTTGATACTTCCTATCATCATTCTCTAATGTTCCTAGCTATGTTTAATCAAATTTTTTAGTAAGTTTCAGGTGATTAAATGAAGGATTAGATGCAAATCTTCAAAATATCATATTTGTGTCAGAACATCAAAAGCTGTGTAAAAGTTCTAACGGCTATATTTCTTTATCCAACAGTCATTGAATCTTCTCAACGGTCGTATATTGATATCTACCTATAAAAGAAGAAGCATTTAAGGTTGATGAGAGAGAGCTTGCACTATCAAGATGCCAACACTCTGAATTCATCATCTTTCTCATACACACTCTGTTTTTTTCAATGCTTACATAGTTCATCATAGAGAGTAAGATTATTTGTAATGCACTTTAGTGTTTATCTTATTCACTTCTGAGAGAGAAGATTCATTATAAGCATTCTATCTGTTTATTTGAGAGTTACTCAAGATTGGGTGATCTTGAGAGGGAAACAGATTGTAACCTTACATTATGTAAGGGGGAGTATATCAGTGAGAGATTTGGCTTCACAAGTGCCTGGGTGAACTTGTGGTTTGTAAAGGCTTCTCTTATGCCCGAATTAAACAAGAGGATAGTGGATTGAGAATCTCAAGTGGAGTTTGAGGACTAGACGTAGGTCAAGGATTGGACCGAACCAGGATAAATCTCAGTTTGCATATTCTCTTCCCTTCTCTCTTATATTTCCAACATATATGTTTGAATGACTGTCTATTGTTTTATAACTCTTTACTGTCATACAAACTCATTTTACTGAGTTGTAAAAAGATTTTCAAAGTTCCTAAGTTTTTATACTTCACCCAATTCACCCCCCTCTTGGGTTCAGCCGGTTCTTACAAAGACTTCAAGCCCAATAAGAAGCAAAATGGCGTCACATAAATGGTCCCGAGTGGGAAATCAATTTCTCTACAAAATGGCCCAAATGTGTTAGAAGACCCAATAGGGTCTTAGGCCAAGTTGAATTTGTAATTCAAATTTTGAATTTAAGTTTGAAAATAAAATTTTAATTTTAATTCAAAAGGTGAGGTTATGAAAGATAATTCTGAATTATCTAATACACACACACACACACACACACACACACACACACACACACACATATATATATTAAGATCCAATAATGATTGGATAAGATAGGAGAAATAATAAATGATTTTGAATTTTAGTTTAAGAGACGAATGTGATCCATCATCTTAAATTATTATTCAATTAATCAATTAAGATATAAATGTGATCTATCATCTAAAAAATTGACTCAATCAATCAATTAAGATATGAATGTGATTCATCATCTTAAATTCAATCAATCAATCAAGATATGAATTTAATTTATTGTGATTTGGATTTTCCAATTCAAGCTTGGATTGGCTTTTCTTGTAAGCACTTAAATTAAGGTCAGACTCTTATAAAGTGCTGCTTTTTGCTATGCCCTATTCTTGCACGTTTTTCTAGGAGAAAAACAAGATGCCTTATGCTCTTTAAATTTCGGTCTTCACCAAGGTTTAGAGAGAAAAAGGCACTATCCACAAGGGCAAGGTTCCAATAATCTTGCTCCTCCTATCTTCAACCTGATACTAAGAAACCACCACCTTCTTGAAAAGATAAAAACTTAAGGAAACTAAACCTCAACTTTGTCTTCGTCTAGCAAGCATCCAAGGAGTGGAAGGTTTCAAGAGAAGGAGTTCTTGTTGCAATCGAGGGATAGCTGTGTGGATCAACGTTAGAGGACATCAACAACATTGAGGTCTTCAAGTGATCTAAGGTAATCCTAATCTCTAATAGTTGTGTTATCAAGTTATTATAATCCCCAATAGTTATTTTAACGAGTAATCCTGAAGCTCATGAATATTATAAATTGGTTAAAAGGAATTTTCAGGAGCACCGTAAAGACTTACGGATTAATTATCAATAACTAATTAACGTAATAAGTTAAGGTTTGTAATGCATAATGACCATAAGGAGTTACGGGATTCTGCAACGATTAAACAAAATTTTTGTTTTCAACCTCATGAAACTTTGCATGAAAGTCATGCAATAGACAAAATTAACCAACACCTTCATCTTCCTGAAAGCTTCACTATAACAGTAATCGTAAATTTAAATATTCTGGGTTAACTTTTCGTTTTTGTTTAAATCTTACTCAATCGTAGTTACACTATTACTAATTATCTTTTTAAGTGGATTTCAGATCATCAATGATTGTTAAACTATGATTAACCAAAAAGCGACTTCGTGTGTCAGAAGCATTTAATGTTTGCAGAAACAGAGGCTACACACGGAATGAAGTTCCAGAGCAGACAAAATCATTCCTTCGAGACATACTCATTCCAGCAAAAGTTTCTTAATATCTTTTGTAAGTCAACCTCTGAGCATGAGTATGTTGACGCCAAGAAAATTAATGAAGCAACGTTCGACTGTGCCTAACGGAAAACATTTGTGTCTAACGGAAGTTTGAAGAGCCTCAACAGCTACATTCAAATCTCTTCAACGTCATTAATGGAATTTGGTATAAAAGCTCGACGCATTCAATTCTGCCAACTACCAAAACTCTGCGCATTCAATCCGAGCTTATTGCAAATTACTGTTTCATTCATTGCATTTAATATCTTCGGACATCTTATACTTCAATGATTATTTTTTATCTACTCAGTGAGGAGTTTAAACACTTATTTGATTATCAGTTTAATCTCAAGGTAGAGGGACCTTGAGTGTGAGTGTATGATCATAACTTGTAAGAGGGGGTGAATCCTAGTGTGAGAGGATTACTTCGAGTACAAAGTGTGTAATTGTATTTGTGATTGTGAGATAGTGAAAAACACAGAGTGTCTAGGGACTGGACGTAGGTCAAGTGTTGGATTGAATCAATATAATTCCTCTGTGTTCATTCTCTCTGTCTTTGTCTCTATTTTATTATTCTCCGACCAAATCACAAAAAGATTTTGAAATCCCCTGTTTACCCCTCTTCTAAGTGATATTCCACTTTCACATACCTACTACATACCCAACAAATAATTTAGATTATTAGATTTGGAATATACATAATGTAATTTGTATTTAAAAACTCAAAAGCCATTTTGTTTAAGAAATATTCAGTTCTTTTTACTCAATCTAATTATCATAAATACATTAGCTCTATGGTTAATATAGCACACAACTAAACTTTGAGACGAATAATGTGCATATTTTCATCGATTCAAGTTCGTGGTACACTTCTGGTGCAATACATGCTTGTGACTCTTGTATATAAACTCTAGATTTTAGTTTGGATTGGTCATAAGGATAAACTCATTTCTAAGTCTTTTCTTTCAATCTGGCATTATTTATTACTTTAGGTTGTTAGCTTGTTTGTATTTTTTCCCCTAGGCATAGGTATTATATTAGAAATAATCATGTTTATTGAGGAGACTTGAGACCTCTGTTTCAGAATTGGGATGTGGAGTTACAACATACTTTTAGAGAAAACATCGTGTGTGCTGATTATATGGCCGAAGAAGGCCATGGGGTTGCTGTTGATGCTGAGATGGTTCTGATTCCAACTATTCCCAGCAGATGCCTTATATGGTTTTGAATGAAGGGGTATTGGTTCTGCCACTCCTAGTTTATTTTTTAATTTGTTGTATTAAGAACTAGATTTTCATAGTCTAGTTTCTGAATTTTCTTATCAAGCTTCAGCTTGCTTGTATTATCCAAAAAAAAAAAATCATGTTTGAGACACTGTCAGGTACTAAAAGTGTACACAACTCTAATACCCAAAAAAAAAATGTGTACACAACTCCAAATAGATATTTAAATCTTAGCTCATCACGTTATGAGGGACTAGTCCCTTCAGCTAAATTCAATCTTGTTGATTTTTAGATTGTTTGTATTGTTCTCTTTACATCCAGTTTATATGCTTTGTATTAGATACATAACCTTTGTAAAAACTATAGCTAGGAATACCCTGTGGGCTAGCTTGTCATATCTCGCAGGCTAGAGGGTGGCCCACATCTTAGCGAGTTGAAGGAATACCAACTCAAGCCCGCCAAGGCGGGTTAGTGGGCTAGTGCTTATTAATATTTTTCATTAAAAATTCAAAAATAAAGGGGGGAAATATTCACCTTAAAATATCTTTTTTAGACAAAAAATTAAAATTATTTATTGTGAAAATTATTTATTAAGATGACACAATATATATATTAGAAATCTATGTTAGCGAAGACGTGATTCTTAAATTTAGTATTTTACATACAAACCCATTCTTCATTTTTTTAAATTCTTTGCATTAAGATATACATTAATTCTCAATTATTTGTATACTTAATAGTTATTATTCTGTCTTCTTCCTTTTAGGTATTCATTTTCCCATTTAGCCATTATTCCCAATGTATGTATATTGTTAGAATATCTTTGTTTAAAAACAAAGAGAAAGGAAGATAAATTAAGCAAATGGTTCATTTATATTTTAGTCTTATGGTTTATCATTGGCAAATAAAATTTTTAGAAAATATTTTTGGCGCCCACAACAACCCATAGGTAGGGGCTGGTGAAGCCCACATCTTGGTGGACCTGCAGGCTAAGTTTACCTGCTCTAATAAAAACCCAATGTTTTTTTTTTAAATGTATATCTTTTAAAATATGTTTGAAAAAAGTTGACCTTTTATCAAGAAAAATTAATTTACACTGTAAGATCATTGACTACTTTTGTTAAGGAACTATTCACATTCTATTAGTTTTTAATGATTTTTGTTTACCCTTTAATGTAATAAAATTATATTCTTAAAATTAATTTAGATGATTGTGTACTATATGTTAGTCTTTAAATTTGTAATACCCATTTTATCAAAAGAAAAAAAAAATGTAATATCCAAATCTTGTTAGGGATCTTTTTTTAGAAATCTTCATTCTCTCCTTCTTCCCATCTGGATAAAAGGAAAAGTTGTATTTAGGTCTCGGATAAGAGAAAATATGATAAAATAGTCCCTTAAAATTTCAAAAATTATATTTAAGTCATGTGATTTTTTTTTTCAATAAATTTTGATTCCAGTGAGAAGTCCAATGGCATCCACTGATAAGTTCATGGGCACTACACTTACAAATCTATGAACGTTCATTGACAAGTCTACGGCATTTGACAATTGAAATTTATTGCAGAAAATGACTTCAATGCAATTTAGAGATTTTAAGGAACCATTTTGTCATATTTTCTCTTATTCGAGATCTAAATGCAATTTTCCCTTAAAAAATCTTTATACTAGCATGATAAAATTTCCTAAAAGTCAATTTTTTTTTCAAAAAATACAAGAGTGATTTTTAAATGAAAATATATATTAGGAAAACCCAAATCTCCATCAAATTGTTCTTATATATTTTTATAATAATTTATAAATGAAGAATGAATTTGTTATTCCCATTGCTGAACTTGTAAAGGTTATTAATAAACTTGTTATTCCCATTACGAAACTTGTCATACTCATTCTTTATTGTTCATCATCTTCTTCCTTAGCATCTTTTTTTCATTGTTCACTTTCTTCTTCCTCAGCTTCCTGACTTTCTCCAAAAACATCAATTTCAACCTTCCTCCACCTTCGCCTCTTTTCCTTGCTAGGAACAACTACGACTCAACCATAAGGACTAACAACACCATCGTCGCGAGAGAGAGAGAGAGAGAGCTTGGACTTGGACATGGACATGGTTGAAGGTGGAATATCACCTAGAGGGGGTGAATAGGTGATTTGAAAAACTTTTTCGGTAATCACACATGAACACAATTAAATAGAGACAGGTAAGTAAATTTGACACAGAGCAAATGATACTGGTTTGATCTAACACATCGACCTACATCTAGTCCCCAAATCCTTTGGGTATTTCACTAATCACAAATGATTACAATTATAGACTCTGTATTCGAGATGATCCTAACTCACTAGGACTCACTCTCACTTACAAGTTGTAATCATACACCCACACTTAAGATTCCTCAACCTTAAGATTTAAACCGAAAATGGAATAAGTGTTTAAACAACTCCTCACGAGTAGATAATAAATGAACACTGAAGAACGAAGAATATCCGAAGATATTAACTAGAGTTAATGAAATAGTTGATCACAATAATAAAGAATTGAATGCGCAGAGTTCCAGTAGTTGGCGGAATTGAATGTGATGAGCATTTATAGCATTCGTTCATTAATGCCGTAGTGAAGCTTCAAAAACTAGCCATTGAGGCTCTTCGTATTTCCGTTAGGCACAGGTGCAGTCCGTTTGTAAATAGTCGACTATTGTTTCATTAAATGCGTTCGCCGTCGACATACTTGTGCAGAGAGTGATTTTGAGTAGTAGTTGAAATAGGTATGCCTCGAATGAATGATTTCGTCTGCTACGAGGACCAATTCCGATTGTTGTTCTGTTTTTCTGAGTTGCATTAAATGCGTCTGCCACGTAAGATTACCTTTCGTTCAAAACTCAGATTAACACGGTTAATCAACTGAGACTCATTCAAAAAGATGATTAAATATGAATGAATAATTTCAGATATGATTAAGAAAGAATAAATAATAATCCAGTGATTTTATGAAATTGACTAGCAAAACTAAAGAATGATAAAAATGATAAGAGCATATTCTTGAGAATTGCTTGAATCATTCTCAAGAATTCCTTAATCGGAGGACTTTGTAGATACATCTCTTCGATAATACTCGAGAGCAATTTTTTACATACTCAAGAATGCTATGAATAGAGAAGCACTTAAACAAATTGAACTAACCATACTCGAGAATTATATTGTCATTCTCGAGAATCATTAAAGTTTAACTACTCGAGAATAATAAGTTCAAAAGATATGTAACATGATAAACCAAACATTCTCGAGAATCACCTACCCATTCTCGAAAATTGCTCTGATGGGAGATGATATTGGAAGTGAACAATCACGCACATACTCGAGAATCAAGGAACCATTCTTGAGAATCATAAGGTCCATTCTCGAGAATCAAAGATTGTTTCTGGTAGATGATCAAAGAACCATTCTCGAGAATCATAAGTACATTCTCGAGAATCTCAAGTCTATTCTCGAGAGTCTCAGGTCCATTCTCGAGAATCAGAGATTGTTTCTGGTAGATGATCTGACAACCTATACTCGAGAGTCATTTTCCCATTCTCAAGAATTGTAACCTGAAATACTCAATTGGAAAGATTAGTTCATACATTCTCGAAAATCACTTCATAATGCTCGAGTACCATTAATTCAAAACCTTAAAATCTTTCAAGTATTGTTATCATCAAAACATTAGGAGCTAACATTCTCCCCCTTTTTGATGATGACAACACTTATTAAAAAATTTGAGTTGAATGAAAGTTTTGGTTTTGAAAAAAAAAATCAAATATCAAAGGCAAAATCATTAATATAGTGAATATGTCATAGTTGCCAAAGGTTCAAACTAATCTAAGCATTAGCAAAGTAAAAAAGTACAAGCGACATGAACAACAAGCAACAACAAAACACAAAACATGTCATTCTTCTTCAATTTCTTCTTCAACAATCTCTCCCCCTTTGTCATCATTCAAAGAGGAGGGAGGAGGAGGAGGAGGACCAAATGGTGAAGGATCAAAAGGAGGAAGAGGTGCAGAGACAGGAGCAAAAGCAAGAGCAGCAGGCTAAGAATAGGTCTTGAAAGCCAAGGCATCTAGAGACTGATCCAATTGATGAACGTGATCCCGGAAAGACCGAACTTCTTCTGTTAATTGAACTATGGACTCCTGCTGAGCTTGAAAGTAGACCTGAAAGCTAGTTGTAAATTGGTTGCCTAGCTTCTCAAACTTAGCTCCAATAGCTTGCACAATGTTGGCAACAATTGTTTAAAGTTTGTCTGCTATCGTTGTAACTTGGTTAGCGTTAACAAACAATGGATCTATTGCAGCAGAGATACCTTTTGCCATACCCTTTGCAACTACTTGTTCGACAGTATGTTGAATAGCAGCTTGAGCAAATGAAGGAGTAGGAGCAGGGGCAGTGCCAACCTGTGAAGATTGGGCTTCCTCAAGTTGTTTGGAGGATGAAGGCATAGGATCTTTTGGTGCCTTATGTTTCCTCTTCCCAGTAGCCTCGGTGAAGGAAATCTTCATGTACAAGAGATGAGACTTGCCAAATGGTTTGGGAAAGACAGTTTTATCATACTCTAGAAGATACCAAATATTGTTGAAGCTAAGAATCTGAGAAACCACATTCAATAAGGGATGGTATTCTTTTTGGAAGTGCTAGAGGTAGAGAGAAAAGTAGACATCTCAGAGATAACCAATTTGCCTAAGTTCCTTGGTTCCTTAGCAATGATAGAAGCCAATAACTAATAGTCCTTGAGCACAAAATGGGTAAAGCTTTGACCTTTATTGATTAAGTTATGGCTATAAAGATACCAAAGGACCCAATGAGTATCGGGCATTTGAGCAGGCTTGAACTTCAGTGGATTTCCATCATATTGCTCATTCGGCAAAAGAATGCTAAAACATTCAGATTCAAATAAGGTGGGGGATCTTCAGGCACATCAGTAAACCCAAAAAATTTGTTAAGAATTCCATCCGTAACCTTGATTTGCTTCCCTCTAACAGAAGTAGTTAACACAATCTCATCATTTTCTTTTTCCTCAACCATATTGTAATAAAATACTTTCACAACTTGAGGAGAGTAGGGAGTTGTAATACTCAACAAAGGCATATATGATGTTAACCAGGGAGAAAGATCCAAATTACAGTCTTGTCTAAAAGATTCTAAATCGAGAGAAACAGTAGGACAGAAAGGTCTACTCTCATGATAAATTGCAAAGGCTAGTTTAGATGGAATTACCAATGGATCCTTGGAGAAGCCTGGAGGACAATGAAGAGCACTTTTCTGTCCAATTAGCTTAGAGGCAAATGGAGGAAGAGTGCCATTAACAGAAGGTTTATTCTAACTTCCAGAAGGTTGGTGATGGTGAGGGGTTTTCTGAACTCTATCCTCAATGCTTTTTGATCTTCTCTCGTGAAAATAAGGAATAGAGTCTCCATATAGCTCTGACGATCTAGTGGCTTCAGAATTCGCTGTCATGGATTGAGACTTCTCTTTCCCTTTCCCGGAAGGCAATGAATCGGTTTGAAAACAAGTTACTGGCCAAGAAGGTTCAACAATAGATACGCCTTTGGATTTCAACTTCGGCGGTTCTGATGTTTTGACCTTAGGCCCATAGGAAGATCTGGGTTTCTTCGAGAGTGGCTTGTCGGAAGATTCAGAAATTGATTTGCCCATTGCAAAGAATTTGCAACCGATGAAATAGATTTTTGGAGGAAGTGGGTACTAATGAAATGGAGAATGGCAATGGGGGTTTTATCAGAAGAGAGAGTAACAAATGAAAGTGAGGAGTCGCAACAATTGAGTAAGAAATGGAGGGAATGAAGAATCACAACGATCGGGAAATTAACGAAGGAAATGAACAGATGCAACGGTCGCCAATGGAGGGAATGAGGAAGATGAGAAATCAAACGAATAGGGTTTGGAGAAAAGAAGGAAGAATAACGGAGGAAGATGGCAAATGAACAATGAAAGACGAAGTTATGAAACGACATAGTTGGGTGCCCGACAATTCTTGGGAATTAGTTTAAGATTCTCAAGAAGTGAACGGATTCTAGAGAATACTCAAGTTATTTTCGAGAACGACCTGGCTAAGTTGAACCGACATGACTCCTTTTTCCCTTTTCAAAACACTCAGTCTCGTCAGTTCTCGGGAATCCCTTGGTGATTCTCAAGAATCCTCAGTTAAGGGAGCTTTGCCATGAGCTCTGTCTTGACAATTTTTAGGAATCCCTTGATGATTCTCAAGAATCCTTAATTAAAAGAACTTCTTCGTGCTCGATAATTCTCGAGAATTGCTTTGTGATTCTCGAGAATTACACCAATTCTTGAGAGTGATCAAGTGATACTCGAGAATTATATGTTTCAACAAATGACAAATAAGGTGAAATTAATGCTAAAATACCTCATTTCAAGTGTTTGTTGTGAACACTTGAACTCTTTTTGATGAGACACTAAATCTTTGAGCGTCAATTAATGGATAGATTTTGAGGTTCATGTTTGCGATTACCTCCGAAGACCTTAACGGCATCAGTTCCTTTTGTTCGACTATTCTTGAGAATTGATATGTAATTCTCAAGAATTACCATTGCAAAGTTCTTCAGCACCCTTTGTATTCGACAATACTCAAGAATCCCTTGATGATTCTCAAGAATGATGATCTTATTTTGCACAGTCAATTCCTAAGACACTCAACAAACTCATCAAATCCCAATATTTCTCGAGAGTTCACTTACAGTTCTTGAGAATATGTTTAGAAATTACAATGTATTAAGGGAAAATGATACATTAATTCTAGAGTATAACAACATCATTCTTGAGAATTATCAACCTCTACAAGTCTCTGTTATTCTAGTCACAGAACAGGGCATCTTGCAAAACATGATCTAGAAACTCCGATGCTTAAGTTAGTCTCTATTAATCATCAAAACATAATTATCAATGTTAAACTAACATTACTCACAGTTCATTGGGATTTACCATTCCCAATTCTCTTCGGATGAAATTGAACTGCTCTTTGGCTAAGGGCTTTGTAAAAATGTCAGCAAGTTGCAAGTGCGTGGGAATGAACATCACTTTGACATATTTCTTTTGCACATGGTCTCTGATAAAGTCATGTCTCACATCAATATGCTTGGTCCTTGTATGTTGAACTAGATTTTTCACTAAGCTTATTGTGCTTGTGTTGTCACAAAAAATTTGAATTTCTTTCAGATAAACTCCCAAGTCAGATAACTATTGCTTTAGCCACAGGACTTGAGCGCAAGAACTTGAGGCGTTAACATATTCAGCTTCAGTAGAGGATACAGCCATAGTGGTTTGCTTCTTGCTGAACCACGATACGAGTGAACCTCCGAAAAACTCACATTGTCCACTAGTACTTTTTCTATCAGTTTTGTATCCAGTGTGATCCGAATTAGAATATGCAACGAAGTGCTTTGATTGACCTTTGTATCCGAAAGATATCGAAAAATTCTCTTGACATGCTTGGCATGTGATTTTTTAGGAGCTGATTGGAATCTTTCGCACATTTCCACACTGAATTGAATGTCAGGTCGACTTGCAGTTAAGTATAGCAATGACCTGATCATTCCCCTATACTTGGTTATGTTGAAGTCTTTGCCTTTTTCTTCATTGGCATCCAGAGAGGCAGTTGAACTCATTAGGGTGTCAGCACCATTGCAATGCTCAATTCCAAACTTCTTAAGCAAGTCACGGAGATACTTCGTTTGTGAGATGAATATCCCATCGTTCCGTTGTTTGATTTGCAATCCAAGGAAGTAGTTCAACTCGCCCATCATAGACATCTCAAACTCGCCCTGCATTTTCTTAGAAAATTCCTCACAGAGAGATTCATTAGTAGCACCAAATATTATGTAATCTACATATATTTGCACAATTAAAATTTCATTACGCTTATTAGTTTTAATGAAGAGCGTTGTGTCTGCTTTTCCTCTAACAAAACCTTGATCCAACAGGAATTTGCTTAACCGCTCATACCAAGCTCTAGGAGCTTGTTTAAGTCTATACAAAGCTTTCTTGAGATGGTAAACATGATCTAGATGATGATCATTTTCAAAACCAGAAGGTTGTTCAACGTAAACTTCCTCTTGAATAAAACCATTTAGAAAAGCATTTTTCACATCCATTTGATAGAGTTGTAATCCTTTGATACAAATAAAGGCTAGAAGAACTCTCATAGCTTCCAATCTTGCCACTAAAGCATAGGTTTCTTTATAATCAATTTCTTCTTCTTGATTATAGCCTTTAGCAACCAATATTGTCTTGCTATGGACAATGATTGCAGACTCATCTTGTTTATTCTTGAATACCCATTTAGTGCCAATGATTGGATGGTCTGTAGGCCTAGGTACCAAATCCAAACTTGATTCCTATCAAATTGGTGTAACTCCTCTTGCATTGCTATCACCCAATCATTGTCTAAAAGGGCTTCATCAATCTTAGAGGATTCAATCTCTGATATAAAGGCAAAAAGCGTAACTTCATTCAAACTACTTTTTTTGGTCCTTACACCTTGATTTACATCACCTATTACTTAGTCCAAAGGGTGATTCCTAATGAACTTCCAAGCTTTAGGTTGAGATTGATCAGGATTTTCACAAGAGTTTTGAGAATTGTTTTAAAAAACATTTTCTAGATTTTCAAGAGAGGCAGGAGTAGTTTTTGAAAAGAATTGGTTTTTGTAAGAAGCTTCCTCATCATCATCCAAAGGCTCATCAGTGTTAGATTCACAGAACACAACATGAATTGACTCTTCAACTAAACAAGTACGCTTATTGAAAATTCTATATGCTTTACTCCTATTAGAATAGCCAAGAAATATACCTTTGTTAGATTTAGGATCAAACTTACCCAAATTATCTTTACTATTGTTGTGAACGAAGCACTTACAGCCAAAGATATGCAAATGAGCTAGATTTGGTTTCCTTCCTTTGTAAAGCTCATAAGGAGTCTTGTTCAGCTTGTTTCGCATATAGGCTCGGTTTGAGATATAGCTGGCGGTGCTCATTGCATCTGCCCAGAAGACTTGTGATGTCTTATTCTCGTTTAGCATTGCACGGGCCATTTCAATGAGTACTCAGTTCTTCCTTTCAAACACATATTCTATTGTGGTGTTCTTGGAGCTGAGAAATTGTGATCAATGCCATGAGCATCACAAAACTCCCCATATGCTTGATTCTGAAACTCTCCTCTGTGATCAGTCCGAATAGCTGAAATGCAAACACCTTTCTCGTTTTGCACCTTCTTGGCAAACACTAAAAAAATAGATCAAATGTTTCATCTTTAGAGGATAGAAAAATAGTCCATGTAAATCAAGAGAAGTCATCGACAATAACCAGAGTATATAAATTGCCACCAAGGCTGTTGACTCTTACAGGTCCAACTAAATCTATATGGAATAGTTGGAAAGGTCAATTGGTCGAGATTTCAACCTTGTTTTCAAAAGATATTTAATTTGTTTACCTCTTTGACAAGAGTCACATACCATGTCATTTTCAAAATGAAGTTTAGGTAAACCAAGAACTAAATCTTTTCTTAACAACTTATCCAGTTGGAACATGTTTACATGAGCCAACTGCTTATCCCATAGCCAACTTTCATCTAAGTTGCTAACAAAACATTTTTCAGAATTAACTTTAGGTAAATCCAATGTATAACAATTTCCTTCACAAGGAGCTTTGAATAATACCTTAAGTTTACCTTTATCGATTGGGAGATCATCTTTGTTGACAATGAGACATTCTTCCGAGTCGAAGATGATCCAATTGTTCTTGTCAGCACTTTGACTAATGCTCAGGAGATTGTGATAGAGACATTCTACTAGATACACATCTTTGATATGAGGTCTATTCTTTGGACCAATCTCACCAATTCCAGAGATTTTTCCAGATTGATTGCCTCCAAAAGTTACTTTGCCACCATCTTTTGATTTCATTGCAACAAATTTGGTTTGATCCCCCATCATGTGTCTAGAGCATCCACTGTCAATATATCACTTATTGGTTCTTGATGCTTTGAGACATACCTGCAAACCAGAAGAGATTAAGTTTTAGGTACCCATCTTTTCTTGGGTCCTGTGGGGTTAGTTCGGGCCTTAGGAACATAGATTCCTTTAGGTACCCATTGATAATTGCCAACTGGTTTGTCTCTTCTATCTTTCTTATGAAAACAAGATGATGTACCGTGTCCCTTTCAATTACAGTAGTTACAATGAGCAAAAGAGTTTGAAAAATGAAAAGATTTTTTAAAGTAATTCAAATAAGATTTTTCTCATGTCTTCTTTTTCCCTTTCCTTTTATCGAAAATGGGATTGTAACCTATGCCTGATTTGTCATTTGTAAATCTCTGAGCTTTAAAAATTACATTGAGCATTTCACTATCTTTAGTGAATTTCTCAAGCGTTTTTGTGAGATACAAATTCTTTTTCTCTAAATAAAGGCATTCTTCACAAACAATGTTTTCACAAGAAGCATTCTTAACTTGTTGTTCAAGAACCATGTTCTTCTTTTTCAAAGCTATATATTTCTCAGCAACCTTTTCAAATTCAAATTGTAAAGCATTGTATTCATCAAATAATTCATCATATGTAGGTTGCGAGTCATATACCTCATCGTCATTTTCTAGTTGCTCTTCTTCTACAACAAGACAAAAATTAGCCACTTCCTCTTCTTCACTTTCTTCTTCGTCTGAGGAACTGTCTCCCCATATTGCAGACAGATAGGCCTTTTTCTTGAAGTGATTAAACTTCTTCTCCTCCTCCTTTTCTTTTTCTTTGCCTTTCAACTGCGGGCATTCAGATTTAATGTGGCTGGCTTCTCGCACTCATAACAAATAATTTAATCTTTATCTTTGAAATCATGTCTGTTACTTGATCTTCCCTTCTGGAATCAATTTCTGAAGCCTTGATCCTTCTTGAATCTTTGCACGAACATACCCATTTCATCATTGTCATCATCATCATCTTTAGCTTCTTTTTCTTTCACAGCATTGAGAGCTACACCTTTGCTTTTGTTGGTGTTGATTTCTTCCAAGCCTTTCTTGAATTTGAGCTTGCTTTCATATTCAGATAGACTTCTAAATAAGGCAACTATAGATTGCATTGATTCTCCACAGGTTCTTCAATAGCTGTGACTTTTGCTTCCTAATCTTTTGTTAAGACATTGAGAATTTTTCTGACTTGAGGGGCTTGCTCGTACGTCTTACCCAAGGCTGCTAATTGATTGATCAAATAAGTGTAGCGAAGTTGAAAATCACCGATGGATTCTCTGGTCTTTATCCTAAGAAGATCATACTCGGTTGTCAATGTATTGATACGATTCTCTTTGATGCTGAAAGTTCCCTCATAAGCCTTTTTCAATTCCTTCCACATATCCTTAGCAGTTGACAGATTGCAGATATGAAAATACTCATGTTGGCTAAGAGCACTTTGAAGCATTAAGATAGCCTTGCTATTTATAGTAACAAGTCTTCTGTCATTTTCATCATATTCATCTTCCAGCTTAGCCACACGAACTCCATCTTCTGTAGAGGAAGGTTTATAGTTTCCTTGCTCGAACACTCTCCATAAACCAAATTCAATAGCCATAACAAACACTTCAAATTTGGCCTTCCAAAAGGCGTAATGTTCTCCATTGAAACTTGGTAGTCGATTGATAGAGGCACCGTCAAACAATATTCCTTCCATGATCTATCTCGGGATGTTAAGTCCAACAGAGAAACCTATGCTTTGATACCAAATGAAGGTGGAATATCACCTAGAGGGGAGTGAATATGTGATTTGAAAAACTTTGTCGGTAATCACACACGAACACAATTAAATAGAGACAGGTAGGTAAATTTGACACAAAGCAAATTATACTGATTCGGTGTAACACATCGACCTAAGTCCAGTCCCCAAATCCTTTGGGTATTTCACTAATCACAAATGGTTACAATTACACACTCTGTACTCGAGATGATCCTAATTCACTAGGACTCACTCCCCCTTACAAGTTGTAATAGCATACCCATACTTAAGGTTCATCAACCTTAAGATTTAAATTGAAAATGGAAAAAGTGTTTAAACAACTCCTCACGAGTAAATAATAAATGAACACTAAAGAACGAAGAATATCTGAAGATATTAACTAGAGTTAATGAAACAGTTGATTTGCAATAATTCAGAATTGAATGCGCAGAGTTTCAGTAGTTGGTGGAATTGAATGTGATGAGCATTTATAGCATTCGTTCATTAATGCCGTTGTGAAGCTTTGCAAACTAGCCGTTGAGGCTCTTCGTATTTCTATTAGGCACAGGTGCACTCCGTTTGTGAATAGTCGACCGTTGCTTCATTAAATGCGTTTGTCGTCAACGTACTTGTGCTGAGAGTGATTTAGAGTAATAGCTGAAATAGGTATGCTTTGAAGGAATGATTTCGTCTGTTACGAGGACCAATTCCGATTGTTGCTCTGTTTTTCTAAGTTGCACTAAATGTGTTTGCCACGTCGGATTGCCTTTCGTTCAAAACTTAGATTAACACGGTTAATCAATTGAAACTCATTCAAAAAGATGATTAAATATGATATGAATAAGTTCATATATGATTAAGAAAGAATAAATAATAATCCAATGATTTTATGAAATTGACTAGTGAAACTGAAGAATGATAACAATGATAAGAGGATATTCTCGAGAATTGCTTGAATCATTCTCGAGAATTCCTTAACTGGAGGACTTTGTAGATGCATCTCTTCGATAATACCCGAGAGCAATTATTTACATACTCGAGAATGCTATGAACAAAGAAGTACTTAAACAAATTAAACTAACCATACTCGAGAATTATATTGTCATTATTGAGAATCATTAAAGTGTAACTACTCGAAAATAATAAGTTCAAAAGATATGTAACATGATAGACCAAACATTCTCGAGAATTGCTCTGATGGGAGATGATATTGGAAGTGAATAATCACGCACGTACTCGAGAATCAAGGAACCATTCTTGAGAATCAGAGATTGTTTCAGGTAGATGATCAAAGAACCATTCTCGAGAATCTCAAGTCCATTCTTAAGAGTCTTAGGTAGATGATCTGACAACCTATACTCGAGAGTCATTTTCCCGTTCTCGAGGATTGTAACCTGAAATACTCAATTGGAAAGATTAGTTCATACATTCTCGAGAATCACTTCATAATGCTCGAGTACCATTAATTTAAAACCTTAAAATCTTTTAAGTATTATTATCATTAAAACACTTAGAGCTAACAATGGCAATGGGAAGAAGAGGAGGAAGAGAGGGAGAGGAGAGAGAAAGATGAAGAGAGCTTGGATATATCAACGCGAAGAGAAGAAGGTAAAGAGGGAGAGGAGACAGAAACAGAAAGAGATGACATCATGATAAATTCATCAACATTTTGAAATCTCAATTCTATTCTTATTACCTTTATATCCTTTACAAATTTTAATAGACGTTTTAGGATTTTGGAATTTAACATAGTATTTAAATGATGTTTCTCCCATCTTATTAACCATGGCTTGTGAAAAATACTAGTTTAAATTTCTATATTTTTTCCTCTCGTTTATTAACCAAACACTTAGTGAAAAATACTATTGTGGCTTGTTTAACTAACAGACATATTAATGAATTACCCAAAAAAAAAAGACCTTAGTGAATGTCGTATGGTATCAAGCTTTCTTTCCATGGTAATATTAGCCGTTTCCTATGCATCCAATTCAAAATCTTCTATCTCATATGCATTATAATTACCAGAAAAAGAGGTACTCAAGTATGGTAGTATGCCATAAGTCCAAGAACATGGACAATTGTTTCCCCCATATGGGCATCGCATATGCAACACCGGCCTCATTGGTTTCATTTCAAATAATCAATTTTGCACTTACGAGATAAAACTACTCTCACATATTTATCTCTTGTAAAGTGCAAAACGAATCCTCCATCGCTAATCCAAATTGGCACGGTCCACCACTTTTAGAAGCTCTATGTTTTTAATCAAAGCTCCAACTTCATCCATTCCTCAGTCCAGTTCCATGGTGACATATCCACATATTACATGTTGGATTTCCTTTCCCACCTCTCCTTGGTATCAAGCCTACAAATGTAACAACAAGTATTGTAAAATGCTCACATGAAGTATAGAAAATCCAATCCACACACAAATCAAACTAATAAAATATGAGAAGTAGGCAAGGGTCCTGTGCATTGCACTGGGTTAGAGAAATGAATTGTACTCTACATGGCTCATGATATAGTAGAGCTTGTTAAAGTTTTTCATATTATATACAAAAACCTACACTAGAGCCAGACAGACTTTCGAGTTTTGATATTCCAGGCCGTAAGAGATCTCATGCAACAACCTTTTTGGAAGCCCTTTGTAGTGACTAAAAAATTCAGTGCGGTGGATAAAAACTGTGGGATGAGGGGATTATACTTCAAAAATTTAACTATACAATCCAGTTAAAATTTGTGGTGTATAATTTTCTCAAAGGTACACTTTTTGTCCTCACAATTTTCATCTTCTCACTACATATTAAAGTTCCTCAATGCAAAAAGCCCTATACCACTGCGGCATGGGCACAGTAGGGCAAACACCATACTATATTAGACAACAAGTCCAACAATTTCAGAGAACATAACATGCACAGCACGTCAAATCATTAATGTAACATAGCCAGATACATTTTATGCATTTCAGCAGACTCATATTCGCCATATGTTTCCTTTTAATTGGGACATGTCTGGGAAGTTGTCCATACGAATCACCACTAGTTAGGCACCTAACACATGCATTTACGTGGATCATGAACGTGAATTGTAACGCTAGAACAAGCATATTTGATTCTAATCATCAAGAAAAGGATGCTGATTGATAAAATGGGAAAATATACCAAAATTAAGTAAAACCCACCCCCAATACAATTTCTGTCGCTTCTTTGATGTGTAATCAATAGATAGATTATCCTGCTCTAAGGAGGATTCCTTTTTGTTATCAAAGTCTTCACAATTCAAGAGACTTGGTTCTTTGCTATCAACATTTGAAACTTCAGAGTCTAGGATGCTGAAGTTATTGCCTTTGGATGTTTTGGTATCATCTGCAGGTCACAAAATTTTACAGGAACACTGAGGACCTCTTATTGCAAGTTGAATAATATTTTTAAATAATAATAATAACAGCAACTAATATAAAACAACCAGAACAACCTTTGCTTTTTGTTCTATGCTTTGACTTTATTTGTAAGCGCCTCTTGTGCAGTTCCTGTCACATTTAAATTTTCAGACACTATCAGTTAGGATGAGTAATAAACATAAAAGTAAATTCATAAATATATGAATAGAATTGATTTACATTACGCCAAAAAGAATGACAAGCAAAATAATGTTCAAGCATGGATTAAATTTTCCCAGCAGAAAATGCCTAGATTCCTAATCAAAATTTGCATGTTGAACTCAGACATTCAACCTTTAGTTTACAGTCAATTACAGGAACCTAGCTATATAATGGCAACAGCTACTTAGCGGAGACGTAATCAAGGAACAGACATTTTGATAAGGAAATATAGTAAAGAATTAAAAGTTAGTTAGCGACAGTTTATATAGGTAGCCATTGGGAGTAATGTTAGTTCTCAATGTGTTTTGATGATTAACAACAAGTGTAAAACATGTTTTGAAGTTTCCAAGAACCTTTGAAAATCATCTGTTAGTTGCTTACCGCAGTATGGGTTTGCATACTGCAGTATAGAGTCTTCCAAAAAGGCAATATTCTTTCGGGGTTAATCAATACTGCAGTATAGGTTTCTTTACCGCAGTATTGGACCTACAGAAGGTCATCAGATTTTTGATGTTAAGTCAATACTGCAGTATGTTAGTTACATACCGCAGTATTGGACTTCCAGAGAGCAACCGTGTTTTTCAAATCAAGCCAATACCGCAGTATAGCTTTGTATACTGCAGTATAGGGGCATCCAGAGAGCAACTAAATCTCTAAGCCAAGCCCATACCGCAGTATAGGTATGTATACTGCAGTATAGGGCCATCCAGAGAGCAACTAAATCTCTTGGTCAAGCCAATACCGCAGTATAGGTATGTATACTGCAGTATAGGGCCAACCCGAGAGCAATCAAATTTTCTCACTCAAGTAAATACCGCAGTATGGAGTTGCATACTGCAGTAAAGGCTCTCACAGAAGGCTCTCAAATTTCATAACCATTGCATACTGCAGTATAGGTTTTCATACTGCAGTATTGGGCAATCACGGGGTCTCTTCTCTTTGACAAAAACTCGCATACTGCAGTATGTTATTTGCATACCGCAGTATAGAGCATTTCTTTCGAAATCATTTCGCGAGGTTTTTGTCTCTGGAAGTTGCTTACTGCAGTAAGCCTTTGGATACTGCAGTATGCACAGTGGCATACTCCAGTATAGAGGAACATACCGCAGTATACAACGGTCAAAACTGATTTTTGAATTACACGAATTTGCAAATCATTATTGTTTGATCTTATTGCTTCCATAATTCATTCAATCATATTCCTAGCTATGTTTAACAAGTTTGTTGAGTGAATTTCAGCAATCACAGATGAAGATCAATGAAGGTCAAAGCCATAAAGCAAAAAGTGTACAGTGCATTAAATGCACTTCTGCAAATCAACCTATTCTCAGCTAATCCATCTGAGCACGCCTTCTAAACGTTAAAGTATACTTACTACAACAAGTAAAGTTATCTCCAACGGGCAAATCCTCAGAGAGTCACATCAGACTTCATCAAAGTCTTGGATTAGCAGAAGTTTAGAGAGAGAAGATGACCAGAACCCAAGCTAATCACTTCCAACGGTTGGAATCATCCTACAACGGTCATTTAATGTTCTCTACCTATAAATAGAGAGCATTAACTTCTTCACAAGCTGATACACCAACTAAGAGCGAAAAATTTATTAAGTGTCATTTATTGTGTTCAGCTTTTATCTGTAATAGTATCAATTTGATACTTTGTACTTCAGTGTTTATTCTATCTACTCTTTGAGAGAGTTATCATCTTGTAAATCATCTACTGATTGTGATAACTACAAGTCAAGGGACTTGGTAGTTAGGGTGTATTGATTACAACTTGTAAGGGGGAGTGTGTTCTAGTGAGAGAACAACTCTTAGTACAGAGTGTGTAATCAATATTTGATTATAGTGGATTGAAAATCCCAGGTGAGGCTTGGGGACTGGATGTAGGTCAGAGAAAGGACCGAACCAGTATAAATCGTGTGGTGTATTGCTTCTCTCCCTCTCTCCTCTGTTTTACCCTGTGTTCATTAGTCAAAAACAGAGTAGACTCTTTAATTTTATAAAAATACCCAATTCACCCCCCCTCTTGGGTATTTAGCTCCAATCTTCAAGTAATTACCGCCGCTAGAAGTTAGTAAGTTAGTTTTAGAATTAGTAAGAGGCAGTGGTTATAAGCCAAGTCTATAAATAGATGCTCATACCTACAGTAATTAGACTATTGCTTGTGAATACCTCAAGTGTACAGACATTTTGATAAGGAAATATAGTAAAGAATTAAAAGTTAGTTAGCAACAGTTTATATAGGTAGCCATTGGGAGTAATTACCGCCGTTAGAAGTTAGTAAGTTAGTTTTAGAATTAGTGAGAGGCAGTGGTTATAAGCCAAGTCTATAAATAGATGCTCATACCTACAGTAATTAGACTATTGCTTGTGAATACCTCAAGTGTATTCAGTCCCTCTTGTCTCTGTTTCTCTCAGTTCCTTCTGCCTTTCTTCTCTCTTGAATCCCTCCATGTTCTTCTCTATTCTCTCTCTTTCGCTCTATCTCTTCTATATAGAATTATGATTCACTTTCACCCTCCAAGCCATCCAGTGAACCCAAATTGTCTTCGTCTAGGCCTTTTGTGCGAGAGAATTATTCTGTGGAACAGGATGTTAAGACTTATGGGCCGCACTGAGTTTCCCTCACCACTAGGGAGCAGTTTCCCCTTAAATGTGTAATAACTTCAGTTTTTTGGCATATTTTTTGGGTGAAAAGGGAGGTAATATTCAGACTAAATACATAAGAGAAGAGTTTTCTGGTATATTCATCTGGAAAAAGATGTTGAACTCTCTAAGGACATCTATCTGCACTTACATTTGTGGGTTAGGATGGTTACTATGGCCTAACTTAAACACCATGGGAATGGGTTCTACGGGAAATCTCTCTTGTAGTTCTGTTCATAATCAAAGAGATTGACCAGCCTAGCCTCAAGCCTGAGCTATTATTGTCTCCTTTTTTCTGTTCTTTTCTTCCTTGTTATTATGTAGGCCACAAATTTGTATTTTCAGTTCAGGAGTACAATTAATATTTCTCTTGCACCAAAATAAGGGTTAATTGCATATGCTTTTAGCCCACAACAAAAACCCTCTTGGAATTTGTATCAAACTATTGGAAGCAGAAAACTCATTAACGCCTCAGAAATCATTGCAATAAAATAGACACACATGTTGAATTCAATTTCGACAAAAACATCAGCATGTATAAAATTTGCCAAAATTTTCAAATGTTTCAAATTCTGAAAGGCAGACATACTCAACTAAACCACCCAGATCACAGAAACATTTCACATATGAGAGCATTATTGATTTTTTTGAAAAAAAAAAAAAAAAGAATCACGAGAAAGAGAATAATAGAGTACTCGGAACTTTGAAAGCTGTTGGGAAGTGAGTCCTCTGGATGCGAAATTGGGGCGTAGACATGGTGTAGATGCAATTGCTGCTTCTCTTCTCCGGTCCTCTTCTTCCTTTTCCATAGTCCCGTTCCCCTTCTCCGTCGGAAAACTTACGACCGACTCAAAACTCAAAGGCAAATATCGGGGAAGAGTATAAAGCAAATCTAGGGAACGGCGTCGTGTTAAAGTTTCCTGAAGTCTTTGATTGTAGTGAATTAAAATGGTAAGGGTCAAGTATCAAATTTTTTTTTTTAATAATAAATTTTTAAGAAAAAGGTTGGGTTCACCCATAATTTAAGGGTAAAATAAAATCTCCATTTTTTCTAGATAATACTGATGTTGGGCAGGGCGAGCCGTCTATTATCCTTAGACGTTAATCTAGGCACCTAGGAACTAGGATGCCTCCCCCAACGAGGGGTGGTTAAGTATCAATTTTGCTTCTAAAATATACGTAAGAGCAAAGTTACCCTTGAAGTTTTTGGGAACTCAATGTTGCCCCGAAAGTCTAGAAACATAGCAATGTTGCTCCACCGTTAATAACCCTAACATAACATTGCTACATTTTATACTTCCAGAGCAACATTGCTCTAAAAAAAAACTTCAAAGACAATATTACTCTTGGAGGTGTATTTCAGGAGCAAAATTGATACTTAACCAAAAAAAAAAAAACTATTTTCCAATATCTTTTATTCATTAAGCCCATAACCCCTTTTTCAGCAAATTAGATTATTTAAATAATCTAATTAAAATATTTGCTAAATATCTTCACCATATCCTTCATTATTTATCTATATATTAGGATTGGAATATTATTTCTTGAGAGTCCTAGTTAGAGTTAGTTTTATTGGGTTATAAAGATCTCTCTCATGTTATTTTGAATTTAGAGTCAAATAAAGAAGAATTATTCAATTTCTTTAGCAAGCATGGCTTGTTCTTCAATATTCTGGCTTGAATACCTTGTAGTTATTCGGGTAATAGGTGTTATAGATAGAATACCTTATGGGTTATCTAAAATTTCCGAGCACTTCCACATCGGAAAGCCTAACTTTTCAAATTAAATTCCATGAGATATATATTTATAAATTTTTTTACAAAAAACTTGGAACCATCATAATCGATATAATCAGTCAACATGTGAAATTTCTAGCAAAAAATACCAATCTCATCAAAATATATATAAAGCTCAAACTGGTCCATATAGTGTAAGAGGTGCGGTATTGGCAAGATATCATTCTGATAATTTATTAGGACTGTTTGGCATCAGTAATTCGGTACTTGGTATTTTTACTCTACTTTTTTTTTTTATATGATATAGATCAATCTTCTTTGTGATTGCTTATACTTTATTTATAGAGTTAAGTATCAATTTTGCCCCTGAAATACACGCTCAAGAGCAATGTTACCTCGGAAGTATAAAAACATAGCAATGTCGCCCTCCGTTAACAGCCCTAACGGTAGACTTTCAGGACAACATTGAGTCCCCAAAAACTTCGAGGGCAACATTGTTCCTAGACGTATACTTTAGGGGTAAAATTGATACTTAACCCAAATGGTAAATATATGGAGCGGAATCATTTTATCACTAAAAGTAGGGGGAAGACATATCCAAGTTAATAGTAAATTTTCTTATTTTTAATACAACCATATGATGGGTCAAATTTGATGTTATTGTGCCTAACCCTAAACATATTTTTTGTATTGATACGTGTTAGTTCTCTGAGTGTTTTGATGATTACTAACGATTGTAAACAATGTTGGAAAGTTTTAACAAAGTTCAAGATGTTTTAAACTTATGTTTTTCAATCTGTCAAAATCAAACTCGAGCCTACTAATGTTGAACTCGAGCCTGGATTTGACAGAGAGTTCAATTTTGCCAAACTAATTTCCAAACTCGAGACTGAACCTGAAGTTTAAAATTAAACCTTTGAGAAGTTCACATGAACTCGAGCCTACTGAGATCAAACTCGAGTTCATCTTTTCCAGAAAGCTTTGAACCTTGAAAATATGTTAAACCTTACACTTGCTCCCTGCAAACCTCAAGTTTGAAAGTTTTCAAAGAAAATTTTAAGAGTATGAACTCGAGCCTGTCATGGCAAACTCGAGTTCATCTCTGGCGGGACAAGTTGTTTCAAACTTGAAGATATTTTCAAACTCTGCACTGTTCTATTGAAAGAAAAGTTTTTCGGTTTGAAAAGTTCACTAATGCTCAAACTCGAGCCTAGCATCTTCAAACTCGAGCCTAGTTTTGGCCGAGAGCTTCCAAAAGTTTTTCAAAACACTCGAACTTGAGCCTAAACAGTTTGAACTCGAGCCTAAAAGTTACCGAGAGCAAAGATCCTTTTAAAATGTTTTTAAACTCTAGAGTTTGCCTTGCAAACCTCAGGTTTGTTCTTTCAAGCTAAAACGAAGTTTGCTCAAAAGTGTCTCGAACTCGAGCCTAACATAAATGAACTCGAGTTCATTTCAACCCAAGAGCATTTCAGTTTTTCAATGTCATGAGAACCTCAGGTTTAGAAGACAAACCTTAGGTTCACACCTTTTGAACTCACATAATTTTGAACACTGAAGCAACGAACTCGAGCCTGTAAGAACTGAACTCGAGTTCGTGTCGCCGGTTCAGGAAATTTGAATTTGGGCATTCCAGAAATCAATGTTATTTGATCCTATTATCTTCCAATATTATTATCTGATATTCCCTGCTATGGTTAACGTTTTTATTAGTGGATTTCAGAGCATTAAAGAATGTTTGGTGAGAGGTTAGAGTATAAAGCATAAAGTAACTCAGAGCATTTATTGCAAAGCTCAGAAAGTTACTCTTCCTGCCCAAATCCTTCTGCACACGCACTCAAAGCATTTAAGGATGTTAGCTGAAACAAGAAAACTCCTCTCCAACGGATTAATTCGCAGAAAGTCAGCCTTGATGACTTGGCCAACTAGATTAGGAGAAAACAAGAGAGAGAAGACCCCAAAACCACTTCAGAACACTTGGGCAACTTCTCCAACGGTCTGATTCAAGCTACGATGGTCATTTAATGTTCTCTAGCTATAAATAGAGTTCATTAACATCTTCACAAGCTGATACACCAACTCTGAACGAAAAATTACTAAGTTCATTTATTGTGTATTAGCTTTCTCTTGTATCGTGTCATTTTGACATTAGTGCTTCAGTGATTATCTTATCCACTCTGTGAGAGAGTTATTACTTGTAAAATCATTCATTGATTGTGAGAATCACAAGTCAGGGGACTTGGTGATTTTGGGTGTATTGATTACAACTTGTAAGGGGGAGTGTGTTCTAGTGAGAGAACAGCTCTTAGTACAGAGTGTGTAATCAATTGTTGAGTTAGTGGATTGAAAATCCCAAGTGAGGCTTGGGGACTGGATGTAGGTCAGAAAAAGGACCGAACCAGTATAAATTGTTGTGTGTCAAGCTTTCCTCCCTTATCTCCTCTGTTCTGCTCTGTTTTAAGTATTTAAAAACAGAACAAGTTTCGAAAATTTGTAGATACCCAATTCACCCCCCTCTTGGGTATCAAGCTCCAATCTATAATACGGATTTAAATTTAAAACCTTATGTTTAAAGGGTCAAATTCCCTTCAATTAGGAAAAACGCCTATTGGTAAATTTTTGCTCCATCGAATCCTTAATATATGATATATTTGAGATCTGATATCGGTCCTAAATATAAATCATATTTTTTTATTATTGTCAATATTTCATTAATTTATTCATATTGATACTCTCTCAATAATAATCAATGAGGAAAGGGAATTAAAAAAGAAGATTAGGGTGTTTTATAAAATATATATTATATTAACTTAATTAACTAACTTCTTTTCTCTGACTAAATTAAGTAAGTATATTTTATATTAAGGACTATATTATTTAAATTTACAATACTTTGTCCATGGCTCTTGCCCTTGTGATTCTTACCATTGAAATTTACTCTAATAACCCTTCTATTATTTTCCTTTAACTACATAGACTTCTTTTCTACTTTTGAAACGTAAATTTTATTCCAAACTACTAACACCATTAAAGAATATACTAAAAAGATTTTGGAAGTATATTCTTTTATTGAAAAATATATTAGAATAAATCTTATTTACTAATTTATACCTCATTATATTAAATTTCCATAATTTATATTTTAATATTAATGATCTATGTAATATTTTTACTAATTTTAGAAAAATATTTAATTAATTTTTTATGTGAAAAATACTAACTTGACTAAAAATTTGAGTTTTTTTTTTTTTTGGATAAACTGAGTACTTTTTCTATAAAAAAAATAATTGTAAACTGAGTAGTTATTTTAACAAACATGTGTTTAAGCAAATATATTTAAAAATTTTGAATTATAATATATTATAATATATGGATTTCAAAATTATATCATTTTATAATTTAATAGAAAATACATACATGCATATACCCAGCCGCGTGGATACATACATCCATACATTCATGCATCAATGCGAAACATTTTAATCAATCATGTATTTAAAAAATTATATCATAAGCAAGTTTTAATAAATAAACGAGATTAAATATGTAAATTTATTGAAAAATAAAATTTATAATCATAAAATTAATTAAGTTTCTAATATGGTAATTAATTTAATAGCATGACAAAAAATTGGAAGTATATATTAAAATTATTTTCTGATTTTGGATAAAGATATGTGATTGAATGATTCTTAAATAATATATAAGTTATGAAGGGGCATTTTGGTTAAAATGACAAGTCAAAGCTTTGGTTTAATGGCCAACTAATAGTTGAGTGTGTAACATCCTGAATTTTGGGCCTAAAGACTAGAGAATAAGCCTAAATTTTGTGGACAACTAAGCCCAGTTCGGGAAGAATCTTAAGAATGTCGAGAGATAAAAAGTCTCTCGGAGACTATGATGTACGACAAAAGATCTAGCATGCATAGGCCATAGAATCAAATTGTCGGTGCAGAAATGCGCATGACACCTATACGATATCATTGGGCTAGTAAAAGATATCATCCAATTATGTCTTGAGGTCTAGGATGATTAGTTGAGCAAAAATGTGTTGTATAGGTGTGTACATTGTATTTCCAGGGCACATTGGTGTACCCTATGTTTTTTGGAGAAGACACAGATATATGGTGTTACTTTGGTGGGTCTCGATATACATGCCGCAATCCCAAGTAAAACCTGAGCAAGATCCTAAGTAAGCACAAAAAAAATGGCTTTAATAAAGTAAGTCATGATGATTAATGATGACACAACTTTTGCGTTGACGCAATGAGGACATGAGACGTGTCGTCTCATTATGACATACTTTTATGTTGGTTCAGTAGAACATGAAACGTGTCCTCTATCATGACAAGTAAAAAATTGCTTTTGTTGGTCAAATAAAAAGGTGGCACGTGTCCCTTCATGATTACAGAGTATGTAAGCACTTTTGTGTTGTTCTAATAAAAGCATGACACATGTCCTATCATCATGACAAGGCATAAAGCTACTTTTATGTTGGTCAAATGGAAGAAGACACATGGCGCATTCTGGACTAGATACATGGCGCGTTCTGGAATGGACATGTGTTCTATTTATATCCTTCACTTATTTGTCTTTAGGCCAATTTCGGCCAAAACATGGAAAAGAGAAGAGAAAGAGAGAGAAAAGCGAGATAGAGAGAAAAGAAGAGGAAGAAGGAGCAGGAGGGAAGAGAAATAATCAAAGGTCGATTTCGCCTTTGATTTGGTATTTTTAGCTTCCGAGGCCTTCTCTAAAGTTGTTTCCCTCAATGAGAGCAACATTTCTGCTATTTTGAAATTTTCAACTGAGGTGTTTGGTGTCATCTACAAGGTAAAGGTTCTGTCGGAACGGAGAACCGACTACTGAAACGAGTAGAGGATTCAAAACTCGCTTGGCGTGACGAGAGGATCGGGAGCTAATTTAAGAATTAGTAAAGCATACAGGTTGTAACTTTAATCTCATATCCTTTTATATATCTGTATATGCATATTTTTACCATGATTGTGAATCGAATCTGGGACACGTGTTGTTACATTTAGTTGTTGTTTTCCCAGCGTTGTGGATCCGGAACTTGCTATGTGCTCTACAGTCATTGCTGTTTGCATATATAACTACATGTTGTAGGAATTGCTGTGTGCTATTTCGCAGTCAACGTTGTGTGTATTATTTGGCTGCTTGTGATATACGTTGAACACTGGTTTGATTAATATTCCTGATTATGGTTAACTATCACATATTGTACATATTTTGAATATGAAATTAACACTGTAACACCCCTACAGTTGTAAATATTGCACTTGTAATTACTATGGAATTAATGAGAAGCTTTATTTTCAATTATTGTTGTTATTAGCATTATTTTGTTTTCTTCTGATCAATTAAATGGTGTAATAATCTAAAGGAGTAAAAGCAAGGGCAAAATAATCAATTCGTGGACCTTAAAATTTTAAATTTTGTTCACCATAAGGAAAAAGAGGAAGTTTGTAGAGTGATGTCCATTCAAGGGAAAAAGAGTCTGAGAAAGATAAAGAAAGTGCAAAAGGAACCACCTGATGGTCGGTGAGACCCACACGGACCGGTAGATCGGGAACTGGACTAAAAAGTGAAGGAAAAAGGGGATTTAAATACCAGAGACCCAATGCGTGGGGCCTCATAGGCGTCACACACTCCCTTTAAACATTGAAAATATTTATTTGGTGAAAAAGGAAGAAAAGTCAGTAGAAAAGTCAAACCGCGGGACCCACATTTGGAGAACAGGGGCAAAATGGGAATAAATCGGTAAAAATTGATTTGGGCAGACATGTGGGCCCAAAATGGTGCCACATGTGTCCAAATGAGCAGGCAAAAAGTTGGTAATTATTAAAGAGTTTTGGGCCATAATTGCAATTTTCAAAAGTTTCGAGCCAACACAGGTAATTTTCCCCAAAAGCATAGAAAAATCTAGATATTTTTGGAGCATGGCGCGCCACTTGGCAGCTGCTGAAGCCCCTGGAAAAATCTAGATTTTTCTTGGAGAAAAATCTAAAAAGTTAGGTCCTAATTGTTACACAAAAGCCAGAAATTTACGCCAGTTAATTCCAGTTCAACCGAATCAAATTCACCTTTATTGAAAAGGTGTTTTAACCTCATCTTTTCACCTTTAAGGGGCGAAAATTCCAGAGAACTCAGGAGGATCAGCCATCCACCATAGCTAGGGTTTCTAAGCTCAAGATTTCAAGTTCCTCCATCAATTCTCCGATTCCAGGTAACACCAACAACTTCATCTCTTGAGTTCTTGTGGAAGAGACGTGCAAATGGTGGAAGCTTGGTTTTGGGGTTAGGTTTTTGCATTTTTAAGGTCACCAAAGGCTCTGGAATGAGGTTTCGTATAGGGATGGTTATGGTTAAAATTTCCAAAGTTAAAAACACCGAAAACACAAAGTTTAGGTTGCTGCCAGTTTCAGAGGAACCCGGGCAACAAAGCTTCTAACGTGTTTTTAAGGGTGCAAATGAACTTTTTTTGAGCTTAAATGTGAAAACTAGACATCTGGGGCATGAGTTTACATATATAATATGATGGATTTAGATAAGATTTACTAGGTGAAATAAATAGTTGAAAAAGGAGCTCGGATCAGTGACACGAATCTGGACCATAGGAGAGAAATCAAGCAACACACCAAAATATTTATACTTTTAGGGTCTAAGTCTATTTTTCCTGAAAAATAGACTTTCTAACGGTTCGAATGGAACCAGTTTCATTCAAATATGATTTTTGTGGAATTTATGAAAAATCTCTAAAGTTGGGATAGAAATAGGGGATTTCTGGAAATATCTTGTGAGCTCGGTTTTAACAAGAAAAGAATGTAGGGGCATTTCTGTAAATACCAAAAATAGTGTATTTTAATGTTTTTAGGTCAAGGATACTTTTAGAAAGGCCACAAAGCATAAAGGTAGTAAAAGCAACATTCACCACACCAGGTAGTAACCTCTTTACTCCGGCACTTTTATGTTTTGATGTATATATTTGCTTGCCATATGTGTGTTTTTGTATTGTTTTGCCAAATATGCACACAGAACATGTTTGTTGTTGTGTCCCTAGCGCTGAGGGTGTCTGCTGGGGTTTGCCTACGTGGCGACTCTGTGGAGACAGGCTTGTGATTCCGGTAATTCCGGGGTCTGTCTTGGTAAGGCGGCCCGACGGTGCGAAGACGTGTTGTGGTATTTGTGTCTGCTTGCATATTGTGGCATATTTATCTCATTATTTCTGTTACACACACTCACATGGTTGCATGCATACACATTTCACATATAGTGCATGAGTATTGATGGTTACTCTAGGGGCCATTATTGAACCTCAAAAGCTTGTGGCGACGCAGGGGACCAAGCCTGAATTAGAAAGGCCTTTTTGGAGAGGTAGGGATGACCGGGCAGTGAAGGATAGGGGATGTCCTATCGTATTTTATACTTTATATTTTGGGATGACTGTACTTAATATCTAGATACTTATTGCTGGATGACTGTAAACTAATCCTCCGGGGACTTTACTTTTTGTTGACTTTTACCTTTTACAAATACGTAATTAGTCCAAACCAATCCTGTGCTCTGCTACGCACACTCTAAATTATCATTAAATGGACTAATATTAAGGAAAAGGTAATATTTAAAAAGGAATCCCTCTAACCAGCCACCCGAAAGGGCGAGGCCGGTGGAGGTGTAACAGATACTAACTTTTTCAGTAGATATCATAAACAAGAATTTTACTTTCCTTTTACAGCTCAATGAGTAATGAACCAAACATTATTCTAAAGATATCACAAACACAATCATAATAATTGTATGTATAATGAAATTTAATAAAATTAACACTTAGATGTGTATTCCACCTACCTCAAAACAAAATAATTGGAGAAAATAAAACATTATAATATGAAACCCAAAAAATATTTTAAAAAAACATAAAGATCTAATTTAATTTCAGCTAAGCAAATAATCTATTATAATATATTTTTAAAAGAGAAATTCATTATAAAATCATAAGACAACCAAATAATAAATCCAAACCGATTAAAATTACCTATTAATCATCCTTTACATAGATGTGATCATCTATTATCAAAACTTAAGACTCTCCCAGAATTATAATCCAAAATTTTCACTAATCAGTACAATATTACCCCTATTAAAAAGAGTAAAACATGTAGAATAAAATACTTAGTTGGGGCCAAATTATTAACTAAAATAAAATGTTATATGATACATATATATATAAATATATAAGATAAGAGAAGGCCAATTAGAGCCTTAACTGGCCATAACATAGTTCCGTCTTAACAAAAAGAATCTCTTTGAAAGCAAATAATTGGAAGTGGAATGTAAAAGAAATCTAGGTCCATGGGTTGATATCCATAAATTATCACATTTACCTTGCCTAAACTAATTTATAATTATTAAAGTGACAAGTTGGCAATGGTTCTTCCATTTTAATCAACCACCACCTTTGCCGCCCATGTAGCGAGATCATGCTGCGTCTTATTGCCATTTATCACATGCCTTCCTCTAGAATCCAGTTTCCTGGAACTTGGTGCGCATTTGTTTTTTATATTTGTTAGATACAGTTCTTGTCATTGCTCACACGTACACCTATTCATTGTTGTCAAACTCACGAGTTAACTATTCGAGTACTTGTCTACACGTCTAATTTAGAATGGTAGCTGTTCAAGATCACATATTATGAAAGTCTTGGTGATTTCACTCTTAGAAGCTCAAATGAATTCTCCAAATGACTTTTTTTTTTTTTTTGGAAGTTTCTCTAGAAAATTCAAATACCAGCAAAGCATTTGCTTTCATTTGGAAATTGATGAACAATGGAATTCCAACATCTAACATTTTGAATTTGCATCATTTAAGTACATCAAATCTGTGTGCATTTGAGTGTGAAGAAGAATAAAGCTGGTTGAATGCCCTTTTGGTTTGGTTGTTCTTTAATCAGAATTCCTACACAAGACTTTTCTGAATTTAAAAGCTGGTTGAAAGAAGTTTCGATAATTATATATATATATATAAAATGATTGGTGTTACAAAATAGTATGCAAAATTATATGCTTGATATCAATCTCATTTGGGAAAAAAGAAGTTGGCAATTCATCAAGGAATAACAATTTCTTCTTAAGCTGTCATTGATTGAAAAGGTAAGGCATTTAACTTCTTTCACCAAATTAGCTTTCTTTGTCGGTATTAATAAAAAGCAATTGATCGACTTAAGTTATGCTTCAGGCATAAATTTCTTCTACCCTATTGTAATGGATGAGATATGATGTTTTATAAATACAAGAGTTGGAGTTTGCATCATCACTGTCATGGGCTTAATTATTTGTTATCATGAAACCACTTTAAAAGAATACTTATACAGCAATTAGACAGTTACAGCCACAGGTGATGCTTTGTTGTCAAAGTGCTTTGTGACATCTCTCTTTTAGTGTGTAAATTCAGAATTCGTTGGGGAAGCATTAGAATTGTCACTCTCTGATTACTGTGTTAGTATAACTTGACTGTAAATTCTTTGATTTATTTATGCCTTTTAATTTTCTTGGTGTTTAAACAATCACATACCACACTCTGGTTTTATTTATAAGTTTTTTTTTACTAAAAAATTTGATCCTATTTATAAGTCTTTTTTAACTAAATAAATGAGATTGTGACAGTTTTGCCTATATTATTGTACCAATAAAAATAGAGAGAGAATAAAGAGTTGAAAGGTACCCATTCATAAATTAAGGTAAAGTTGAAAATTTACCCTATAATCATTAAGCTACCTACCTCTCCTTAGTATGTGTGATTTGATTAAAAAGGACCTATAAATAAGACCAGAGTGGTATTTAGGTTTTTGCTCTTGTATTAAGTATTTCTTAGAAACTCTAATTGTACGTAATATATGGCATGCATTAATCAACATCATGTTATCTTAATTTTAAAAAATTAAGGTAAAAAAACTAATTTATAATCATATATAAAGTAATATGTCGTACAAAAGTGGGATAATTATTATTGTTATTTTGCTGCATATTTATTGTATATTGACATGATCAAATACTAAACGTATCATTAATACAATCTCTGAACGTGTGTGTGTGTGTGTTTGTATATTTGAAAAAAAAAAAAAAAAAAGTCTCTGAGTGTCTGTACTGCATATCTTTTTTGCCAACCAATCTCCAGCTCCGGTTCCCGTGCATATGCAATTATGGCCGAAAGTTGTGCAAGCTATCCATATAAAAGTCGAATACTTTTTGCTCAAAGTCGAATACGAGTGCTATCATTTTATTAGCTTTATAGGATACTACTTTGGTCCTATTTATAAGTTCCTTTTGACCAAAAAAATTTGGTCCTATTTATAAGTCCCCTTTGACCAAATAAATGAGATTGTGACACTTTTACCCATATTAATTGTACCAATGAAAGTAGAGAAAAAAGAAAAAGTTGAAGGTAACTAATCACAAATGAGGGTAAAGTTGAAAATTCACCCCATAATCATTGAGCTAACCACCTCTTCTTAGTATGTGTAATTTGGTCAAAATTGGACTTATAAATAGGATCAGAGTGGTATTGTGTTTTTCTAGCTATCATATGGTTATAAAATTTAGAGTGGTCAATAAATTGATCGGGGGATTGAGTTAAAGGTCAGTAGGTGATATTAGAATCAAATTGGAGTTAATCTTAGATCAAATCGATGAGAAATTAAAAATTTTAAAGTACTTAATATAAATTCTAAAAGAAAATTTAAAAATATTTTTTTTAAAAAAAAAAAAAAGAAACCCCAAAACGGGTTGATATCTTGACTGGACTCGTTCACCAATTTCTAAGCCGATCCGGTCTGATCTGGATTTCAGAACACTGCATAGAATACATTAGCTAAAAAGAAAAAAAAATGTTGAAAAAATTTATCAGTACAAATTTATTATTTAAAGGTCTCTGAAATTTGTTTGAGGACTTATATGTATTACTCCATCCGGTTCTTATTATAAGACCAAATTGATTTCTTTAGAAAAATTAAAGAAGCTAATTAAATTACCTTAGAGTATTTTTATTTTTCTTCTTCAAACTAATTAGTTTGACTAATAAACTAATATATAATCTAAAGATGTATAACATATAATATGATTAAATAATTTATTTAGCTTTCTAAAATTAACTCAATCTTATAATTAGGATTAAGAGAGATAATATATCTTCAATGGGTGCAACTTTTCTTTACCTTGTACTCTCTCTGGTCCTTATTAAAAGACACCAACTAACTTTTCTCACAAACCAATAAAAGTAGATAAAGTCAATAAAGTTGTCCTAGAATTTAAGTAATTTCCAATATTATCCCTACTAATTACACTAAACTCTAATATTATACTCCCTCTGGTCTTTATTATAAGGCATCAACTAACAAGTTTATTTGGTCCTTTTTATAAGGCACTTGCTTGTTCCCAATGAGCATTAATTATTTGTTTCAATGTCTACCCATAATTAATGAGGGTGGTGAGTGAGAGTAATAATTAATACTCCCTCTGGTTTTTATTATAAAGCACCAACTAATTTTTCTCACAAACCAATAAAAGTAGTTAAAGTCAATAAAGTTGTTCTAGGATCTAAGTAATTTCCAATATTCCCCTACTAATTGCCCTAGACTTTAATATTATATTAATTATTTCTCTCACCAACTACCCTTATTAATTAGGGGCAGACATGGAAAAAAACAATTAATACTCATTGGTAATCAGCAAGTGCTTTATAAAAAGGACCAAATGAACTTGCTAGTTAGTGCTTTATAATAAGGACCAGAAGGAGTATAATATTAGAGTTTAGTGTAATTAGTAGGGGTAATTTTGAAAGTTACTTAAATTGTAGGGCAACTTTATTGACTTTAACTGTTTTTATTGGTTTGTAAGATTTGTTAGTTGATGCCTTATAATAAGGACTAGAAGGAGTATTAATTATTATTCCCGCCCACTACCTTTATTAATTAGGGGCAGACATATAAAAAAATAATCATTGCTTATTGGGAATAAATAAGTACCTTATAAATAGGACTAAATAAACTTACTAATCGGTACATTATAATAAAAACAAGAGGGAGTACTACATTACTAAAGTCAAGTTACACACGACTGCCGAAGCCTTGCTGTCTTAGTGGCATGGATATCACGCCTTTGTGGGGACTGAGAGCATGTTCGATCATCAAAAAAGGTTATACATAACTAAAGAGTGTTACAAGATCAATTGAGTACCCTCATCTTTAGATACTAAATTTTGTAATTTAAGGAGGGAGTCAATTAACAGTATTTTTAATTTAAGGACAGAATCAAAGAGAGTATTCTTAAAATGAAATATTAGAAAATTATGTGAAGCATATATATTAGTCATATATTTAATGATCAAGGTTTACTGTGTATCTAACTATCTAATACACTTGTATAATTATAACCATTATACAAAACAAAACAAGTACAAAATGAATTATAATTATAAGTTCTTAAAATGAAATATTATAATTTTTTTTCTCCTCCTTACTAAATAGTTCATAGAAACTTTTTAATATTTCAAAAATATATTCTTAACAAAAAGAAATATTCTTCTCATTAATGACAATTTGGTCAATATCCTTCTTCTTACTCCCTCTCCTCAAATCAGACAAGCCCTTAATGTACAAAGTCACATTTATTATAATGGAGTATTATTTTGATCTTTTTTTTAAAAAAAAAACACTTCAAATTTTAAAAAAAGATAAAGATATTTAAGGAAAAATCATTTGACATGTATATATAATTTCCCTCAATTTTTAATTTGGCATCTATGTGTTTTTTTCCTTTTAATTAAATCATTTATTTTTGCCCTGTTAGACGGTTAACTCCAATATATAAGCTAATTGTGTTAATAAAACAAAATTAAGAATTTAATTAAGAGAAAAAAATATATATAGGTGCTATATTAAAACTGAGGAAAAGTATATAAAATGATTTTTTTTCCTCCTTAACAATATTACCTTGAGGGTCAATTTATTAAGTATCAATCTATTAATGAAAAACTTGAAGTCACGATTCACAATCTAAATTGATTGATAAGCATATATGTATCGCTAGCGAAACCTTTTTTTTTTGTTTTTTTGCCAAGATCGCTAGCGAAACTTTAAGAACTTACTGTTCCATGCATGACATCTATCAAATCTAGTTTTGCAAATAAAATAATTACTTATTGCTTTATGCTCGAAAGCCATGCATATATTATTCTTGTTTTGATGTAATATGTATGGCAAAGATTCTTTTTGACCAAAATAGTCGATATGGATAATATATATTAACCATTGTTTTGAAAACCAGTTTCCGGTATTTTTTTTAAAACAAAAAAAAATCAATTTTTAAAAAATTTCTTTAGAACCGTATACATCAGTTTAGCTTTGATTTGACTCCGGTATGATCTACTGACCCTTAACTCAGTTCACTAATAAGTTTAGTGATCAGTCTAGATTTCAGAACTTTGATTTAACACAATACCACAAATACCATCAAAGCTCCTTATCCGACAAAAAAACATCAAAGCTCCTTATCTATTGTCCTATGTGATTTTATTATACAAATATTGAATGTCTAGTGAAAGGAATTAATTATTTTAAATTGTTTTTTTATTGTTTTTTTAAGTTTACAATCATAATTTTTTGGTCCCTATGATTTCATAAGGATTTGATAGGAGTTTAACAATGTTAACTTTAGTTAATGTACAATTAAGTATATGATTCAAAATAAAAAAACTTATTAAAAAATTTGGGAAGCAAAATAAAAACTTGTTGGGACCAAAACTAAAATTCTTTATAAAAATTGGGACTAGAATCAAAATTAAATTCTTGTTCCATACTTTTATGGAGTTTTGGTTTTATTTCATATGCCTAATGATGTTGATTATAGTGAATACTATTAGACTCTGACCAAGTTCTTATAAAGTTATAGGAATTAAGAGACACAATTTGAAACTACATGCATAATGCTATCTCTAATAATTATCGTAGCTACATACTCAGGGCTTGAATACGAAACCACGGGTTAAATGGAAACAATCCAAAATTAGTCAATCCAAGCGCTCAATGATTGGTTTTTATTTTTTATTTAAAATTTGAATCATTTTATTATCTTTTTCTAAAATTTTTAGATAAGTTAAATCTTGAAGATTCTCAAGAATTAAAGTAAATTATTTATTTTAAGCAAAGTTTTATTGTTTAAGTGATTTATTTTTACTTTATAAATATGAAAAGCAAATTTTATTATATCTAACTATTTAGGACAATTAAGTTATGAGCATTATCTTTTGTACCCAAAATTACAAGAAATATAAATTATCATTCATTATTTGGGAAAAACACCTGTAGGAGAAGTGTATTATCATGTTACACACATAAAATGGTTAGATCCATATATATATATAATTGGCATTATATATATATGTGTGGGTCTCACTATTTCATATGTGTAGGAATCTTCTTCTTCTTATGCAACATGAGAAGTTTAAACCCCTTCATATTTTTAGAATTCTACTCAATTTTATTGATGTGGTTTTGATATTGATGTTTAAATTTTAAATTCTAAGTTTACATATCTGATGTGATATGTTTTAAAGCAAAATATTTTGCTTAAATTTGACCAAAAAAAAAATATTTTGCTTAAAAAATATGCTGATATTCCTTTTTTTCCCATTAATTTTGGGGTTTCTCGTGAAATTCAAGTTATTCCTGGCTTGTCCTCCTTAAACAAGTATTATAGTTTGAGTTGAAATACTCAGGCAAAAAAGAAAAGTTTGAGATTGAAACATTTGCAAGGTGTGAGAATATTCCACACTTGTATAATTGATCCCATCCGGCGTTTCCCTGAGTAGAAAATGTTTATTTTTGTCTGAAATCTAAGATTTTAATAAATTTTATTCTCAAAATTCATATATCTGAATTAAACTCTTCCTATTAACTGTACATAAAGTGTTAAAAAAAATTTCTTATCTAGAAAATAGTATCAAATACAAATTAAAAAAATAAATTTATTTTAGAAAAACTGATAAATATCTTTTTACAAATAATTAACTTAACTAATTTTTTTAAAATTATTATATTAATTCCTATACTTAGAATAATAGGAAATATCAATAACGCGACTTCTTAAAAAATAAAAATGAGTTAAAAAGTTTTTTTATTTTTTTTTTAAAAATACTCCATTGCTTCAAAAAATAAGAGTCAGACTTATAAGGGGTGTGTTTTTTATACATGATCCATTTTATTTGTGTCTCATCATTTAATATTTTTCCAATTTCACTTCTAATTAAATATATGCTCCTGTCATTTTTTTTTCCCACTCACTCTCCCTTCCACTCATCCTCTCCATAAATAAGGCTTTTTAAGAAAGTAATCCCTCTAATGCTTATCATAAAACACCAACTAGTAATTGTATTTTGTTTTTTTTATAAGGCACTTACTTATTTCCAAAGTGTATTAATTTTTTTTGTATGTCCATAATTAATAAGGGTAGTAAGTGAGAGAAATAATTAATATAATATTAAAATTTAATCCAATTAATAAAGGTAATATTAAAAATTACTTGAATTCTAGGATAACTTTATTAGCTTTAACTATTTTTATTAATTTAATCCAATTAATTGATGCCTTGATGAGAGGGAGTAAGAAACTATTTAGCTCTTATATTTTAAATTGGAAAAGAATCAGTTAGTCTGAAAAGAATAGTATTTAAAAAATAATAAAAAGGAAAATAAAAAAGAAGTAGCCTACTGAATTAACAAAAAAAAAAAAACATCAGTACCTATTTTGACAAAGAAAACAAAAAACATCAATACCTATGACTACATTAAAACTTGGATCATTCTGATTTTAGAGAGACCAATGCCTCGAAAGGTGAAACAAAAGTAAAGCCAAGGTTGAGGACGGCATTAATCCGAAAAAGTAGTCTAGGATCTGGTATGGTCACCACCAGAATCAAGGAGTCAAGAGACGCAAATCTCAACGCATAAAAGCGACATGTATTGTTTTATACGGTATATCACCCTCCCTTTCTAAACCGATTCCGTTTCTGCTCAGTGCTTGGTCACTTCCCTGCTGTAGTGAAGCTCAATAGCGCCTCCCATGGACGACGGCGTAAGCGAGTATCGTCAACTCTTCGTCGACGATGCCGATTTGTACAACCGCCTCATACTCGGCACTCTCTTGCCTGATTGCATGTGGCTCTCCCTCCCTCGTTTCTTCCAGACATGGCTTCGCAACTACATTGGTGGAGTACTCGTTTACCTCCTCTCTGGCTTCTTCTGGTGCTGCTACATCTATAAATTGAAGCGCAATGTTCATGTTCCAACTGGTATTTTATTTTTCTGTTTCTTTCTAGCTTTCTCTTCTTGTCAATGTCTGGCTTGGGATTCATCGTCGTCGTCGTCGTCATCGTCATCTTTTTCCTGTCATTCTACGGTTCTATGATCTTTTTCTGTGACTTTTACAGTCCACGCTTCTTTTTATTTAGTTCTGACCTTCTAGGCTGAAAATTTCAAGTTCAATGAGGTGTTGTTTTTTCTTGTCCTGTTCTTATCTGGCTCTGATGCTATCTATCATAAAGTTTAGTTTTCTTTTACATGGGAGTAATTTATTTCGTTTTCCTACCTATTTCGTTTTTGTAATTTATGGTACTAGTATCGTTCGGTTAATATCCTGGATCTTGTTTCCTGCAATTTCTTTTTTTTAATGACTCTGTACTTTTCTTGATTGAGTTACAAGAATTGTTTGGTTTTTGTGAGATTTCTCTTCTCTGTTCGGCATTAATGGTTTCTTGATGAGAGTGATTAATTAAGAGGAATAATTTCTTTTCCTTCATTTCTCTTATTATCGTTTGAGCATCCTAACATTTCTTCTTTGGAATTTGGCAATTGGCTACACAGGGACCAATTCTCGGGTTTTCCCTTTTAAATATTTAGGCATGGGGTTTTACTGGGATTACAAACACCTTTCAACCGACATTATGTTATCATTGACACGCCTATCCTATGTGGATAAGGCAAGTTTTTCAATAACTGGTGATGAAGATATAGGGATTTATTTTTTTCCATTTTTTTTTTCTGTACAGCTTCAAGCAACTGTTATTTTAAATCTGTTCCAGTTCAGGACAAAATCATTGAACCAATCATCATGCATGTCCCTGCGAAGAAGATATTTAATTTGTTGAGCTTCTGCTTTGATAGACTATCAAGTTTCAGAAGAGGATTTCATTAGTAATTGTTTACTGATAGCAAAAATCAATCTGAATCCTGTTCCACCTTTGAAGCCTACTTTTTGCTCAGCAGTAACATTTTAACGTAGATTCTAGAAGAGAAGTTATGTGCATTTTGGCTAACTAGTAACAGTAATTTGGCCATGAAAGGTCATTTTCAAGTTGGTTGGCTCGTTGTCCATTTGGTAGGGTGGCTATTTGAAGCATCAGTTAGTATATTATCCTTTACTGTAACTTGGACACCTTCACATAGTTACGTTTCATCATTCTTAACTAGATAAGCTGATATCAACATGTCTGTATATCTGCTGTAAATCAAATTAACCTTACTACATGCTCACCAGTGGAAGGATGAAGTAATCTCTTGGACCATTGATGACAAATAACTAAAAATACTTTTGACCTGTACTTGGTTGGCTCTAGATTCCATGAAGTTTTTGCTTTCTTTTTGTTTTGGGTGTATGGTTGTCTGTTTATCTCAACATTTCAGGATCCAACTTATGCATAGAGCCTTTTGTAATGTCTTTTTAGTCAATACATTGAAAGGCTTTTCATTGCAGATGCCATTCCCTCTCGTAAAGCCATGCTCTTGCAAATATCTGTTGCAATGAAAGCGTTTCCTTGGTTGTCTGTTCTTCCAACTATTTCTGAGTACTTCGCAGAAATTGGCTGGACAAAGTGTTTTCCAAGAGTAAATAATATCAGCTGGTTTGCCTTCCTTGCATATTTCACCATTTACCAAATTTTTGTGGAGTTTGGCATTTACTGGGTGCATAGAGAGTTGCATGACATAAAACCGCTTTACAAGTATCTTCATGCTACCCATCACATCTACAACAAACGGAACACTCTTTCCCCATTTGCTGGTAAGAACATGATATACGGAAGTTTCTTTAATGTTGTAGCTGGACTCTGGTTTTTGTTTTGTAGTTCAAATTCAAATTAGCTGGAATATGCAAAAACAACTCATTGTCTTGATACACATACATACACACCCGTTTGAAAATTATGGGTATACTATTTCTCTTAACATTCTTTAGCTCGGAAGCTTCTTCCTGCTCGACTAAACATTAATTCACATATACAAGTATATTTTCAGACACACACAACACACAACCAATAAATGTATCAGCTACATCGTTACTAACATTTACCAGTTTTCTCTGCAAGGTCCGTATGATTTCACTAGAGGGATGGGCTGACTGATTTTTCTTTGCTCTGAATTTCAGGTTTGGCATTTCATCCTCTTGATGGGATCCTTCAGGGATTGCCACATAGCATTGCTTTGTTTATCATTCCAGTTCATTTAACTACACACGTAGGGGCTATATTCATCGAGGTGATTTGGACTGCGAATATACATGACTGCATTCATGCCAACTTGTGGCCTGTCATGGGCGCCGGATACCATACCATCCATCATACTACGTATCGCCATAACTATGGCCATTTCACCATTTGGATGGATTGGATGTTTGGGACTCTTCGTGACCCCAAAGATGATGAAGGTAAGGTGATGTGATGATTTTGACTGTCATCAATCGCCTAACTGCTGCTACAGTGTGTACATTGGAAGATATTCTTATTTCGATTCAGTCCACAACAGGTCTAGTAGATCAAATTAATCATGAATGAACATACAGGCTTTCCAATGTTTTTTTTATGCCTGTATGTTCATCAATCATTGCTTTGGTCTATCAATATAATTTAGAATGGGTTGACTTAGAAATTCATCCTTCTCCTTCTGTGGTAATCTTGGAATCTGGATCTTCTCTTTCGAAGCATGAGGGATGTTCTTTTGTGTTCATGAAATTTTTGTTTTTTGAAGCATCCATTACAAGGTGACTGTAGAAATTAGAAATGCAAAATCATGGATGCATGTTTGGATTCACAGTCTCTGAATCATCTGATAGTGTAAATGAATGTCACTGGAGTTCCAATTTCTGGTTGTGTCACACAGTATCTGAGAGAACCCACTAAGTACAAATAGAGAATGGTAGGTCCCTTTTCTATTATCACAAGTGTGGCGTACTATTTACTTTCTATGTCTCTCTACATTCAGTTCAGTTTTTCAATTTAAGTGCACTTTAGTATATCTGATTTGATGTCTGAGATAGTTATAAATTCTATGAATGCATTTAATACTCTCTTCAGTCTTATTTCAAAGATACTTTTGATTAAATCATTACAATATACTCTCTCCGGTCCTAATTATAAGAGTTAGTTGACTTTTTTGGAGAGATTAAGGAAGCTAATTAAATTACTTTAAAATATTTTTCTTTTTCTTTTTTTCTTCAAACTTATTAGTTTGATTAATAAACTAATATATAATCTAAGAATATTTAACATATAAGATGATTAAGTAACTTATTTAGCTTCCTTAATCTCTCCAAAAAAAGTCAACTAACTCTTATAATTAGGACCAAAGGTAGTATTAAAATTACTTTTAATTGAAGATATTAAATGGGGGGTGGGGCTTTGTTTGTTTGTTCTTTTGCTCATAAACGCTTCAAACATATGAATGCATTTAATACTCTCTTCAGTCTTATTTCAAAGATACTTTTGATTAAATCATTACAATATATTAAAATTACTTTTAATTGAAGATATTAAATTTTTTTTTTTGGGGGGGGGGGGTGTGGGCTTTGTTTGTTTGTTTTTTTGCTCATAAACGCTTCAAACATTTTGTTAGGTGGTTTACTTAAATTGTTTTCAGAAAGTGTATGATAATTGATTGGGAAAAACTTTATAGCCTATAATTCTGCAAATATACGAACTAAGTAATAAAGTGATAAGAAAAGTATCATTCTCACGAGGACTTAGTATCACAAACTTTAGTTAAGCATTAATTTTACACTTTCGATCAAGTTGAGCAAACCAAATTGAATTTAATTAAGAGAAAAGAAATTAAAAATAAAATTAAAATAAGAAAACTTCCCCAATAATCAAATGAACAACCTAAAGTCATAAATACCTTGTTTGTTTCTTAGATTTTATCCCAATTAAATTAATTTTGACTTAACTGAATCAGTTAACCTAGAGTATTAATGTCTATAAAAGCCTTCCGATCCATTTATATGTTTATCTTAATTAATTATGTAAGGCTCACCCTAATTTAATTATGCGGAGCTTCTAAGTATATACCTATTAGAGACGCAAATTAAATTAAAATTTAATTCCATATTATTTAATCCAAGGTCAATTTAAAATTCTGTCTTTCAAGTTCAACTCTAAATCCCTAAAACATACTTAATGATGATCAATCAATAAGCAATAACAATAAAGACAAGATTAAATAAACTGAAATAAAATTAAGTAAAACCAATCCGTGGGAATAATATCTAAAACCCAAACAAGTTCATAGGTTCTCTCGGTTGCAAAACCAACTAGTTACACATTGCTCTAATAAAATCCATAACAAAAAGATAAAAATTCAGGTTCAAAGAATGAGGAGGAGGAGGAAAGGAAGTTTTTCCGTCGCCTTACAGTTTTCTTGTCCTTCCGTTGAGATGATGAAGAGAACTGAAATACTCAAGCGCTACTCCTCTGCTTCTTCATTCCTTCTTGTTCTGCGTCTCTCCATCCTTCCTCTTGCTTCTTCATTTCTTCGTATATATAACCTAAATTTAATTTAGGTCATGGGTCACTGATTCTCCTTTTCTTATTAAAAAGATATCTTATATTTTGTAATCTACTCCACTAGATCACACAATTAATTTTGTTTCTATTTTTCTTGCGTCGGACCACCGAGTTTGACTGATTACATATCATTTTAATTGTTTTTTTCTACTTCTTTCCAAATTAGCTAATATTTCTTGCAAAATATAATATGAAATAAGTAGATTTTATATCAAAATATCTTTTTATCCTATAATGATAGTAGAATATATAAAAGATAATACAATAGGTATATAATATCAATAAATCCAACTAATTCTCATAAAATATACACATATTTAATCATAAAAATATACCTATCAATAATCTAGTTCGGAGACACAACTTTTGAATCAGTTTTGTACCTAAACACATCTTGAAAGATTTGTATCACCAAAATTAGATTAGATCAAGTAAATAGGAAATGGAAATAATACCTGCTAGGGGCATTTTGAAGTGAGACTTGTAGTAGTGTCTTGTAAATTAATTTACCTTTTTTTTTATAAATTAAAATTTCTTAGTAATGAATCAATGGTTTGAAACAGTCTTGTCTATTTTCCACTAACGAAAGATGCTTGTAATTCATGATTACTTTTTTGATTCACTAGATAGGAAATTAATGTTTCCAGATAAAAGGAATTGGGTAAAGAACATTATTTTATTTAGGAAATAATTTCGTATTTTATGTTTTAAAAAAGGGTTAAAATGTAAATTTAACAACAATTTTTTTTTAAAATGTGTATGACACAGTAAGGTTTTGTTGGGGGCAAACTTACAAATAAACTTTTTAACAGGGGTAAAAATAACAAAACTTGTTACTTTAGTATTGTGGGGTCCATGAAGTCTGTTCTCTTTTTTCCACGTCATCGCTATGACACTCACTTTTTCTCTCCCTCAGTCAACAGGCCTCGTAATTCACCAATAAGTTGCAGAATCTCTGATAAACCAACACCACCACCTAAAATAGACACAGACACACAGTATTAACGATTTCCGTATGGGACGGCATGTTAGTGACAAACCCAAAGCAACACATAGTGAAGATCTCTTAAGGTCTTGAGCAAAAAAAAAAAAAGATCTCTTAAGGCAAAATTTCACTTCCCATAACTCTCATCTTCATCATCTTCGCGTGCCACCGATGGATGTCAAGTACCATTTTCAGGACCCAAATTCTTAAGGCAACGATTTTTGTGCTCTCATGTTTGCATCGCTGCCTTCGAATTGCTCCCATTTCCACAACCCAAATACTTCTTCATGGTTGCAAAATTGCTCCCAATAGTGGCCAGCGGGCGTGAGGTGTCAAAATTGAGTTTCTATGTAAATATAGAAGGGGATTGTAGAAATATAAATCATAGAAACGACACGAAACGTAAAATTTCTATTTTTTACTATTTAAAGTCAAAACTTCAAATTATATAAGTATGTGTGTGTGTATATATAAATATATATGCATGGAAAAGAAATTATAAATCATTACTCAAAATTTAATGAATAACTTCACATTTAAAAGATATAAGTCATATAACTATATAGAACATTTAAAAAAAAAAACTTACATAGATAACTATAGAAATACATTAAAAACTATATATAATTATCCAGTCTTTACTCTCCACTCTCTAGTAGTCCTAAGTCCAAGATGCATGATGGAAATAGGATTTTCAACTTTTCATCCTTTTTTTGGGCCAAAAAAAGAAGTGAAGATGAAATATCATCTAGAGAGGGGTGAATAGATGATTATAAAAAATCTTTCGCTAAAGCTCAAGAACATAAAATAGAGACAAAGAAGAACAATGAACACAAGAGATTATACTAGTTCGGTCCAACTCTTAACCTATGTCCAGTCCTCAGAAACACTCTGGGATGTCACTATCTTGAAACTTGATTACACCCTTTGTAACTCTCAAGTAATCCTCTCACCAAGACTTACTCCTCTTTACAAGTTGTAATTAAATAAATACAAACACAATTACACACTCTGTACTGGAGATGATCCTTTCACTAGGACTTACTCTCTCTTACAAATTGTAATTATACACCCACAGTTAAGGTTCCACAACCTTAAGATTTAACTGATAAAGAAATAATCAAATAGTGTTTAAACTCCTCATTGAGTAGATAAATGATAAACATTAAAGAACGGAGAAATATTTGAAGATATTAAATGAAAGAATAGATTGCAATAAGTTCGTAGTGAATGCGCAGAGTTTCGGTAATTGGCAAATTCAATGCTTCTGGTATCTATAGTTGTTGGAATTAATGACCGTTGGTGAAGTTTGAAGATTAACCGTTATGACTCTTGAATATAACTATTAGACAAATGAAGCTTCATTGGTCACTTTCTCTATTAATGATTTTGGTCTTCTCAAACATTTTTCATTCCTTTTGTTTTACTCGTTGAGAAATAATATTTAACACGCGAGCGGAATATCAGTAAATGCTTTACATTGATAAGAGAAATGGGTTGCCAAGGATATCACTGGTTTTGGCATTTGCATTTAATGCGTTTTGACACACAAATCACTTTATAACAATTTGTTGTTAATCCGGGTTATAATCATTTGAAACTCATTAATAAACTGATTAAAAGCATTTAAGAATATAAATGAGTAATGATTTGAAGAAATAAAATCATAATCAGTTGATTTAGATTTTCCAGAGACGGTGATTTTGGAAAATAGAAAGATATGACTCTAATTAAAAAGAAGTTGCCTAGAGGCATATTGACTCGAGGCATTTTAGCTTGACTCGAGGTAAAAATAAATTGGTTGAAAATCACGTTGAAAAGATTTTGCCTTGAGTTAAAATATGATGCCCAGAGTCATGTGCCTAGAGGCAACTATTATTTGACTAGAGGCAAAGTTGTTTTTGGCATAATAACGAGATTGATGAGTTTGGCTAGAGTCAATTATTTGACGCCTTGAGTCATGAGAGGAATGCCTAGAGTCATATTGCCTGGAGGCAATTATTAAATGACTAGAGGCAAACACTTTATAAGTAGAGGCAAAAACGCAAGTTTGAAAAGAATGTCTAAAAGAAGTTTTGCCTTGAGTCATGACTTGGATGCCTTGAGTCATATTGACTAGAGGCAAGTCACTTAATGATTAGAGGCAAAAACGCAAGTTTGAAAAAAATGTCTGAAAGAAGTTTTGCCTTGAGTTATAACTTGGATGCCTTGAGTCATATTGCCTAGAGGCAATTATGAGATGATTAGAGGCATATTAGTTTTAGCATAATAACGAGATTGCCATTAGATGTCTTGAGTTAAATAATGGATTCCTCGAGGTATAAAGAAAATGCCTTGAGTTACATACTTTGAGGCAATAATTATATGACTAGAGGCAATGTCATTTTCCAAAGTTCAAAAAAACGCACAAGAGATTTTTAACTGGAGGCATGACATAAATGCCTTAAGTCAATTATTAAACGACTAGAGGCAAATCATCCTAAGTTTAGAAATCGTTTTATCAAGGAAAACAATTACCTAGAGGCATATGAATAACTGACTCGAGGTACCTCTGGCGCGAAGAAAAGATTTAAAACATTTGAACTTGATAACTCGATGCATATTTAATATACCTAGAGGCAAATCTTTTCAACACTTTTAACTCCAAGTCAAACCATATTTACCTCGAGGTAGCAAAGAGAAAACATTTGAAATTGAAGCATATAATTCGAGGCATTAATTATTTGACTGGAGGCAACTTGAAATTCCAAATTTTCATCGAAAATTAAGATTTAATTACATTATAATTGTTATCATCAAAACATTAAAAATATGAGAATCAACAAATTCATCCTTTTTTTTTTTGTTAAAGTAAATAGTTTTTACGTGTTTAAGCTGCATTTCTACCAATTTTTGTTTAAGTCTATTTTTACTTGCATTTTAGCACGCATAATCATAATAAAAACGTAAAAATGTAAGTTTTATGTTTTTATACTAATTTTTGATAATAATGGGTGTGAGAAGAAGAGAGGGTGAGAGTTGATGGACAAAGGAGAGATCCCTTGATGGGCCCCACAATATCAAATTTCCCCCAATTACCTTTTTTGTTTTTTCCCCATCTTCAAAAATATGTTTTATTTTTCCCCCCACCAAAATCTTATTTTGCCAGACCCAATTTTGGACAAACATTATGGTTACTTTTTAAAAATCATGACAAAATATTAAATAATTAAAATAGTAAATGCTTATTAAAGAAATCAAAGAGAATTTTTTTAGCACTCCCTTGGGCCGCGTGATAGGACCAATGACAAGTCAAAATCGAACTCATTTGGAAGAAAGCAAATTGGAAGTGCTCGGTTTTAACTCGAGACTCGAGAGGTGTACTCCTCTATCTTATTTATCCTTGAGAACGATTTTTTTTTTTTTTAAAAAAGGAAAATCGCAGTATGCCCCTAAGAAAAAAAGTACTAAAAAAGTCATAATATATGATTTATTATTTAAAAATTCTCAATGGACTATATTTAAATTATGAAATTACATGTTTCCTTCCATTGACAAGTCATTATATTATTATAGACAAATTCATCTGTTGACAAGTTTATATGCCATATTAACATGTCATAGTGTTACTGCTAACAAATATATCTGTCATATACTCATATTGACAACAGGGGCAAATATATAATTTCAAAATTTAAATCTATATCACTGAGGTTTCTTGAGAGTTTTTAGACCGTGAATTATAATACAGTGAATTTTTGATTTTTTTTTTTGTTCTCTAAGACCATATTGGGATTTCCCTTTTGATAAAGTGGAGAGAGAAATTTTTTATATGAATGTACAATTTCACCATTCATTTATTATTGAGGTAAAGGAGCAAAAATACACATATACTCTACCCTCAAGAGTGGCCAACATCATATGTATTTTTTAGGAACGAAAATACACATGAGCTTTCTAAAAAAGAGCAAAAACACCACAAACGTTAATCTCTGTTACATTTTCATGTGGACCCCATAATTCAGGCGCTGATCCACACCTTCTTGTTTCTCTCTTCCTCTCTCTCATTGACATTGTTTGCTTCTCGTCTAATTAAATGAAGCACCTCCTCTCTCTCCAAGCATGCATATTTTCATCTTAGGGCGAGGGGTGGGGCAACTTAACAGAACCACTGAATCGCTTATCCTTTTGTGGATCATAGTTCTTCAGACCAATCTGGAGCTCAATGGTCTCAACAAATTTGCGGATTGCATTCTTGGAATCATTCATGATTCCAGAGACAGCTTCCCTCACGGCATCACTCTGAAGCTTACTGCAAGTCAACCCAAAAATTGAAACCTAATATATCTTCCGCATGGCATAAGAGATATCCAAATATTCAAGGGCAACAATTCACACTGAAAAATTTTCAGCACTATTTTGCTTTTCATGTTAAAACATATGGCCCAAGATGAAGATGGATATCGAGACAAAACTTTGAAACTAGAACAGCAAGTTGAGAACTTCGAAAGTGCTCACATAAACGAAAGGCAGTTGAATATTTCCACAATGCAAATTTGAGAATTCATCAAACATTATTTTTAACTATACAAAGTACGGACTCAAAACCACAACATCTAGTCGCTTCATCCATTTTCACACCCACGAAGGTATCCAGCTCTCCTTCCCGTTTCTCCCACTTATTACAGGCGGAGGATAACTCACTCTCTCCCCTGACGCCGTATTCGTGGCTTGCATGTTACTTCCCATGCCCTTTATGCCCCTTCTTTTTACCTCCTCCACTGCTGGCTCCGCTTTTTTCATTCCCAGGAGCAGTTGGAGGTGCTTTATTTAATTAAACCAGAAGCAAACAATGTCGATGAGAGAGAGGAAGAGAGAGACAAATCTTGAAAGAAGAAGGTGTGAGTTAGCGCCTGAATTGTGGGTTCCACGGATGAAAAAGTAACAGAGTTTAAAGGAGGTTAACATTTGTGGTATTTTTGCTCTCTTTTAGAAAGCTTGTGTGTATTTTCGCTCCCAAAAAAAGCATATGGTGCTAAGTGCTATTGAGGGTAAAATACATGTGTATTTTTTGCTCCTTTACCCTTTATTATTGTATTGACTTTGCTATTTTGTGCCATAATATATAACAAATAAGGGTAAAGTCATTACTACAAAAAACGTAAAAAAACGTCCTGAATTAGAGGCAATTAACATTGTTTTTGAGAAGGACGTCTGACTGGGGGTAGTTGTAAAAGTAGCCTATAAGACGTCCTATGTTAAATACAGGACGCCTTAAAAAAGGCGTCCTATAGTTCATTCAGGACACCTTTTTTAAGGCGTCCTATGTTAAATACAGGACACCTTAAAAAAGGTGTCCTGTATTAAGCATAGGACGCCTTAAAAAAGGCGTTCTGAATCAACCACAAAACGCCTTTTTAAAGGTGTCCTGTATTTAACATAGGACGCTTTATAGGCTACTTCGGGCCTCCTGTTTTTAAATTAGGACTTCAATATTATATATAAGGCGTCCTAGAGGTAAATTTAGGACGCCTTATATTATAAATTTTTTTTTAAAAAAAATTATCCCTACTATTTCGTGAGCTATTTAATTACAACTGAAACCTGTAAACGATGATAGAACAATGCAAATAAGATAGATGCAAAAACCAACAACAACAACAAGGCAATAGACAACCAGCAAGACCAACAACAGCAACAAACAAACAACAGCAAGTAACCAAAACTTTTAAGACCCAATAAGATAGATCAGTTTAGACCAAAACACACTTAGCAACCAGCAAGACCAACAACAACAAGTGACCAACAACAGCAACAACAAACTATTATACTTAAACTGACAAAAAATTCAACTTTCAGCTCCGAGTTTCAATTCCAATACAGAACAAAGATCACAGCAACAACAAAACTCCAAATGATTGATATGCTTTTCAGGGCTATTAACAAATCTGAGTTACCAATTCCGCAGAAACCAAGAGTATTAAAAGCGAACAAGGCAACACATGATTTACATATCTATATGCGTTGAAGAAAATTTGCAGTCAAAGCGTCTCGAACTGTATCGATCTCTTCCTCCGAGCACTGATCCAGACTATCAAAAAGCTATAAATTGGAAAACAAAGTATGAGTTAAACCAATGAAGTGAATGAAATAATTAACTCAAGTAGAACAAAAAATATTATCATTTGAGAAACACAGAGCGATCACGTACGTTTTGAAAACTTGTAGTACGTCCGCTCCTAATGATGGTATGCATATAAAACATAACGTAGTATCCGCACTCAAAGTTCCCTGGTTGTTTTGAGCACTATAAATCAAAAGCAAATTGTTAAAACAAATAAAAGTATATCGAAAGCTACCATTGTGTCAATAAAATAACTTGAATTGAAACTACTTACTTTCAGATAAAACCACTTCGGTCCACCCTGCTCTGCTGCTCCAGCAATCGATCTAGCCGCCCTGAATGCAGTATCATTAAAATGGAAATTAACAGACATGAAAACAAATCATATAAATGAAGAATCAATGATTTAGACAAAAATTTACTTACTTGGAAAACATGGATTTGATTTCATCGTTTGGCCTACCACCACGTAAGGGATCAAACCAATAACATGCGTTCTTGGAGGGGCAAACTACAATTTATGCCTCTTCTTCTCTCAATAGAAAACAGAACTAGCAGAAAATATCTTTATAGGATTAAAAACAGTACTTGAAGTGAACACTAAAGTTAGGGCACAGAGCACGGGCTCGTCAGAGAAAGGAGAAGGGGGAGGCGCTGGAAACAAAGATTGCAAGCCGACGGACACCGCGAAGAGGGAAGACGGAGGAGACGGAGTCGTCGTATGTGCACAATGTGAGGGCAAAATGAAAGCAGGGGAAGAGTGAGGGTGAGCGCGCGATCGATTGGGGCATTGGCTAGGGTTTTGTTCGCCCTGAATGAGAGAGCCGGGGGGACGGGATTGAGTGTGCGAGGAGACGAGTGAATAACCAGATTAGTGTGAGAGTCTATCGAGGAGACGAGTGAATAGATCGATGTGAGTAATTCTGAAAAAACAAAAAATTATATTTTTTGGCGTCCTGAACATTGCCTAAGGGCACCAAAAAATTCATTCAGGCGTCCTATACATTGTATCAGGGCACCAAAAATTTCATTAAGATGTCTTGTACATTGACTCAGGGCGCCAAAAAATTCATTAAAACGTCCTTATACATAGTCAGGGCGCCAAAAAATTCATTAAGACGTCCTGTACTCGTCTTAGGGTGCCAAAAAATTCATTAAGACGTCCTTGTACATATTCAGGACGCCAAAAATTAAAAAAAAAAAATTCCCATCATAGTAGCTGGCGCCAAAAAAATTCCCCAAATGGCACCATGGCGCCAAACAATTAAATTTTGGCGCTAAGCAATGCATTTTAGGCGTCTTGAAATTATTATAGGACGCCTTAATGAAATTTAGGCGCCCTAATTTATAGTTTAGGACGACAAATACAAAGAATTCAACAAATTAATTACCAGAATGCCACTGCTTTCACTTTTAACGTCCTCTTAAAAAATAAGAACGCCTTTTAAGGTAGTAGTACCCCTTTTTTGTAGTAGTCAGTTGAAAACAACTTATACTCCTTGTGGTCCTTATTATAAGGCAACTACTAACAATTCATACAAATCAATTAAAATCAATAAAGTTGTTCTAAACTTTAAGTAATTTTTAGTATTACTTTTACTAGTTGCACTAAACTCTAATATTATATTATTATTACTTTCACTTACTATCCCTATTAATCATGGGCATACATGGAAAAAACAATTAATACTCCTTGGAAAATAGCAAGTGCCTTATAAAAAGGATCAAATGCACTTGCTAGTTGGTGTCTTATAATAAGGACTATAATGAGTACAACATATTGAAAACTACTTATAAATAGAAAGAGAGGGGAATGTCACATGTTGATATGAGCCTATTTTCATTCACAAATACCACTCTAGTCCTATTTATAAGTTCAGTTTCATGTAATAAATAAGATAATGACAATTTTACTATATTAATTGTATTCGTAAAGATAGAGAGAAGAAACAATTGAAAAATACCCAATCATAAATGATGGCAGAGTTAAAAATTTACCTATAATCATTGAGTTAACTATCTCTTCTTAGTATGTGAGATTTGATTAAAATAGATTTATAAATAGCCCCAGAGTGGTAAGTTAAAGACAATTTGTCTCCTAATTGATTAATCAAATTTCCTTTTCAAGGGTTGGGACTGGGTTTAAGATTAATCAACTTAATTAACTTTATCAATTCAGCTTCTTAACAAAGTATCCTTCAACATTGTCACATTTGCTTTCTTTGAATTTGAGGTCCATTTTCAGGGCTAATCTCTCTTTGCCTCGTTAATTAAGAAAATTATATATTATTTTGGTGCTAATTATAAGATCAAGTTGACTTTTTTTGAAAGATTAAAGAAGTTAATTAAATTATTTTAGAGTGTTTTTATTTTTCTCTCTCCAATCTAATTAGTTTAACTAATAAACTAATATATAATCTAAGGATACATAACATATGATATGATCAAATAACTTATTTAGCTTCTTTAATCTTTTTTTTTTTAAAAAAATCAACCTGATCTTATAATTAGGACTAGAGGTAGAACTTATTAATAATACAACAAAAAATATTTAATTACTTTTTCTTAACTGAAAAAATATTTAGGGAAAATTACACTAAGAGCCCAACTATAGAAAATAATATTTAACAAGTCTCTAATTTAATAATAATACTACCACTTTTATTTGTCAATGGTTCCCTTTCTCACTTTTATTGTCTTTGTCCACAAAATTCAAAGAGAGCACCGATTATTCCATGGTGACCACAAACCAATAAGATAGTTATAATGAGCTACATTATAAAATATAGTTTTTTAAAATTTTGTTTCAAGCAAAATAAACAAAATAATTATTTAACAATATATATATATATATATATATATATTATTTAAAGTACTCAGTTTGTCCTATTTTGCTCATCCTACCTTGGTTAACAAAGGAAAAATAGGTAATTTTATCCTGCAAGATGTCATCGAGGATATTTTTGTTTTGAAAGTTTTTTGAGATGCAATTTTATTGCATAAATGTAAAAAAGAGAGTAAATTTACTTTGACCATTATTCCAGTTAATTTTAACTGTTAATTGATCAAATATATTAAACTGATCGCCTACAAATCGTGCTACGCCATTTTTGTTTAGGTAAAAATTTGTCTCAAAAATTCATATGTCATCTACTTTATATTTTTTTAAAGTTAGATTTAAAATTTTTTGGGTAAATTTACATCTTAATAAAGAGATGTAAACTACTAACTCAGTATATTTAATTAGCTAACGGCTAAAATTAATTGTGATAAGAGCCATATTAAAATTACTCTTTTTTTTTTAAATAACAAAATTGTAGTGACAAACAAAATTGCCAATTAACCAACAAAAAAAAAAAACTTCTTGAAAAAGAGAGAGAAAAACGCTCCCAACAGAAAATATCAAGGGCAAAATGTGATAAGAAGCTGGAGTACCAACCATAGTCCCATCTTCGCCTTCAGTTCTGCGCGCCAAGCAGGCAAAGTACTCTTACGTCTTACTCATGCCTGCCATGATCTTCCTTTCTCTTCTTCCTCAGCTATCTACCAATCCTAACATCACATTTTACTCTATCTCTTTCCCATATTCTTGCAGTACTTCTTCATCATTCTCTCCTCAGAATCCTCCCAAAAACCCTGTTAGAAACCACCCCTTCAATCTTGTTCCAATTGCCTCCACAGCGAACCCTAATTCTCCTGTCTCCTCTGAGTCTAAGTCCCATCCTGGTGCTCCCATTAAAGCCCCCACACCTCCGTGGATGAACGGTCCTCTGCTTCTTGAGCCTCATGAAGTTGTCGATCTTTCTAAGCCCAATGCCAAGAAGAGATTCAATAAGAGCGAGGTGCAACAATCTGATAAGGCTTTGACTGCGAAGGAAAGTGGCGTCAGAGGAAAGAAGGCTATGAAGAAAATTGTCCAAAGCGTTGAAAAACTTCAGAAGGGTCAGAATTACTCAACTGATACGCAGATTAGTCCTGCGGAAGCCGAAATTGGGGATACTTTAAAACGATTAGAAAAAGACGGCGGTTTCAAAACTCGAGGTAGGATGCCATGGGAGAAAGATGAGAGGGTTGAGTTTCGGAGGACGAAAAAGAAAAAGGCGGTGGCTATGGCGGATTTGACGCTTGATCAGTCATTGCTTCGGAGGTTAAGAAGTGAGGCTGCAAGAATGAGAACTTGGGTGAAGGTTAAGAAAGCTGGTGTTACTCAAGATGTTGTCGATGAAATTAAACGCATTTGGACTAGAAGTGAGCTTGCCATGATTAAATTTGATATCCCTCTGTGCCGGAATATGGATAGAGCTCAAGAAATTGTCGAGGTCAGGCTTGTCAATAATGTTCTCTATTTGTATTTTCAAAGCGATATATTTTAAAAGTTAGTTTTTAAAATATGTTTTAGTTCTAAGTGAATATGCTGCCATATTAAACTAAATTTAAGAATCACTGTGTGCTGCGTACCTTCAATGAACTGTGGATATGGGAATCTTCTGGCAGGAAATATACTGTTCCTTAATACTTGTTTGGCTAGTTAAATGTTTTATTTAGTTCAGTGTGATTATTCATCTTTAGAAGCTAACAGCAGTAACCTGATGCATTTTACTGCGTCTTACAGATGGTAGACAGAATTGAACTAATCCAAGATTTCTAATCGCGAGAAATATTATCATGTCATACATTAATTTGATTCATAGATCATTACTTCTGTTCCTTATTAAATTTGTTTTTAGTTAGCTGATCCAACGTGCTTGCCCTTATTTCCTATGTGACTAGTTTAAGACTGGAGGCTTGGTTATCTGGAGTAAGAAAGATACTCTTGTCATTTATCGAGGGCACGATCATCAGATCACTCCTCAAGCTTCTGAAAGGATTTATACAAGAAGCTTTCACAGTCAAAACGAAAATAATCATGGAACCAATTCATTGCAATCAGAAACCAAGGACAATCTTGACCAGTTTAACTTCCGTCAAAGCAGTGCTCATGATCTGTTGAGTTTGAAAGCTGTTAGTGGAGACTCTATAGCAATTGATACCCATAACAAAGATGTGAATGGCCAGCCTGTGTGTGGTTCATTGTATGAGAGGGAAACTGATAGGCTACTGGATGGCTTAGGACCTCGCTTCATTGATTGGTGGATGCACAAGCCACTCCCAGTAGATGGTGACTTACTTCCAGAAGTGGTTCCTGGATTTGAGCTCCCATTTAGGCTTTCTCCACCTTATGCTAATTCAAAACTGACTGATGATGAACTTACGTACTTGAGGAAGCTTGCTCACCCTTTGCCAGTCCATTTTGTTCTTGGTACTCTCCTGCTTCATGTAATCCATCAGCTTGCTTTTATTGTCACTTTCTTTATTTTTTGTTTTCTTTTTCATTTTCTTATGCTGGGAAATGATAATATATAATCATTTCCTTTCATTCTTCATAAGAATTAGTCACTTCTGCTTGTTTTCGGTTCTAAATCTTTTGGTTTCATTTCAAATTTACAGCTGAATAAACTCAGTTACAAATTGGAAACCTTAATTAAATGGAAATTAAGGTACTTATACATGGTAAGGTGAAGCAGTCCATGTAACAGCATCTAATTGCTTCTTGTGGGGAAAGCAGTGAATCTAATCAATATTTTTATTAAAAGAAAATTTTAATTGGTTGGGTATAAATTGAGCATAAGTCTAGCGAGAAAAGTATGTGGGGTACCTCCTTTTCTTGCTTATCATTGCATCTAAAAGGTTAATGAATACATTATCTTGTTTTTATGAAGGTAGGAACAGAAGACTACAGGGCTTGGCTTCTGCTATTTTAAAGTTGTGGGAGAAGAGCCTTATAGCAAAAATTGCTGTGAAGTATGGAGTTCCAAATACTAACAATGAAAAAATGGCCAATGAGCTGAAGGTATGTTGCATACAAGTTTACTTTGTGATCTGGATCTGGGACCAAGACATTTCAAGTTTTAGGAGGAGTTATGTCCTTTTATATCTTAAAGGATGACTCATTGATTTGGATTGGATTAAATGAATTATTCTCACCAACCTTCAAGGTAGAAATTGACACTTTGGTTGTCCTCACTTGCAAATTAGCCTTCATACGTGATGTTGAGCAATTTTATGAAACAAGAATGGGAACATCGATGCTAATCATGGTCGGGCATAGAATTGTTTCATTTTAAATTTTATACCTAACCAAGCTAAAATTTCTTTTTTTTTTTTTTTCCATCTGTAAAACTCTCCTTTATAGCTTTTATTCACGTTCAATGTGTTGGTTCTGGCTTATGTATGTTGTAACAAGTGTTTTTAACATTGCTATTTGCAATGCAGCATCTCACAGGAGGAACTCTGTTGCTGCGTAATAAGTTTTATATTATACTCTATAGGGGCAAGGACTTCCTTCCTAGAAAAGTTACAGCTTTGGTGGAAAAGAGGGAAGAGGAGCTTAAAGGCTGTCAACTTCATGAAGAAGTTTCACGGCTGAAAGCAGTTGAAGCTTTTTCACCAAATGATGAAGCACAACAGAATACTAGTACAAGTGGGACCCTATCAGAGTTCAAGAAAATCCAAAGTATGATTTGGGATGCCAAAAACATCCATGTAGATTTAAATGTTCAACTGGAAGCTGAAATAGTCAGATTGGAGAGGGAACTGAAAAAGGGAGAGCGCCAACTGTTCATTGTATGACATGACCTATAGCATTTTTCATTTTAAGTTGAATTATACAAACACTTCTTGAGTCTATTTTTCTGGACTCTGCAGCTTAGTAAGAAAATAGAGAGCTCAACAAAGGAATTATCAAATTTAAATGCTGCTTGGACGCCCTGTGAGAATGATGCAGACCTGGAAATAATGACAGAGGAAGAGAGACAATGCTTCCGGAAGATAGGACTGAAGATGCGTAGTTGCTTAGTGCTTGGTAAGTAAATTGTACCTCTCAAATTGTTTCCTTTTTAGGCTGCTCTCCCTCTCTCTGCTGTTTTATCTGATCCAGAATCATTATTTTATATATATATATATGAGAGTTTGCTTTGTTTCAAATGAATTATATGAAGACAAATATATATTATTTAACTTGCTTGTGAGGCAGCAGAACCAGATTGAAACATCCAAAGAGGCATATCCTGATGTTGTTACAATTGTTAATTACTGTTACAAATGCAGATATTGTTACAGCTTCTCAATGAAGTCTTTTATTACTAAAAATACCTTGGTTTTTTTTTTTTTTCCTCCTGGCTCTTAGAAATTCTATTGAATGGTGACTGCAGGAAGGCGTGGGATCTTTGATGGTATAGTAGAGGGCATACATCAGCACTGGAAGCACAGAGAAGTGGTAAAGATCATTACAATGCAGAGAGCGTTTGGGCAGGTCATCAACACAGCAACATCTCTTGAGGCAGAGAGTGGTGGGGTTCTAGTTTCTGTTGATAAATTAAAAGAAGGCCATGCAATAATTATTTACCGTGGAAAAAACTATAAACGGCCTTTAGAAAAGGGGACAAAAAAGCTTCTAACAAAAAGAGAAGCGTTGCATAGGTCTATTGAAATGCAGAGAATTGGAGTAAGTGATTGCTTTTACCCCCTTCTGCTTCTGGCATCCTCCTAGTTTTGTAGACACAATTGTAAACATTTCCTTCTATGTATTTGCTTCTACGTGTATTCCCTTCTCCATGTGGGTCTGATTTGCTTATTATTGTCTCAGTCACTGAATTTTTTTGCACATCAAAGACGGCGGACAATCGCAGATTTGAAGTTCAAACTGGTAAATACAACATTTTTGTTTCTTTCTTGAAATTAGATCGTGTTAACAAAGTTAATGAAATCATAAATCTGTTCAGTTGTTTCTATTTGATAAAAAACTTAGACTTCAACTTGGATTTTGCAGGCAGATCTCCAGCAGAGAATGGAAGTTGAGCAGAGTGATAAAGAAAGTTAATTACAAACACACACGTCCCCCTGGATTCCTCTTAAGTCGTCTGCTAATTGGGGGAAGACAAGAGCGGAACAATTTCTACTTGGATAAGTGAATAGCTTATTTTTGCAAGTAAGTATCTCAAATTTCTTAGTCACTGTTTGAGCTGAGTGCAACCGCCGTTGATGACTTTCCCTAACACATCTATGAAACGTTTTTTTTTTTTTTTTTAATACATTCATTTTAGAAAACAAATGGGATAATAAAAAATGATGAGGTGAGAGGTATCCCACCACATTCATGGTCCCTTTCTTAAAGTGGGAAAATGAGTGTTCACAAATATCCTTTTTTAGTTCCCTCAGAATCAGGATACACTGACCATAAAGACCCACCTTCCATTTTCTAGTTCTTTTTCAATAAATTGCAATTTTGAGAGCGTATTTAAGTAAATCCTCTCTTTTTACTCAAACCAAATATTTTATTACTATTTCTTACCGTCTCTATTTAGAAATCAAAATGAGCGAGAGCATAACCACATGTTATAACCTACTTTCCTCTCTCCTCTTCTCTCCCAGCACATCCATATCCTTCCTTCCTCACCACCTTCCCCTTCCCTTTTCAAACAAGAAAATATTTGACTTGGCACCATTGGAGAATAGAGCTTTAGACTTGAGCACAACATTGAGGAACTGCTGTATTTTGAATATATACAGTACAGTTGGATACTATATATATATATTTGAATGCTATTGAAGTCTTCACCGTGCCTTGAACTGCACATGCCTTGCATCTTATATATGGGCACTCTGTTGGATATCCTTTGACTCCTCTGGCCAATAAGATTGCCATCAAGCCTCTCTCTCTCATATTTGGTGATTCATCAATAGATGCAGTTAGAATACTCTTACCTTCTTTAACGTAGATGACTTTAGTAATATCTCATGTTTATATGACAAGTCTCGGCATCCATATACTAATGCTGAACTGCATGATGGTTACTCAAAACGTCTAGATTTTGATATACAATATCTAAATTTGATAAATAGTTGTACATGTAATTATTTTATTACTCTAACTGATACTCTAATATAATAATGACGTAGTGTCTTTAGAAAAAGGGATTTATATTTAAATGCGCCCTAAATAAGAAAGCATATATAGGACTTATGAGCGGAAGGACAGAATTTAGAAAATACAGCTTGAATAAACAGAAAGGGAAGCAATGTTGGTGATTATCATGAATCTACCAATGCGATTCAAAGATGAAAGTTGAGTTGTCCTCAGCAGTAGGTAGAGTATAGAAGTTAACTGGTTATTGAATTTGTCTGAGTTACTTCTTGGGAAGATCCACTTGACAATTGTGTAACTGGTGATTTTGTAGGATATTGAAGGGATGGTTTTGGTGGGACTGATAACGATTGAAGGGATCCTTCTAACATTTCTACCACTTTACTCATAGCTGGTCTATCAAATGGATTTGTTTGAATACACCATAGACTCACTAAAGTCATCTTCCTTACCATTTCATCATCTTCCACTGTGATTACTACAGAACTAGCTGGATGCTTACCATGTTCAAGATCCTTATAAATCCAATCTGGAAAATACTGTTCATCAGTTTGTGAGCCTCCACTGTCATAATTCTTCCTTCCTCCAACTATTTCAAGGACTAACATGCCATAGCTATAGACATCAGCTTTGTGAGAAACACCACCAAATGCTCTGTTGAATAGTTCTGGTGCAATGAACCCTATTGTTCCTCTTGTGCCCAGTCCTGACACAATACTCTCTCTCTTTTTACATATTTTAGCTAATCCAAAATCAGATATTTTGGGGGAGAAATCTTCGTCCAAGAGGATGTTTTGGGGTTTGATATCAAGGTGCAAAATTCTCGTGTTACAACCGCGATGCAAGTACTCAAGCCCACGAGCAATGCCGATAGCAACTTGGTACAATAGCTTCCACTCCAAGGTACAAAAAGCATTTGGAGATCCTCTCTTATAAATGAAATTATCCAAGGAACCATTTGACATGTATTCATAGATTAGTACTCTTTTGTTCCTTTCAAAGCAAAATCCCAGAAGAGTGACTATATTGACATGGGAGGTTCTACTGATACTTGCAACTTCATTTATAAATTCTTCTCCACTTCCTTTAGATTCCCTTATCACTTTAACTGCCACACGGCGACCATCAGGTAGGCTTCCTTTGTATACAACACCATACCCTCCCTTTCCCAATTTTTTTGAAAATAATTTTGTCATTCTTTGAACTTCTGAATAACTATATTTCTTTGGTGCCAAAGAGCCATCGTTTCTTATGAGGGATTCAAGATTGTGATCATGATAATCTCTTCCCCCTCTGAAGACTTTGCCATTTTCTGTTCTGAAATGCTTCTTGCGATTATAAATAATCAAAACCGAGATTAGAGCAAGCCCACCAGCTCCGGCTGAAATGGCTGCATTTTGTAATAAAAATTTAAAATCTTTGTAATATTAATTGTAGAAGCAATTAAAATGAAAACATTACTATATTTATTACCTATAGGAAGTCGCGAACCCAGCTTCTTAGTTGATCCTGCAATTGGAACATTGATTTTGAACAAATATTACTATTTACTTGATCAGCAGAAAATTAATACTCCTCCCGTGTCATTAATCTAAGGCCCAATTGGGGAGTTCATCTTGGTCTTAAATATAAGATTTATTTGGATTCTCTAATCTTTTCCTAATTTAACAAAAGTAAGAGAGAGATGTAGAGAATTAAGGAAAATGATTAGGGTGTTTTAGAAAATTATATTATATTAATTAATTTAACCAATTTTTTTAATTTAATCAAATTAGGGATTTACATTAAGGACCAGAGAGAGTATAAATGAAGGCATATTTGCCAACACAAATGATAGAGTATAATATCCTTAACAAAGAAATTAAGTAAATTAAGCCAATCTTGGAGAAACATGTAGCGTTTGGTAAACTTATAACAAAACCTATGTTCTGATGTAGAATAGCTTTTGGCAAAAATAAGGGTGTTTGGCAAAACTTAGGTCCAAAACCTAGGTTTTGATTCCCCTCTAAACAGGTGAGTTCCATCATAATTTGGCATAAACACGTCTGATTAGTGCCAGTGTCCACGTAATCCCAAGACCAAAGCTTAGACGGCTGTTTCTGGCTTTGTTTGGAGATGAACCACAATCAGATGGTTGTTTGCACAAGTCAGGAATCATTCTCGAGGAATATGAAGAAACTGAACAACGTTTTTTTTTTGGCATGGCTTCCTGTCTAAAGCCTAACAAGGTCCTATCAGCAGAAAAGAACTGGGAACATGTGGGCAAGCCCTTAACATTTCTAAACTATCGTTCCGCTACTATCTTAAAGCAATAACTGACGAGGATATAAGCCAGTATTAATCTGAAATGACCTAATGAAACTCAAGGCATATTCATCAATCTAGGTTCTTAGAAGCCACTGATTTCTCAGACTCCAATCTAGGATGTACCAGCACATCAAAAAGAGACTTGTATAGTATAGGCAACTCTTCAAATTACACGACTCTACATGTTTTGTCTTGTTGCAATTCTGTCGTGTGTATCTGTTCACTTCATAGATCGGTGCGAAATTATTACTAAAACATTGGTACTTACTTGATCTACATGTCGATGGAACAGGTCCGTCTCTACAATAGCAAGTGAATTCACTTGAGCTTGTGTTATAACCGCATTGTCCACCAGAATTTCGACAGTCATAACACAGACCTTTATCTGCCTCCCATACCAAACCAAAACCTTCATCAATAGCAGCCTTCAGATTTTCCACGGTTGAATTTTCCTCTAGAATTCTGACTTGTGACTCCAAAATTGGAACGATGAGAGTAGATGCGCAGGTCCCTGTTGTCGCATCAATTTCAGGGACCTCGGTAAGGGAATAGCTGACCACTTCGGTACCATATTCACTGCAATTAAACTGAATGGAACGGTTATATGGGAGAGAAAATGGAGGGGGAGGACAATCGTAGTACAGTGTCAGGTTATGGGAGTCCATACGATATTCGAACAAAGTGAAATCTATGGAATTGTTTTTGAAATTGGTTGGACAAGAATTATTCCAGAAGTCAGTTCTCACAACTCTAAGACTGTGATCAGAATAGTTGACTTGAAGAACTCGATAGCTGTAAGACATGATGGTGATTTCTGCATAATCATCATGGCAATCTAATTTAAATTCTGGGCGGCCACAATGCTCTGGTCTTTCCGATCCCCAGAAAGGATAGCTAATGTTCTTGATATTTCCACAATCAAAGAAAGAGCTGCAGGATGCCTCATAATCATCACAGAAGCAAATTTGAATTTGATAAAGGGTGATCGAAATGATAAAAAACAAAACAGAGACGCTGAAATGAAGTTGCATCTTCAGAAATAAACAGAGGATGGAAGACTCAGGTTTGCCTTCAATTGCAGAGTAGATGTAAACGGATGGTGAAGATAGAAATAATGCTCATGGATTGGAATTTTAGAAGGATTCAGCTTGTGACTCGCAATGATTTTCAAAGAGGCTACTGGAAATTTATCTTGGACCAAACTTTTAGAAAAAGTTTTAGTCTCCGAAATTTATCTTGGACCAAACTTGCACACGGATTCTCATGCTTATGTGATAACTTAATGAAAAGAAATATTGGTCTTAATTATAAGAGCTAGTTGACTTTTTTGGAGAGATTAAGAAAGCTGATTAAATTACTTTAAAGTATTTTTTTTTTCAGACTTATTAGTTTGACAAATAAACTAATATATAATCTAAGAATATTTAACATATAAAATGATTAAGTAACTTATTTAGCTTTCTTAATCTCTCCAAAGAAAGTTAACTAGTTCTTATAATTAGGACTGGAGGTAGTAAAATTTTGTTTCATATGATGCCAAATTTGGACCGCAGAGCATTTCCGCGTATTCTCATTTCTTCCCAAAGAATAGTCACAATTAAATAATTATGAAGTTCTAAACAAGGTTATGGCAGGAAAGATGTGAAAACCTTAAAGGGGGCTTGACTCTTTCAACGTTTGTTAGGTGAGAAATTGCAAGGAAGCTGAAATGTTCTTATATTTATCCTAAAAGTCAAACATGACCTAATTTATATTCCCTCTAGTTCAAAATATGAGTATAAAATAAAGTTGACATTTTTTTGAGAGATTAAAAAAGTTAACTAAATTATTTTAGAATATTTATATTTATATTTTTTTTTTCAAAACTAATTAGTTTGACTAATAAACTGATATACTTGATAATCTAGGTATATACAATATATGAAATAATTAAATAACTTATTTATCTTCCTTAATCTTTAAAAAAAAAAAAGTTAACTCTCTTGTATTTAGGAGGGAGTAGTTATCTTGCATAATTTGGGTGCTACCCTATTCACGTGTTGTTTAGGAACCGTATAAGGCATGTATACTTGAAAATACAGAAACAAACTCTGTTTTTGTATCTAGCATAAAATGACACTTCAATTAGTACCAAGACACGTTTATCGTAGGGTCATGTCCCAAATCCATGGTTCTAGGCTACAAATAAACACAGGGGAGTCTGATAAAATAATAGGATACCTGAGCATGAAGTTTTTTTGGGTCCATCTTTGCAGAAGCAGGACAATTGTCATTGAGAGCATCTGTTGCATTCCTCATTATTATCTACCTTAAATTGCAACCCAAACCCTTTTCTTAATACACCCTGTGTATCAGCTGCAACTTCAACAAGGTTTTCTTCATATATGGGCATAATAACACTTGGGGCAATCACTTGAATTCCATGATCCGGCAAAGTAGTAGACTGGTATATCTGAACCATCAGCTCTCTTGCAGGGTTTATCGATAATATTGGATGGAAGTGGAGGAGGAAAACTAGAAGTAGGGAAATCGTAGGACGTAGAGCATGGTTACATTAGCAAGCCCACCAATTACATAGTCATCCCTAGACCCTAGCCACTACAAGAATCTGTGTAGTCGAGTACAAATGAAAAAGCCGATATTTGAGGGTATGGTTATAATTGGGATAAATATATATATATATATATATCGTCTTCGCATATGTCCTGGAAATCAGGAAGACCACAATAATTTGCTCTTTCTCCTCCCCAAAAGGGATTGGTGAGGCTTCCGCCGCAGCTAAAAGTGATACTTGAGCAGTCTGTATATCGATAATCATCGGCACCAGGAGATGTTGGAATAAAATTGACACAGACCAATAAAGGAACCAAAAGAAGGACCATGGAGGCTGGATTAAGGGGTGGTTTCACGGTGGAAACAAACTACGAGAGAATCGAGAAGAATGGGATGCATCGTGCAAAGAACATTGCATGAGATTGATGAAGCTGTGCTGTAGATGGAAGATGGCTATGTGAGCTAATGAATTAGCATTTCGTCTCTTTCATGTAGCATGCAGCCATGGATGGTTCTGAAAATGAAGGCCTTTGAACAAGTCCAGTGAATTTTAATTAACATGCCAATTGGGATAGATAATAGAAGTTACACACTTTGCGTCATGCACATAAACAAACTAGAATGACCTTTTTTTCTTTTTTTAAAAATAATTTGGAAATAGTCTTAACTGACTAATTAAATGTTTAAAAAAAAATAGGAAACCGTGGAATAGAGCATAGGACCGGATTGAGCATTTCCACTTACTGGTATACAAAATTAACATTTTTGAAAATTTCTTATTTTATATAGTTAAGTCAATGATGGGCTTTCCATTATTTTGCGAAGGATTCAAAGAAGTTCCGATTATTTGATTAATGCAGCCACATGTGGCTAACGCCCTCAGTCTACTTTTCCAAGAAATCCAGAAATGTGGAGAAATTAAATTAAATGAAACTTCAAAGAAGGATGATTGTGAGAAAGGAAGGATGCAAGTAAATTAAAACAAACTTTGTTTGCAATGTTTTTTTTTTTGATACTTTCAACTAATATTCAGCTTTAGGGTTTGCGGCTTCCTCTCCAAACACGAAGATCTTCTCTAGGACTCGAACTCAAGACTCAAGAAGATATGCTTCTTTAGTAATATTCTATTGAATAGTAAAAGAACTAACTCATTGATCGCTTTGTATCAATTATGCAGAGAATAAGTCAGGAACAAAGTTGAAAGATTGTAAATAGAAAGCATGTAATGTAATAAATTAACAATATGATGCAAACATGATAACGACTACAAATTAAAATAGTCACAGACACTGTTTAGGGATTGATTGAACCCAGGTAGCAGAAAAATGAAGCAGAAATTAAAATACGTACACTGAAACTGATTATACATTTCGAAAGAAACCGAAAATACTCAGCAGCTAGTTAGTATCAACCATGCCAGAAACAAAACTGAACTTCGGACAACTCACAGATAATATTCCGTCCCTAACGTCATAGGATCTAATTATCTAACTTGATTAGATTAAAGAAGTTAGTTTAATTAGTTAATATGCCATATTTTTTCCAAAACACTTTAATCTTCTTCATTAATTTCATCAATCTCATGTTACTTTAATTATAACTAAAAGATCATCAATAGAGATAAATTAGAAAAGAATTGACAAATATAGGAAATACATTTTACATAAAGGATGTTGATTAACTCTCCAATTAGATCTTACATTAACAACAACATGGAGTACTACTCATAGATAATAACGTATAAGAAATGAAAGATTTGTTTGAAATTATTCATGGGTGTCAATTATAGCACGTAGGAAAAAGGAAAAATACAATTGGCATAAACTTATAGACGTACCTGAATTCCCCTGAGGCCGAGGCTGAGGCGTTGAGTCGCCTCTTAAGTAGTAGCAGATAGTCTTATTTGAACCCCAGTCATAGCCACAGACACCCCCTCTTTTCTGACACTCATCGCACTCTACAATTCCAGCTATCCATTTTATTTGAAATCCATCTTTAAGCATCCCTAGCACTATGCTTGAAACCCGAAGATCAACCTCGGACGTAGGAGCTTTGACAGGAATAATCACGCTTGTAGAGCATAACACAGAAGTTTGAGGATTATTATCGCACAATACAAAGACAAATGGATTAACAAACCCAATTGTGGGACAAGAAAATTGTGAGGGTTATATTGAAGGGACTGACGGACAGCCATATAAAAGGGTGAGATTTTTTTTGTTTCAGACAAGTTTTCAAACAAATGAGGGTCAAAGCTTGTGTTCAGAAGCTGATTTGGGCATAAGTTTTGCCTGTAGTCAAATCTAGCGAGTGTTAGAATATGTTGGCCTGGATCGGCATCCAAAACCAGGTATGTGACGCTTCGGATTGTTATGAATGTCCAAACCTTCAGAACAATTTAGCTTCAACTCAGGATAGCCACAACCTTCTGGACGGCCTTGTCCCCAGAAAGGAAACCCAACGTTTTCAATCTTCCCGCAATTGTACAGAGTATTGCAAGCTGTATAACTATCGTCGGTGATCGAATACAAAGGATTCAGATAGAATAATGAAAGTGTTATGCATGAAAGAAGAAACCGTGGGGTGAAGAAGGAAGACATTGACGAAGAAATGAATTGCAGTGAGAGAAGAAAATTGACTGAGGGTAATGCTTTGATGAGAAGGCAGCAGGGAGCCTTGGAAATTTTTGAACCGTTTATCACTCCCTTTCAGTCAATCCTAAGTCCTAACCAAAAAAAAATCCTAACCAAGGAAAATGAAAATCAGACTCTGCCGGCTACAAAACATTTAACGATTTTATTTATTATACTTGGCCATGTCCAAAAGTCTTAGGTCATTTATTTAAGGGAAAATTACTCACAGGTCCCAAGGAAGACACATATTTACATTTAGGTCCCATGAAATGACAAAATTACATAGAAGTCCCTAGGGACTTCTGTGTAATTATTTCATATGAGTAAAAGACCTTATTGCCCTTCCTTCTTCCTTCTCTTCTCTCTCATCTATGGACCTTCTCTTCTCTCTCTCGCGTTTCAGCTTCCGGAGATCTTGAAATCCTCCTCCACCACTGCCGCCGGCGAGTTTCCCTTCACCTCCACCGTCAGTCACCATCACTCTCACCGGTGGTGAGAACCAGCACCTCGACTTGATTTGGAACGCGCAGAAGCTCCCTCCTTCAACCATCGATTTCTAACCTTCCCATCCACCCCTTAGTCTCTCACCCTCTAACGCCTTCCACACCATCAACCACCATTGATTCTGAATCTCGGATGGAAAAATCGCGAATTTGTTGATCTGTGGTGAACTTCAAAAGTTGTTGTTAAAACAGCAATTGTGTGTTGTAAATATATAATTTTTTGTTGTGAATCGCCTCTAAAACTAAGATTTGAAAAAATCCATGTTGAAAGAACTTGTTGTTAAAACAAGTATTATGTGTTGTAAATATATAATCTTTTGTTGTGAATCGACTCTGGAACTCAGATTTTGAAAAAATCTATGTTGAAAAAACTTGTTGTTAAAACAAGTATTGTGTGTTGTAAATATATAATTTATTGTTGTAAATCACCTCTGGAACTCAAGATTTGAAAAAATCCATGTTGAAAAAACTTGTTGTTAAAACAAGTATTGTGTGTTGTAAATATATAATTTTTTGTTGTGAATCGCCTCTGGAACTCAAGATTTGAAAAAATCCATGTTGAAAAAACTTGTTGTTAAAACAAGTATTGTGTGTTGTAAATATATAATCTTTTGTTGTGAATCGCCTCTGGAACTCAGATTTGAAAAAATCCATGTTGAAAAAATTGTTGTTAAAACAAGTATTGTGTGTTGCAAATATATAATCTTTTGTTGTGAATTGCCTCTGGAACTTATATTTGAAAAAATCCATGTTGAAAAACATATGACCTTATTTTGGCAATGTTTTCCAGAGGCGATTCACAACAAAAAATTATATATTTACAACACACAATACTTGTTTTAACAACAAGTTTTTTCAACATGAATTTTTTCAAATCTTGAGTTCCAGAGGCGATTCACAACAAAACATTATATATTTACAACACATAATACTTGTTTTAACAACAAGTTTTTTCAACATGGATTTTTTCAAATCTTGAGTTCTAGAGGCGATTTACAACAATAAATTATATATTTACAACACACAATACTTTTTTTAACAACAAGTTTTTTCAACATGGATTTTTTCAAAATCTGAGTTCCAGAGGCGATTTACAACAATAAATTATATATTTACAACACACAATACTTATTTTAACAACAAGTTTTTTCAACATGGATTTTTTCAAAATCTGAGTTCCAGAGGCGATTTACAACAAAATATTATATATTTACAGCACACAATACTTGTTTTAACAACAAGTTCTTTCAACATGGATTTTTTTCAAATCTGAGTTCCAGAGGCGATTCACAACAAAAAATTATATATTTACAACACACAATTGCTGTTTTAACAACAACTTTTGAAGTTCACCACAGATCAACAAATTCGCGATTTTTCCATCTGAGATTCAGAATCGATGGTGGTTGATGGTGTGGAATGCGTTAGAGTGTGAGAGACTAAGGGGTGGATGGGAAGGTTGGAAATCGATGGTTGAAGGAGGGAGCTTCTGCGTGTTCCAAATCAGGTCGAGGTGCTGGTTCTCACCACCGGTAAGAGTGATGGTGGCTGACGGTGGAGGTGAAGGGAAACTCGCCGGCGGCAGTGGTGGAGAAGGATTTCAAGATCTCCGGAAGCTGAAACGTGAGAGAGAGAAGAGAAGGTCCAGAGATGAGAGAGAGAAGAGAAGGAAGAAGGAAGGGCAATAAGGTCTTTTGCTCATATGAAATAATTACACAGAAGTCCCTAGGGACTTCTGTGTAATTTTGTCATTTCATGGGACCTAAATGTAAATATGTGTCTTCCTTGGGACTTGTGAGTAATTTTCCCTTTATTTAATCCATCTTGTGTTGAGTTTTTCTTTGGAAATTATATATATATATATATATATATATATATATACTTCTCATGTTGTAGGAGAAGTATATCCTCATGTTATGGATGCAAAAAGATGTGGGTCCCACCGTTTCCGTGTTTAAGTTTTTTTTTAATATAAAAAATATGAGTCCCACCATTTCATGTGTGTGTAAGAATCTTCTTCTTTTCATATAATATGAGAACTATAAATCCCATATATGTACTTTTTATAAGCAACAGGCTGGGCTAGGTTTCTGGTTGTGGGCACCACATAGGAAAATCAGACTCACTATTTTTTAATTGATTCTTTTTTTTAAAAGAAAACATGCTGCAAAATAATACTAATTACTAGTTGTGTTTGGGTTAGTAGTGATTTATTTTTTATCTGGATTTTATAAAAATAAGATAGTGACATGTGGCACTGTTTGCTATCAATAATAGTTCAAAAAATCAATGCTAATGGTCCCCCAAGAAAGCCCACATCTCGAAGTTGCCTATTAATTAAGTGCGTGTCAATTGGGGTTTAATTTTTCTATTTTTTTCCTTTAGACTTTCTTGCCTATTTGTAACTTCCGAGGTGGAGGAGCTCAGACGTTCTCCAAACGCTATGGATTGTAACTTTTCCCACACGTGGCTTTTTTAGAGAAGTCTATTTGTGTTTCACGCTGACCCAAACACAAAAAAGTATGATTTTTTCTGCAATTGGGTGATTACTCATACTACTAGGCTTTTCATGCTCTAAATGCTCGCTCCAAATTAAACAAGCTCATTATCTCCTTATATAGCAAGTTGGCTGTTGACTGTTGCACAGTTTGCTACAGGGAGGAGGTCAAGTTCATCTCTCTGTTGCTCTATTTGAAGAAGCCCTCGGTTTGTTTCAGTAAGGAGGCCTTTGGGATTTAAATTGTCTGCTTCCAAAAAAGAAAAAAAAAGGGAGGCCATTGGGATTTTAAGATTTTATCAAATTCTCATTGACCTCAAATGAAGGTCCTGTTTAAATTTATTCTTGACACTTGATGCAAGAAAAACCTTGAAAGTGGCGTTATGAGGCTTAAGTGTTAAGACTCTCCCTTGGTGACCACCTACTGCTCTAATATATATAAACAAGCTCTTCTTTTCAATGGCACAACATGATAATGAAATAGCTAGGGATCCGATTTAATCTTTGGTAAACAAGTAAAATAATTATAATGGCCTTGTCTTCTCAACATACATACACACTAAACCTATTTGTACATTCAGAGAGGGCCAAAAAAAAGAAAAAAGCATTGACCATTCTAATAGAGCTCTTTAGATATATGTAAGTGGATTAGAGATTAAACCAGATGTATCATTATAAGGGAAATTTACGTATAAGAATATAAAAATCATCCCTATGTCTAAATTTTGTAGCAAGACTAATTTAGTAATATCTCATATTTATACGACAATTCTTGGCATTTGTATACTAATCTTGAACTGTATGATGGTACTCAAAACGTATAGATTTTGATATACAGTATCTAAATTTGAGAAATACTTCCACATGCAATTATTTTATTACTCTAACTAGATACTCTAATATAATAATGACGTAGTGTCTTTAGAAAAAGGGAATGCGTCCTAAATACGAAAGTAGATATAGGACTCATGAGCGGGAGGACAAAATTTGAAAATACAGCGGAAAGGGAAGCAATGGTTGGCAATTATCATGAATTTACCAATACGATTCAAAGTTGAAAGTTGAGTTGTCCTCAGCAGTAGATAGAGTATATAAGTTAATTGGATATTGAATTTGTCCGAGTCACTTCTTGGGAAGATCCACTTGACAATTGTGTAACTGGTGATTTTGTAGGACATTGAAGGGATGGCTTTGGAGGAACTGATAACGATTGAAGAGGTCCTTCTAACATTTCTACCACTTTACTCATAGCTGGTCTATCAAATGGATTTGTTTGAATACACCATAGACTCACTAAAGTCATCTTCCTTACCATTTCATCATCTTCCACTGTGATTACTACAGAACTAGCTGGATGCTTACCATGTTCAAGATCCTTATGAATCCAATCTGGAAAATACTGTTCTTCGGTTTGTGAGCCTCCACTGTCATAATTCTTCCTTCCTCCAACCATTTCAAGGACTAACATGCCATAGCTATAGACATCAGCTTTGTGAGAAACACCACCAAATGCTCTGTTGAATAGTTCTGGTGCAATGAACCCTATTGTTCCTCTTGTGCCCAGTATTGACACGATACTCTCTCTCTTTTGACATATTTTAGCTAATCCAAAATCAGATATTTTGGGGGAGAAATCTTCGTCCAAGAGGATGTTTTGAGGTTTGATATCAAGGTGCAAAATTCTCGTGTTACAACCCCGATGCAAGTACTCAAGCCCACGAGCAATGCCGATAGCAACTTGGTACAACACCTTCCACTCCAAGGTACAAAAAGCATTTGGAGATCCTCTTTTATAAATGAAATTATCCAAGGAACCATTTGACATGTATTCATAGATTAGTACTCCTTTGTTCCTCTCGAAGCAAAATCCTAGGAGAGTGACTATATTGACATGGGAGGTTCTGCTGATACTTGCAACTTCATTTAGAAATTCTTCTCCACTTCCTTTAGATTCCCTTATCACTTTAACTGCCACAAGACGACCATCAGGTAGGCTTGCTTTGTATACAACACCATACCCTCCCTCCCCCAATTTGTTTGAAAATGATTTTGTCATTCTTTTAACTTCTGAATAACTATATTTCTTTGGTGCCAAAGAGCCATGGTTTTTCATGAGGGATTGAAGATTGTGATCATGATAATCTCTTACCCCTTTGAAGATTTTCCCATTTTCTATCCTTACACCTGCATGTGTGTATCCTAGCTATAGATTGAGGCTAGGTGTTTCATAGGGATGCGTGTCCTAAAGGGTTGTAGTCCTTTGTCGATAACTGCGGTTACGGTGTGACTTATTTATTGTAAATTATTCTATGCTTATACATGTGTTATATTATCATTTACATTTCATACCTGCATATGAGATTAATTGTTACCCCTGAGGTTCATTTATTTGAACTCCAGACTGCATAAAAGAAACAGGCAGTGGATCGGGATCAAGAGGGAAGACGCAGGTGTAAGGATTACAACTAAAGGAACTTTTTAGAAAATTATGAATAGTTGGACTATATTAATTCATTTATCATTTGTCAATTATTTTGGATTATTGTATTAATATCCCACTATAGGATGGATTCGAATTGTGAATAAATTTATCCTCGCGTTTTCAAAGTTTTAAACTAAGTTACTTTACGAAACTTTTATTCCACAATTAAGTCGTCCAAATTATTTTGATGCCTGTGCGCTATAACTTTGATAACTAAAGGCGCATTTAGGATGAGTGTTACAAGGGGAGTCAAAATCTAAACCATCATTTCCTTCTCTTTTTAATCCAAAAAGATGATTTTCCCCTCCTGTCCCCTCTAACAAACCAAACAAGATAACATACCCTCTCTTCCCATCCCCACTCCTATCCTCCCTAACCAAACACACCTTACAACTTTGATAGCGAAGGAATTTTATATGCTCATATGATTTTTATTTAGAGTAAATTCCCAACATGTGGTATCATAGTGGGTTCCATATCCCCTGCCTGCAATGTTTTTAACATGATGCGATATGAATTTTGAATATATTTGATTTTCTTATTTGAAAATATTTTTTGTGCATCATGTAGGTTCGATTTCATATGTGCTTTTTATTTTTGTTGCGATTTAAATATATAATAATAGAGTGAAGATGCAAATTCTTTTGGGATGTATTCGCGAATGAGCAATGTTGCCCTAAAATTTTTTTTGTCTGAATGCCACCCAAAAATGTTTAAAAATTAGCAATATTGTCCACTTTTTAACCACCATTTTTTGACTCTAACCATAATTACTTTCATGGTAGCCACGGGTTTGGGTTTTCTCATAGTCCTTTATATATTTTTTCATAGAATCTCATCTCCATCATTAAATTAAAAAAATGGATGGTTCAAATTTCATGAAACTCCTATTTTAAACATAAATAAATAAATTAAAACTATTAAAATTTTACTCGCACAATTCATAACTGCAACGCAAACAAATTTTTTTAAAAATAAACTATAAAACCCTATGATAATAGTTTTATAAAATCTCAAATATGAACCATTCATTTTTTTAATCTGATGATTGGGATGAGATTCTAAGAAGTAAAGGAGAAAAAGAAGGGTTAAGTAGCAAATTTGCTTCGAATATTTTCGTTGAGGAGCAATGTTACCCAGGAAGTTTTTCTTGTCTCAATGTTGCCCTTGCCCATTTTCATTAAAAAGTTTGAAAGTGGAGCTAAATACCCAAGAGCGGGGGTGAATTGGGTATTTTAAAAATTTCAAAAATAACTTTGTTTTCAAACAGTAAAACAGAGATGAATAGAGCAAGGAGAAGAGCAGCTAGACACAGAGATTTATACTGGTTCGGTCCTAACCACTTGACCTACGTCCAGTCCCCAGACTCTTTGGGATTTTCCACTATCACAAAAGATTACACACTCTGTACTCAAGAGTAGTTCTCTCACTAGAACTCACTCCCCCTTACAAGTTGTAATCAATACACCCAATTACCAAGTCCCCTTGACTTGTGATTCTTTACAATAAATGATTTACAAATAAAAACTCTCTCTAAGAGTGGATAATAATAAACACTGAAGCACAAAGTATCAACAGATACATTATAGTTGAAAACTGAAGGAATAAATGCAAAACTTGAATGTATTTCATTTTCAGCAGTTGTAGTTGTTGTGAAGACTTGAATGCAACTCTATTTATACTCATAGTGCATTAAATGACTGTTGATTTCCCTAATAGAACTGTTGGAGATGTTCAGCAAAGGTTAGGGAGTGGTTTAGTCTTCTTCTCTCTCTATTCTTCACTTAATCTAGCTGTGTAGAAGTTCAGAGTTGACTTCCTGAGAATTAATCCGTTGGCAAAGCAGGTGCTGGATATGGAAATCATTCTTTAATTCTTTGCTAGACGTGTGCAGACGGATTACCCAAAAGATTGCAACTTTCTGGGTTTGCATTTAATGTGCTGACGTCACTTTTGCTTTTGCTTTAAACCTTCAATAAACATTCTCTAATTCATCTGAAACTCACTAACAAAGTGGTTAAACATAGCTAGGAATAGTAGAGAATAATACTGGAAAGTATTGAGATCAAACAAGAAAGATTTACAAATTCGTCATTTTTGAAATTCTGGATCTACGATGAAACCTCGAGGTTTGTTCTCCAAACCTCGAGTTTTGGATTGTAGCATGTAAAGTAGATTTTATGTCCAAAACATCAAAACTGGAGGTTTCTATCCAAAACTGGAGGTTTTCAAAACATTAAAAACTTCAGAGCTCTCGGGTTGGTCAAACTTCGAGGTTTTATCAGAAACCTCGAGTTTTCATTCAAATATAAAAGTTTTGAAAAATCATGCCAAAGGCAAAACCTAGAGGTTTCAAATTAGAGAAGAGTTGTATGCTCTCTAATTGCCAAAACCTCGAGTTTTCTCACCAAAACTTGAGTTTTGTTCAAATGTGAAAACTTTGAATTTTTGCGCCAAGACAGAAAACTTGAGGTTTTGAAGTAAAACTGGAGGTTTTGAAAAGTGAGAAAATATAGATGCTCTCTGTATGGACAAAACTCGAGGTTTGTCCTCAAACCTCGAGTTTTCACTTATTGTGAAAACTTTGAGAAAATTTTGTCAAACTCAAAATTGGAGGTTGAGACACTGGTTAAAATCTGAGTTTTCTCTGCCAAGTCAAAACCTCGAGGTTTCTTACCAAATCTCGAGTTTTCATAAAACTTGTGGAATCTGGAATTTTCAAGACAAAATAGAACCTTGAGGTTTTAGACAAAAACTGGAGGTTTTCAAGTGTTCAAAACTTAAGAGACTCTCTGTAATACAAAACCTCGAGGTTTTACCAGAAACCTCAAGTTTTGCATTTTTCAGAAAATGCTGAGAAGTCTCTGTTTGATGAAACCTCGAGTTTTCTCTTAAAATCCAAGTTTTTACTTAGTTCAGAAATCTTGAATTTTTCTCTGTAAGGTCAAACCTTGAGGTTTCTATGTAAACCTTGAGTTTTGCTCTGGTAGTGAGTTTTACAACTTTTGAAAGCAGAACTTCATGCTTTGTTTACAATTATTGGAGATCATTAAAACCCTTAGAGAATTAACAAAGTTAATAGTCAACATCAATTTTTTGATGGTCAACATTAATTTTTTTAACAGAATAGGGCAGCATTGCTATGTTTTAAAACTTATGGGCAACATTGGGACAAGAAAATCTTCTAGGGCAATATTGCTTCTAGGCCTATACTTCCAGGCAGATTTACTACTTAATTAACCTGAAAAGGAATTATGAGAGTATCCTCTTCCTAGTAGCCACTTGTTTTCTTACTTTTCCACCTTAACCCCTCTCCCTCATTCACTCTTTCTGGAAAACAAAAAGTTTCTTCCCTTCTTCTTTGATGGTTCATTCCCACTCACATCCATGGAGATACCCTACCACCAATAGCATTGGCAAACACCAGTTGTTGGGTTATGAATAAGCAGTGGGTTGGACAAGAAGAGGAAAAGGGAAGGTGAAAGAGGTGTATGGGTAGAAGTCCCACATCTGACAAGATATGAGAAATAGAAGGGTTTATAAGCCATTGACTAATTATATTGTATAAGTCTTCTAGATCCATTTGTTTCCTTTAGAAACATCATTTTGTTTCATTTAGAAACAAACAAGAAGAAGGAGATCTTTACACAATATTTATCCCAACTTTCTTTCAGTATCCATCTATGTACATTGTGGTGCACATTCAAACCTTTTAAGATGGAATTTTTCTGGCTCCTGACCAAAAGCTAATTTTACAGGGAGAATTTTGTGGCTTGTAACACCCCAATTTCAAAAGCGGAATAATTTTTTTTTTCATTAGAGTAGAGCATCGGAGCAAGTAAAAGAGTGAGTAACTGATATATCATTAATTGTGGCGTATCTGTTTGTTCACAAAGAACAGTACATTTATTCGAGTGTTGTCATTGTAACGGTACATATCCTAAAATAAAAGTCGCCAGCCGAGTCTCATGCGTGCTGCCTACTCTTGCCTTCAGTCCTCGGTTCTCCGGACCCTGAAGCTATGGTAAGAGATGAGGTCCAATACCCATCGGACCCCAGGTAACGGTTAACCTTATGCTTATGTATGGCAAAATATGTATGACAGATATTCATATCGTTACAGCATTAATCAACAGTACATATCACATGTAAAGTCATCTATGTTAACAGTACACATCACATGTAAAGTTTATCTATGTTAACAGTACACATCACATGTACAATCATTTATGTTAATAGTACACATCACATGTACAATCATCTATGTTTACAGTACACATTACATGTACAATCATCTATGTTAACAGTACACATCACATGTACAATCGTCTATCACATATATGCATACAATAAGCATCAGAGTTAGTGTTACAGTACGCGTCTGTACCTTAGTCTGTTCGGATAGTGGTACGCTTGCCTAATCGGTACGTCTCCCGATTTTCCTGGATATCCAAGAACTTTGCTCCTCCTTCTCCAAGACTCTTCACTCTCACTTCCACTCTCTATATTCAGATTTCTAAGCTTGTTTTGGTGTCAGAAATGTGAAGACCCAAGGTGCCTATTTATAGTAAAATGCTATGGCAATTTTGGTAATTCTTTCAAACCTACCTCTTCTTCAATTGGAGCCATGGGATCTAAACTTAGTTAAGAAGTTTTAATCTTAACCATTGGATCCATACTTAATGAACAAGTTTCAATTTAATTAAAAGAACATTTCTCTTGATTTTTCTTATTGGTGGATTTCAAATTGATTTAAACTTACTTATTTCTTATACACACACACATAAACCGTCCTCCCCCCTTAATTTCATACTATTGTTGTGTTTCATTTGTCTCACACAAATGCCAATCAAGGTTTCTTATTGGTTCGCCACTTATCTCATGGGTTAAGCTCTTTTATGTAATTAATTAAGGGTTTTCTTGTAGTTTATTCAAGTTTTCCTCTTTAATACTCTAATCTCAGAATCATGGCTTCATTAGGAGTCTTTACTAGCCCTTTAATCATTTTAGGATTAATCCCAAAAGTTGAGAAAAAGATTTTGGAGATAACCTATCCCAAGCTTAAAATACATTGGTTCATAATAAGTTATTATATTTGATCTATGATTAACGTATTTCAGGTTATAATTTATTTTGTATAGATTCTCATTTACTTGTATCTTGAATTATTTCCATTGATTAATTTAATTCACATATGCTCAATTTTCCTATTGGTTGTTCAATGGACTTTTCTCTCTCTCACATACTAGACACACACACACTCACAACTCTTTTTACTAGACACACACACACACTCACAACTCTTTCTACTAGACACACACACACTCACAACTCCTTTCTCTCTCCAATTTATCCTCTTCCACACTTCATAAATTCCTCTATCCATAGTACTCTTATTCTCTTCTATTTGTTCCCTCACTTAATGCTCCCATGTGCTTTTAATTACCATGTGTGTGTATGTTTTAAACAATTTAACTCTTCTTGCTTTTTCCCTTGGTGAAACCGTGTATACTCCCTCCTTGCTCTTCAATTTGGTGTTTCAATTACCTCACAATCATCTAGAAGAAAAACTCTCATTGGTTGATTTTTACTTCACAAGGATTACACTTTATGAGGGTTAATTAAGGCCTTAGGATTTAGCTTTATGAGGTTTAATCTTGGCCTTCTATTTATGCTAATTTCTCATTGGTCCAATTAATTTCATGAGGATTAAGAATATTTTCTTGATTTATCATTGGCCAATCCAATTTCACAGGGATTAAGATTAATTATTGGTTTAATCACAACCATTGGATTTCATTGTGTTTGTTTAGATTAAATCTTCTCCCTTGATTGCCTTTGATATTAATTAATTGATTTATTAACTAATCATGAAAATTAGTGCTTAATTAGGCAAGTATTATTTCACCCTCATTTTATACTTTTTATTTTGCCTTTTGATTATTTTGCAACTAATTCCAATTAGTGCAAGCTAAATTGTTCATTTATTGTTGCTAATTCCCATTAATTAGCTTAAGTGTTTCCATAATATTTTCTTCCAAATTTGATCATATGAGAACTATGGTTTAATATGGTGTTTATATCATATTTTATGATCCTTAAATATAATTTCAAAATTGGCCCTTAATTCTTCATTAAGTTAAAATATCCCTAATTGATGACTTTTAATTGCCACTAGATTCATTATGAAGATTTATAAAATTATTTTAATTAATGGAAATTTAATTGTCACTTATTTGTTGGTAATTTCCTTTAATTGATTTAGGTATTTTCATAACATTTTATACTTCTCTATAATTAAATAAAAACTATGTTGTAATATGATAATCTTAGGGTATTTTATGATTTCTAAATAAAATTAGAAAATTTGGGTCTTTGTTTTAATTCTAGGAGAAAATTTCCTAAAATAAGCTACTAAATTTTTTGAGACTACATATTCACCTATTTTTAATAAGTATTTTCTATAAAAAAGATAGTGGTTATACTAAATAGGATTTTTAGGGTATTACATGGCTTATATAAATGCAGCAATATATAAGATCAAATACTAACATAGTAATTTTGTTCTTATAAGCATTGATCGAGCTATTTATGGATGCTTCAATACATGATTTTTGGATTGTATAATTTGGAAATAGCGTGCTTAATTTATTCAAATATTATTGCAAATTTTAGGCTGCAAACATTATTGCAAATTGCAGGTTACAAACTTCAGGTTGCAAATTAATAATCTCACCTGCAACCATCTTACACATGCATCTTTCAAATTTGTATGATTTACATGCTATTTTAATGGGCTCATATAATAATGTTTGATATATTTTCAAAACTACTGAGATCCATTACTAATCATGATCAATGAGAACAAGCATCATCACATAATTCATAAATAGTATGTTGGTTATTTATGAAGAATCTTATGGTTCTTTAATGGATATCAATACATAATCTTATTTGCATTATATATATATATATGACTTAGATGATCAAACAAATTATGCAAACAATAAATTTGTTTGAATCAGTAAACTTATAGTTTACTGTAACATATATCTCAACCAATCATAAACTTTTTAATTTCTATAAAATTATTATTTAAATCATAATCTAACATCTATTTTAGGAGATCTATTAGACTTTGTGTGAGAAGTATATAACTTTTCAAAAATTAGCTCACACTTGTACTCTAACAATTTCCCTCTCAAGTGTGAGTCATACAAACATACTTTCTTTATTTTTGCATTTTAAAATCACTTTCAAACTCTTTAAAGCTTGAAAGAAAAATCTATATTAGTTCTTCAGGAACTACCATATAATATTATATCATTAGATAATCACATTAATAATATACTTCAATTTACTTATATATGCAAAAATATATAGTCCACCACATATGAAGATACTCATGATTAAAATAACATAGAATCACACATATGGAAATTCTCTAGCAGAAAATTCTCTTGACAACAAATTTATGAGATGTAATCACAAAAAATGTAAATAATAATAATTTTTAATAACAACAAAATTAAACATCATACTACCTTATGAGCTTATTCTTTTTTCCTTTTCGCTTCAAAATAAATCTAGACATATTTTTCTGCAACTCTTTGCATTTTTAACATCTCATTGGCAGCATTGACAAACCTCTTATTTGCATTAACAAACTTTTAGTTTGCATTTATGTCTCTTGCATTATTATTTGTAAATGTTCTATATGATATCCAATTCTGCAAATATTTTTGAAACTCAATAGATTTCTTAGAATAAAATGTGCATTATTAATGCATAATTTTGTTCTTTCATATAACAAAATATTAGCTCTTTTAGAGCCTTCAACCAAATTTATATTATCATATATAGTCTGAATATTAACCTCTCGCATTATAAAGGTGAGCAAAATATGCTAATTAGTCCTTAGGACAATTAGACTTATTACCCTTAAGTGGCATATTTCTCTGCAAGTTATTGTCTTCAGGACAATATTTTTCTAAGGCTATCAAAATGTTTGTATTATACAATCTTTGAAACATAAGCCTTCAAGGTCTTAATATTTATAATTATCCAATACCATAAAATTTTTTCTTATCATGCCATTTCTTTGAACCAATAATGTTCGTTTACAAAAGAACCATTATAAAATTGATAAAACTTCTTGCCATCAAATGATAAATTAAAAGAATTAATGAATAATGGCTATTCAATGAAATTAAAATATTAGTAGAGATCTAAATCATACACATATGTAAAACTTTAAATGATAAAAAAAATATTAGGAAAACAAATTCTACATGTGGCTATATAGGAATTTTGACAAAAAGAAGGGCACCTTTATGTAATATTTTCATCACTTTTAGAAAAGTGAAATATCAGAGAAAATTACATAATTATACCCCTAAACTCATAAATGACATTTTAGTATCAAAGAAAATTACAGAGTAAAACCCCTAAATTCATTAATGTCAAATAAGTCCATATTTCCAAGAAACACACCAACTTCCACAGTTGAAATTGATTTTAAGGCTGATTTACTCATAATTTTGATTTTATCAACATAATTTATTTCAATATTTGACTTTTTTACTAATATGTCATAGTGTACAACAAGTAAAGACCAACGATCCTCATCACCACAGTGATGATATGGATTTTTAGCATATTTATTATGTTTACTAGTTTCTCTTTTATGGTTCTCATCAATTATCTCTCTCCACTTCAAATGAAAATTTGAACCATCACAATTACAACTATGGTCATGCCCAAAACTATAGACATGTTCAAACTCATATCCACGGCTATAATTAAATTCATTTGTTACTTTATTCACTCTTGGGAATGGAGTCAAGCTTGTTGGACAAGATTCATTATATTTGCAATAAAAACACATTGTTTTGTTTGGCCATATGGGGGCAAGAAAAAAAATTAGCTTATTTCTTAAAACCCCTTTTCACAATTTTGCTATTGCAGGAACAAATTAAATATACCTATTTATAATGAGCTTTTGGAAGAACAATCATTTGTTGGTGGTAATACAATTTCTTTAATTTGTTCTAAGAATAAGATGGTCTTATAAGGCTAAATATACAATTTTGATGCCTCATGAACCACAAATTTAAATTTCATTATACAATAAAAAGAAATTTATGAAATATAAAACACAATATAATAACATAGATAATAATAAATTTATAAAGACAATAAATAATCCATAAATTATGATATTACTATGAAATTAAAAATTTATGGCTTCAGGCTATTTAGTTTTAATGGCTTTAAACTAATTAATTCTCATGGCTTTGGGCTAATTAGTGTTACACCCCTATCGGCCTCGCCCTCTCGGGTGGCGGGTTAGAAGGATTCACTTACTTAGTTACCTTTCCTTCGTTATTTGGTCCATTGAACTTATATCAGAGTGAGCGCAACAAAGCATTTAACAGGTTTAGACTATCTACTGTACTGGTAAAAGTAAAATAAACAGAAAATAAAAGTCCCCGAAGGGTTAAGGGTACAGTCATCCAGAATAAATACCAAAACAAAACATACCGACATCTCAAATATATGTACAAACATGATAGGGCATTCCCTATTCTTCAATCTGTACTGATAAGCACTTATCATTCCAAGGAGGGCTCTTCCCATCAGGCATATCTCCTTGTGACAACAGAAGAGGCTGGGGTCCGATAACGGCCCCCAGAGTAACCGTCAGTACTCAAATACTAAATGTGTAAGGAGTATGTAAGCTACCATGCTAATCAGAAATCATAAGAGCATGCCAAATACATACCATATATGCATCCAGATTATATCACAGCAAAGCACATATCACAATTCAAGAACCCGTACAGCTGCCAACCAAGGCAAGCCTCGGACTCACTGTACTCACAACCCGTAGAGCCGCCTTTTCTAGGCTAGCCCCGAACTGATAACTCAACCCGTACAGCCGCCAACCAAGGCCGGCCTCGGACTGAACATCCTCAGCGCTAGGAAACACATAATACTGTATGCATATTTGGCACAACATATACAGAGCAAAAATACACATGGCAAACACAAACATACAGCAAAACACATAGAGATATCTGAGTAAAACGGTTACTACCTGATGTGGCAAATATTGTCCTTACTATTTTATTGAGCCCGTTCACTTCCCAAGGGGTCCTTTGACCTATAAATCATCAAAACACACTTATTCAATATTTACAAAATTACCATCACGTTTTTCTCTTCAAAACCGAGCCCAAACTAGTTTTTCCAGAAATCCAGTGATTTTGACCCAACTTGTGGAATTTTTAATAAATTATACAAAAATCCGTTTTACATGAAACCAGCTCCATATGAACCATTGAAGTGTCTAATTTCCATGAAAAATACTCCCAGACCTTAAAAGTACTTTTATTTTATCTTGGTGCTCACTTTTCACACCTGGGTCAGATTTCGCCCTGTTGCACACAGAGCCAACTTCAACAATTTTTATCTCTCAATTGGTACATCAAAAATATGTCAGATTATATATCAAAATGATGCCCCAGATGTCTACTTTGTACCTGTAAAATTTCAGCTCAAACCGAAGTCTGTACCATTTTAAAAACATTTTTGAAGGTTCGCTGCCCAGAATCCAAAACACTGGCAGCAAGCTTCTTCTTTGAGTTTTCGGGGTTTTCGAGTTCGGAAACTTAAACCATAGCCTAACCCCATACAAAATCACGTTTTAAACACTTTGGTACCATCTAAAACTTCAAAATCAGACCCCAAAACCAAGCCCCAACCAGCAGCACGAAATTCCAAAATTAAAGCTCTAAAGGTTCAAGTTGTCGGTTGTTACCTATTTCGGTGCTTTGGCTTGATGGATGAAGTGGTTGAGAGCTTCACCTTGGCTATGGAAGCTTGCTAGTCCCCTTTCTCTTCTTTAGCTGGAGCACGCCTTTTTGGAGAGAGAAATGGCAATTTGAGCTCCTTTTAATAATAATCCACAAGTGGCCATTTAGTTCCAAAGTAACTAAATAAATTCCTAGTTTGGTTGGCATTCAATTATCTTTTCTTAAGCTTTATCCCATGTGCTTATTTGAGAATCATCTAGGGAGTATATGTGGCGTTATCTCTGCCCAAATATTCAGATTTCATCTTTCAATTTGATAAGAATTATCAATTAAGACTTCAAATTCCATTTGACTTACAGGCGGGCCCCACGGTTAATTCAATGAATTAGTCAAGCTTATTTTTGGTCTTGAATTCAGATTTTGCTTCCCAAAAAGAGTGTTACACGTCCAAGGGGTCCCACCAAAATGATCCCCAATAATTAATTCCAATTTCCCACTTTATCGGTCAATTTCGGGGCCTACCGACCCCTATCGGGTCCCACTGGGTCCGAAAATGCGTCTTTTGTATTTTTCTCTGTCTTTTCCAAATATTTTCCTCTGTCTGGGCATACTGATGTGGCGCCTTCCTTCTTCCCAATGTGGCCCCACATTTGTCTCATTCCGTCCAAAATAATCCCCTAACTGGTCCTTATTGGTCCCCTTTTTTATCGGTTAATCGCCTGTGGGTCCCGTGTCTTATGTCTGGACCGGGGTATGGATAAAATCATCTGATTTTCTTCCCTTTCTCATGTTGGATGAAATTCAATGCCCAAAGGACAAGGAATTGACCATTTTGCCCTTGCCTTGTCTTCCTTTAATCTCGTGGTGACACATGTCAATGTGCAATGATCACCCTATCTCTTGCTTTTTAGAACATGCCTATTTTAGTATCTCTTTCTCTCTCTTGTCCCTGTATGGCACATACACACTTTCAGGGGTCAAGAATCTTTATTTTGACATCTTTCCCGGGTCCCGCTTCATCACACCGGCTTTATAACTCATCGGTATCTTGCCCTGGGCCCGCATCTTTACAAACCTGGGCCCTTCAGAGACTTCCTATCTCTTGTCATTCAAGGGATTCTTCCCAAACCGGGCTTAGTAGTCTGCCTAATTTGGGCTTATTCTCAATTTTACAGGTCCAAAATTCGGGATATTACAATTAGTCCCATGGCTTCGGGGCAATGCTGAGAATTTAGAATTATATGGTTTCTGGCCTTTTATCTTCAGGATAGAAAAATTAAATATATGTTTTTAGTCATCCAATAAAATAAAAAATGTAAAAGTATATGACTTTAGGTTATATGATAGGAAATCAAATGCACATGGCTTCTAGCCATTTTGTAAGGTCATTTTGTAACACACACACACACACACACACATGACTTCTGGCCATATAATATAAAAATAAAAATAAAGGGAATATGGTTTCTGGCCATATTATACCAAAATAATAAATCAAAATGTATATGACTTCTGGTCATATAATCTCAAAGTAGAAATAAAAGGACTATAGCTTTTGGCCATATAATCGGAAATTAGAGCAATATGACTTATGTAATTTCAGAATATGAAATCAGAGATGTATGACTTCTAGCCATACTAAAATAACAATATCAATAATATAAAATAACTCGGAAAGGAGATCTAAATAAGATATAAAATAGTAATAATCTTCAATCTTAGCCATGGAACTTGATATATAAAACAATCGGTAAAAATATCTCTTTAATTCCACATAGTGGCTCAGATTATCCCAGATAGATAAAATAAATATATAATTAAATAATATATATTAAATCATTAAAGAAATCATCATACTTTCGTTAGAGCTCTCGTACTGATAACGTATTATAAAACTAAAAGAAATCTAGGATTAAAGAGTAAGAGATAAATGAAGAGAGAAATCAATAGAGACAAAGTGTATAGCAATGCTTATTTTGTAATTGTATGATCATAATGCAATCTCTTCGATGTACATTTGTGAGGGGGATGAGAGAATTTATAATGGTTGAAGACTAGGGAAGTTAAAAAGTTATACTAATCAAGTAGCCATTGAGGGATTGCATCGTCAAATAGAGAGAAAAGGTTCAACTTTTCTCTTTTTCTCTGCCGCGTCTCTTAGTGATCTTCTTTCCCTCACCAGTGGCTTGTGATGCAGGTTGCTGGCGAGCACCCTTCTCGTTCCTGGGGCGAGCTTCTCCCTCTCCTTCTTCAAATCTGATCTGTCGAGGTGACAGTTTTCTGGTTTTCTATGTTTTTGTTTCTTTTTTTTGTAGTATGGGGTTTTGTGGTGGTGTTCTTGTCTCTAGAAATAAACAGACGTGTCACATCTGAGATCAAATCCTCTTGGTTGGATGGCTGTTTGGACGTTATGAGGTCCGACTACCTCTTAGTAGCCCGGATCTGCGTTCTTGGGGGAAGATCTAAAGAGATGTGGTCTGGTTTGTGGTCGATGTCACTGGATCTGTTTGGTCAGAGGAACAAAAGTGTTCTTCAGGACATCAAGAGTCTTCTTTCTTCCAAGGTTGGGTTTTCTGGTTTCTTTACCCCAAGATGGGGTACCCAGTTAGTTGATTTAATTGCAGCTATTGCTTTTAAGATTATGTGCCCTTTAGGGTGAGTTTTTCAACCAACACTCTCTTGTTCGTCACTTCTAACCTCGGGTTTCGAGGAGGCCGATGATGTTCATAATTCTACTTCTACTCTTATATTTTTAATGTACGGTGCTTGGCTAATATTGTATTCAGTGTTTTTTGTTGTTGTTATGTTGGTTGTATTTGTTTTAGATCTGTTTGTGGTTACTGTTATGTATTGTATCGTTTTGGAGTATTAATATATATATCTTTTGAACCAAAAAAAAAAAAAAGGACTAGGGAAGTTTTATGTATCTTTTACTTACTCTCCACCATGAATGTAGTGGATGACCTTAATGCCCATAATGTGTGATTTTAATGTCCACTACATAATATTATACAATATTATAATATAATATAATATACCCGATTGATTTTCATGAATTGTGACAGAAAATAGAAAGTTAAGAGTTAATAGACATTCATATAATATATTCATAACATTTTCAATATTTTGAAAAACTATGTGTTAGACTCTGTTTTGGGCTTACTATTCCTTTTGTTTTTGTCTCAGTTTCCTTCAAATTGGGCCTTTGTTGTTGGGTTTTTTTGGTTTTCAGGTTTTGGGTTTATTTTCCCAGATCTCGGGCCGGTCAGTTTTCGGTCATTTACCGTCTCTTTCTTTATTTTTTTTGTTTTCTTTTTAATTTTCTTAAGCTGAGAAATGATAATATATAATCATTTCCTTTTATTCTGCATAAGAATTAGTCACTTCTGCCTGTTTTCAGTTCTAAATCTTTCGGTGTCATTTCAAACAGGAATGAGAACATTGATGCCAATCATGGTTGAGCATATAATTGTTTCATTTTGAATTTTATACCTGACCAAGCTAAAATTTCTTTTTTCCCAACTGTAGAACTCTCTTTCGTAGCTTTTATGCATGTTCAATGTGTTGGTTCTGGCTTATGTATGTTGTAACAAGTGTTCTTAACATTGCTATTTGCAATCCAGCGTCTGACAGGAGGAACTCTGTTGCTGCGTAATAAGTTTTATATAATACTCTATAGGGGTAAAGACTTCCTTCCTAGAAGAGTTACAGCTTTGGTGGAAAAGAGGGAAGAGGAGCTTAAAGGCTGTCAACTTCACGAAGAAGTTTCACGGCTTAAAGCAGTTGAAGCTTTTTCACCAATTGATGAACGACAACAGAACACTAGTTCAAGTGGGACCCTATCAGAGTTCAAGAAAATCCGAAGTACGATTTGGGATGCCAAAAACGTTCATTTAGATTTAAACGTTCAACTGGAAGCTGAAATAGTCAGATTGGAGTGCGAATTGAAAAAGGGAGAGCGCCAACTGTTCATTGTATGACATGACCTATAACATTTTTCATTTTAAGTTGGAATTATACAAACATTTTTTGAATTATCTTTGTGGACTGTGCAGCTGAGTGAGAAAATAGAGAGCTCGAGAAAGGAATTGTCAAAGTTAAATGCTGCTTAGACACCCTCTGAGAAGGATGCAGACCTGGAAATAATGACAGAGGAAGAGAGACAATGCTTCCGGAAGATAGGACTGAAGAGACAATGTTTAGTGCTTGGAAATAATTGTACTTGTCAAATTGTTTCCTTTATAGGCTGCTCTCCCCCTCTGCTGTTCTATCTGATCCAGAATCATGATTATACATATGAGACTTTTGCTTTGTTTCGAATGGATTATATGAAGACAAATATATATTATTTAACTTGCTTTTGAGGCAGCAGAACCAGATTGAAACATCCAAAGAGGCATATCCTGATGTTGCTACAATTGTTAATTACAGCTACAAATGCAGTTATTGTTACAGCTTCTCAATGAGGTCTTTTATTGCTGGAAATACTTTGGTTTTTATTTTTCTTCTGGCTCATAGAAATTCTATTGAATGGTGACTGCAGGCAAGCGTGGGATCTTTGATCGTATAGTGGAGAACATGCATCAGCATTGGAAGCACAAAGAAGTAGTAAAGATCATTAGTACAATGCAGAGAGCGTTTGGGCAGGTCATCAACACAGCAACATCTCTTGAGGCAGAGAGTGGTGGGGTTCTAGTTTCTGTTGATAAATTAAAAGAAGGCCATGCAATAATCATTTACCGTGAAAAAAACTATAATCGGCCTTTAGAAAAGGGGCCAAAAAAACTTCTAACAGAAAGAGAAGCGTTGCATAGGTCTATTGAAGTGCAGAGAATTGGAGTAAGTGATTACTTTTACGCCCTTCTGCTTCTGGCATCCTCCTAGTTTTGTAGACACAATTGTAAACATTTCCTTCTATGTATTTGCTTCTACGTGTATGCCCTTCTCCATGTGGGTCTGATTTGCTTATTATTGTCTCAGTCACTGAATTTTTTTGCACATCAAAGACGGCAGACAATCGCAGATTTGAAGTTCAAACTGGTAAATACAACATTTTTCCCCCCCTTGAAATTAGATTGTGTTAACAAAATTAATGAAATCATAAATCTGTTCAGTTGTTTCTATTTGATAAAGAAAACTCAGACTTCAACTTGGATTTTGCAGGCAGATCTCCAGCAGAGAATGGACGTTGAGCAGAGGGATAAAGAAAGTTAATGTACAAACACACATGTTTCCCTGGATCGCTCTTAAGTCGTCTGCTAATTGGGGGAAGACAAGAGCCGGAAAATTTCTACACGGATCAGTGAATAGCATATTTCTGCAAGTAAGTATCTCGAATTTCTTAGTCACTGTTTGAGCTGAGTGCAACCGCCATTAATGACTTTCCTTAATGTATCTATGAAACATTTTTTTTAATACATTCATTTAAGAAAACAAATGGGATAATAAAAATGATGAGATGAAAGGTATCTCACCACATTCATGGTCCCCTTCTTAAAATGGGGAAAATGAGTGTTCATAAATATCCTTTTGTAGTTTCCTTAGAATCAAAGGTACACTGACCATGAAGACCCACCTTCCATTTTCTAGTTCTTTTTCAAAAAAGTGCAATTTTGAGAGGGATATTTAACTAAATCCTTCTTTTTTACTCAAACCAAATATTTTATTACTATTTTTTACCGTCTCTATACTATGTAGAAATCAAAATGAGCAAGAGCATAATCACATGTTATAAGCTACTTTCCTCTCTCCTCTTCTCTCCCAGCACATCCATGTCCTTCCTTCCTCGACAGTCGCCACCTTTCCCTTCCCTTTTCAAACAAGAAAATATTTGACTTGGCGCCATTGGAGAATAGAGCGTTAGACTTAAGCGCAACTTTGAGGAACCGCTGTATTTTGAACATATACAGTACCGTTTTATACTATATATATTTGAGTGATATGGAAGCCTTCACCATGCCTTGAGCTGCACATGGCTTGCATCTTATATATGGGCACTCTGATATGGAAGTCTCTCTCTCTCACACACATATATGCTGATTCATTAATAGATGCTGTTAGAATACTCTTACCTTCTTTAGCGTAGATGACTTTAGTAATATGTCATGTTTATATGACAATTCTCGGCATCTATATACTAATGCTGAACTGCATCATGGTTTTTCAAAACGTCTAGATTTTGATATACAGTATCTAAATTTGATAAATACTTGTACATGTAACTCTTTTATTACTCTAACTGATACTCTAATATAATAATGACGTAGTGTCTTTATAAGGGATTTATATTTGAATGCGTCCTAAATGAGAAAGCAGAATCTAGAGAATACAGCTTGAATAAACAGAAAGGGAAGCAATGGTTGGCGATTATCATGAATTTACCAATACGATTCAAAGTTGAAAGTTGAGTTGTCCTCAGCAGTAGGTAGAGTATATTGGTTAACTGGTTATTGAATTTGTCTGAATCACTTCTTGGGAAGATCCACTTGACAATTGTGTAACTGGTGATTTTGTAGGATATTGAAGGGATGGCTTTGGCGGGACTGATAACGATTGAAGGGGTCCTTCTAACATTTCTACCACTTTACTCATAGCTGGTCTATCAAATGGATTTGTTTGAATACACCATAGACTCACTAAAGTCATCTTCCTTACCATTTCATCATCTTCCACAGTGATTACTGCAGAACTAGCTGGATGCTTACCATGTTCAAGATCCTTATAAATCCAATCTGGAAAATACTGTTCCTCGGTTTGTGAGCCTCCACTGTCATAATTCTTCCTTCCTCCGACCATTTCAAGGACTAACATGCCATAGCTATAGACATCAGCTTTGTGAGAAACACCACCAAATGCTCTGTTGAATAGTTCTGGTGCAATGAACCCTATTGTTCCTCTTGTGCCTAGTACTGACACAATACTCTCTCTCTTTTGACATATTTTGGCTAATCCAAAATCAGATATTTTGGGGGAGAATTCTTCGTCCAAGAGGATGTTTTGGGGTTTGATATCAAGGTGCAAAATTCTTGTGTTACAACCGCGATGCAAGTACTCAAGCCCACGAGCAATGCCTATAGCAACTTGGTACAATACCTTCCACTCCATGGTACAAAAAGCATTTGGAGATCCTCTTTTATAAATGAAATTATCCAAGGAACCATTTGACATGTATTCATAGATTAGTACTCTTTTGTTCCTTTCAAAGCAAAATCCAAGGAGAGTGACTATATTGACATGGGAGGTTCTGCTGATACTTGCAACTTCATTTAGAAATTCTTCTCCACTTCCTTTAGATTCCCTTATCACTTTAACTGCCACAAGACGACCATCAGTTAGGCTTGCTTTGTATACAACACCATACCCTCCCTCCCCCAATTTGTTTGAAAATGATTTTGTCATTCTTTTAACTTCTGAATAACTATATTTCTTTGGTGCCAAAGAGCCATAGTTTCTCATGAAGGATTGAAGATTGTGATCATGATAATTTCTTCCCCCTCTGAAGATTTTGCCATTTTCTGTTCTGAAACGCTTCTTGCACATATGAATAATCAAAACCGAGATTAGAGCAAACCCACCAGCTCCTGCTGAAATGACTGCATTTTGTAGAACATAAAAACATAAAATCTTTGTAATATTAATTGTAGAAGCAATTAAAATGAAAGCATTACTATATTTATTACCTATAGCAAGTCGCCAACCCAGCTTCTTAGTTGATCCTGCAATTGGAACGTTGATTTTGAAAAAATGTTACTATTTACTTGATCAGCAGAAAATTAATACTCAACCGGTGTCTTTAATGTAAGATCTAACCGGAGAATTCATTTTGGTCTTAAATGTAAGATATATTTACTATATTTGTCAATATTTTTCTAATTAAATAATTACCAAGAGAAAGAGATGTAGAGAATTAAAGAAAATGGCTAGAGTGTTTTAAAAAATACATGTTATATTAATTAATTTAACTAACTTCTTTAATCTATTCAAATTAGGGATTTACATTAACAACCGGAGGGAGTATAAATGAAGGCATATTTACCAACACAAATGATAGAGAGTAAAACATCCTTAACAAAAAAATTAAGTAAATTAAGCTAATCCTGGAGAAACATGTAGCTTGATTGAGTTCCATTGTACTTTGGCATAAACACGTCTGATTAGTGCCGGTGTCCTCGAAATCCCAAGACAAAAACTTAGACGGCTGTTTCTGGCTTTGTTTGGAGATGAACCACAATCAGATGTTTGTTTGCACAATTCAGGAATCATTCTTGAGGAATATGAAAAAATTAAACTATGCTTTGTTTTTGGAATGGTTTCCTGGCTAAAGCCTATCAAGGTCCTATCTGCAGAAAAGAACTGGGAACATGTGGGCAAGCCCTCCAACATTTCTGAATTATCAGTCCGTAACGATCAAAAAGCAATAACTGACGAGGATATAAGCCAGTATTAATCTGAAATGACCTAATGAAACTCAAGGCATATTCATCAATCTAGGCTCTCAGAAGCCACTGATTTCTCAGACTCCAATCTATGAAGTACCCAGTACATCAAAAAGAGACTTGTATAGACAACTCTTCAAATTACACGACTTTACATCTTTTGTCGTGTTGCAATTGTGTAGCGTGTATCCATGCACTGCATAGATCGGTACGAAATTACTACTAAAACATCGGTACTTACTTGATCCCACATGTCCATGGAACAGTTCCGTCTCTACAATAGCAAGTGAATTCAGTTGAGCTTGTGTTATAACCGCATTGTCCCCCAGACTTTCGACCGTCATAACACAGACCTTCAGATTTTGCACAGTTGAATTTTCCTCTAGAATTCTGAATTGTGAGTCCAAAATTGGAACGACGAGAGTAGATGCGCAGGTCCCTGTCTCCGCATCAATTTCTGGGACCTCGGTAAGGAAATAGCTGGCCACTTCAGTAAGACAGTAACCATCTACACTGCAATTAAACTGAGTGGAACGGACACATGGGAGAGAAAATGGAAGGGAAGGACAATCGTAGTACAGTGTCAGGTTATGAGAGTCCCAACGATATTCGAACAAAGTTGAAATAGGTTGACAAGAATTATTCCAGAAGTCAGTTCTCACAACTCTAAGACTATAATCAGATTAGTTGACTTGAAGAACTCGATAGGTATAAGACATGATGGTGATTTCTGCATAATCATCATGGCAATCTAGTTTAAATTCCGGGTGGCCACAATACTCTAGTCTTTCGGATCCCCAGAAAGGATAGCTAATGTTCTTGATATTTCCACAATCAAACGAAGAGCTGCAGGATGCCTCATAGTCATCACATAAGCAAATTGGAATTTGCTAAAAGATAATCGAAATGATAAAAAGCGAAACAGAGACGCTGAAATGAAGTTGCATCTTGAGAAAGAAGCAGAGGGCGGAAGATACAGAGTTTTGCCTTCAATTTCACAGTAGATGTAAATACACGATGATGATAGAATTAACCTTCATGAATACGAATATTGGAAACATTCAACTTGTGATTGGCTAAGATTTTCAAAGAGACTATTGGAAACGTACTGATCCCCAGCTAATGGAAATTTAAGTCCCCTAGCATGCAAGAATTTCTCTGGGGCTTTCAGTGGGAATGGATGTACTACTCTATCTTGCTTTTCTATGCATGAATAGATCATAAGTCAAAATTTTCGGAGAATGTTCAAACTACAAGTTCAAAATGTCTCTAGACGCTTACGTGATAACTTGAAGAAAAGAAAGGAGACTCTGCTTTATATGATGCCAAAATTGGAATTCAGAGCGTTTCCGTTTATTCTATTTTCTGCAGAAGGAGATACTCTCCTTATCCTCCTTCTTATTGTCTCTCATTGGCCACATCTTGGCCATTGATTTGGGAAAATGAGAGAAGAATGAAAGTAGTACTGTGTTGATTCGACGGATGTGATTTAGAAATTATGAGGGATAATGAGAAAATGATAATGAGAAAAATCCAACCTATTACCTAAAGAATAATCACAATCATAATTACGAAGTTCGAACCAACTTTATGGTAGGGAAGATGTGAAAACCCTAAAGGGGGCTTGACTCTGCCGCTTGAATATCCTAACATTTGCCAGGTGGAGGAAGCTGAAATATTACACACACGCAATAAAAGTCAAAAACATCAAAATTCATGTTTTGGTAACAAGGTTAATACTTGATAACAGTCCAGCCCATGACAAGTCAGGTAATGTGCAATGAATGATCTGCTAAACCCCTCATCTTCTTCAAAAGGTGCTAATCAATCACTCTCTTCTAGGCTTCTTCTTGTTAATTGGTGTGGGTAAGACATGTCATGAGTCCATGACAAGAAGCCGTCGAGAACTAATCTTTTGAACTTATGCTTATAACATTATTGACAGGCTGATCCTGACATAAAGGGCTACCTACAAAAAAACTTTAGCTGTCGTGATGTGAAGCCATCAAGCACATTGGTTCTCTCAAGTGAATTTTGTAGTCCTTTTTTGGACTCGCGCAATATGGGGAGCACACTGCGTGTGTACTTGAAAATACAGAAACAAACACTGTTTTTGTATCCAACATAAATTAAAATGACACTTCAATTAGTACCACGACACGTTTATCGTAGGGTCATGTCCCAAATCCATGGTTCTAGGCTACAAATAAACAAAGGGGATTCTGATAAAATGATAGGATACCTGGGCATGAAGTTTCTTTGGGTCCATCTTTGCAGAAGCAGGAGAATTTTCCCCCTTCATAGCCGCACCGGCCACCAGATTGAGAGCATCTGTTGCATTCCTCATTATCATCTACCTTATATTGCAACCCAAAACCTTGTCTAAATACATCCTGTATATCAGCTGCAACTTCACCAAGGTTTTCTTCAGATATGGGCATAATAACACTTGTGCAGTCACTTGAATACCATGATTCGGCAAAGTAGTACACTGGTATATCTGAACCATCAGGTCTCTTGCAGGGTTTATCGATTATATTGGATGGAAATGGGGGAGGAAAACTAGAAGTATTGCAATCGTAGAGAATGGTTACATTAGCAAGCCCTGTTTCTACATACTTGAAGGGTGTTTGATCAAATGTGTTGTTTTTGTAATCAGATGGACAGCTAGAAATGTCAAAATAATCATCCCTAGCCACTTCAAGAATCTGTGAGGTCGAGTGCAACCAAAGAAGCCGATATTTGAGGGACCTTATGGTAATAGTTAGGATATCGCCTTCGCATATGACCTGGAAATCAGGAAGACCACAATAATTTGGTCTTTCTCCTCCCCAAAAGGGATATGTGAGGTTTTGGAAGTCGTTTTCACCGCAGCTAAAAGTGGTATTTGTGCAGTTTGTATATCGATCAACATCGGCACCAAGAGATGTTGGAATAAAATTGACAGAGATCAACAAAGGAGCCATAAGAAAGAACATCGAAGATGGATTAAAGGGTGGTTTCATGGTGGAAACAAACTATAGAGAGAATCGAGAAGAACAGGATGAAGCTGCACTATATATGAAGGGGTAGGGGATGTTGTGAATGTTGCCGCAATTGAAGGTTTTGAGGCAGAGAGAGAGATTGGAACGTAACGACGTCGTACGGTGGAGAGAGGAGAGGATGGAGGTGAAGATGCAGAAGAGGAGAGGAAGAGGAGGAGGAAGAGCATCGGGTTGTTGGCGGGCGGCGGGCGGGAAGATTGATTTTGACTGAGATAGATAAAGTTGGCTGGCTTTGATTTATAATAAATAATAATAATAACAATAATAATTATATGAAGTTATGATGAAGCATGAGGAAAAGATGGATTTATTTGACTTGGACTTTATAATATATAAGGACAAAATATCATATTACGCGACATGATTCTAATTTCTGATGGCATCTCAATATGAAAGTATGAACTTAAAAAAATCAAGACACCTACACTTTATTACCTCACGTGTGTTTGTGTAAGCGGTGGCAAGTGGGAAGTATGCAAACGTGCGTTGTCTTATTAATCAAACTTGATGTGCTAATGTTAAACTAATAATATTTCCTCTGGGCCTAATTATTAAAAGTAAGTCATAGTTAACTATGACTAACTATGACTTTATATATATATTCTCTCTATTAAGATGTGCATATATTGGATTTATTTTGAATGCACAAAATAGTGGGAGAATTTTATCTAAGATGATTATTTAATCACATTTTGTTGATTAAGTTAATCAATTAAATTCTCATTAATGATTTGTGCATATTTGGGATCCAAATGCACAAGATTAATTTTGGTGATTAATATTGATAATATTAATTTAATCAAAGTGGGAGGATTGTATTTAGTCATTCATGTTGATTAAATTAATTGGTCAAGTCCTCCATAAAGTTGTGCATACATATACAGATTTTAAGTGCACATTATTGATATTTGTGATTAACTTGCATACTAGAGTAATCACCTATGGATTTTAGAATATCATTTTAGGAAGGTGAGTAAATATTTTTTATTCACATTAATGATTTAGTTGTTTAAATTAATTAAAGGAATAATTCTTTTGACATTTTGTATATGGTATTTACATTGTACATATTTGATATTAGTGATTAGTATACATCTTTGTTAAAGTAATAACTACAATATCCTTATGCACATGTTGTATGCATATTTAGTTATATAAGGTTATACCACATCAAAATTAATGTCATATGTACAATTATTATACACAGTGGTGTGATGTCTTTGTGATGAGTATGTAGAACCAAGGAGCATCTAAAACATCCTTACTAGACACATAAGCTAAATTTTGTTCTAATGAACAAAATACATCACATAAAGATTTGAAGACATCCATTGTAATTAAATGTGTGGTTATAATTAATCTTTGCCCACAGGCAGATAGTTATAATCATAGTTTTAATTAGGGTGGAATGGAATGACATTATATTTTCTAAGTAGCCCACAGGTATTAAGGGATATAACTGCATTCTAGTTTCATCAATTCTAGATAAATTCATGCTATGCTAATGTCTTTGCCCACAGGTAGACTTTAGTGATACGAATTTATATGTATATGATTAATTGAAATAGAATATCAAATTATATTCTTAATGTGCCTGCAAGAATTAAGAATAAAGGAAATAATTTGATAGTTTTATCATAAAGTTATATATGGATCTAATTGAATTATAACTTTAGCCCACAGGCAAGTTGTATGTCAGTAGATTCATGTTTTTTAAGCATGATTTACATTGGTAAATCATGATATGATTTGTTAGTCTCAAATTTTAGTTAAGCATATATGTTCAATACTATGCAGTCATACAACCTGCAAATCATTAATATTATTTACATGCATAAGTACAAACGAATCAACAATTTGGAAGCGACTGGTTACCATGACTAGTTACCATGATTCAGTTTATGCTGGCTGCATTGACTTAAGAAAAACCGCTTTAGGATATATTTTCAAGCTAGCCAATAGAGCTGTATCATGGAGTAGTAAAGAGCAATCTTTAATTGCTGCTTCCACTATCTAAGATGAGTTTGTATCTTGTTTTGAGGCTACTTCACATGGTGTATGAATGAAGAGTTTCATTTTTTTGGCTTAGAATTATGGATCCAATTTCTAGGCCATTGAGGTTATATTGTGACAATTCAGTTGCTGTTTTGTGGCTAAGAACAATAAAGGCGATAGTCGAATCAAGCATATCGACATTGAGTGTCTAGCCATAAAAGTGCGTGTTTAAAATAAAACAGTGGTTTTTGAACACATGAGCACTGAATTGATCTTGCTGATCCTTTAACTAAAGGCATGCCTACATTGAAATTTCAGGATCATGCAGAAAGAATGGGACTTGGTTCCTTTATGTGATTTTCGTTGTAAGAACGATGTTTTTTATGAAACTCTATTTGCGATATTTTCTCATTCAGTATTGCGCATAAATTCATTTTGAGAAATATCATTAAAGTTTGGACCTAGAATAAACGTAGGGTTTATTCATTAAGCTACTGGGCTTGGGAAACATGGTGCAATGTGATACATGGAAGGTATTACTCGCTTTAAGAGGAACTATCGTCATGATCCATGCATTTTGTTTTTCATTAGTATATACTGAAGTATGTGGGCCAAGAGAATGTTGGAAAATATTTAATTCAGCAATTAATTTTCCGTTATTTCTATTTATGTCCCACATTATTGCCGGTTTTGTAACCGCCCATTAATACTGTAACGGCCCAATTAATGCACAGTTAATACGCAATAAGTGCGTATTCAAATTGTTTCCTTTTTGTGACTCTGTGATGGCCGGAGTGGAAACGACGCGCAAAAATCTCTGTCTGGTCCCCTGAACCTGCTCTGACCTTTGAGAAGCACACCATCTGCAGATTCAGAGAAAAGGGTCAGAAGGAAAAGACTCAGTGATTGTTCCTGGTTGCTGGCGAGGACTGTTCGTGTCTGGAGACTTGAAGTTCGTCCCTATTTGCTTCAGGAGACAAATCAATGGCGGGAGGTATTAGTGATCTCTATTGTTTTTCCGCTTTGATCTTATGCTATTCGGTTGTTCAGCATGTTAAGATCGCCTAAATTTCTAACATATATATATATATATAAAATAGGTTTGGAGGTAGTAATAAATAATTGCTTCTAGCACACCACTAATCCAATAATTTACTTTGTTGTTTGCACGATGTACCAGTGTGTGCTTAAACAAGTTGGCAACTTGCAAATACCGCCTCTGTCCGGATAGACAAATTCTACTAGGAAAATACGCCAACCAAATTTTTATAATTGCAAACTTAATCTTTACCAACTAACATATGGATTGGTTGGTAATGATGATGATTATTGATATACTATCTTCGATCTTTAATATGAAATCTCATTCATAGTACTGAGGTCCTTATAGGATGAGCACAAAAGCCCCCTAACGTGGTGTGGTTAAGGGGCAGCTGACTGAAAGGAAAGCGGGTAAGCCACCTCATTGATTTTGGAATTGGACCGGGGTTGGGCTGACATGTTAGATATTATATTAGAAATTGAAGGTAGTATATTATTTGACAACAAACAAGGAGATGAATTCTCCAAACAACACAAGCAAAGAGTAAAAAGTTCCAACACAAATCAACATAAAAGCACATGGGAGCAAAGTTAACTGATTTAACAGTCATGTCTCAAATACGAAATAAGATGAGAGAGGGCTAGTTCAAACTCTGGCAAGAACACCCAAGATCAGTAACTAGAGACATGGTTCGGGCCTTGGGTTTCTCATCAGTTTCAACCCAAACAAATCAAACTTACAATAACAGAGCTCCATAATGGTATATACGTGACAAAATTGTATGTTGTAAATGCATGTTTCTATATATTGATAGATATGTTATATCACCATCCTAAGTAAAACAATGCAAATACACTATGAATTTTTTTTTTAGGAAAGATCTCTTCTAATGTCATCATTTATTAATTAAGATAGGACCAATGAAATCTCTGTTTTATTAATTACGCGCCCTAGGAGTTTCAAAATGTCCTTTAAGTGATTTTTCAACACAAAGTATACATAAATACCCCGGCTCATGTTTTTATGGATATATTATATATATATAGACTCATGCACATTGAAAGTGTCATGAGAAAAACTAATCAGATTGACCAATTTCTTCACCTCAATCAACCAATACAGCTCCAACATGTCCATTGACTCAACACTTGACTATTCTTCAAAATTTCTATGCTGTATACATGAAATGGGCAGTAGGTGCAATTTCTGCATAAACTGTAGATAAAAATGTTTGACTTGTGGTAATAAAATCAGCATCAAACTCAAGAGTTTTAACTCCGGTCATTCTATCCATTTTGTATTTCAGGTCATTAATAATTTTGAACAAAGATATTTTCATTTTAAACAGAAGTTTCTACCTCAGCTGTTAAGAGGATTTTTCGTTCATTTTCATATCAAAGAATAAAGTTCATAACACATAAAAAAATGACTATTGTTTCACCCAAAAAAAAAAAAAACCACTTTGGTTTGTTCAAAAGAAAAGTCTCCATAAAAAAAATAAAACAACTTATGCTCTCCAAAAGTCAGTAGATATTTATTGGGTTTGAAGAGAAAAAAGAGGATTTTGAAGAAAGAAGTTCTTAATGGGAAAAAAGTAAAGAGAAATTTGATTTCTAAGAAAATCAATCAATCTCAGCGGCATGATGCATTGTGCAAGAAGAGGTTGCTTTCACGTAGATGTAGACCATTCAGTAATTCAAGAAGAAAAATTTGATTAAAATTTTGGAGAAAGTCCCTAATTGAAAAACTAATTGGGGAATGGTGGTTAGATTCATGTCAAGTACTATGGTCTTTTAGGAGAAATGTAGATCCATATGAAATGAGGAAATTGCCTTTTATATGCAAATTATATTCCCTCATGTATAAAAATGACTTCAATATTGCCTTGAAACACAGCAAGTGCAAGCACTATTCCATAGACGCAATTCATCTTCTCTTGTGCAAATTAGGGATATCCAAGGATCGAGCCATCTCGGGTTGGAGGTCAACTTGAGGTCTGACTTGATAGGACCTCAGGCTGAAAAAGTTAGCCTGAGGTCTAGTCCAGTCTAGTACCAGTCCGAGGTCGGACTGGATCGGATCGAACAGGCGAACTACCTAGACCAGTTCAGCCAGTCTATTTTATTTTTTAGTTTTTTTTTTCTTTTTTTGCCTTTTTGGGAGGCAATGTTTTAGCTCTGGTTTCACTTGACTTCCAAAAGTAATAAAAAATGACTGAGTAAAAAGTGATTCCTATAAGTTAAAAAACACATTAGGATATCCAAACTTCAGTGAGAGGTCGAATGCAGTGATGATTTACAAAAAATAAAAAATAAAATTGGGTTAGACCGGACTAGTCCAAGGGGTATAAGCCCTTGGACCGAAGTCCGGTCCAACCTGAGCTGTTTGGTCTGATCTGATCCAGTGAAATTGTTTTGAACCAATTTTTTTTGGCCCGGACAAAATCATGTCAAACCGGACCAATCAGACCACCAGGTTTTTTGGACAACCCTTGTGCAAATGACTTCAATGTTGCATTGAAACACAAGTGCAAGCATTTTTCAACAGGTGTAGTCCAAATTAACTTCCATTGTCGAAGTTACCTAAAAAACTTAACTTCTCTTGTGTGCAAGTTAGCTTCCCTTGCGTGAAGACTGAAGATGGACTGAACCTGTTGAAGAATGCTTTTTAGGGCAATTATTGTTGAAGCCACTTGCATACAGTGTTAGAATATAAATAGAAAGAGGATATAAATTATGGGAAAAATGCTTCTCATGTTGTAGGAGAAATGTATTCTTATGTCACATGCACATGAAATTGTGGGACCCACATATAAATAAACATATATATAATGCTAATTATATATATATGTGTGTGTGTGTGTGGGGGTCTCATCATGTGTGTGTGAGAATCTTCTTCTTCTCATGCAACATAAGAAGTTTAAATCCCATAAATTATATTCAGTAATATTCTTAATATTCTTTGTAATATTCTGTAGCATTATCTTGTATAGCACTCAATGTACCCACCAATACATGTGGCACTAGGTAATAGGATTTGTTATGATTTTCTGTTATTGCAAGATCATCTATACGCTCCCGGCGTCCTTGTATTCAATCACTATATATACAGAGCAAGGCCAGTCGGCCAGAGTAATATTTGTGCCTTCATCATACAATTTGCAGATTATTCTTCCTGGTTTTCTAACTTACAGGAGAAGTTAATTTATATATAAGGGAAGATGGATTACACCCATTGAAGAATACTTCCTGTTTGGATGTAATTTTTGAAGAATGGCTTTTAAAATTTACGAGGTAAAAATTGCTTTTGAAGAATAACTTTTGGGATTTACAAAGAAAAAATAACTTTTGGAGAATAGTTTTTTAATAAAATTTTTATTAGAAGTTATTTTGTATTAAAATCTAGGTTTTGCTATAAGTTTTCCAAACACCCATATTTTTTTTTCCAGAATTTATTCTGCATCAAAACCTAGATTTTGGAAAAATGTTATTTTTTTCATATTTTTCTCTCTCCTCTGCCATCATCAGTATATTTTTTTTTTGCTACAACCATCATCAGTATATTTTAGTATCAATAAATATCCTTAAGTATTTTGTTAGCACCTTGAAATATTTTTCAATATTTTAAAAAGATTATGAAGTATTTTTTTCTGTATCCTTAAGTATTTTTTTCTGTATCCTTAAGCATTTTTTTATTACATGTTAGTACCCTGAATTTTTTTTTCAAAGATTAGTTAACATCCTAAGATATTTTTTCAGAATCATAAAATAAATTTTAAGACTATCAGAAATATTTTTTCAGTACCAGCCAGTATTAAGTATCTTTTTAGTATCCGCTAGTACCCTGAAATATTTTTTCAATATCCTAAAATAAATTTTCAAGATCATGAAGTATTTTTTTCAATATCCTTAATTTTCTTTTTAGTACTCTTTAGTACTTTTAAAATATTTTTTTAATATCTTTAAATAAACTTTTAAGATCATGAAATATTTTTTTTAGTATTTTTAAGTATTTTTTTAGTACTCATCAGTGCCCTGAATTTTTTTTCTTTAAAAAATCAATCATTACCCTGAAGTAATTTTTTAATATCCTAAAATAAATTTCATAGATTATGAAGTATTTTTTAGTGCCAATTAATACCCTTAAGTATTTTAATTTTGTATACAATTTTATGTAGTTTTTTGTATTTATTATGAAATATAATGTTTATAACATTCAAAATATAACCTTATCCTTTATATGCAATTATACCAAAAGCTATAGTGTTTGGATAACATCAAAGCCTAAGTTTTGATAAAGGTTTCCCAAACACTCCAAAATTGTATACATCAAAACCTAGATTTTGAGAAAAGTTTGTCAAATACTTGTTAAGCTATTCTGTACTAATACCTAAGTTTTGATAAAAGTTTGTCAAACACTCTAAAATTGTTTAGAAGCTATTTTGTATCAAAACCTAAGTTTACCAAACACTATTGTTCAGAAGCTATTCTGCATCAAAACCTAGGTTTTGTAAAAAACTATTTTTTTTTCCAGCTTTTTCTCTCTCATCTACCATCATTAGTAATTTTTCAATACTAGTTAGTATCCTTACGTATTTTTAAGTACCCTTCAGTATCTTGAAATATTTTTTCCAAATTAGTCATTACCATGAAATATTTTTTCAAGACCCCAAAAAACATTTTCAACATCATGAAGTATTTTTTTCAATATCCTTAAGTATTTTTTTAATATCCATTAGTACCTGAAAATTTTTTTTCAAATATTAGTCAGTACTCTAAAATATTTTTTCAAAATCATAAAACAAATTTTTAAGACCATGAGAAGTATTTTTCAGTACCAGGTAGTATTAAGTATCTTTTTAGTACTACCCTAGAATATTTTTTAATATCCTAAAATAAGATTTAAAATCATGAAGTATTTCAGGGTACTAAAAAATACTTCATGATCTTAAAAATTTATTTTAGGATATTAAAAAAAATATTTCAAGGTACTGACTGATCTTGAAGAAAAAATTCAAGTACCATAGGGTACTAAAATACTTTATGATCTTCGTATAAAAAAAAAATTTATGATCTTGAAATTTTTTTTTAACATATTGAAAAAATATTTCAGAGTAATAACTAATCTTGAAAAAATATTTTAAGGTACTGAAGGGTACTAAAAAAATACTTAAGGACACTAACTACTACTGAAAAGATATTGATGATGGCGGAGAAGAAAGAAAAGGCTGAAAAAAATAGCTTTTCACAAAACTTAGATTTTGATGCAGAATAGCTTCTGAAAAAAAAAAAAAAAGTATTTGGTAGACTTGTGACAAAACCTAAATTTTGCTTCCAAAAGGTAGGTTTTGGAACCCTCCAAACAGACAGTTTCAAGACATAGTTGAAGTTAACTGCACATAAACTAAGGTAGTTAATTAGTGCATAGGATAAATTAACTTGCACATAACATAAGTTAACTTCCAAAATATAAAACACTTCGCAAAAAGTGAATACTATTAAATTCCTCTTTTTAATAAATGCCCTTATTGACTGTGCTCTGTAGAGGCTAGAGAGTTTATATTAAAAAGAAATTTAAAGTAATAAAGATACATTAATTTTAATTAAAAGGTAATCTTGAAAAATAAATTATTATTATTTTAATGATACAAATATATTTTAACTACCTTTCTTAATTTTTGTGAGGGGTTAAGGTGCAAATAACGATAACCAATTAAATAATCCAAGAATAACATTTTTAGAGAAGTAAAAAGTGAGAGTGGAGAACGTCCTAACTTCGAAGTTATGGCTTTAAGCCGAAGCCGAACACGAGGACCCGTTTCAATGGCATAATAGAAAAAGATTAGGGATATTTTTATCCAATGACATGCCAAATTTTATAAATCCTTTTAAATCCGTCCATTTTTTTAGGGACATTTTTTACCAGAGGGAGGGGGGAATTTTTTTTAAAAAAATTCTCCTTCATTCCCCTTCTAAGTAATATGATAAGTCAAATAAGGGAAGGGGACCGAAATCCCTCCATTCTGCTCTTCTCTTCTCCAGTCCCCTCAAACTAATAGACCCTTAGAATAGTTGTGCCTATAGGAATTATGTAGCCAACCCTGAATACTGCCAATACGCTTCACCCCACAACCATTACTGATATTCCCATCAACAAGATTAATCTGATGAAGGGGAAAAGCACTAGTATAGGAATTTTTTGTAAAAATTGTATCCAATTAGAGCAAGTGGGAAAATATTTACAAATGTAGGGTAGTTAGTGGTATCGCATGATGCGACACCACTAGTGACGTAAAGAGGGTTGATGCCTCTGACACAAAAGTGTCAATAGCATCACAGATGGAGATGCCACTCAATTGAGTGGCGTACTGAGACGCCACTCATTCGAGACGCCATTGACGCATTTTGTGTCAATGGCGTCTCCTCTATTGAAAAAAAATATAATAATAATAATAATAATATATTGGTGTTTTTCCCTCTGATGAAGTGATAAAGAAGGTAAAAGTTGAAGCACCCGATTTTGATGGTTGGGTTGATTGAAATGCTTTCCTGGATTGGTTAGTTACGATTGATGACTACTTCAAATGGTGCAACATGAATGACATGCAGAAGGTTCACTTCACTAAAATGAAGCTCACAGGAAATGAGGGGTATTTGCATAATGAAATATTTTTCAGTATAAGTTAGTATCTTGAACTATCTTTTTAGTACCAGTCAATATACTAAAATATTTTTTTCAAAATCCCAAAATAATTTTTTAAGATCATAAAATAATTTTTTCAGTATCAATCAGTATGTTCAAGTATATTTTTAGTACTAGTCGGTATCCTAAATTATTTTTTCAAAATCATGAAGTATTTTTTCAGTACATGTCAATATTTTGAAGTATATTTTTAGCACCTGTCAATATCCTGAAATATTAAAAGTAATAGTAAAAAAAAGGTATGAGCTTCATTTTTTTAGACCAAAACGGTGCGGTTTTGTAGAAGAGGAGGAGAGGATGCCAAGGGAAGACAACATTAGCCAAGTCCGAATCTTTGCATCATACTTGATCCAAAAGTGCCAGATCAAGATATCTTTTAAAAAAAAATTATAACCTTTTTTTTTTTAATAGCTACATAGTAGAAAATAAAAATCATCTTTTCATGTCCATTTTCCATGAAAATTAGACTAATCGATTAAATATTTAAATATGAATAAACTAAATTTAATTTGAATACTCTAGATTTCATCGCAGCAATATCTTATACTTATCTTAATATTTCAATGTGTATTGTCGCATGACATTTTTTATGGGGTTCACATGATTCTTTTTTAAACAAAGAACATGATGTTCACATCATATTTTTATATGCATATTACTATGACTTTATTTTTATATCAGTGACTACTAACCTCACAAGATAGAATTGAGCCAAACCGTTAAAACTGTCGAAGTATCATTTATTCTTGATAGTAAAAAATGTGTACTTTAGTTATATAAGCACTATTTTGTGGTTAAATTACAAAATTAGCCACTCCTTGGGGCTTACTTTTGCTGATTTTGGAGTTACTTTTTGTTTAATCTTGTCCCTTTTTTGTAATTTGTGAATATATAACGGTTTCTAGTCGTTTGCTTTTTATTTCTATATTGTTTTTAATCAAGGTGATAATTCTATTAAAATGTTAAAACTAAAATTTTCTTCCCAACAATTTGAAAGGTAAAATTAATGTTGGTCTTGAATTCAAATTTTAAAATGTCAACTCGGTTTCAAAAAAAAAAAATTGTTTGTTTTCAATATAAACTATAAACTTTTAACGTCTTTGCGCGCGCATATTAATTTCTCCTTCAATTGAAAAGGTTTTTCATATGTATAGTAGAAAAATTTTAGTTTTTACCAACTCAAATTCATGCAAGTGGCGGTGGCTCTCATCCCTTGTCAAGGGATTGAGAGTTTGATTCCAACCTCTTGTAGTTGTATATATACTTTTTTAGCCAAACTCATATCTTTAATGTAAGATTTAATTGAGGAGTTTAGCTTCTTCATAAACGAAAACCTATTTTTCATATTAGTTAATTTTTTTTTATATACCATATTTGTTAATATTTTTCTAATTTGCCTCTATTTATACTCTCTTAACAATAATAAAAAATGAGATGAAAGGAATTAAAGGAGATGATTAGGGTGTTTCAAAAAATACATGTCATATTAACTAACATAACTAACATCATTAATCTAATCAAATTAGGTAAATATTAGTCTTACATTAAGAATCGAATGGAGTATACATATACTAAAAGTATACTTAGTTGGAAGGAATCTACTATTTAGTTCCTAAATAGTTTGTTTAACGCTAAGTATGATGTTAATTATATCATTATTGTTTGCAGCGATTGGTAGCAGATTTTACCAAACGCAATATGGAGAAGCAATTCTTGAGATGCTTGATCTTGAAACACTTTGGTCTCAGATATCATTTGAGTTGTTATTACCTTTATACTACCTCTGTTCCTAATTATAAGAGCTAGTTGACTTTCTTTGGAGAGATTAAGGAAACTAAATAAGTTACTTAATCATTTTATATGTTGTGTATCTTTAGATTAAAATTACTAGTAGTTTATTAGTTAAACTAATTAGTTTGAAGAAAAATATAAAAATAAAAATACTTCAAAATAATTTAGTTAGCTTCCTTAATCTTTCTAAAAAAGTCAACTAGCTCTTATAATTAGGACCGGAGGGAGTATATGATTGAAGCCAGTATTGTTTTATCATGAACAAAATGACGCCATATATATCAACTTTCGTTGTGCTTCTAACTTGAACCACTATTTCAATTATTGGTTGACTGATGAGTCAGATTAGCACCACCTTGAATTATAAACTCGAAACCCTCCAAAAATCCGCAATGACCCTTTCAATATTTGTTTCTACGTCACTTTTTTTTTTCCCTAGCTAGTAATTGAAAAAATTGGTGATGTCGGACAATATTTTTTATTCCAATTAATTATTTTATCTTAATAATCTCCTCTTGAATGCATTATGTGCCATCACTTTTGTGAATATCAAGGATCTAAATTGGATATATATCGTGCTTAGATGTATATATATGCCTCTCAAACGCTTGCATATCCATAAATGTAGCGAAGATGGGAAGCAAAAGAGGCACGCAATCTTATGTAGCATTTCCAATGAATGGTGGAGATGGGCAATACAGCTATGCTCAAAATTCCGACAAGCATGTTCTTCATCACTCACCAATTTGTGTTTTTTGTTTTGCCCAGATCATTCCTTCCATCATTCCTTTATTTTCTTTATCAAGGTCATGATTCATTTTAAAATGTTGAAAGTTTGGCACGCCATGCCTTGAAGACTTAAGTTCAGTCTTCTTTCTTGTGTATTCCCTCTACTGTAGTTTCTGGGCATAATTATAACTGTAGTTTCTAAAAAAATCAAATGTATTGTTTGTAGGGAGCAGAAGAGCGCGCGCATATTACCAAACACATTGCAAAAGATGTCATATTCTTGAGATACTTAGCGACACATTGCAAAATATGTCATTCTTGATATACTTAGCGAAGTTGTTGGTTTCTGATTCCCAAAACAACAACAACAAGACGGTGACGACGACGGCGACAACAACAAGATGGCGACGGCGACGATGGCGACGACGACGACGACGACGACAACAACAACAACAAACGGCGATGGCAGTGACGGTGACAACAACAAGACGACACCGACAACAACAATAACCACAACAAGACTTGTGTTGGAAATCTGATTTTAATAAGTAGTTGTTAAAAATAAAAATAAAAAAACATAAAGTTCTTTTTAAAACTAACAATCAGAACAATTTTTAGGTGTTTTTTTGTTTTTTACTTTTCTATTTCTTATTCTTTGAGGCCGTCATATGTCCATTATTGACATCTCATCACCAATGCCGGCCATCGCCATGTTACCACTGGCTGCAACTTTTGCCATGTTACCACCAGGAATGGCCGCTCCCATCATGTCACTTCAAAGCAAACACAACACTATTCAAACATTTTTTTTTTCAAAACATGTTTTTATAAAAAAAAATTTATAAAACTTGCTTGGAAAAAAAATAGAAAACAGAAATAAACAGGCCCTCATTAATCTGGAAGCACTTTTACAAGATTCCTCTAAAGTTTTCCACATCACAGATTTCAGATGGCCAAAAAGGTAAGAAATGCTAATATTCTCATACCCTAATTCTCTCTGCTACTCCTTTTGGTCCCAAATGTAGGAGGCATGTACATAGATCAGTTAAATTTTTTATTTGTAGAAAAATGTTTTAGTTTCTCTATAGTATACTTTTGAATCATTTGCACCAGAAACTAAGGGCCCATTTGGTTCAAGAAACTCACCAGAAGGAATGGGAACTTAATAGGGTTTCCATGTAAAAATCCGTTTGGTGCGCCATTCTCCCTCCAATTTGAGTTCCCGGCAAACCTTGTCTTCCCTTAAACATGGGAAGATGAAATCCCTCCGAAAGTGGTGGGATCTGATGATCTTCCCGGGAGAGATATGTCATAGGACAAAAAAGCCCCTTGTATGAAAAAGCTAGTCCGATCTGAAGGAGAGGCGATGGCAATGGTGGATGAAGAAGAGTCGCCGGCGATGGTGGAGGAAGAGAGGCATCGACGATGGTGGGGGAAGCACAGGCGCCGGCGATGGTGGGGACAAAGCAGAGTTGAGACGCAGAGACAGGAGTGAGAGATGAGACGGAGCGACGAGAGGCAGAGACACGAGGAAGAAGATGAAGCTCCAGCGATGGTGGAGGAAGCACAGGCGCCGGCGATGGTGGGGACAAAGCAGAGACGAGACGCAGAGACGGGAGTGAGAGATGAGACGCAGAGACGGGAGGCGAGGAAGAAGATGAAGCAGTAGGGGTTTTATTTTTTTAGGGGTAATATAGGTATTTTACCTCTTCTTCCCACTTAACCAACTTATTTTCTTTCTACCAAACAATTTATCTTCCCTCAACTTCCTTATATTCCCATATCTACCAAACAGCTTAATTTTTTAAAGTTCCCTCTCAATCTTCCCTTCCATTCCTTTTCCTCTTCTAAGTTCCTTTCTCTCCTTAAATATTCCCTAAACCAAATGGGCCCTAATTTCTTGATGGAAAACTATCTTAAGTCTTAATAAGTGCAATCAATTGAGAGCGTTTAAAAAGTATCCATTCAATTGAAAAATAAAGTCTATTGAGGTTTTATATTTATACTATATTTGGATGAAGAGAAAATTTGAGAAGAAGAAAATGGACGAAAAACTTTGTCTCTTATTGTGTCTAGATAGAGAGGAGATAAAGAGAGAAGTTGGAAACTGCAAAATATTTACAATGACAATAATACCCTTATTTAGTGTATCAAAACAAAATAGGCTAAAGTACTTATTTGGTCCTTTCTGTTTCCTTCAAGTATCCATTTAGTCCCTTAAGTTTGTAAAGTGCTCGTTTGGTCCTTGAAAGTTAACACCGTTAAGCAGACTTAACGGAAAATACTAACTCAACAATTTTAAATGATGACTGTGCACTTAAATGCTGACAAAACAAGCTTATATGTTATTTTTTTAATAAATTAATATTTTAAATCCTGTAAATTAAAATTTATTCAAGCAAACTTTGGGTATATGTTCTTCGTCTGAGGCATTTAAGTGCACAATCATCGTTTAAAATTTCAATTTATAGGATTTAAAATATTAATTTATTAAAAAAATAACATGTAAGCTTGCTTTATCAGCATTTAAGTGCACATTCATTGTTTAAAATTGCTGAGTTAGTATTTTCTGTTAAGTCTACTTAATAGTGTTAACTTTTAAGGACTAAACGAGCACTTTACAAACTTAAGGGACTAAATGGATACTTGAAGCAAACATAAAGGACCAAACGGGTACTTTAGCCAACAAAATAATACCTTTAATTTAATTTTATCCTATTTTTTCATGTAATTCAATAAAAAATAGAATCAAATAAAAAGATTAACACTATTAAATCAAATATTAAAGTCAAATTAAAGCAAGTATGTTTTATATCAAGGGTCAAGGTCTTAAGGGTTTTTTCCTCTCCTTGAAGAAAGGCATTCGCATCTCCTCCTTTTCAACAAATCGAGTCTTTTTCTTCTCTAACGTCATCTTCTCTCTTCACCATCGTCGGCTTCTTCCTCCTCCATCACTAACGGATCTGCACTTAAGGAGGTGGCAACAGCCATTTAAGAAGAAAAATATGGGTTATTTAGGAATTTACCATCACTAGAAAATGGGTTTCCACAAAAAATGGAAGAAAAATATATGCTCAAGGATGAAGGAAAATTGCTGCCGGGAATTATTCTTCTAAGAAAATGGTGAATTAAACGGTTACTGCCGGTAGGAAAATCCCCAGTTTCCATTTCCCTCCTTTGATTTGCAATAAAACAAACGGACTCTAAGATTGTGCTGTCATGGTGTATAATAACTCATGTTGATCACTTTTTTTTCCTTTTTTTTTTTTTTAAAGTTAAGTTTAGCATCTCATAGTATTTTTCAGTATTATATCATCCATTACTAAAATATTGTTTTGATCCATTTAGCACCCTAAATATATATTTTTTAGTGTCATTCAGTATCATGCATCCAACATACACTTATCAAGTATTCTAAGTTAATTTTTCATTAATTGAACACTCTAAAATAGTGCATAAAAATTATTCTAAGATATTTAGTCCCACTATAAAATTTTTGGATGTTGTAAGTAGTAAAAAACATCTTAGGATATTAAGTGCGATTAAAAAATATTTCAAATGACAAGTGTTGAAAATGCTTGTTCTTTTTTTTTTTTCCCAAAAGAAAAAGTAATAGTCATTTTACATAAAACGGCAGAAGGAGAAAGCAGCGGGCGAGAGAAGCGAACCGGAGAAGCCGCTGGCACTTGACTTATATGACCAAACTCGATCAAAGGCTTCAGAATCGGTAACATGACATTCTGCCCCTCTGTGAGGCTACACAGAAACACTTCGATAAACCCAATTCTTAGAACTGGAAGAGACTATATTCTATATCATACTCTGCCTCTACTTCAATCGTACGTGGCTGCCGTCGATCCCAGATTGTCATGGAGAGTGGAGCATGATTCCTCGCATAATGCACATCAACTGTTCGATGAAATGCCTCTTAGAGGCCTTAAAGAATATAACCAATTGCTCTTCTATTACTCTCGCAATGACGACACCAGGGAAGCTCTTCATTTGCTTGTGCGTCTTTGTCGTTCTGGTTTACCCATTGAAGGGCCCATCTTGTCCAACGTTTTGAAAGTTTGTGCAAGTTCTTTTGATGACCTTGTGGGTAGGCAAGTACATTGTCAATGTATGAAGTCTGGATTTTTGCAGGATGTTAGTGTAGGAACTGCTCTTGTTGACATGTATATGAAAAATGCGTGTGTAAGAGATGGGAAAAAGGTGTTTGACGAGATGGAAGAGAAAAATGTGGTATCATGGACTTCATTGATTTCAGGTTATTCATGGAATGGATATAACGATCATGTGATGAAGCTATTCTGTCAGATGAGAGTTGAGGGATATATGCCTAACCATTATACTGTTTCGACTATTCTTGGAGCTCTGGCCAACCACGATGCAGTGGAGGCAGGAATTCAAATCCATGCCATGGTTGTAAAGCATGGTTTTGAGACTATAATACCTGTATGCAATTCTCTAATTAATATGTATTCAAAGTCAGGCATGTTAAGAGAAGCTGGAGCTATTTTTTATAGTATGGAGAGCAAGGATTCTGTTTCTTGGAATAGTATGATTTCAGGACAAATGACAAATGGACATGATTTGCAAGCTTTGGAGTTGTTCTATCAAATGCAATTTGCAGGGGTTAAGCCTACCCAAATGACATTTGTTAGTATTATCAAGTCATGCACCAATCTTAAAGATTTGGATTTCGTAAGACAGCTACATTGTAGGACTTTGAAGAGTGGCTATTCAAATGACCAAGGTATCCTAACCGCACTGATGAGTGCATACTTAAAATGCAAGGAAATGGATTGTGCATATGATCTTTTGTCCTTGATGAGTGGGGGTCAGAATGTGGTCACATGGACTGCTATGATCAATGGATACTTGCAGAATGGCAACTCTGAGCATGCTTTGGATTTGTTTTCCCAAATGAGGAGGCTGGGTGTCAAACCAAATCATTTCACATACTCTACCATCCTTAAAGTACAAAATGCTGTTTCCATTTTCCAAATACATGCAGAGGTTATCAAAGCTAACTACAAGAAATCATCTTCAGTTGGAACTGCACTTTTAGATGCTTATGTTAAGAGAGGAAATATTTATGATGCAATTAAAGTTTTTGAGGTTATTGAAGCGAAGGATATAATAGCCTGGTCAGCAATGATAGCAGGATATGCACAAACAGGTGAAACTGAAGAAGCTGCTAAAGTCTTCCTCCAGCTGTCAAGGGAAGGGACTAAACCAAATGAGTTTACCTTTTCTAGTATCATCAATGCTTGTGCTTCTTCATTGGCATCAATTGAACAAGGAAAGCAATTCCATGCTTGTGCAATTAAAATGAGACTAAATAATGCTTTATGTGTAAGTAGTGCCCTTGTTACTATGTATTCAAAGAGAGGCAATATTGAAAGTGCGAGTGAAGTTTTCAAGAGGCAGGAGGAGAGGGACTTGGTTTCATGGAACTCAATGATCTCCGGATATGCACAGCATGGCCATGCAATTAAAGCTTTAGAGGTATTTGAGAAAATGCAAAATCAAAACATGGAAGTGGATGCTATAACATTCATTGGTGTCATTTCTGGGTGTACCCATGCTGGCTTGGTGGATGAAGGTCAACGCTATTTTAATATGATGGTCAATGATCATGACATTAAACCGACAATGGAGCACTACTCTTGCATGGTTGATCTATACAGCCGGGCAGGATTGCTGGACAAAGCCATGGATATTATAAATGGAATGCCGTTTCCCCCTTGCACAACTGTGTGGCGCACTCTCTTGGCAGCTTGTCGAGTACATCGAAATATGGAACTTGGAAAACTTGCTGCAGAGAAGCTCATTTTACTTCAACCCCAACACTCAGCTGCTTATGTCTTGCTATCCAATATGTATGCTGCAGCAGGAAAGTGGCAAGAGAGAGCCAATGTGAGAAAGCTAATGGAGAAGAGAAGAGTGAAAAAGGAAGCAGGATATAGCTGGATTGAGATCAAATATAAGACATACTCATTCCTGGCTGGTGATTTGTCCCATCCTATGTCAGACCAAATTTACTCAAAACTTGCCGATTTAAATATTCGATTGAAGGATGCAGGTTATCAACCTGATACAAACTTTGTGTATCATGATGTTGAGGATGAACACAAAGAAGCCATTCTGTCTCAGCATAGTGAAAGGCTGGCCGTTGCCTATGGGTTAATAGCTACAGTTCCTGAAGTTCCCATTCAAATTGTGAAAAATCTTAGAGTCTGCGGAGATTGTCATAATTTTATTAAGTTGATATCACTTGTTGAACAAAGATACATTGTTGTTAGGGATTCAAATCGATTTCACCACTTCAAAGGTGGTTTATGTTCATGTGGAGACTATTGGTAATGTTTGGAATTGGGCTTATCTGTTTTGAAGATCTTTTGAGGAAAAGATCTTTGTTTCTCAAAGGGCATAAATAACACCTCTTTAGCCTACAGAATTCTGATGGGAATCTCAATGCAAAGATGATAACAAGTGAGATCTTTTAGATATCATGATAAGATCAAGGTTATTTTTGCACTTCTTTTTCCTGTGGATTATGGCAGAGAATGATCCATTTTTGTTACCCACTCTGAGGAAGGGCATGATGATACTCTGTTCAACTTGAGAAAGATGATGTGTCAGCAGAGCAGCAACCCAAAGAAATATATGATTCTATGCAATCAATCAATATATCTAAGAGTTGCAACTAGCCAATATTCATAAGTCGTGAACAGTACATCTTATCTTGAACTCTGTGCAAATGCATGAGGTCCACCCTAGTTTTGGCAAAAGGTTGTTTAGCTTCATAAAATTTGTTTGCTGATTCTGAGAAGTCTAGGACCATAGTCAATTTTGCTGCTGACGCAGGTTCAACGAAGGTGATGACTGGTGCTTATATTCAGGTATATGCCAAAAGGCTTTTCATTAGGATTCCTTCAAAATATTGCCTTGTTTGGTTTAAAATTCAGAAATGTGATAACTTTGTCACCATATATGCATGATCATTTTATGTTGTTAGACCCATGATCAGGGGTTAAGCTTATTTTTCTCCTTTATGATGAGGCCTTTAAATGTATAATGTCCTGGAGATGTGCATGTATTGAATAGAGGCCATTTGAAATCCTTACATCTAACCCCTTTTGTGTTGTCCATTCTGCAGGAATTTTATATTACGTTTTTTCCATTAATAGAGTGACAAGAACAAGGTAAGCATAGTTGAAGATGTTAACACCATAATTTTCAATTTCTAAGTTATCATCATTCACTTTTTTTTGTAATTCCGTTGGGAACTGTTGTTATTTACTCTAGTAAAGTTAATAAAAAATGCTCTTGTTTGGTTAAATTTTCAGAGCTGATTTTGTCACTAGGCTGAAGACGAGGTTAAAGCATGTATGTCCGTCTGATGATTTCATACAGGGGGATGACAAAGGAGAGGAGAATTATCATGCATGAGGTTAGTTCTCTCATCCTTCTCTCTTTGTAGAGTCTAAGATTTTGTTGGAAATTTCATAGTGAACAAGCTTAAAGAGAGCGCTCTTTATTTTATGTATTTAATCTTATTTAAGCACACAAATTGCTATAATAAGGCCAACTTTCTCATTGAGACCTATCTCGCTAGAATGGGAATCATGATATTTGATCCATCCTCTCATTGTTGCTGTTATTGTTGTTGTTGTTGTTGTTTTTTTTTTTTTTGGCGTAATTTCTTCCTTTGTATTGAAGGGAGGGAAGCGGGGTTATCATGGAAGTTTAAATATATATATATATATATATATAGAGCATAGTGTGCTGAGTGTACAGCTAGATATTGAGGTTTAATAATCTATGCCTATATTCAGGGTAGATATTTTAGTGGCCCAGTTTGAATATTTTGCTGCATTCGAAGTGACCCGTTCTTGATAGCTTTCCATCCATATACAGGGAGCTTTAACGAGGAAACAAATCACAAATATGAAGATAAACTATTTCTCTTCCACTAGCAGAATATAATGCAAAATACTATCAGAAAAAAGCAATGGGGGAGCTTTTTTTCCCTTTTCCCTCTTTTAAGTTTTTGATTTATACTTATAATTCTCTATTAGTTGTGTGCAAACCTTCACTTCTTCATTTGTTGTGATTCAAATAATCATTCACATTTGATTTATTTTACTCTAAAATCATACAACTTACTCGTTTCCTTTCGTGTATAAAATTTTACAGCATAATATTTTAAGATTAAGTTTTAGATTTTATTTAATCAATTATATATAACAAATGAATATACTTAAACAACCATAAAATCTGTAGAGCAAAGCATTCTAGCTCATGGACTTTTGGTTCTGTTTACTTTACCTACGCAACTTTGGAACTGATTCCATCGTGCTTGCAGAAGAAATGAGGGTCCAAGGAGCAACATTGCATCCAATATAGATGGAAAAAATGAATTACTACTAAGCAGAACATGGTGAGAATTTACAGCAACCCCATTGAAGCTGAGTTTGCTTCTGAGACATGTATCCTCTTGTGGATTTGATAATAGCAATTAGAAAAGCTCCTAGCGGTCAATCTGGTCATCCACGTCATCTACGCCAACCTCTGCTGCCCACTTTTTGCACGGCTTGAGGCAGCCACACATACTGGAAACTATCAGGAATTCCTAACCTGCATAGTGGATGAAACTAGCTTGCTATCACACTCACTTTCTTAAATAACATGGCTTTACGCAACTTCCGATGGTTAGAGAGGATCGTGGGGTCAGTCGAGTCCTCCACTGCGTACTCACCAGTAGATCTGCCATAGCTTGCCCTATCGTTGCCTTTTGAGAAGTGCACCTAATGTTAAACTCAGGCAGCCTTAACAAAGGACCGCTCACTTCAACATATGCCTGATCGGATCAGACCTCAGAGATTAAAAGAACCTTCTCAAACATGAGGTAGTGACGGAGCTTCTCAGCTGCAAAGAAAGCCTCAAATAACAAGCCTGCTTAAGTTTACTATACCATTTTTCTGCTAGCTTTGATAGAGAAAAGGTGGTATATATAGCCGCTCCTTACCATAGTGGTGGCCGTGTGAATCCCACGTAGTGCATATACCACACATTTTTCTCCATCCAAATACATTGCATGTTTATTCCTGAGCTACAGCTGCTGATTTTATTGAGTTGTCTTAATGTTCTAGTCCCTCTTGCATTGGCGCTGTGAGCCTAAGCATAGTTGGTTTTCTTAATATATCTAAAAAAGTCAACTCTATCTTATATTTAAAATCGAAAGTAGTATTAATTAGTAATATATATAAGTATTTTCCCCCCCTCTCTCTCATATGTCACCCTTTGTCATACTCACGGCTCCCTTTTTTCCTTTTTTCGGTTGGAAGCTTTTGAATGGTAAGCTCTTTTCCTCTAAAAGCTAAAAGCTAGAAAATCTGACTTATGAAAATATAAGTCACTTTTAACCTACAAATCTAATGGAGTAAAAGCTAAACCAAACATATGGGGAAAAAAAGAACTCAAAACTGCAAACCTCACTTTTGACCCTCAAATTGAGGCTTTTTTCCCAAATTGCCCCTTATTAAATAACTAATTACCGAAATGCCCCTGTTTCCAAACTATTTCTCAATCTACCCTTGTTTAGTCGACAAACCCCAAGTTTAGTCGACTAAAATGCGGGGCGTTGAATTTTCTGACTTTCCCCATGATTTAGTCGACTAAACACGGTGGCTTAGTCGACTAAATTGCGACAGAGGGGTTTTTTTAAACTCTTATCACGTCAAACACCACAGATTTCTACTTTATTCAGCCATATTAATTAAAATATTGACAATATTATAAGAGAAATTATAGGAGATTGTAAATTATCAAATAAATTAGTATCTCCATTGATAAATTTCCCTTTCATTCTAATTAATTAAATTAGGTGAGTAACTTTCCTTTTGTACAGTTGTAAGCGTTATGGATGCGGTACAATGGAGATACTAATTTATTAATAAATGCCCACCAATACTTAATTGTAGGATGTTATATATTTGAAAAACTCTAATTTAATTAATTAGAATGAAAGGGGAATTTATCAATGGAGATACTAATTTATTTGATAATTTACAATCTCCTATAATATTATTAATATTTTAATTCATATGGCTGAATAAAAGTAGAAATCTGTGATATTTAACGTAATAAGAGTTTTTTTAAAAAAACCCCTCTATCGCGATTTAGTCGACTAAGCCACCGTGTTTAGTTAACTAAATCGTGAGGAAAGTCAAAAAATTCAACGCCCCGCGTTTTAGTCGACTAAATTAGTCGACTAAACTTAGGGTTAGTCGACTAAACAGAGGCAGATTGGGATATAGTTTGGAAATAGGGACATTTCGATAATTAGTTATTTAATAAGGAGCAATTTAGGAAAAAAGCCCTCAAATTGATGCTTTTTTGGGCTGAAAAGGCATCTCAAACACACACAATGGGACGAAGTTTACATGTCCCTGCGGCTCAATAGTTTACATTGATAAGCCAAAGCAAGTTTTGTGCCAGCGCAATTCTACGCCACTGAGTGCTCATTTTAGGAAAAAGAAGCAAAATTATATCCTAGAATTGTAACATAAATTGAAGTAGAAAGCTACTATCATAGAAATCGAACAAGAGGCATAAAATATTGTGCACATGAAATTATCAACAGGGGAATTTAATCCCATACATTCCTGATCTATCCATGTCTTAAGATGCAGAGGACATTCTTCTAAAATAGAAGTACTATTAATTCCTAGTTTACTTAAAACATCAGCCACCCTGTTAATGACACGCGATGTATGGCCAAATACCACCTGCCACTCTCTTTTCATTAGTTGTTGGATCTGAAAAACCAGCAAACTCCCGCAGCAATAATTTGCATCAGATATCCTATTGATGAGATCCAAAGAATCTGACTCAACAATTATCCTCCTATGGCCTAAATCCCAAGCCATTTTCATCCCCTCAAGAATAGCCCACTCCTCCGCAGAATTAGCAGAGCAGAACCCCAGTTCTTTAGTGAAACCGCATACCCAGATTCCATTGCAGTCACGTAAGAGGCCTCCACACCCAGCTTTAGAGGATCTTACAGCTGCCGCCCCATCAACGTTGATTTTAACCCATTCCTCTGGAGGTTTAAGCCATCTCAATTGGTTCCCCTGATCTAAAGTGACTGCTGCAAGCCCAGAGTCTTTTTTTTTTTTTTTTTTCTATTGGTAGCAACACAAAATTCCTCCATATATGACGAATAGTTGCAGCTGGATCCACTGGTTTGGTAAAATCCTTTTCAAACAGATAAGAATTGCGCCACCCCCATAATTTCCATAAAGCAACTCCAAAAATAAGCTTCCAACTAGATCCCATTTCATTGCTAAATCTACCTCTCAGGTTCATCGCTAGCCAATTTTTTAGATCTGCAGCAAAAAACGCAGCCATATACTGTGGCAAAATAAACTTTACCCACATTTGTTTAGCATACATAAATCCCTGAGTATATGCAAAATATTCTCAGATGCTAAACCACAGAAATCACATAAAGCCGATCCTGGGGACCATGAATTCCGCCATTCATTTGTAGGAAGACGATTCAAGAAGACTTTCCACGTAAAGATCCTAACTCTTTCCACTCCTTGCCGATTCCATATATCCTTGAGCACTGGAGAGCATAAATGTTGGGGATTTTTTTCAATTAGGGAGTATGCACTTTTAATTGAAAAATGTCCATCGCTTGATGCTCCCCACACAATAAAATTATTGCCTGCATCAGCTCTGGGAGGAGGAAACGCTGTAATTCTACTGATCACCTGTCGTTGTAAAATCTCAGCTAGCTCCTCTAACTTCCACCAATCATTGGTCACCCAATCTGCTATTGAAGACAAGTTCTCCTCCTCAGTAAGCTGTCTCTTGCACAAATCTTTCAAAGGCTTCCCATCCATTAGCCAAGAATCAGTGAAGAAGCTTATCATTTGTCCACTTCTAACTTGCCACTTTGTTCCCAAATTAATAATGTCTTTTTGAGAACAAATAAATTTCCATACCGGTGAATCTCCTGGCCTATTTCCATGAGTGACTCTTCCTCTCTTAGCATATATCTTTGTTGCAAGATATCCCATTAATAAACGCCAAATCATTTTTGCACCACAAGCCTTATTGAAAGAATCAAGTTTTTAAAATCCAAGACCCCCATATTGCTTTGGTCTTGTGATTTAGTCCCATCCAATAGGGTGATACTGTTGCGAAGCTCCATGTCTTCAAATAAAATTCCGTTGAATTCTCTCAACTTCTTGAGAAATGTACTTTGGGATCCCTGCAACCATCATTAGATATACCGGTATTGTGCTCAGTATAGATCTGGCTAGAGTTATTCTCCCAGCCGTTGATAGACAACTAGCTTTCCAATTGAACAATTTGGATCTCACTCTATCCACCACATAATAGAACTTCTCTGTGGGCTTTCTATTTCTCGTAAGTGGGAATCCCAAATATCTCCCAATCTCATTAGATACCTTCATGCCATTGAAAGAGCGAAGGAAATACTTGCTTCTTGTGGTCCAAGTACTCTCTGTTGTAGAGATTCATAAATGGGAGTTTTTCTTCCATCACTGAATCAACAAATATGGAACACCTTCAGGCTTGACATGAAGATTCCGAAGGATTGAAATTGTTACGGTGCAGTAGAGTAGGGGTTCTATTATTTGTCTGTGTTAAAGTATTAAAACCCCTACAGACATAATGTAGAGGAGGTGGAGGAGAGAGAGTCATGATACCTGTTTAGAACGACTTGTACTAAGCCAGATATAGGTACTTTTTTGGTACCCACTTCTCTTCTTTAGGAAAAGCACTAATATAGGAATTTTTACAAAAGTTGTACCCAATTAAAGCAAGTAAAAAAAATATTTATCAATCTAATGCAGTTAGTGGTGTCGCCTGATACGATGCCACTGGTGGCGTAGGAAGGGGTTACGCCACTGACACAAATGTAAAGGTTGTTCATGCCACTGATGGCATGATGAAGGTTCACACCACTAGTGGTGTGAACAATTGGTGGCGTCCCCACTACATTAATAATAATAATAATAATAATAATAATAATAATAATAATAATAATAATAATAATAATAAGGGGTTTAAACTTCTCATGTTGTATAAGAAGAAGAAGATTCTTATACACATATGAAATAGTGGGACCTACATATATATATAATGCTAATTATATATGTGTGTGTGGGGGGGGGGGGGTTTCCACCATTTTATGTGTGTATGACATGAGAAAATACTTCTCCTACAATATGAGAAGTGTTTTTCCCTAATAATAATAAAAAGTTGGAATAATTTAAAGCTCTACTTCATTTAATTTGGAGTCAAAAGAAAAAAAGTATGGAGCTGAAATAACTCACTAAGAACACCTTTTAAAAGATTAGGTGGTATAATTTGGTTATAACAACAAATTCTAAGATATGGGGATCTATATATTTGTTATACACTAAATATTTCTATAACAACAATATTGATTTTGAGATCGGTATAAAAAAGTGTACCAACAAAACCGGTATACTTTTTTATATAGATCCCAAAGATCAATACCGTTGATATACATATAACAAATATACAGATCCCCCTGTTTTGGGATTTGTTGTTATAACCAAATTGTATCGCTTAGTCTTTTAAGAGGCGTTCTTAGTGAGTTATTTTAGCTCCATGCTTTCTTTCTTTTGACTCCAAATTAAATAAAGTAGAGCTTTAAATTATTTGACCTTTTCATCATTTATTTTATATATATATATATTCTTCACACCACTGGCCTTCACGCCACTACTACTTTTGTGTCAGTAGCGTAAACTCTTCCTACACCACCAATGGCGTCGTGTCAGGTGACGCCACTAATTGTATTAGATTGGTAAATATTTTCCTACTTACTTCAATTGGGTACAATTTTTGCAAAAAGTTCCTATATTGATGCTTTTTCCCTCTTCTTTACCCATATTCTCCGCTACTATTGTCCTTCTCCCTCGGCACTTTTTGGTGCAAAATCACGTTGTTCCATTTTGTTTTTGAAAAATAACACTCAATAGTATTTTCTTAAAGTATTAGTTAGTATCTGAAATATTTTTTAAGATCCTAAAATTATTTTAGGAGATCATAAAGTATTTTTTAGTATTATTTAGTATCCTGAAATATCTTTTTAGTATCAGTTAGCCTCTTGAAGTATTTTTTTAGTACCAGTTAATACCCTTAAATATTTTTTAAAAAATCCTAAAATAATTTTTCAATATCATAAAATATTTTTTCAGTACTAGTCAATATCCTAAAGTACCACTCTGGTCCTATTTATAAGTCTCTTTTAACCAAATTATACATACGAAAAAGAGGTAGATAACTCAATGATTATGGAGTAAATTTTCAACTTTATCATCATTTATGAATGAACGCCTTTCAACTCTTTATTCTTTCTTTATTTTCATTGGTATAACAATATGAACAAAATTGTCACAATCTCATTTATTTGGTAAAAAAGGACTTATAAATAGGACCTAATTTTTTGGTCAAAAGAGACTTATAAATAGAACCAGACTGATATCTTTTTAATATCAGTTAATACCTGAATTATCTTTTGAGTACCATTCAGTTTCCTAAAATATTTTTTTAGTTTTGTAAGTATCCTAAAATATTTTTATTTTTAGAATCTTGAAAAAATATTTTAGGGTACTGACTATTACTAAGATGATATTTTACGATACCGACTAGTATTGAAAAATACTTCATGATTTTTAAAAAATATTTTAGGGTACTGATTGGTACTAAAAAAAGACTTCAGAATACTAAATAATATTAAAAGGATATTTCAAAATACTGACTAATACTAAAAAATACTTTAGGGGCTAAATGTTATATATATATATATATATTAAAAAAAAAGTTGAACAGTAATATTTGACACCAAAATGTCACCGTTTAAAGGAAAGCCGTTTTTTTATATGTCGAAAATTCTGTCCTGACTTATGAACAGTAAACTGAAAGAGAAACAAATGGTAAGCCGTTTAATGAATCAGCTTGCTCGAATAGTATCTTATGATATACTCCCTCCGGTCCTAATTATAAGGCATAGTTGACTTTGTTTGGAGAGATTAAGGAAGCTAAATAAGTTACTTAATCACTTTATATGTTGTATATCTTTAGATTATATATTAGTTTATTAGTCAAACTAATTACTTTGAAGAAAAAAATAAAAATAAAAATACTCTAAAGTAATTTAATTAGCTTCCTTAATTTTTCCAAAAAAGTCAACTATGCCTTATAATTAGGACCGGAGGGAGTATTGATTTTCCTAAGCTCATCAACATTTCCCTCACCCATCTCTCCCACTTCGCGCAATCTAGCTTGGGGATATAAAGGGGAAACGGACGAAATTGGTTTTTTTTTTTTTCCAAAATGCCCCTAATTAAATAACTATTTACTAAAATACCTATGTTTCCAAACTATTTCTCAATCTGCCCATGTTTAGTCAACTAAACCATGATTTAGTCGACTAAAATGCGGGTTCAATTTTTTTTTTTTTTACTTCCCCGCGATTTAGTCGACTAAGCACTATAGCTTAGTCGACTAAATCATAAAAAAAACAAAAGATTAAAACTTCGGAAGGTCATAACTTCTGGCTCGAGAGTCCGAATCAAGTTATTCTTTTTTTTGATTCCATATAACTTTTTGAGATCTATGCAGTGACATAAAAATTAACTTTCAGATTTAATGAAGAGAAAGGAGAAAAAACAACTAATTCTTTATTGCGTACGAGATACTAACAATTCATTAAATATAATCAAATGATTCTTATATATATATATATAATAAATTGTTTCCTTTTATTTGATGTTTTCTTTTTTATTAAATCACATAATATCTCCTATACAATAAAGATATGATATGTGTGTATATATTTAATGAATTGTTAATATTAACATGAGTTGTGCAAGAGATATTATGTGATCCAATAAAAAAGAAAACATCAAATAAAAGGAAATAATTTATATATATATATATATATATATATATATATATATATATATATATAAATCACTTGATTATATTTAATGAATTGTTAGTATCTCCTACGCAATAAAGAATCAGTTGTTTTTCCTCCTTTCTCATCATTAAATCTTGAAGTTAATTTTTATGTCACTGCATAGATCTCAAAAAGTTATATGGAATTAAAAAAAGAATCACTTGATTCGGACTCTCGAGCCATATGGCCTTCCGAAGTTTTAACTTTTTGTTGTTGTTTTTTTTTTAATGATTTAGTTGACTAAGATACAGTGCGTAGTCGACTAAATCGCGGGGAAGTTAAAAAAAAATTGAGCCCGCGTTTTAGTCGACTAAATCATGGTTTAGTCGACTAAACAGGTGCAAATTGAGAAGTAGTTTAGAAATATGAGCATTTTGGTAAATAGTTATTTAATTAGGGGCATTTTGAGAAAAAAGCCGACGAAATTGTCTTGAAAACGGGGTCGTTTTAATCAGTATCCACCGGTGAACTTGACGAGACGGGTAAACATGAAGCAACTTTCGCGACTTGTTTCCACTTTTTGGATTCGTTGAACAAAATTTTATTGTACATGGCTCTCTCTTTTTCTCAATCGATCTGTCATCCTTCTCTGCATCTTCTTAAACTACCTCTTGCTTCGCAATTGTTCCTAAACATTTCTTTTTCGAAGCCCAACATTGACTTGCCGAAATTCCCTTCCATTCGATGCGCTTCTTCAAGCTTCGACCAAAAAGCCAGCAGTTCCCTCAGAACTTGCAAGAATTGCAAAACCCAATACAATCCTGCACTCAATCACCCTCTTGCTTGTCGTTTTCACACTGCCCATTTTGGAGGTAATCTAAATTCACTTCGGTTTTTATTTTTTCTTCTTCCTTCCATTATGAACTTATGGACAGTATTGCTTCCTGGTGTACGCTATCAAAATTGGTTTTCGTTCTGGGGGATTTATATGTCATTGGGAAAATTGAAGAAAGAATTAAAGGAAGGATTTTGCTATCTTTGAAAGCGATAAGGTCTGAGTTCTGGTCTTGATAGCTTGCTTGTTTAGAAGTCTATTGAAATTCTTCCTCTGAACTTAATTACGATAAATTTTCACAGAAGAGGACAAATTAATGTGCTGATGCTTCAAAAATTTCCTTGAATGCGGTCCGGGCTTATAATACTAATGCCAATATTTCATTTGAAGCTTATGATACTTTTACTTTTGAAATCATGATTTATTTTTTTTTATTTTTATTTTTATTTTTTTAAAAACCATCTGATGTTTCAAACATTTCAACACTATATCCATGTAATGAACTGGAAAACTTTCATAGTGAAATAGAAAGGAGTATGATTGTTGAATTTGGAAAGAGAGGGAAAATGAGAAACAGAGATGTGGAGAAGAGTAGAATAGGAGGGAGAGGGAGAGAAACGAGAGGACTGAAATTCTACTGCTGTATTATTCTAAAACATAGGCTACATCTGAGTTTAATGATGTGTACATATATAGACAGTAGCTCTCCCGAACGGCTATATTCTAACTACTTTTTGTATCTTCATAGTCTTCTGATCAAGGCTGTTAGTTGTTAATTATTCTGTTAGTTGTTAATTATTCGGACTGGCAAAATCATGAGTGAACTTATGAATATGATTTATCTTCAAAGCACACGCTGCAGGTTAACAAAATATTTGTATGTCTGCTAACAAAGCTTGAGGGTTCATTGATCATACTCATGCATCAGTAAATGAGACTCAAAAAATGGATTTAAAAAAATGGTATTTTAGATAGTTGAGATTTTAGATAGAACACTAGCCATTCTACCATTGTGCTGAAGGATTTCGCCAGAGTCTGAAACTGAAACAGAAGCAAATCCTGTGTAGTCCTTTTCTGAACAAAATACGTGCCTTCTTGTGAGTCTCTTCCCATGCTTATTGATGAGAACCTGTGGAACTTGGTATTTGTTGTTCTTTTGAATTACTTCCTGTTCCTGGTATGGGTGTCTTTGATTTACTTTTCTTCCGGTTCCCTCTTTCCCCAGGAGAAACTAAGAGGAAGTTTGAGAGTGTGTATAAAGGTGGCACCGTGGATACTCCTGATTCTGGTAAAGTTTTTCAGTACTGGCACTGCTGTGGCTCTGAAGACCCATTCGACCTTGGTTGCACGGCTGCCCCGCATTCCTCATATGATGACTGATATCGAACATGAATGATCCTTGCATGATTCTTCGTCATTCACCGAACCTGAACAGATATGATATTGATATCAAAATGGACTATCCTTGCGTGATTCTTCATCTTTTCACTCTCAAGTTCTTGTCATTAGCAACTCTTTGGTTAAAACTCTCCACTTGCTGCACCAACTCTTCGGGTTAGAACTAAATTAAGAAATACACCATCTGTTTATATTTTTGGCTTCACATTGATGCTTGGCTTATTGTCCCCAAGATGTATTAATTTCTAATATGTTGTAATTTTGGATTGCATTTTTTTAGCCTATTTAGCCCCCCCCCCCCTCTCTCTCTCTCTCACACACACACACGCACACATTAAAACCCCCTTGTAGTTGCCTTCCGAAGAGGCTACCTTTAGATAACAAGAATCAAAATGCCTAGATAAACTTAAAAGCTTGAAGAAAAGGGTGCCTAGATAAAAAAGACAGAAATTATTTCTACTTTAGCTTGCGAGAGATGTTATTATCACCCCTTTATAGGTCATTAAGATATGACATCTTAGTCAGCAATTTTGTTTGTTCCATATAGTTTTAACAGAATATACAGTATCACTGTATCATGATAGCAAGTCATAGTTTTGAGGTCCTTCTTCTAATCTCAAGTTTGAAGTTGATTACAGCTTCTACTAGGAAGAAACCTGAAGGTGCAGAAGGTAACTACTCTGCAAGTGGATTGCTGAGTTTTACTTTTCTGCAAGATTATAAACAGAGTTAACCTATGCATCAAATTTCGTATATGTAAGTGAAGCAAATTATGCTGTCAAAATTTGTGTACCAAACTTCTCCGGCATGGCCATGTTCTATTTTAGAGATATTTCAGATTATTTAAATTGATTATTATTTAATTATTAGGTTTGATTTTATTATTTATTATATTTTAGGATTATATATGAATATTATATATTAAGATTTTATATCTTAATTATTTTGATTTATTTTTTATCTGATTAGATTAAATTAGATTTTAGATTTGCCTATATAAAGGGCCATATGTATTCTCTTTCATTCAAGGATTCATAATAGTATTTCTGAGGTTCTTATTCCCTTTGCATGACTCTTCAAACTTCAACATTCCTGAAAATTGGCAAGCTGATATGCATATGCAGAATCCCCATGACTCTGATTCCTTGCATTGATGAAACTGCTTCAGCATCAGGTTCATCTTTGTGCGAACTAAACATGACAGAGTGATTTAAAGATCAATGAGCAACAGGTAAACATTGTAGAAAGAATGATCTTCTTCCAAAACTCGAATGTAGTAAGTATTTAGAAGTTATTAATCATATGCATATCTGCTAATCAATATATTGATTGTCATCAACTTCCATCATTCATACAAAATCCCAAGACTATTTTGAATAAGCATTTGATAGGTCTAGTGGGTCAATGAAACATGTTTATAGGAGGGCTAAGTCTACCTTGCCTCTTGTCAAAAGGATAGAGGAGTATTAATAGGTGCTAGTCTTGGTAGAAACGGTCAGATTCCACTTAAATAAAATGACTCAGGTTTGAGTTTACATTTAAGCAGAAAACGTCTTTAGAAAAATCTCCCTCTAGTTCGGGCCTAAAAGAAGCTCGAGTAGTTTGACGTACCTGTAGGTAGGTTGAGACACTTAGTGCTTATTTAGTTTCACTTTTTTTATGTTATTTTAGATGAGTTTTGTTTTGTGAAACATTAAAGTTCCCAAATTGACCCTTGATAGTACGTTCATGCCCTTCCAGTCTTCCACTGCGAAGTAGTCATGCACCAAAAAGTGGAAGGGTTTAATGTGGGAGTTGGCTATGTCTTCTATGGTAGGATTTTAAGATGACTATTGTAATGGGACTGTGGGGTGTTGAATTAATTTTTTGGATTAGAAAAATATTGCAAGTAAAGTCAAACATCATAGGAATAAAGGTTAAGGTGTAAAAATACATATGTGGTTTTCCAAAAAGTGCATCTACATCAAATGTGTGTGTGTGTGTGTGTGTGTTTTTTTTTTTTTTTGGTGCAAAAGTGACTATGTGGTTACAAAAGTGGAGCAAAAATATCATTGACTGTTAGTTTGACTTTTTCGTATTTTTAAGGCTGACATGGACAATCACTCAGCTAAATTTTATCTCAGTTAGTAGTAAAGAACTGGAGAAAATTACAGAAAATAGCATAGATATTTTGGGAATTACAGTGCAATCCTTCTTTCTCCAATTCCCCTTTTCTCTCAATCTTACCCATCAGGCCGCCCATCTCCACCTCCTCGCCGCCGTTGCTGCCTTTCTATAATTTTCAAGACTATCTAGGCTCTTTTCTGTAATTTTTTCTGGTTCTCTACTGTCAGCTAAGATGAAATTTAGCTAAGTCATCGTCCATGTCAATCTTAAAATTACAAAAAAGTCAAACTAACAGTCAATGAGTATTTTTACTCTATTTTTGTAACCACATGTTGGGTGCACTATTGTAGAAAACCACATGTGTGTTTTTATACCTTAACCCTAGGTATAAACGTAATTTTCCCAACAAATCTCAAAAAAAAAAAAAAGAATTATAAATTATTACCATAATGGATCATAGACAACCATATAATGAACTTTTCTTTATGATCCTTTTTGTTCACGCCGGCAGATGTAGTAGTTTGTGTTTGGATATATCTTATTGTGAACGCCACAATAAGCCCAACGAACGCACAGTGAGAGCAGAAACAACATTTATGGGTGTTTGAATGAAATAATAATTTGATGTGCTTCAAACTTGATGCTGTTTTTTTTTTTTGAAGCAAGCTGTGGTTGCTTCTCATCTCATCACGCTTCATGCTTCTTACCTTTTGACCTTTGTACCCCACCTCCCTAAAAGGTCATACAAACTTTTTGCTTTTTGTACTGCTCTCCTCGTCTCCTGTACAAAAAAATTTCCTTTTGCCATTGATGAATAATGAAATATTGGGGGTTTACGTTGATTTACGTTAATGAAATATTTTTTTTATTTTGACAAAAAATAATTTTTTTATTCTACGTATATATTTTGCATATTTTCAAAATTGTGTAGATATTTTTTTCCAACATAAAAACAATATAAATGGGTAAAAATTTACATATTGTTCAGTTCATTAGTTCAAAATTTAATGTTGTAATTTTTTTAATGTTAATTTTATTATTTTATTTAGCAAATTTATATTTATTTTTAATTTTTCATCCCAAATTATCCCATTTTATACAATATATATATGATTCATACTCTTTTTAGTCATTTTCCATCTCATCAGAAAAAAGCCACTTCTACTGCCGTTATACCAAACACAAATCACATCATAAAAAAACTATTTCTACCATCGCTATCCCAAACGCATATTACATCAGAAAAAGTCCATTAGAAAAAAAGTCTAGCAAAAAAAGCATATCAGGCAAAAAAAAAAAAAAGTCACTTTTTCCGTCGCTATCACAAATGGACCCAAAATCGGGGAGAGCAAAAGGGGCACTGAACAATCCTATGAAGTTTTGCCAACGTATGTTGGTGATGGAGAATATGGCCTCAAAATACCTCCATGCAGGTTATATTTGTCTTATTGTGATTATTTATTATTAACATATAAAGCAGCGGGCTTAATGAAATGAAACCTATATCTATGTATTTCGAGAAAACCTGACCCGGCATCTCAATCTTTTAACTCGGCCTTATATTTTTTTATTAATGATCTAGAAGCGTATACCTTCTTGAAATACAAAGGAAAACAAAAAGCTTGAGAACGCAATAACCAGGACAAAATCCTAATAATCATGCAAAACTTAGTAGCAAACAAATGGTTTATCTTTCACAAACATGCCCGATTAGTCATTTGTTGGTACATTCTGTCCCTAATATTTGTAATGATGGATCTCAATGATCAAAATCACAATATATCGTCAAAAGATTAAGGGTATCCGAAGAGAGTCATTTTATATAATCAAATTCAATGTGATAGCCTATTTGTTTACAAACTAGTGCTTGTTTGGGAAACATATAAACCGTGGTTTCAAAATCAGATTTTTCTCACATATTTACTTTGTAAATCATAAAAATACTTCTAAAACTTAAATCAAACATGTACTAAAAGCCATGATCAATTCAGTTGTGTCTGTTTGTGTTAACTTTTTAAAAGTGCTTTTACGATTTTGTAGGGTAAGTATGTAATAGGAGTTTAATCTCAACCTATGTAAAAGAGCTCTTAAAACCATAGTTTGAGGGTTCCTCATGCTAAAATCCCGAGCTCACCCCAATAGCTTTAGTAGATACATATATTGTTTGAAACACACACATCTTAACCTCCTGCATCGATTGACATTGTATTTGTATTATCTTTCCTTGTTCGCTGAGCCATTTGTTGAGGTGCAGGCCAGTTCCTTCATGCTTCGCTCAGGAAAATTCAATTAAAATGTTGATTTGATATATTCTATATATCTTAGAAGTATATACATCTGTGATATTACTATATTTAATATTTGATTTGATTTAATTACATTAGATTGAAGGTTAGTCCGATAGGTTATGGAATTTGCCTATTTAAGTTAAAGACTTATATTTATACTCTCTTTTATTTAAAGATTCAAGGATTCAATAATATTAAGACACTCTTATTCAATATATATAATCCTTCAGATTCTAAAGAAAACACGAGTCAGCATATAAGGTCGCTGTGTGTGTTAGTGATAGATGTAAACTTATTGCTCTGTGTGGGCGTGTGTTGTGCTGTGTTATCTTCTTTCTTTTCTGCAAACAGTGATGTACGTCGTAAACAATAACATGTTCCATTATGTTGGCCAATTTTTTTGTAAAAAAAAGGTTCCAACAACTGATGCCTTTTAATTATTTCGCCATCTATAATACATATGCGTGTGTATATATAATATCTATTGTGGTTACTAATTTGAAATCACTAATTAACTATTGTCTTTTATATCTCGTTTCTTAGATATTACTCCCTCCGGTTCTAATTATAAGAGCTAGTTGACTTTTTTAAAGAGATTAAGGAAGCTAATTAAATTACTTTAAGATATTTTTATTTTTCTTTTTATTTTTTCTTCAAACTAATTAGTTTGACTAATAAACTAATATATAATTTAGTGATACACAACAAATAAAATAATTAAGTAACTTATTTAGCTTCCTTAATCTCTCTAAAAAAAAGTCAACTAGCTCTTATAATTAGGACTGGAGGTAGTATCATATTTCAGCATCTGATCCTTTTGTTTATAAAATATATCTTCATGTTGACAACACAACTCGTTACCCGGAATCAAATAATAAACAGAAGTCAAAGAGGCAACTTGTAATGACATGCTACTACTAGCTTTTACTCTTACCCAACAAAACCTGATAGAAATTAAAATTTACAGAAAATCATGTTATTTACAAGTTATATATGTGCATTAACGTGTCCCTGGTGCAATATTGCAGCCATGCATGTTTATTCTTTCAAATTTTCCTATATTTTTTTGTGCTCTGTAAACTGTACGTGTGCTTTTTATATTGTCAACATTAAATTCTTCACCATAAGTTTTGAATGTTAATAACAAGAGCATATATGTATGAATAATACTAACTTGGAACATTTTCTTTTTCCAGAAAAACTTATTTTAGTCATTCTCTCCCTTAATTACTTTAAAGGGCGCAATAAATTTAATTAACCCACCCTTGAATACTTCAGACCCTTTAATTGTACCGTCAGACCCGAGACTTTATAAAGAATAGTACTCCTTCCTGTCTTAATTATAAGACCTAGTTGACTTTTTTGGAGAGATTAAGAAAGCTAATTAAATTACTTTATATTATTTTTATTTTTAATTTTTTCTTGAAACTAAATGTTTGACTAATAAACTAATATATAATCTAAAGCAGTGGCGACGCTAGGATTTCTTGTTTATGTCCGCACAATTAGTGAGGGGGATTTGGGGACAACGCCTCCGACTTTTTTAAAGGAAATTTTTAAATGCATTATAAATCAAAAGAATATAAACAAGAAAAGAAAAGAAAACTTCAATTTAACTCAGAAAAATAACGATCAAAAGTCAATTAAGCTATTACAATAGAACGATTATAAAAACATTTTTCGATTCTTCAGTCCTTGAAAATATTGCATTATATCATCAATCTTATTAAACATATCACGTTCAACATAAGTTAGCATGCATGAGTTAAACGAATAATCATTTATCCGATTGCGCAACTTATCCTTAACATGAAAACAGACATAGATAGATTTCCAAACATCACAACTTTTTTTCCTTTCCTTGTTTTGGACGCACAACAACATGAAAATAGAATAATCCAATCAACAGATAAAGGCACACATCCACAACACCACCCAACAATCAAAAAAATCAAGGAAAGAATGGGCATTCTGATCAATGAATTTTTTTTTAATGAAAATACATAAAAAAATGCAAAAGCAGCATATAGAAATTGCATTTTCTTTAAGCCAGGTGCAAATTGGATTTTGTAATACTAGCATTCATCGCTAATGGACTAGGTGCTAATGGATTAGGTACAGAGTCAAAGTGCAAAACCGTTTGAAAAGTCTTTGCATATCAAAGTCAAATTAGGGATGAAGCCCAATATTAGTGTCCGCTCTTGCGGACGTTGGAACATATGTGGCTCCGCCACTGATCTAAAGATACACAATATATGAAAGGATTAAGTAATTTATTTAGCTTCCTTAATCTCTTCAAAAAAAAAAAAAGTGAAATAGGTTTTATAATTAAGACCGGAAGTAGTAATATTTAGGGGCTTGTAGATTGGGCTATGTGTGTGTGTGTAAAATAGGTTATATATGCATTATTTGTACGTAAGTTTAAGCCCCCAAAGGGGATAAAAGGAAAATAGCTTAGAATAGTAATTAATTAATTGATTGATGGACAAGAAAAAGAATGGGATCGGTGGTTTAATTAATTAAGTGGCCTTTCAAAGGTCTATAAGTATACATGTCGTCCTTTCTACTCTTCCAAAGGCCTTTGATATGATTCACTACGTCCTCAAAGTCGCACGTCGGCGCAAATTAATATCTTAAAATTCAATTACATGCCCCCTTTCATTCATTCTCCAATGAAATAATGAATTAGCTGCGATACAAGCCTACGAAATGAAATCCATTTGACCTCACTTCACTTAACTTTCATTTGGTATATTCCTATATATATTATAACTCATCCGAGGAATCTCAGTTTTGATTATATATATAAGACATTATGAAAGTGGAGCCAAATACCCAAGAGGGGGGTGAATTAGGTATTTTATAAATTTCTTGCAAAAGCTCTGTTTTCAGGTGTTAAAAACAGAGTAGAACAGAGCAAGGGAAGAATAGCTAGACACGAGAAGATTTATACTGGTTCGGTCTTAACCACTTCACCTACGTCCAGTCCCCAGCTTCACTGGGATTTCCATTATATCAAATATTACACACTCTGCACTCAAGAAATGATTCTCTCACTAGAACTCACTTCCCCTTACAAGTTGTAATCAATGATCCCAACCACCAAGTCCCCTGACTTGTGGTTATTTACAACAAATGATTTACAATCAAATAGAACTCTTTCTAAGAGTAGATAAAGATAAACACTGAAGCTTATAATGTCAGAAGACAATATACAAGTGAAAACTAAAAGTATTGAATGAAACTTAGATGAAATTCGCTTTCAGTTATTCTGGGTTGTTAAGAAGACTTGAATGCTCTTCTATTTATATTCAGAAGGCATTAAATGACCGTTGCAAAGATGATTGAACCGTTGGAGGTCTTCTGCTGTAACTTGGGTCTTGTTCTCTCTCTATTCTCCACTTAATCCAGGTGGATAATGAGTATGAGCTGTCTTTCTGTGGATTAGCCCGTTGGAGAACAAGTTGCTTGTTGTAGTAAACATTCTTTAATGTTTTGCAACTGTGCACAGGTGGTTTAGCTGAAAGAATGCTTCTTTTCTAAACAGCATTTTATTGTGCTGACATGCTTTTTGCTTTTAGTTGAGATCTTCAATAACTTTTGTTAATCTGCCTTAAACTCACAAGTAAAGTGGTTAAATATAGCAGGAAATATGGAGGATTAATGATGGAAAGTATTGAGCTCAAATAACAAAGCATTTTAAAATCGTTAAATTCAAATTTGCAGATCAGCGATGGAAACTCGAGTTTTGTTCTTGGAAACTCGAGTTTTCAACTGTGCACATAAGACAAAACTTGAGTTTCAAAATAGAAACTCGAGTTTTCTACTTACAGTGAGTAATATCGTGTTTTGAGCTTTTGGACCATAGTTTGAGTAAATGTCAAAACTCGAGTTTTCAAACTAAAACTCGAGTTTTGGACTTTTAATGAAAATGGCACGTGGAAGTCCAAAAGATCAAAACTTGAGTTTTCAAATTAAAACTTGAGTTTTTCAAAAGGTTGGAAAAACATATGCTCTCTGTTTGGCCTAAACTCGAGTTTCCAAAGTGAAACTCGAGTTTTCACTTAATCTGTGAAAACATTGAAAAGTTCGTATTAAGCCAAAACTTGAGTTTCAAAACTGAAACTCGAGTTTTCAAATCATCATGAAAATGCATTGCTCTCTGCCTGATTAAAACTCGAGTTTTGAAATCAAAACTCGAGTTTTCACATTGTTATGAAAACTTTGAAATTTGGCAATACTCTCGGGTTGGTTCAAAACTCGAGTTTGTAAACCAAAACTCGAGTTTTCATCCAATGATGAAAAACTTTGAAAATCATAGAAACAGTTGAAAATGCTAAGTCTTGGCGCAAATCTGGATTTAAAATCAGAGACTCTCTGTATGACCCAAAACTCGAGTTTTCAAAACAAAACTCGAGTTTTGTCTTTAGTTGAAAAATGTCTAAGTCTCTGTAAGAACCAAAACTTAAGTTTTCAAATTGAGACTCGAGTTTTGTCTTGAGATGAAAAATTGAGTGCTCTCTGTATGATTCAAAACTCGAGTTTCCACAGGAAACTGGAGTTTTGCTCTGTTTGATGAAAATGAGCAACTCTCTGTCAAGACCAAAACTCGAGTTTTGAAATCAAAACTTGAGTTTTGTCTTAACAGTAAGTTTTTCAACTTACCAAGACAAAACTTCATTTTTGGGTTTGCAATTGTTCAAAACATCATCAAAACACATAGAGAACTAACATTCTCCCCCTTTTTGATGATGACAACACTTGTGAACCAAATATCACAGAATTTGAGAGAACTAACAAGATATGACAGAATTTTTTTTTTTTAAAAAAATCTGAGTTTAGAAAACTGTCATGAGGTTACATTTGCAATTCTTGGTTTGTTTTCAAAACTTTTGCACACATTATATCAGAGATAAGCAACAGAAGCAATAACAAACACAGATTTCATGAATGAACTGGAATTAGAACACAATTCAAGAAACTTCAAAAAAAAAAAATATAGCAAGATCAATAGATTCAAATTCTACCTAGTTTTCTCTATTCCTATTCCTCTTCTATTCTCCTATTCCTCTCCCCCTTTGTCATGTTCAAAATGGGGAGGTTGCACAGTGTCAGGGAGTGGAGATGGGAGGACAATGGTAGCAGGAGTGGTTGGAGAGGGAGTGGAGTGAGGAAGGATTTCAGTGGCTGGTGTGGATGGAGATGGTAGAATCACAGTGGATGGTGAAGCAGGTGAAGAAGGTGAAATAGTAGGAGTGGAGGTTGAGGCTGGAGATGAAGATGCAGGAGGATCGGGGAATGAGAAAGGAGGAGATGAGGGAGCAGGTGTGGGTGTGGAGGTACTGCCAAAAGTAGTGGATGTGGATCCAATGCCCAGATGCCTCAGAATTTTGTCCACCTTGTTATCCAGATACATGGTGGTGATGGACTGAGTAGACAATCTTGCATCAAGATCAATGAGCTGGTCAAAGTTTTCACTCTGCTTCTTCTCAGATTGTTCTCTAAACTCATTCAGCTGAACCTTCATTGCTTCTTGAGCATCCACCATCTCATGGTTTCCCTCTCTCACCTCAGCTACCAGCCTTCCAATTTCAAATTCCATTCTAATCGAGAGAGAGGCAAGAGCAGCATCCACTATTCCTTTAATTCTGGTCTCTAGATCAGTTGGCAGTGCAGAAGAAGCAGGGGCAGATTGAGCTTCCTGAGCTCTTGATTGTGTAGCCTGAGTGTATGATCTTGTGGGAGCTTGAGAATGTTCTGAGCCTTCTCCTTCCAGATTGAGCTTCATATAGTTCAGTTGACTCTTCCTAAATGCTGCAGGCTTCTTGATAGTCTCAGGAGTACCCAAATGCCATATCTTGTGGTAGAACAAGATCACAGAAACCAGTGAGGGATAGGGAATATGAGAGGGTCTTCTGGATGCAAATTTGAACTTGAGCATTTCTTGGAAAATCCAGTGACCAAGATCAAATTTGGCTTGACTGACGAAGGCAGCAAATAGAGGGTAGTCCTTTTGGGTGAAGTGAGTATAATTTCCTCCTTTTTGTATGAAGTTTTGAGAGTAGATATACCAGAGAATTCTGTTTGTATTTGACATGTCAGCAGGCTTGAAGGACAGAGAATGAGCTTGGTTTGCTAGAAATGGAGTATTTGGGCAAAGGATGGTGAAGATATCTCGATTGCTTATTCTGATATCAGGATTTGGAGGTGGGTTTGCAATCTTGAGAATTTTGTTGATCACAGAGGCTGAGATGGTGAATTCTGCACCTTTGACCATAATGGTCACTCTTTCTTCCACTAGACATCCTTCAGAGTCTAGCAAGTTGTCTGACACCATGATAAAGTAGAAGACTTTAACAATGTTTGGGGTGTATGGTGCAGAGATAGAGACAAAGGATTCATAATCCTTCAGCCAGGGTGAAAGATCTAGGTTGTGTTCCTCTCTTAGTTTCTCCAGATTCACAGAGACAGAGGGATTGAATGCTTTGTTCACGAAGAATTCCTTGAATCTTTCCCCTTCTTCTTTAGATAGTTGAGTAGTGGCAGCAAAGAATCCCTCAGGAGGTGTAAGGTGATTGTAAATTTCAGTAATGGCGTCCTCCACAAAGTCTGTGGCCTCAGGGAAAACTTCCTCTTGTGGAGGTGCAGAGGGAGTAGGTTTAGAGGATGGGGAAGGTTTAGAAGAAGGTTTAGGAAAGGGTTTTGGCTTAAGGGAGGCAGACTTAGCATAGGAGCTCTGACCTCTTTCAGGAACAGACGAAACCTTGGAGCGCTTAGCCTTAGGAGGCTTAGGAATCTCAAGTGCCTCAGCCACTTTAGCTTTTCCCTTCCCTTTAGGAGAAACACCAGGGTCATGCCTCTTCTTTGTTCGACCCTCTCCACTGTCGTCAATGACGATCCCTTTGGCTTTGGGAGTCAATGCTTTTGGAGGTGGAGCCTCGTCTGGAACTCCTCTGATTGAGTTGTCCACACCGTGTCTCAGTCTGGTTGAGCGAGTCTTTAGCCTCACAGATCGCCCAGAGGCAATGATAGCAGGATTTGGGGCTTCATTAGGGTTCTGCGATGCTTTGGAGGGAGTAGACGAAGACATTGGAGAAATTTGGAGAGAGTTTGATCGAGAAATGAGAGGAATTTGAAGGTTTGAGAGGATTGGAGTCGAGAGAATACAGAGAGAAGCTAGGGCAAAACTTGAGTTTTGAAGCGAGTTTTGAAAAACAAGTGAAAAATTAGATATATAGCCCGACCAAAACTCGAGTTTTGAATTCAAAACTCGAGTTTTGAAGAAATAATGACTTACCTGGACTTCAAAAGTGTACTGTGAACTTTTGAACTTTTGGTCCAAAACTCGAGTTTCACAGTGAAAACTCGAGTTTTCAGCTTTCTTCAAAACTCATGGCTCTTTGTCTGTTGGAAACTCGAGTTTTGAGCTCCTTCAAAACTCAAGCCTTCTTCTCTCTCCCCGATACTTTGTCAAAACTCGAGTTTTCACCTCTAATTAGCAAAACTCAGGTTTCACAAAAGCATCCTGCATAAAACACAACTAGACACTCCGATGCTTAAGTTAGTAACCGTTAATCATCAAAACCTTAAACTAACATTGGATTAAAGCAAAAACTTACAATTCATTGGGATTTACCATTCCCAATTCTCTCCTTATAAAATTAAATTGTTCTTTGACTAATGGCTTTGTGAAGATGTCTGCTAACTGAAGGTGAGTTGGGATGAACATTACTCTAACATCTTTCTTTTGAACATGATCCCTTATGAAATGGTGTCGTACATCAATATGCTTGGTTCTTGTGTGTTGAACTGGATTCTTGGCCAAGCTTATTGTGCTGGTATTATCACAAAGAATTAGGATCTCCTTCAAGCTTACTCCCAAATCAGCTAGCTGTTGCTTGAGCCACAACACTTGAGCACAACAATTTGATGCAGCCACATATTCAGCTTCAGTTGATGACACAGCTACACTGGTTTGTTTCTTGCTGAACCAAGATATAAGTGAGTTGCCAAAGAACTCGCATTGGCCACTTGTACTCTTTTTATCAGTTTTGTAGCCGGCATGGTCTGAGTCTGAGTATGCTACCAAGTGTTCAGGTTGACCCTTTGGGAACCACAAACCCAATGTCTTCGTGCTTGCAAGATATCTGAAAATCCTCTTCACATGTTCAGCATGAGACTCCTTTGGAGTAGATTGGAATCTTGCGCACATTCCAACACTGAATTGGATGTCCGGACGGCTTGCTGTTAGATAGAGCAATGATCCAATCATCCCTCTATACTTTGTGATGTTGAAGTCTCTGCCCTCTTCGTCAGCATTCAATGAAGTGGTTGTACTCATAGGAATGTCAGCTCCATTGCATTGGTCCATCCCAAATTTCTTCAGTTGATCATTGAGATATTTGGTTTGGGAGATAAAGATGCCATCCTTCCTTTGCTTGATTTACAGACCAAGGAAATAGTTCAGTTCTCCCATCATTGACATCTCAAACTCTCCCTGCATGATCTTAGCAAATTCCTCACACAAAGCATCATTAGTGGATCCAAAAATTATGTCATCAACATAAATTTGAACAATTAAAATTTCATTCAACTTATTCTTTTTGATGAATAATGTTGTGTCAGTCTTCCCTCTGATAAATCCTTGATCAAGGAGAAATTGACTCAATCTCTCACACCAAGCTTTAGGAGCTTGCTTGAGTCCATATAATGCTCTTTTGAGTTTGAAAACATGATCAGGGTACTTTTCATCTTCAAAACTTGGAGGTTGTTATACATAAACCTCTTCTTGAATAAAACCATTCAAAAACTCACTTTTAACATCCATTTGAAAAAGTTTAAAATCTTTAACACATGCATAGGCTAGAAGAACCCTTATAGCTTCCAATTTAGCCACTGGAGCATAAGTTTCTTCATAGTCTATCCGTTCTTCTTGATTGTACCCTTCTGCAACCAATCTTGCCTTATTCCAGACAATGATTGCAGATTCATCACGTTTGTTCTTAAATACCCATTTAGTCCCAATAACCGGATGGTCTTTGGGTCTAGGTACTAAGTCCCAAACCTGATTTCTGTCAAATTGATGTAACTCCTCTTGCATAGCTAACACCCAATCATTGTCTGAAAGGGCTTCATCTATTTTAGAGGGTTCAATGTTCGAAATAAATGCAGAAAAGGTGACTTCTTTCAAAGTACTATTTCTAGTTCTCACTCCTTGATTCACATCGCCTATAACTTGGTCTAAAGGATGATTTCTTATAAATTTCCAAGCTATAGGCTGAGACTGATCTGGGTTTTCTAAATTGTTTTCAGGATTAGCCTCAAAAATGTTTTTAGAATTTTCAGTAGGAGAAGGAGTAGTTTTCGAAAAGAATTGATTTTTGAAAATATTTTCTTCCTCATCATTCAAGGTTTTGTCAATCTCTCCTTCGCTGAACACAACATGAATAGATTCTTCAACTACTTTAGTTCTAGTATTAAAAATTCTATATGCTTTACTCCTATTTAAATAACCAAGAAATATTCCTACATCAGCTTTAGAATCAAATTTACCCAGATTTCCTTTACCATTGTTGTGCACATAGCACTTACACCCAAAAACGTGCAAATGGCTCAGGTTGGGCTTTCTTCCCTTGTATAGCTCATATGGGGTCTTGTTCAACTTCTTCCTTAGGTATGCTCGATTTGAGATGTAGCAAGCGGTGCTCATAGCATCAGCCCAGAACACCTGAGAAGTGTTGTTCTCATTCAGTATTGCCCTTGCCATCTTAGTGAGGACTCGATTCTTCCTTTCTACAACACCATTTTGTTGTGGAGTCCTTGGAGCTGAGAAGTTGTGATCTATCCCCATATTGTCGCAATACTCAGCAAAAGCGTTGTTCTCAAATTCTCCACCATGATCAGTTCTTATGCCTGAAATAGAAAATCCTTTCTCATTCTGGACCTTCTTGGCAAACACAACAAACTGATCAAATGTTTCATCTTTTGAAGTTAAGAAGATAGTCCAACAAAATCTTGAAAAATCATCTACAATAACCAATGTGTACAGATTGCCACCAAGGCTTCTTACCCTTGTTGGACCCACAAGATCCATATGAAGCAATTGTAATGGTCTATTAGTAGATATTTCATTTTTAGCTTTAAAAGATGATTTAGTTTGCTTTCCCTTTTGACATGCTTCACAAGTCAAATCATTTTTAAAACTTAGTTTGGGAATGCCAATTACTAAATCCTTTTTAAGCAACTTATCAAGTTGGAACATGTTGACATGAGCTAAACGCTTGTGCCACAGCCAACTCTCACTTAAATTACTTACAAAACATTTTTCAGAAATTTTAGCATTGCTTGAGATGTTAAGAGTGTAACAATTGCCATCTCTAGGTGCTATAAATAAAGCTTTTGATTTCAAACTTTCTAGGGGAAGCAAATCCTTTTTCACAATCAAACATTCATTAGAATAAAAAATAACAAGGTTACCCTTGTCGATGCTTTGGCTCACACTAAGGAGATTGTGGCATAAACCTTCAACAAGGTATACATCTTTGATGAGTGGACCTTCCTTGTCGCCAATCTCACCAATGCCAGCTATCTTTCCAGATTGATCTCCTCCAAAGGTGACTTTGCCACCATCCTTAGGCTTGATTGTGAGAAACTTGGATTTGTCTCCTGTCATATGTCTTGAGCATCCACTGTCAATATACTATTTATTGGGCTTTGATGCTTTAAGACATACCTGTAGATCACATATGATCAAGTTTTAGGTACCCACATTTTCTTGGGTCCTTTTGGGTTAGATTTGACCTTGGGAATATAGGTTCCTTTCGGTACCCATTGGTAATTGCCAGCAGGTTTAACCTTTCTTTCTTTTCTATGAAAACAAGATGAAGTAGAATGATCCTTCCTATTACAGTAGTTACAATGTGCAAATGGGTTAGAAGAATGGACCAATTTCGTAAAATAGTTCATATATGATTTTTGACCATTCTTTTTCTTGCCTTTCTTCTTATCGAAATCTGGTCTATAACCTATGCCCGATCTATCATTTATAAATCTCTGTTGTTTTAGAATCACATCGAGCATTTCACTTCCCTTAGTTGTAGATTGAAGCTTGATACCCAAGAGGGGGGGTGAATTGGGTATCTATAAAATTTAAAGATAAAACTCTGTTTTTGACACCTTAAAACAGGGTAAGACAGAGAAGTAGGGAAGAAGAAGCCTTGCACAAACGATTTGTACTGGTTCGGTCCTTTCTCTGACCTACATCCAGTCCCCAAGTCTCACTTGGGATTTTCAATCCACTAACTCAACAATATTGATTACACACTCTGTACTAAGAGTTGTTCTCTCACTAGAACACACTCCCCCTTACAAGTTGTAATCAATACACCCTAACTACCAAGTCCCCTGACTTGTAGTTATCACAATCAATGAATGATTTACTGTAAAAACTCTCTCACAGAGCAGATAGGATAATCACTGAAGTACAAAGTATCAAAATGATACAATACAGATGAAAGCTTGATACAATAAATGACTCAATAAATTTTCGCTCTAAGTGTGTGTATCAGCTTGAGAAGGAGTTAATGAACTCTATTTATAGGTAGAGAGCATTAAATGACCGTTGCTTGATGAATTTAATCGTTGTAGGTGATTAGCTTAAGTTCTGGTCATCTTCTCTCTCTAAACTTCTGCTAACCCAAGAGTTAATGTGATCTTATGTGGCTCTCTGAGAATTTGCCCGTTGGAAATGACTTTGCTTGTTGTAGTAAGCATTCTTTAACGTTCATAAGGCGTGCTCAGATGGATTAGCTGAAAGTAGGTGGATTTGCAGAAGTGCATTAAATGCACTGTTCACTTTTTGCTTTATTGCTTTGACCTTCAATAATCTTGATCTGTTCTAGTTGAAATACATTTAACAAACTTGTTAAACATAGCTAGCAACACAAGTAAATGAAACATGAAAGCAGTTAGATCAAACAACAGTGTTTTCCAAATTCGTGCAATTCAAAAATCAGATTTTACCGTTGTATACTCGAGTATGTTCTTCTTTACTCGAGTAAGGCACTGTGTGAGAGTGTCTTTACTGGAGTATCCATACGTTTACTGGAGTAAGCATTTGTATACTTGAGTAAGCAAGTTCTTGACAAATTAGTAACCTCTCTGTATGCCCCATACTCGAGTATGGAAACTCTTACTCGAGTATGCTACTCAATTTCTCAAAAAGTGAGAAGTTACTCCATGTCAATACTTGAGTACACAAACCTTTACTTGAGTAAGCAAGAACAAGTGCCACGTTTGAAAATCAGTTCAAGAGCTCTTTACTCGAGTATGCAAAACCCTACTCGAGTATGCATCAGTTATAAAATCTTTGGAGCTCTCTGTATGACCCTAAACTCGAGTAAGCATACCTATACTCGAGTATGCATTCAATTTCAAAAACAGGTTTGCTCTCTGTAAGTCCTTTACTCGAGTAAGCAAGTGTATACTCGAGTAAGCACTTAAGTTCAAAAATTCATTTGCTCTCTGGAAGTCCTTTACTCGAGTATAGCTTCCTATACTTGAGTATTGACTAAGTTTGAAAAACTTGGTTGTTCTCTGGATGGTCTATACTCGAGTAAACATTCCTTTACTCGAATATGCATCTTTAGTTCAAAATCTTGATTGCTCTCTGGAACTTCCTTACTCGAGTAAGGCTCACCATACTGCAGTATTGACTTATAAAATGCAGTTGAGCAATCCTTCAACAGTTTTATACTCGAGTAAGCATACCTATACTCGAGTATGCAACAGTTGAACTCTTTTTAACAGATTTTGAAAAACTTCAACACATGTTTACACTTGTTGTTAATCATCAAAACACATTGAGAACTAACATTAGTGAATTTCTCGAGGGCTTTTGTTAATTATAAATTCTTTTTCTCCAAAACAGGGCATTCATCACAGACTAGAAGTTTAGGAGAAGAAAGTCTTTCAACTTGCAACTCAAGAGTGGTGTTTTTCCTTTTCAAAACCAAATACTTCTCAGCAAGTTTTTCAAATTCCATTTGCACAAGATTGTATTCAGCAAATAGTTCATCATAAGAAGGTTGAGATTCATATACCTCACTATCATCTTGTTGTTCTTGAGCTACCAGGTATATGTTTGCTTTTTCTTCTTCTTCAGCTTCATCTTCATCGGATGAACTGTCTCCCCATATGGCTGAAACATATGCCTTCTTTTTGAACTTATTGAATTTCTTCTTTTCCTTCTCTTGATTCTTCAACTGAGGACACTTTGATTTGATATGACCAGGCTTCTCGCATTCATAACAAATGATAGGCTTCTTTGATTCAAAGCTGGAACTCCTTTTGTGGAACTTTCTGAAGCCTTGGTCCATTTTGTAGAATTTTTTGAATCTTCGAACCATCATGCCCAATTCTTCATCTTCATCTTCTTCTTCCTCAGCATCTGATTCTTTGACTTCCTTCATTGCCTTGAGGGCTACTCCTTTGTTTTTGCCACTTACTTCCTCAAGCTCTTTTCTGAACTTTAGTTTTTCTTCATATTCTGATAGGCTTCCAAACAAAGCAGCTATCGAGCTCATCGATTCTCCTCGAGCTTCCTCAATAGCTGTTACTTTCGTTTCCCATTCCTTGCTGAGAATATTGAGGATTTTTCTCACTTGAACAGGTTGATCATAAGTTTTTCCTAAGGCAGCAAGCTAGTTGATCAGATGAGTAAATCTTAATTGGAAATCAATAATGGATTCACCAGATTTCATGCGAAGAAGATCGTATTCTGTCATGAGTGTATTGACCCTATTCTCCTTGACTCCAGTGGTTCCTTCATGAGCTATTTCTAGAGCATCCCACATAGCCTTTGCTGATGGCAAAGTGCAGATTCTAAAATACTCTTGTTGACTAAGAGCACTTTGCAACATGAGAATGGCCTTGCTGTTAAGAGTAACATTTCTTCGGTCATTCTCATCATAGGTTTCTTCTGGCTTTGGAATTCTGCGACCATTTTCCTCCACAGTTGGTGCATAATCTCCAACCTTGAACACTCTCCATAGCCCATATTCAGAAGCCATAACGAAGACTTTGAATTTGGCTTTCCAGAAGGAATAATGTTGTCCACTGAAACCAGGTGGTCGGTTGATAGAGGCTCCATCAGGTAAAATACCTTCCATCTTGATCCTTCTCGAGATGTTAAGCTCTTTTGAGAAGACCTAGCTCTGATACCAAATGAAAGTGGAGCCAAATACCCAAGAGAGGGGGTGAATTGGGTATTTTACAAATTTCTTACAAAAGCTCTGTTTTCAGGTGTTAAAAACAGAGTAGAACAGAGCAAGGGAAGAATAGCTAGACACGAGAAGATTTATACTGGTTTGGTCTTAACCACTTTACCTACGTCCAGTCCCCAGCCTCACTGGGATTTCCACTATATCAAAGATTACACACTCTGCACTCAAGAAGTGATTCTCTCACTAGAACTCACTTCCCCTTACAAGTTGTAATCAATGATCCCAACCACCAAGTCCCCTGACTTGTGGTTATTTACAACAAATGATTTACAATCAAATAGAACTCTTTCTAAGAGTAGATAAAGATAAACACTGAAGCTTATAATGTCAGAAGACAATATACAAGTGAAAACTAAAAGTATTGAATGAAACTTAGATGAAATTCGCTTTCAGTTATTCTGGGTTGTTAAGAAGACTTGAATGCTCTTCTATTTATACTCAGAAGGCAATAAATGACTGTTGCAAAGATGATTGAACCGTTGGAGGTCTTCTGCTGTAACTTAGGTCTTGTTCTCTCTCTATTCTCCACTTAATCCAGGTGGATAATGAGTATGAGCTGTCTTTCTGTGGATTAGCCCGTTGGAGAACAGGTTGTTTGTTGTAGTAAACATTCTTTAATGCTTTGCAACCGTGCACAGGTGGTTTAGCTGAAAGAATGCTTCTTTTCTGAACAACATTTATTGTGCTGACATGCTTTTTGCTTTTAGTTGAGATTTTCAATAACTTTCGTTAATCTGCCTTAAACTCACAAGTAAAGTGGTTAAATATAGCAGGAAATATGGAGGATTGATGCTGGAAAGTATTGAACTCAAATAACAAAGCATTTTAAAATCGTTAAATTCAAATTTGCAGATCAGCGATGGAAACTCGAGATTTCTACTTACAGTGAGTAATATCGTGTTTTGAGCTTTTGGACCATAGTTTGAGTAAATGTCAAAACTGAGTTTTCAAACTAAAACTCGAGTTTTAGACTTTTAATGAAAATGGCACGTGGAAGTCCAAAACATCAAAACTTGAGTTTTCAAATTAAAACTTGAGTTTTTCAAAAGGTTGGAAAAACATATGCTCTCTGTTTGGCCAAAACTCGAGTTTCCAAAGTGAAACTCGAGTTTTCATTTAATTTGTGAAAACATTGAAAAGTTCGTATCAGGCCAAAACTTGAGTTTCAAAACTGAAACTCGAGTTTTCAAATCATCGTGAAAATGCATTGCTCTCTGCCTGATCAAAACTCGAGTTTTGAAATCAAAACTCGAGTGTTCACATTGTTATGAAAACTTTGAAATTTGGCAATACTCTCGGGTTGGTTCAAAACTCGAGTTTGTAAACCAAAACTCGAGTTTTCATCCAATGATGAAAAACTTTGAAAATCATAGAAACAGTTGAAAATGCTAAGTCTTGGCACAAATCTGGATTTAAAATCAGAAACTCTCTGTATGACCCAAAACTCGAGTTTTCAAAACAAAACTCGAGTTTTGTCTTTAGTTGAAAAATGTCTAAGTCTCTGTAAGAACCAAAACTCGAGTTTTGTCTTGAAATGAAAAATTGAGTGCTCTCTGTATGATTCAAAACTCAAGTTTCCACAGGAAACTGGAGTTTTGCTCTGTTTGATGAAAATGAGCAACTCTCTGTCAAGACCAAAACTCGAGTTTTGAAACCAAAACTCGAGTTTTGTCTTAACAGTAAGTTTTTCAACTTACCAAGACAAAACTTCATTTTTGGGTTTGCAATTGTTCAAAATATCATCAAAACACATAGAGAACTAACACATTATATATGAATATGTTTTTACTCCTTTCTTTTTCGTGTTTAGATTTCACAGGATAACTACACATTATTATAACCACACCAATAAGATGTTCACATAACTTGGCAAACTGACTTATTGCTTCTAATTAATTTATTACTACCTCCAGTTCTAAATATAGAATAAAGTTTGTAGTTAGCTATTATTTCTGGTTTATTAGCATTATAATTTTTATTTTATTTTATATTGATACTGATGATTCAAAAGAAATATCATTTTCTTAATAAAAAACCTACCAAAGAAAATAGTTATCGTCAGCTTCAGCCCTATATAAAGCTGAATCGCTTTCGGCAAGTCCCTGAAGATATTAGCCTAGATCCATTATTGTACTAATCCTTTTTTTTTTTTAAAAAAAAATACGTTAGCATATTGCACCAACTACTTGTTATGTGCCTTAGTCAATTATTTAAGTGCTTGAGAGGAAAGTGATGGAATCAAACTAAATGAGTCAGCAGTATGGATAGTGCATGCTCATGATCAAAGTTGATGTTATTTACTCAACAAATTGCCTTCCTTAATGCCATTTTTTCTGTCATTTTGTTGGCTGTCGTGTTATTAGTGACCTAATGCATGCTTTTCCACATAATATATTTTAATTTAATTTCTTCACCACACACACTCACACGCTAATTAACCATTTGCGTCACAATTTAGGGTACACTTTTCTAACTTAGAAGTATATTCAGCCCAGACAATTAGTTTTGATTTTGAATTTGCCCACATTAATTAAATCAATCAAATAAAATTGAAGATGCAGTTGAGAAACACAGTTAGGTCAACTCACTAGCTTGGTCCATGCATATTTACATTGTATATCCAATATAATTAACAAGGCTAGTGAGCTTAAATATTTATTTTCGGTTAGTGATTAATGACCCCGACACACACACGCACACGCACATTCCATTATCTGATCAAAGTTGCCTAAGACAAGCTAGCTAGCTAGCTGAAAAGTATTCTTAGTGACTTAGTCGTCATTAAACACTTATATCCATTAAGCTAATAAAGTTTGACATCATATTTTCTCCATATCCTCCGTCTGTCAGATTCAGATTTTGACAATGAAATGAGTTTCACAGGTGGCTCTCGTCTCTAGCTAGTTTATAATTAATCAACTTAATTAGTTCCGCAAACAATCTCAGAGCTCATTCATTTGTATTTACTATTTGGTTTATGTTATATTATATCTTGGGACCATGAAATGAATTAAAAAAGTCAAGCTTAAAATGTTCAGTATAAAAAAAAAACAAAAAACAAAAAAGTAAAATAAACACACACACACACACACACAACAATATATAGTATCTCTTGTTAACATACATTTCATAACTAATTAACCAAATAATTTTCTTTCTATATTCTATTATTTCCGTACCACCAAGTTTAATATTAATATATTTATTGTATTTAATGAGAACTGATCATAAAGAGGCAGTAGATTAAGATTTGTGCGCATGACGTTGACACATGCGTGCTATATCCCACTTCATATTTGCGTTTTCGCCACACCACATTTGTCTTATCCAAAACTTTACACGTAATATAATTGCTTTCTCTCAGCGTCTGATTTTCTCCTTCAAAATTATTATTAGTTCCTTCGATCGTTTCTTGCTTTGCTAGGTATACACTTTGTGAAGAATTTGCTACCAGAAACTTAACATTATCGGAATGGCTAATAGCATATTTTGATCTTCTTCTCAAAATGAGATCTACTGTTTTTATGAGCTCCTGATATGATGAGAGTGACCTTTCGAAGCCTCATATGGATGAAGTCTCGTTATATATATGGCATATTTATTATATAGACACACACATGCATACTATTTGAAAAGGTGTCCAAATTCACTAGTAGTACGTGGGACAGCTCAATACGGGATTTGATAAATACAAAGTTGTAATGAATGATGCGTTTCAACGGCACTAATTAAAATGAATGGAGACTAGAGAGTATACAGAAGTAACAGAACTGAAATCCATATTACTTTTCAATGAACTTGCGTTGTGTTTGTTTGGTATATATGAGAATCTCTTGAAGCAGACCAAATTAAAGACGTCACTTTCCTGTAACTCCTTTTCTTTTTCGATTATGGATTTCTCAGCTTAACTATTACGTATATAACAAGCCCAATGAAAAAAAATACACACACACACGCACGAGGATCATTAATGTTTAATGATATGAGTTTCACTGGCCAAAAAAATTATATGACTTTCAGCCTGCTAAATGTTGGAGTTGGAGAACCCAAGCTGTAGGTGTTTTGTTAGAACCGTCTGCAAGTAGCCTCACCACCACTCTCTATTGGCTGACTCTCAATGAGAACATCAATCTAACGAGCACAAGTACCCTAAAAGCTAATTGTTAAATTTGGAGAACTCAATGTAAGGTCTTGTAAAACCCTCATTTCTAGGTAACATTTTCCAATGTGAGACTCATATTATATTGCTGCAGCCCTCTGCTGGTTGAATATATTCTAATTTTGAGTTTACAATTTGGAGGGAAATAACATATAACATATAAAGATATAGATATAATGCCCTAGAGTGAAAGCTGACGTTATTGATGAGGGAATAAGAGGGGCAGTGCCCTATATAAGGTGTGGATATTCGTTTGGAATAAGCACCAAATTAAGTTGATATATGTGTGTGTATCATATATCAGATGGCCAACTCAAAGCAGATGCTGGTTGTGTGGCTTTTTGTGTCAGTGATATTATCAAGTGCATATAAGTTGGAAAGTCGACGAGGATTATTATTAGTTGATGAGCCCTTGTTAGAGAGGAAGAAACCACCCAAACAGCAGGTTTCGTCGTTTCAACTGCTACCAAAATCAAAGCAACTTAGGGCAAGCTTTCAAAAACCAGGCCTCCTTCTTGGCAACATATATCACTCCTCCAAGAGGCTTAGTCCAGAAGGGCCTGATCCCAGACATCACTGAGACACTCACTGCTCATATGATTCTTTTCTGAGAGTCTGAACTACAGAGGAAAAAAAGAAGAAAAGGACTGCATCGTCAGCTTTTTTTTTTTTTTTTTTCCTTTTTCTTTTTTAATATCATCATTCGGTATCTCATTTATAGGTGCGACTCTCAATGAAAGTAACTATTCTAGGACTCGATTTTGAGACCTGGAAGGATCTCGCGCCTTACACCGCTAGTTGTTGTTCTCCCTTAATTTTGTGATATTAGCAATAATACGGCTCTCTCTTTCCTTTGATGTGATCTCTTTTTAATGATCAAAACGGTTGTGACTTAATTCTTTGTCAAAGGAAAGAAAAAAACAACGACAAGATAAATAACAAAAGCGAATGGTGTATAAATTGCAATTTATATGCTGAGAATAATGCTGCTTGCAATTTATATGCTGAGAATGCCAGCCAAATGCTATTTTTATTTGCAGATTCATATAAATATGAATGGTGTATGAAAGATTCTGTTTGAACACCACGTTTCTTAATTTAATATAGCATTCAAATATATTCGGTCATCGATGTAAAGAAACTTGTAAAGGCATCGACTCTTTTATTGTGGATCAATATATATATATAGGAGTCCATTATAACCGTTTTTAAGAAAAAACGACGTAAATTGAGTTGTATAAGAGAAAGCTTTTAGGTCCACGACTATATAAATTTATAGACTGACGTAAAGTCACGATTAATTGATTAAAAAAAGTTAACTGATAGATTTCACTCCTAATGGAAGCTTTGATTTTATGTAAGAGCTTTGCTTTATATAGCTAACTACCTTTCTAATTAAAATTTGAGTTCGAAGAATGAAATGACCAGAAAAAACAAGAGAGTTCGGAGAATGATGTCTACTGTCTTCTTCTTCTTTTTTTTTTAAACCCCATTATTCTTTTTTGTTTTTCTTGTTTATTAAATGACAAACTGATAGATATTAAAGCGAACAAAGTTTACAATTTAGCAACAGTTAAAATGTTAAAGTAAGACCTCGAGAAATTATGAAATACAAATTTTGGAATGACCCTAATAATACAAACGACAGAAAAATCAAGGTGCAAAGCTACTATTTCCTGACAGTGGATGTTAATATTTGATGAAAACTCTAAAAGAAGCTTAAGAAAACACTATTTACATAATGAGTAGTTAAAGATGATGAATGTAACATCTCAAATTTTGTGATTTAAAATTAAAAATATTGTATGGGAATTATGGTTAAAATATATAGTCTAAAATAATTATGGAAATAATTATTGGAATTTAAGGAACTATTTTCTTGAGAAATTCAAAGAAAATAGTTAGAAGTTAATTAATAGCCCAAAATTTTTAGAGAATTTACTTTAAGGGTTAAAGAAGTTAATTAAGGAAGAAAATCCTTATAAAGCATCAAGGACTTGTTTCTAGAATTTAAGTTAGTAATTAAGCAATAATAAAGAGACAAGGAATAATTAATTATTAAATAAAAAAGGGGAAAACATGCGCTGTTGCTTTAACTAGGTAGAACCATATATGCATATATACTTAAGTAGAACCATTGAAATAACCCCATGACCCATATATGTATCCATTATCACATTCACCAGATCCATCCCTTCGGCCCAAACCAAACCTAATCCATTCCATTAACCTCAGCCAGCCAATTACGTTGAAACGCAGGAACATGGTTAGCAAAAACAAATCCCCACTCCATACATCTGCAACACGCCACCTGCAACAACAAAAATAATAGTGCCGTGAATACAGGAAACAGACTACACCAACAACCATTCACGCAAGGTCATACCAACAACACCCATGCTCTTACAGGTTATCTCGAGCCTCACAACGTTGGAAAATCTCACAGACCATTGGTTTTCTTTCTCGGACCAGAACCCTTGGGTCCTTATATATGGCCTTCCTTAATCCCCATTCGCATCCAACACCCTCCAGCCAAGTGAATCCGAGAGAGTGAGCACGAGAAAGCTGAGAACGTAGGTGAAAGAGAGAGGTTAAAAACTGTGTTGATCTTCCTCTGCAAAATAACACCGAAGCAGGGGTGTTTGTTATTCAACGGGATTTCTCATTGTTCAAACCGGAACCAAAGGTATATCATCGGGTCTCTTCTCCTTTGGATTTCCGTTATTCCCCCATCCCAAGTCGTTGAGTTTGAAGCTGTTCAGACGTAGTCTGATTCCCACGTGAGTTCTCTGCCGGGGGGGGGGGGGGGGGGGGGGAGAACGAAACTGAAACAGGGACTTTAATTGATATAGGTGTTGCATCTGCATTTGAAAACCCAAGCAAAAATATGATGTTATATGGTTCAGAGTTTTTTTTTTTTTTTTGCTCGAAATATGGTTCAGAGTTTGCTGCCATAAAATAATAGGAAGAGTGGTTTATAAATGCTATATATATATATACAAACCTTGCTGATATATGAAACCGAAGCTGCTACCATGAAAGAGAAACATATATATATATATATTGCTGGTGAACATGTGTCATTGGTTTTTGTTGTGAGAGTAAATTATATATATATATATATACAGGTATCTTGAAATAAAAACAAAAAAAGGACTTACTATTTATACTTATATATATGTCACGTGCATGGCTTTGTAAATTTAGGAAACACACTATAAAAAAAAAATATAATATCTATGTACCTTACATTGATAAGGGAAAGGGATTATTGTGGTATTGTATATTAAATGTTGATGCATGTCATCAGTAAAAGAGGTATTGTAGGCACGTGTAAATAAAAGGGAAAATTTATTCATATGTATAGATTATATGTATTACATTAAAACTTATTTTCTTGGTGTTCACATACAAGTATATAGATGAAGCATATTTGATGTAGTATTAGTATTTATCAAAGATTTTGGAGAAAACTACGAGAAACATTATACTTTAAAAAACCATGAGAAACATTAAATAAAATGCGTCAAGGCATAATTTATATCATAATTGGTATTCGTAAGCTCCTAATTTAAAGTGTTAGTATCAGCCTTCGAGAGTTCAAAACAATTGTAGATAAATGATTAAAAAAATAATGAATTAGATAAATAAAATAATAATGATGATAACAACAACAACAACAACAACAACAATAATAATAATTAATATTATTATTATTACTAGTAGAAAGGGAATAAATAATAAAGGAAGTTATTTATTAATAATAAATAAAAGAATGTTATTATTAATTAATAATAATTAAAAAGGGTATAGATGGAATAACAAATCCACCAAGGGTAGAAAGGTCAATAGTGGCGATGACATCTCTTAGGGTATTATTTATAAGAGAAATAATGTGGTGATATTATTATAGGATATCCAGAAAAGTCAAGAATTAGTACCAAAAGGTGAAGTACTGCTAGCTACGCAGACTAAGGTATGGACGCGTACTGTAACTCTAACTCTTTTGTTGTCTTGTATACTTATATGTGATTAGATTATTCATACAGTCATGGACAAGACTAGGTCTTGGGTCATGTACTGTGGCTAAGACTCGGTCTTAGGTCACCAGTTTATATACATTCAGCTTTATGCGGGTTATAGTTATAATAATGTTGTATGTATGTTTTCCTAGCGCTGAGGACACGTGGAGGTGTGGCATTGGTGAATGCAAATGTTGTGAACATTACATTTGCTGTGTGCTATGTATTGTTGTGTTGTGAACTTTACATTGGCTGTGTGTTATGTATGGTTAATGCTGAAATGTAATGAATATCTATGATACATATATTGTTTATACTTGAGCATGAGTTTAATTGTTACATGAGATTTAATGGGTATTGAATCTTAGAATTTACCCTAGCTTCAGGATTGGGAGCCGGAGACAAGGGTAAGCAGCACGCGTGAGGGCTCAGTCGGAGTTTTATTTTGGGATAGTATTATGTATAATTTTTTGAATAGTCGGATAATTGTACCACTAATGTGCAAGACGGATACACCGCAAAGAATTTAAGTTGTATCACACTTATATTCCTTCAGGAATTTTAATTAGCCAGCATATGTTATTAGTCACTCATTTGTCCAAACGTTAAGTATGCTCTTTGTTGTGACTTACTTTGATTTGTTAATGTCTTTATTCCGATAACTTCACACCAATTAGTCTAATAAGGAATTTAGGACATAAATGGACATCTTAATACATCTTAATAGACGTAAGAATTAGGGGCATTACAATGAAGATCATGATATAGAAGGCATGTGTGTTTTTACCCCATTCTTCAATAGAGATAGGCACATATATACTAAAATTTTAAAATAATAAATTACTTTTATGAGTAGAGATCGACTATAGAGACCTTCGAAGATATCATAAAATATCTGAAAATCGTTAAACAAAAATCACTTTTTATTGTTGGCGAAAAAAAAAATCACTTGTTGTTAGTATAACTAAAGGTAAACTAATTTCTATTTTTAATAAAATGATTAAAATCCATACAAAATAATTTAACTTTTATAAAATATATGAACCACATATATAAAAAATCTGTGAATGAGTTATTTTTAACAAATAAAAGTAAAGAAGATAAATATTCTCTTAAATTTTAGCTAATTTGGGTTATGCAATTTAATTATTCATTCAACTAAAAAATAAATATCAGCTGCTTAAGTTGAATTCATCTTGATAAGAGTTATTTTATTTTATTTTTGTCAGATTTTATAAGTTTCTATTAATACGACAGTTTTTAAATATTTGTTCTTTTAAATTCAAATTTTTTCAAAAAAAAAAAAAAAGGAAAAAAACTAATAAAGGGGCAAAACGTAGAACCCTGCTGCGTTTTGGCGATGACTAGAAGAAAAGAGAGCAAAAGGGGCGGCGGCGGGCACAGTGCTTTAAAGAACTGAACTGCTTTAGCTTTGAAAGAGGTAAAGAAGCACTTCCCCACCCTATTTGTAGGTGTACTACTATTTACCCTCAACAAGAGGTCACTCTCATACCATGCTTTAGCCTTTAGAGCTAATCCTTTGACATAGGCAAGTTCATGCACCGCAACTCCTGTCAGTTTTAAATTCAAAATATGCAGTTCAGTGAATCCCTTGACCTCTTTACCGAACTTTTGAAATGTGTTGTGGTGGACATTATAATCGTGTACGGTATTTCGGCTTCCACTACCTTTTTATCGTGCCCCTTATATAATGATTGAACTTGATTCGTTACTACGATCAGCCAGCTTTGGATTTTAGATAAGAAAATTTGAATGAAGCAAATTCAACAAATCACAAAAAAGTTTAGGCTCTTTCCTGCCTGTTTCTCTATGAATTAGAAAGCGACTCTTCCACTAGACTAATGCAGCAACTAGCGAACCGTTAAAAAGAAAGCGACTCTACGCTGTGGTGCAAAGTTTTTTTTATAGGGATAGCTATTATTTAATTGTTGACTATCGTCCTAAGTGTCCGTTTGATTTTTAAAAAATATGGTAATTAGTCTTTTTCAATAGAAGCAATGGCCAGTTATTGTTGAAAATCCTAGACACTCCCATGCAGCGACGGACCCACACTGGTGCCAGTGTGGCCAGATGCAGACACAAAGTTTTTAATAAAATATATATTTTTTGAAGGAAGTGTATGTCAACTCCTCTAAGTAGCCTAGGTGGTAATAACTCCATGGTGTTGATTGCCACAATCCGTGTTCGAATCCTCCAAATGGCATCTTTCATATGTTTGTGTTTTTTTCAAAACAATGAAACGCACGCTGTACAAAAGTTGCATCCAATAGGTTTCGAACCTGCGACTTAAGGGTAAGGGCGCGCTGCACTCTACCAGTTGAGCTAAACCTTTCATTGAGTAGTGAAGACACAAAAAAATATAAAAAGACACTTTTCATTTAATTTACTTATCCATAATTTATTGATTACAAATACTGTCTTTTCATCCTTTGAATGTTAATTTATCTTCTTTTGGATTACTTGTTGATTACTTACTAAATTAATATAGAGTGCGAATTGTTTAGTTGCTCTGGAATTGGAAATCATAGTTTCAGTTGCTTAGTGTCCCTGTATTAAAAAAAGATACAATTTTATATGTTTCGATAGAGGAAGCATTGAGATAAGTTAGCTTATAGGTTGCAACATGTTCCCTAATCTTATTAAACTTTATTTTATGTTAAGTTGAATTTTTCTTTTCTTGTCTATATTCATTTGATTTTTAATGTATTTAAAATTTCCTTTTAAAAAAATTTCGGGGGCACCGAACCTCCAATCTCCTCACTAATTATGCACCCACAAACATTAATTCCTGGGTCCGTCACTGCTCCCATGGAAATAGAGGAAACTGCGCATTCCGTTAGAGGAAGGTTCAAGTTAATTTCATATGCAATTTTGTACAATTGGCACTAATTTAGTTAATTATTAGCTGTGCGTTTTTCTTGTAAAAACTTAAAAGAGACTCAGGCCTTAAAAATGAACAGTGATATAGGTCTATGCAAAATGCCATGAACAATGAGAAACTATAGAGTTAACTACATTATTATCCCAAGTCTTATGACATTTGACAATGGTTCAAAGTTCAATTCAGAGTACGTATCATATAACTGTTGCAGTTAATTGTCTGTTATCCTGGCACTTCTGCAAGTGTTTGTACTACATTTGGCTATTTTTGTCTTGAATTATTTTTCTTTAAAGTTTGTGGTACAACAGACTCTAACATGCAGTACGTACATAATAAGTGAATAATTTGCCAGCATAGATTTCCTATGATAAGCTCCTTTAATTGGGCTCTTAAAAAAGAACAAGCTAGTTTACAGCTTCCATAGGATTAATATTATTCGAAGTTGATGAGGAGGAAAGGAGTACTGTAGCATCCAGTTTTAGTCTAGGTATACATATCCTTATTTGGTGGTCCTAAGAGGCAAGATTTGTCTCTTGAAAATTTGAATATTCTTCTACGCGGCTGGAACTTGCCAGCGGATATATGGAGACTCAGTACCCAGTAAGTAGCTTAGCAGGAAAGCCAGTTATGCTAAATGGTCGTCATGACTCGTTCATGAACTTACTTTTGGAGCTTTAATATAGTACATCTTTTCCAAAAAGTACTTTATACATATGTATATGTATAAGATCAAAGTCGCAATAGCTGGCTAGGCATCTCATAGGCCATCTAGAATTGAAGTCTTGGTGTGAGTGAGTGAATCATTTTGGTCCTTGGCATTTGCTCCATTGTAATTTAAAGCGAAGGCATGCGCCTTAAACGTAGTGATGATCAAGTTGCAGAAATGACTAGCTTAATTAGCTAGCGATATGAAACCAATTAATTAATCATTAACTTCAAAGAATTCCATATACTGAAATAACAAAAGCTGGATGTGTGTGTGTGTGTGTGAGAGAGAGAGAGAGAGAGGGAGGGAGATCTTTTGAGTATCTCTTCCAGTCTTCCTAGTGTTATATTCTGCTTTTTTGTAGTCTTTGAAGGGACTCGTTGACGTTGTCATACTCAAATTTCTTCAGCAAAAGTAATGCAGTCACCAGCTGAGGGGGTGGAGCCACACCTTAATTTATATGTTAAATGCAGTTAGACACAAAAAGTTTGATCCATTGGTAATAGCCGGCACCTGCATTATTGAATCTGCTGTTCTACTTGTTAATTCTCTCCAACATTTTTATTATGTATACTCAGATTTGACCTTTAGACCTCCGAGAGGATAGTCAAACTTTTATAATGGAAATTTAGTATAGTCCATTATTATATATTATTATTTCTCATAGTTGTGCCCTACAACTCCAAAAAGCTGTCCATGCCTATATTGACCCCTACTTAATTCCTCTTCACCTATTTCAATTATGGTAATAATATAATAACTTATTCTAATAAGAAAATTAAAGAGATTAAATATATGCTTGGATTAACTTTTGAAAGATAGCTTTTACAATTTATGAGGTAAGCATGTGAGTAGAGTTTTGCTTCGGCTTACAAACAACGGTTTTTGAAACCATGGTTTTAGAGTTACCCAAACAGTCACTAACACAGACATAGATGGTAAACTCTATACAACAAGTCTCATATGTTAGTCCCTTTAGTTTTAAACATAAGACATAGTTGACTTTTTTAGAAATATTAAGAAAATCAATTAAATTACTTTAAAATATTTGTATTTATAATTTTTTTTTCTAAATTTGTTTATTTAACTTATAAACTAATATATAATCTAACGGCACACAAAATATGATATGATTAAGTAACTTATTTAGCCTCTTTAATCTCTTAAAAAATAAAAAAGTCAACACTGTTTTATATTTGGGACATGAGGGAGTATTTATTATTTATCACTATGCCTCAAAATATGAACTTTATTTTATGTTTGTCAATGCATATATTGTGTTTTTCAAATTTTACCCATTGACTGTATTTGTTGTATTTATTGTTTCACTTATCCTCTTTACAAATATTCTTTTGGTCGTTATTATAAGGCACCAATTAACAATTCTTATAAACCAATAAAACAGTTAAAATCAATAAAGTTGTCCTAAAATTTAGGTAACTTCCAATATTACTCTTACTAATTGCATTAAATTCTAATATTATATTAATTATTATTTTTACCTACTACCCTTATTAATTAAAGGCATACATGAAAAATAATAATAATTAATACGTTTTGGAAACAAGCAAGTGCCTTATAAAAATGACCAAATACAATTACTAGTTGGTATCTTATAATATAAGGACCAAAAGGAGTAAGTCATATTTGGAAAACATACATATTTATCCTTTTAATTAATTATAACAATTTTCTTGATACACGCTAATCAATTATTTGAAGGTTAGGGACGATGGGAGTATCTAATATGATGCCTATGTTTGGTGCTATATATGTATCTCTCCCCATTTCAAGGGATCGATTTGTAAAAGACGAGAATGAGATTTTTTGAACGAGAGATGTAGAGAGAGACAGAATATGGAAGTAACAAGAAAATCTTCATGAAGCTTAATTAATTCAAACTTAATAAGGTGGCCCAATGTTTATGTACAGTTTTGGCATATATACTTTAGGAACCATATATATTGCATTAAAAATAAACAAGTCATAGGAAATCTTCATGAATTCGTTGTTTTGTTCTTGGTTTCTACTATTACATTAAAAATAAATTACCTTAATTATGTAACTTAGCAAATCATAGGAAATCCATATCATTTGACATATTTTTGTAGCCAATCAACCATAAACAAGTCAACAGGGAAAAAGATATTTCTTGAACGTCGTAGTTGGCTTCGCCGAATACGCATATATACCTTTTCTTAGGTATGAATGTATGATAACTATCCTCGGTTAAGAGGGGAAAAAATTTTAAAAATGATTTGGGGTCATACTATAAATAGATAGTGCCTATAATCAGCTTGCAAGCCACTTCAAGTCTCGAATCTCATCACTTGGCAGCAGCACTAATTAGAGCGACCACTGCATTATGGCTAATACAGGTGTAGCACGATTAGTTTCAGTGCTTGTCCTAATCCTGATCATGGTCTCTAGCTTCTTGGTGATTTCTTTGGAGGGACGCTTGGTGATGATTCAGAAGCATCGTCTTCTGCATTATCAGAAAGATTTTGATCCTCCAAAACGTGTGCACTTTCGAGCTTCTCACACTACTCCTCTTCTCACAACTGATTCAGATAGAATCTCACCTGGAGGACCTGATCCTCAACATAATAACTAATATATTGTTTATTATTAGATGCATGCTTTAAAATCTGTAGACCATATATAGTTTGAGAACCTTTCATATTCTCCTATGAAAGCTCTGAGTGCTTTCAGTTCTCAGTACTACTATTCTGCAACTATATATCATCAATAGCTAGCAAGTTATGCGCCTTTATAATTATATTTTTGTATGTTTGCTTTTTTTCTTTATTTTCATGAGGTGTTTGAGGAGATGATGAGTGATGAACATGTTGAATGCCAAGTATGATCTGTCTGGCTGTTATAAGCAATATTATCAAGATCCATTGCTATTTTTGTGCTTGCACCATAATCTGTCACTTGGTTATTTATTTATGATCAAGTAACAACTGATCAAATAATACTGCGTGAAGCTGATCATCGTCTCAAAATGAATAAAATGAATGGATAAATCATAGAGAATACTATATAAGTTTCGGATCGATAATTCTACCCCAATTAAAAATGCGGATGCGTGGTAGGAAGATAAAGGAATACAGGGAATACATATTCTTGTGGCAAGCTTGTGCGGGTGGGCAAGTGTTGTTTAAGGAAACGCATGCATTGAAACCATTTTGGATTTGGATTTTAAAAAAAAAATATTTTTTTTTTGTAAAATAAAATTTTAATTTGGATGTGGTTAAATTGAGAAGATATTGTTTTATTTTAATTTACAAAATAATATTAATTGTCAAGATTTATTTTCAAAATTGAAGATATTGAGGTCAGTGTTCAACTAGAAACTGTTCTAAAAAAAAGTTAAACTAATAAAGATATTATATTTTTCTTAATAAGCACATGCATATGGACTAGACTATTTTCTTTTAAATTACTAAAATAAGGTTTTTTAATTTTTTTTTTAAAAAAACATCAGGCAAAAAATGTTAAAATTGCTTTAGCCTAATCTGAAATCAAGTAGTCCGTATGTGTAAAAACATATGTATATATGTTGGTAAATGATTTTGTACTTTAAAAAATCTAAAAAAAAAAAAATAGTATAAGCCTGAAACTTGTAGGCGACGCCTTGCTAGATATGAGTACAAAGCTAGGAGAAGCGTTGCAATCAAAGGGAGATCAACGAGTTGTCTCAGATAACTCAAAGGAAAAAGGAAACGATAAACGAACCAAATTTAAAAAAGAGACACACAGCATTAATATGGACTCCATTCATTGCATGAAGTAATCGATGGAGCAATATCTATACCTTCGAGGATTCCGCGACTTTATTTATATATGCGGATTCCATTTAGTGACATGCCCCAGGGCGGACCCAGGAATTTTATTGAAGGGGCGAAAATAAGAAATGTAACATCATAAACAAAAGTACTTGAAATACAATATAGATCTAATATAAAAATTGAAAAAAAATCTATTACAAGAACTAAAATTACTTCACTTGAACTATTTTATGACCAATATGATTTTAAATATTATTAATAACAAAATTAAACTAATTAAAATTAACTATTAATCATCATCTATATTCTCATAGCCATCTTTTAACAAAATTCAAAATTCTTCCAAAATCCTAACCCTAAAATATTCTCTAATTAGTATAAAAGTAGTATCATTAAAAAGATAAAATCATGTATAATAAATTTTATGAAGAAAAGTTAATAAAAATAAGTGATTTTAAGCACCTTAAAATTTGTTGTAAGCTATTAAAAAAAATGGCGGCTAGGAGTGGAAGAAGAGACGAAGGAGTTTTTGGAAAAGAGGCAAACAAGTGGGGTTAAGGTATATTAAAGATTGTGAGCCCCAACTCTTTATTACTATTATTATTTTTTAATCTATATAAAGGCAAACAAACGATGGGATGAGATATGCTGATTGTCACTGATGTTTCATCTTTATATCTCAGTTTTTATATATGTGAAAGTCAACGAATGTAAATATATGAAAGCAAACTACTAGTAATATTTTTTTAAAAAAAAATTAGGGGGGCGGGGGCCACCCCTCGCCCCCCACCTTTGTCCGCCCTTGATGCCCCCATCATCATCTCTCAACTAATTAAAACTTCCTTTTAATGAACAGAAAAACTAATATTAAATACATTTTAATTATGAATATTATTGTTCGAGGGGATAGACCATAACTTCTATGCTCTGAGGACTCCTCAATAAAATGATGTAGTTGAAAGAAAGAATCGAGTTCTCACTCAGATAGCAAGAGCAATGCTTAATAAAAACCAATGGTTATAATGGGAAGGAGAGCGGTGTTGGGCTCAAGAAACATGGGAAAGACTGTTTTCATTGTTCTTGCGTGTTTCAGTCATTGGTTGAAAGTGAACTGTGCTTGCACTGCAATTATGTGATTTACGCTGTCAGGGAGGCGTGGTTTGAATATGGTTTTGCTAATATATATATTTTCCCACAGCCGCGTTTTGGTGCTTCCGGAGTTAGATGGGTTGATTCATGAATTGAATAATGTTTAAAGTGTATAAAGGCCAACATGGACAGATTCAGTTTCCATGCTCAGCGAAAAATAGGTAGGGAGCGCTCATCCGCGCAGCGCACCGTTTAAGTTTCTATAAGTGATCTTGGCCTTTCATCCTCTTTAATCTCAACCGTTCATTTACTGTACTCATTAAACCATATCACTCCTCACGCCTTTTCTCTCTTCTACAGACTGACCAGGAAACTAATCGTTTCAAAATTAAATGGCAACTTCTCTGGCTCATCGTCGGTGCCTTCGTTAACCTAAACGAAGATGGAGACGTTGACCGATCGCCGTTGAGTAATTACAGGTCTTGCTTTCACGCTTCTATGATATTTGGGGTATTTGATTTAATTGATTTTTCGCTGCAAGTGTAGAATGTCTGTGTTCGAAATTGTGCATTGTCTATGTTTTGATTGTGTTAACGATTTGGTAGTATCGTTTAATGTTTATTAGCATTGAATTGGGCTGGAATTGGTTCATGAAATTAAACGATGTTTATTGTTTCATCCATGCCCCTCTCCATTTGATTCTCAGGCTTAAGAATAAGAGAGAGATCAGATAGTTATGATGGTAATTCCAGTAGTAAGAGACAAAGAAGTGGAGGGACCTATCAAAAATTTTCACGAACCAGGACCAAAAAGCTGATGTGTCTAACAAAGAATATATATTAACATTCAGGTGCCTAAGTGGGAGTAATTGGCGAATAATCTGCTCATAAGTGAAATAAACTGCCTTGTTAATGCTATAGCTTTTAAAGAGAAGCTATCAAACTATCAGATAGGGCTGACTAGTTTAAGACAGATTTAAAGAAATAATAAAGCGATCTGTATCCTCTATTACTGTTAAATGTAGCGAATTATTTTGTCTTGTTTCTTTCATTTTTTTTGTGTGTTTCATTTCTGTAGTATTGGTAAGAAAGACACTACCTGGCTTACAACACACATGTCTTTTGAGTGAAAAATCATGAAATGGTAGGAATAGTTACAACATTCGCCTTTTTGTTATTTTAATCCTATCTTAACTGTGTTGGATTATCTGTCAACAAACATAACTATTTGCTTCAAAAATGGAGTTTATGATTGTTGGTCTTCCTGTGTAATGATGGAAATATTAGTGGAAAAGCAATAATTAGTTGATATCAACAATTGTTTTTGGGATTTCAAAACAGGGTTCTCCTACTACAATAGATTTTGATATGGTCAGAGTTAGTTCAATGCAATATTGTAACTCAGCTAAATGCAAATAGAGTTCTCCTTCAAATGTTTTAATTGCTTATGAGGTTCTTTCCTGCAGGGAATGTGCACATTGACTGTTTCTCTATCTGTTCCAGTATTAAGGCCTGCAGATTGCGTTAATTCTGTTTGTCCATCAGCTATGGCTGCACAATACGCCGTGTTGTTCACTGGTCTCTACCTGATTGCACTTTGATCAGTTTGATGATGATACGCATTGTTTTGGCTCGGTCAAGTTATTATTCTGTCAAAGGGAAATTATATCTCATGCATTCCTCTTGACATCTGTCTTTATATATGGTGATTCTTACGATTTGGAATCTGATTCTGGACTTTCTCTTGTGTGTGGGGAATTAGAATATATAGTTATTGCTTTATGCGTATTGAGAATAAATGATACTCTGTTAGTTTAAACCTTATGCCTGCTGAATAGAGATGCATTCATATGATAAAACATAAGAATTTCATAGTTCTTTTGATTAAAAAAGCAATGTGATTTATATATTTTGCCTAGACGTGCCAAGGGTGCAGGTTGTTCAACTAGTTTTACTTTTCTATCAACATTGGCTCTCTTGTCTCAAGCACTTTAATATTCTGGATTTAGGACAATGCAGGTTGGGGTCTTGGATTTGGTATTCCCTCTTTATTTTATGGACCTTCTTTTATTTTACTTGTCGTTTTATTCCACTTTTCATGTACTTCAATGTTGCAATGAAATTGTTTGTTGTTAAAGCACTTCAGTTTTATATTTTTGCCGAAGCAGTTTTCAATTATGTTGCCTTTTTAGCCAAATGAGATCTCCTATCCTGGATTCCTGAGGGGTGAGAAAAGACCATAAATATTTTTTCATGTTGACTTGCATCTGATACTGCTTCAAAACTTTTCCTTTTGAAGCAATGGTTGAAAAGGAAAGTATAAATTATATAGTTTGACATCATTGCTTTAAAGTTCATAAATACAAGACATTGTGATTTTACATCACTAGCTGAAAATTGGCCAAAAGTTTTATAATGAAGTATGGGAATTGATTTGCTTAATATCAATTTCCATGTATGTTCCAGGTAGAGGATTGAAGCAAAGCAAGCACCATCCTAAAAGGCAATAACCTTTGAGCTGTGCAGAAAGTAAAGAACCATCCAATGAAATGCTGTGCAAAAAGTCAAAAACTACAAGTTGTCTTCTTCTCCCCAAAAGCCAAAGTTCAAAAGTTGTCTTGTGCAATGTTGTTCCTGGTCTTCAAAAGGAGTCCAATATGTGCAATTTACTTTTCTGTATGATGGAAAATAATGAATTTAGCTAGGATTGTAACATGTAAAGTCTGTAACTAGTTGGGAAGTACAGAGATTGATTGAGTATATCAGAATCAAATTGTATTACATTCTTGAAATGAATAAAATATATTTTTTTGCAAATTATGTGTATCCATTTTTTCTATTCATTACCTTGTGTGTAGTTTGCCATGAGATCTATGGCTTCAAGTGGTGGAATTTCACTACCTTGTGCCTACAATTGCAAATATTAGTGGCAGCAATAGCAAAGTATGATATGCATACATAACACTTAGTAGTAATTGATTTATTGATCCATACCATCAACAAACTTGTAAATGACAATGGTTGTGATGTAGATGGTGGAAAAATATGTTGCGATTGAGCAACTGTGAATGAAGATGTTGAATTTTGTGTTTGTGTGGGTTGTGGTGGAGCTTCTAAGTATAAAATTTTTGAAACTTGAGTTTGCAAATCTGTCATTTCATCAACTCTTCGTCTTTTTTGTGATGGAGCCTCTTCTTTTTTCTTACATGGCTTCTTAGATGATGAATCCTCTTGAGAGTCCTACAAGAAATTAACACAAATATAAAATGAGTAATCATTTCTTTTGTTCCTTATATATAAATTAAAATTTAATACCTTTGATATAACTTTTCTTCTTATTTTTCGATTTTTATCTTCCCAACCTTTCCAATGAATCTTTCTTGATTTTCCTTCTCTTTTTTTGAATCCTTTTGGCATATTTTGTGGCTCTATGACCAGTTCAGAAGTATCATTTTCATCATCATCTGGAATCTCATTGTCTAACTCAATGATACAGTTGAGAACACGAGTAAATCTCTCAGTAGTCTTACCAGCCTTTGTTGCTAGTCTTACCATTTTAGTCATTAGATGCCTGTATCTTCTTGTTATATCAAGTCTAGGATCAACTTGTATCTCATTTCCTTTGACATCATGTACAACCCCATTCCTTGCTTCCTTGGTCCATCACTTGAGAATATATTGCTCAGGCATAACTCTTATACCTTTGGACTCATATACTCTCAATGCATGACAACACAATATCCTTGTAGTCTCAAACTTCCGACAACTGCAACAAATTTCATGTGTATCAAGGTTAAACTCGATTTTCCATTCTCTCTTTTCACCTATCATATGGGCTGTAAATGTAAACAATTGCTCTTTCTCATCACATTCAATTAACTCTACAGAGAATTGGAGGTCCCATTGTTCTTGGAACATATCAAAGGCAGTGGGGGTATAAGCTTGCATAAGTTGACGCAAGATAGGTGCACTTTGATTGACCATCCTTGGTATCTTTTGTCGAGATTCATATTCAAGTTGCACTTCCTTGTATCGCTTCTTTTCTACAACTTTGTCAAACCTCACGAAGAATTGTTTAATGTCTAATTTTGGCTTTGTACATCTCTTCACCTCAGCACTCACACTTTCACTAATTTGTGTGCTTCTCATACCTAGTGTGAAAGCATCCTTCATATAGCACCTAGCCCATTTCTCCTTAATGTTATAAGTGGATTTCAACCACCCATTTTCATGAACATTATAAGAAGATAATAATTCACCCCATGCTTCTTCAAACTTATCTACCTCAACATAGTCAAACATGCATTTTTTGAAGTCAGTCAGAAAGTATGAACCATCTTTCATTAAGTTCCCAAGGTGTTTAATGCCATTTTGCAACAAATGCCAAATGCACAAACAATGTCTCGTATTAGGAAGCACTTCTTTCAATGCTCTTGCCATAGCTTGATCCTGGTCAGTAAACACAGTCTGAGGCTTGTTTTGTGTGTGAGCATCTAAGAAGGTTTCTAGTAGCCACTTGAAAGACTCTATAGTCTCATCATACAATAGAGCTGCCCAAAAAATGACTACACTTCTATGATGGTTAAAACCAGAAAACAATGCAAGGGGTCGATGATTCTTATTTGTGCTATATGTTGTGTCCAGTGATACAACCTCACCAAAATGTGCATAGTCTTGTACCATACAAGCATCTGCCCAAAACACATTAGTGATATGTTGTTCCATGTCCAATTGGTATTTGTAATAAAATGAAGGATTTTCAGCAATTTGTTTTTGAAAATATTCAAGTAGACATCCCACCTCTCCAAACTTTATATATCTTCGCCTTTTTTTCAACAAGTAGTTTTTTGCATCCACCATGGTATAACCAAAATTTTCTTGACCCCCAGCATATGTACTCATCAACTCAAAAGCTTTCTTGGGTTCAAGCCCAGATTCATCTGCAAGATCTATTTCACAAGCTTGCGCTTCTGTTAAATTTCTCTGTGATGGTAACAAGTGCTTTGTTTCTTCTGTATGAAGAAGGTGATTATGTTCTTCATTAAACTTGGAGACTTTGAACTTTTGACTTTGAGCAACACGAGATACAATCATATTCGCCTTACACTTAGTTTGTGTCTCTGGCCGATATCTAGAAGAGGTTGTCTCTCTTTTATCTTTTTTTCGAACACCCTCTTTACAACATACATATTTATATGTAATAATTGAACCATCTTTTTTACTCTTTCTTCCATTATACTTTCTAACTCCAAACCCCATTTTCTTCCCATACTCATTCCAAAATTTCCATGCTTCATCCAAGTTTTCGAACTCTTTCCCTATTTCGAGTTTAAGTTCATCTTCCATCATCTAGTACCTATAAAAAACAAAAATATTTATAATGTTAAACATATCATCTTAAAAAAATATTTCATGATAAGAAATGGTTAAACAAGGATTTTCACTTTTTATATGAATTCCAAATCTAGAAAAACATGAACATTTTTCAAATACTCTTCAAGCAAAAACATGACCTACAACTTTTTCTCTAGTAAAATCTGACCAACAACTTACTCAAACAATAAAGGAGTTGAGTGATATATTTTTTTTAGGGAGGATGATATTTGGGTCCCAAACAAGGGAAATAATATATTGACAAATTCCATAAGTTGTTAATGATAATTAATTCACTTGTTAATTCCCACTGTTCACTTGTCAATAGGGATTTTTCTGATATTATTTCTCTTGATTGGGATTTAAAAATCATTCTCTCATATTTTTATTGTATATATTATTCAAAAAAAAACTACATCCACATAAAACCTGCTTCAATAAATAAAGAATCTAATCGTGATTTTATCTGCTCCTATTTTAATGGCAACGCCCTCTTCCACTATTTTAGTTGAAAATTATTGCAAAATTCTTGATATTTACATCATTCTTTATATCTGTATGAAAATCAGTTGCCATTAAAATATTACAAAATTCTTGATATTGTAAAATTTAGTTAAATCAAGTATATCCCAAATCTCTCCCTCTAAAACGGTATGAAATTTTTGCCATTCTTTATATCTATTTATACACAGGCCAAAGACTTCAACGTCTTTTTCGTTTTCACATAGACTTAGGTATTCTGATATATATATCCGAAATCTCTCTCTCTATATCTGTATCAAATTTTTTGGCATTCTCGTATATATATCTAGATGCTAATAAACAAGTAGAAGGAGGGAAAAAAATTAAGAAAAACCTTTTTCTTCAATTTGAAATTTTCTTTGCAATTCGTGCAATCTTCAATTGTATGAAGCAGAAGCCCTTTTCCCTTTCCCTCCAAAACTTGGCGCCAAGCTTGGTCGGAGAAGAGATCAAACAGAGTGATCTGATAGAGGAGTGATATATACTGATTTAATGGTAAAAATAAATGAACGGTTGAGATCCAAATCGCATAAATGGTCAAGATCAAATTTTTTAACCAAACGATGCGTTGCGCGGACGAGCGCCCTCTACCTATTTTTCGCTAAGCATGGAAACTGGATCCCAACATGGACCAGCACTACTAGTAGTGCAGTACTATTGGGATTAATTTTCCCCCTCCTGGTCCTGTGTTAGATCCCCCCTCCCCTATCGCTTTATATCCAAAAAAAAAAAAAAGGGCAACATGGGAATGGTTTGATTTGGCCAACAAAGATATATGGGTTGAATCCTTTCCTTGTCACATGTTGGGCCAAGAATGACTAACAAAGAAATAAGCATTGATATATGGTTTGGCTAATATATATATATATATATATATATATATATATATAGGGGTTGTAGTAACTTAAATGGTTGGAGTGTCCCAAATGAATATTAGAGAAATGTAGAATTGGTGCTTTGCATGAGAGGCCACGTGATTACATATGAGGAATAAAAACTTAAATAGTTATAAGGGGCACGTGGCTTCCAACACATAATACCTCTAGTTCATATTTTTTTTCTTTATAATTTTAGCCATTAAACTTCAATAATTCTTTTCCCAAAAATTCATGGAAATTTGGTCTTAACTTCCAATAATTATTTTAGGATATAAATTATCCCTTCCAAATATTCTTTGACTTTATTATTTCCTCAAATTAATTTATTTTGGCCATAAAATATCATCCCCAAGATATTCTGGCCAATAATGATTCTTAACTAGATTGCCTTTAATTTACATGACAATATGCCTTAAATTCCAATAACTAATTTTCATAATTATTGTAAGGCAAATTTCACAATTCAATTTCCTATAAAATGTTCAAATTTCAAATCCCAAAATTTAGAATGTTATAGTTTGGACATGTTTACAATTACCATCAAAAGAGCGAAGCAAATACTTGCTTCATGTAGCCCAAGTACTCTCTGTTATAGAGATTCATAAATGGGAGTTTTTCTTCCATTGCTAGACCAACAAATATGGAACACCTCCAGGCTTGACATGAAGATTCCAAAGGATTGAAATTGTTACGTTGTAGCAGAGTAGGGATTCTATTAATTGTTCGTGCCAAAGTATTAAAACCCCCTATAGACATAATGTAGAGGATGTAGAGGAGACAAAGTCATCATGCCTGTTTAGAACGGCTTGTACTAAGGCAGATATGCGTATTTGTTTTGGTACCTGCTTCTCTTCTTTACCCATATTCTTTGCTGCTATTGTCCTTCTCTCACGGCACTTTTTGGTGCAAAATCACATTGTTCCATTCTGTTTTTGAAAAATAACATTCAACATCATATAGTATTTTTTAAGTATTAGTTAGTATCTGAAATATTTTTCAAGATCCTAAAATTATTTTACGAGATCACGAAGTATTTTTTAATATCATTCAGTATCCTGATGTATCTTTTTAGTATCAGTTAGTATCTTGAAGTATTTTTTAGTACCAGTCAACACCCTCGAATATTTTTTTAAGATCCTAAAATAATTTTTAAAGGTCACGAAATATTTTTCAGTGCTTGTTAGTATCCTAAAGTACCACTCTGATCCTATTTATAAGTTTCTTTTAACCAAATTGCACATACGAAAGAGAGGTAGGTAGCTCATAATTATGAGGTAAATTTTCAACTTTACCCTCATTTATGAATGAGGGCCTTTCAATTTTTTTATCCTCTCTCTACTTTCATTGGTACAATAATATGGACAAAATTATCACAATCTTATTTATTTGGTCAATAGGGACTTATAAATAAGACCAAATTTTTTGTGAAAAGGGACTTATAAATAGGATCGAATTTTTTGGTTAAAAGGGACTTATAAATAGGATCAAAGTGATATCTTTTTAATACTAGTTAATACCTGAATTATCTTGAGTACCAGTCAATTTCCTGAAATATTTTTTTAATATCAGTCAGTACCCTAAAATATTTTTATTTTTAAAATCTTGAAAAATATTTTAGGGTACTAACTGCTACTAAGAAGATATTTCAAGATACCGACTAGTATTGAAAAATACTTCATGATCTTAAAAAATATTTCAGGGTACTAATTTGTACTAAAAAAATACTTCAGAATATTGAATAGTACTAAAAAAATACTTCAAAGTACTGATTGGTACTAAAAAATATGTGTGTGTGTCTATATATATATATATATATATATATATATATATATATATATATATGTTGAACAGTAATATTTTACACCAAAATGTCACCGTTTAAAGAAAAAAAGGGAAGCCAATCTTAAGGCTATGTTTGAGAGTTTTATTTTGGAGGGAAAGGGAGGGTTTTGGTAGTCCCTTCCCTTATTTGCAAGTTTTAAAAATAGGAGGGGAGGGAATCAGGGGATTTTACAAATCCTCCAAAACCCTCATTCTTTTAAAAAATAGAGTTCCCCCATTATGGGGGGTTTTAAGAGGGGAAATAGGATAATTACTTCTTTACCCTCATTCACCACCACCACACCACCCTACCACCACCACCCTCCTCACCCCCACCACCGCCACCTCGCCACCACCACCACCACCGCCGTCACCACCACCACCGCCTTGCCACCACTGCCACCGCTGTCACCACTATCCCGCCACCACCACCACCACCACCTCCTGGCCACCGCCACCACCGCCGTAGCCACATAAATAATTTTTTGAATATAAAAATTACATAAATAATTTTTTTAGAAAATTTAAATTTATTTGTAAAGTATAATAATTATATTAATTATTAAAGAAAAGGACAAAATGGTAAAAATAAGTCATTAATCCTCCATCTTCCTTCCTTACTATTTTTTTTAACTCCCAAACAAGGGGAGTAAATATCTTCCATTTCCCTTCCATCACATCCCCTCCATTCTCCTTGCATTCCTTTCCTTCCCCTCCTCTCCAAACTCCCAAACAAAGCCTAAGAGAATTGGAGGAAAGTCGTTTTCTCATACGTTGAAAATTCTATCCTGACTTATGAACAATAAACTGAAAGAGAAACAAATGTTAAGCCGTTTAATGAATCAGCTGCAAAACAATCATCTGTGTTCTCTAAATCATAGATTCTCATACAAGAACATAATCTAAAGGATCTTAGGATATCATGCTTTCACATAATTAGTAGAATAATGCATACTAACATTTATCCATGATTGCGGAAAAACTTTAGCAATGGAAAACTTTTCTCAGAGTCTTGACCTTCTCTCTGCTTGTATCTTTTTATGATAGGGATGTGACACAACTTCACGGTGAACTCTGAAGGCCTTTTACGTTCTATATATTTCTCTTTTCTAAACGTACACACCTTTTACTTTCTGAGAACTGTGCCTATCAATAGTCGTCCTTTAATAAATTATAATAATTCCCAAACCAATATTACCTTTTTGCCATTTTCCTTATTAAATCAAAATAACACTTATTTATACATGAGACACAAATATTTTACATTCTCCCACTTGGCTCATGTAACAAAGTGTTCCTTCATGATTCAATAAAATCATCATAATGTGCACACACAAGGCTAAGGGTTCTATGCATTGGCCTCATCATACAACATGATCAGAAATAAAACTAATATGAGTCATGGCGGTTATATGCTATCAAATCGGCATACTTCCTTCCATGTACCACTATATTAGTTCTTCTTCCTAACATGATACTTTAATGGAAGTACATAATGTCCCACAACAACACTATAATGTCTTCATTAGGGACAAAAACTGCTTTTCAAAATAATCATTTATGCATGCATGCAAACAAAATATTTTTGAAAAAACAAGGTGACTTTCAGAAACTTATACATCATTGAATTCAAAGTGTCAATAATCAATAATTATAATAACGATCCATCATTCATTAGCTGACATAATACCCATACTATAAAATGACCAGTAAACACCTTGGGTGGTAATCCCTTCGTCAAGGGATCAACTATCATATGTTCAGTGCTAATATGTTCTATAGACACTCTATATTTCTGAACCTCTTCTTTGACGGCAAAGTATTTCAATTCCATATACTTAGCACCCTTTGAATACTTGTCGTTTCTAGAAAAGAAGACTGCTGCGGAATTATCGCAATAAATTTTCAGCGGCCTTTCAATACTGTCGACCAATCCAAGCCCTGAAATAAAATTTCGTAGCCATTTAGCCTGAATCATGGCCTCAAAGCATGCCACAAATTCAGCTTCCATAGTGGATGTAGCAATCACCGACTGCTTTGCACTTTTCCATGATATAGCTCCTCCAGGTAAAAGATATAAGTAACCACAAGTGGATTTTCTTGTATCCACACATCCTGCAAAATCTGAATCTGTGTACCCAAACACTTCAAGGTTGCTAGACCTCCTATATGTAAGCATGTGACCTTTAGTTCCTTGTAAATATCTCAGAACCTTCTTTGCTACTTTCCAATGACCCATACCAGGATTACTCTGGTATCTTCCCAACATTCCAACTGCAAAGCTAATATCTAGTCTAGTACAAGTCTGAGCATACATTAAACTCCCAACTAATGATACATACGGAATTACTTCCATTTCTTTTCGTTCCAATTCATTTTTAGGACATTGCATGAAACTAAACTTATCTCCTTTCTGAATTGGAACCGGAGATGATGAGCAATTTTCCATTTGAAATCTCTCCAAAACTTTATTAATATATGCTTTTTGAGACAAGCCTAACAATCCTTTTGATCTATCACGGAATATTTCTATCCCAATCACATAAGATGCCTCACTCATATCTTTCACTTCAAAGCTACTAGAGAGAAATTTCTTAGTCTCATTTAAAAGACCAAGATCATTAGTTGCAAGCAAGATATCATCAACATACAGAATCAGTAATATAAACTTGCTCCCACTGACCTTCAGATATATACACCGGTCAATAGTGTTCTCTTTAAACTCAAAGGAAACAATAGTATCATTGAACTTAAGGTACCATTGTGTTGAAGCTTGTTTAAGTCCATATATTGATTTCTTTAATTTGCACACCATGTGCTCTTTTCCTTTTTCTGTGAACCCCATTGGTTGGTCCATGTACACATCTTCATCTAAATTTCCATTTAGAAAGGCTGTTTTCACATCCATCTGGTGTAACTCTAAATCATAATGAGCCACCAATGCCATAATGATTCTTAGAGAATCTTTCTTAGAAACTGGTGAAAACGTTTCTTTATACTCAATGCCATCTTTCTGAGTAAATCTCTTTGCAACTAGTTTAGCCTTGTAGCGTTCCAAGTTACTATGAGAGTCACGTTTGGTCTTGAAGGCCCACTTACAACCAACTCTCTTACATCTTTTTGGTAACTCAACAAGATCCCAAACATCATTTTGTTTCATAGATTTCAACTCATCTTTCATGGCATCTAACCACTTGTCACCATTTTCATTATTCATGGCTTGTGAAAAAGTAACTGGATCATCCTGAATACCTAAGTCAAAATCAGACTCTTGTAGATAATACCATATAATCATTAGACATATCAAATCTCTTTTCCCTTTGAGATCTTATTAATGCTATTTGTTGCGATTCTTCTACAACTAGTTCATTAACAATATTTTCATCATGAGTAATGAGATCATTCATTTGTTGTTCTCCATGATTATTAATTGGTTCCTTAACATGAGGAACAACAACTTTACTAGAGGCATAAGTTGGTGGAACTTGTACTCTAACTTCTTGAATATTTAGTTTACGTGGTGTTTCACTCCCACTAACTTCACCATCCTCAATGAACCTAGCATTTCCAGTTTCAAGAATCCTTGTGGAATGATTAGGACAATAAAATCTATACCCTTTCGATTTTTCTGGATAACCAATGAAATAACCACTGATTGTTCTTGCATCTAGTTTCTTTTCTTGTGGGTTGTAGTGTCTAAGTTCTGCTTGGCAACCCCAAACGTGTAGGTGCCTTAAACTAGGTTTCCTTCCAGTCCATAACTGAAAAGGAGTTATTGGAACTGCCTTACTAGGAACTCTATTTAATAGATACATGGCAATCTTTAAAGCATAAGTCCACAACGAAATGGGTAAAGAAGAGTTACTTAACATACTTCTAACCATATCCAACAATGTCCTATTACGCCTTTCTGATACACCATTTTGTTGTGGTGTACCTGGCATTGTGTATTGACCACAAATACCACGTTTTTCAAGAAATTTAGCAAATGGGCCTAGAAGTTGTCCACTTTCATCATACCTTCCATACTACTCACCACCCTTGTCAGACTTGACAATTTTCAATTTTCACCTTTCTGTCTAATTGCCTTTCAACTTCATTAATGTAAATCTCTAAAGCATTTATAGCTTGAGATTTATCATGTAGCAAATAGACATAACTATAACGTGAAAAATCATCAATAAAGGTGATAAAGTATCTTTCTTTATTGAAAGCGTTAACATCAAAAGGACCAAATATATCAATGTGTATAATTTCAAGAAGCTGAGTGCTCCTTATGGCTCCTTTCTTTATGTGTTTTGTTTGTTTACCTTTAATACAATCCACACAAACATTCAGATCAGTAAAATCTAAATCCGTAAGGATTTCATTCTTTGTTAGTTCTCTGAGCGTTTTGATGATTAACAACAATTGGAAACAATACTGATAAGGTGTGACAAAGTTTAGAATAATTTAAACTTGTATTTTTCAATCTGTCAAAACCAAACTCGAGCCTGTTAGTGTTGAACTCGAGCCTGGATTTGACAGAGAACACAAACTTGTCTAGTTGATTTCCAAACTCGAGACTGAACCTGAAGTTTAAAATTAAACTTTTGAAAAGATCACATGAACTCGAGCCTACTAAGGTCAAACTCGAGTTCATTCTTTCCAGAGAGTTTTTGAACCTTTGAAAAACATGTTAAACCTTACACTTGCTTTCTTCAAACCTCATGTTTGAAAGAATCCAAAGAAAGTTTTAAGAGCATGAACTCGAGCCTGTCATGGCAAACTCGAGTTCATCTCTGGCGGGACAAGTTGTTTGAAACTTAAAGATATTTTCAAACTCTGCACTGTTCCATTGAAAGAAAAGTTTTTCGGTTTGAAAAGTTCGCCAATGCTCAAACTCGAGCCTAACATATTCAAACTCGAGCCTAGTTTTGGCCGAGAGCAAAGAACTATTTTTAAGCTATTTAAACTCGAGCCTGAGACTTTCAAACTCGAGCCTAAAAGTTCCAGAGAGCAAAGAACTTTTGGATATGTTTTTAAACTTGAGAGTGTGTTTTGCAAACCTCAGGTTTGTGCTTTCAAGCTAAAACGAAGTCTGTTCAAAAGTGTCTCGAACTCGAGCCTGACATTAATGAACTCGAGTTCATTTCAACCCAAGAGCTTCTTAGTTTTTCAATGACTTGAGAACTTCCAGTTTAAAAGACAAACCTCAGGTTTGTTCATTTTGAACTTACGTGCTTTTAAACACTGAAGCCTCGAACTCGAGCCTAACATTAATAAACTCGAGTTCATTTCAACCCGAGAGCATTTTAGTTTTTCCATGATCTGCAAACCTCAGGTTTGTAAAGCAAACCTCAGGTTTACACTTTTTGAACTTGCACAGTTTTGAACACTAAAGCCTCGAACTCGAGCCTGTAAGAACTGAACTCGAGTTCGTGACGCTGGTTCATAATTTTTGAATTTGGGCATTTCAGAAATCAATGTTATTTGATCCTATCTTCTTCTAATATTATTCTCTGATATTCCCTGCTATGTTTAACGTATTTATTAGTGGATTTCAGAGCATTAAAGAATGTTTGGTGAGAGGTTAAAGTATAAAGCAAAAAGCAACTCAGAGCATTTATTGCAAAGCACAAAAGTTACTCCTTCTACCCAAATCCTTCTGCACACGCTTACAAAGTATTTAAAGATGTTAGCTGAAACAAGAAAACTCATCTCCAACGGATTAATTCGCAGAAAGTCAGCCCTGATGTCTTGACCAACTAGATTAAGGGAAAACAAGAGAGAGAAGACCCCAAAACCACTTCAGAACACTTGGGCAACTTCTCCAACGGTCTGATTCAAGCTACAACGGTCATTTAATGTTCTCTAGCTATAAATAGAGTTCATTAACATCTTCAAAAAGACATAGAACTACTCTGAGCGAATTTCTACTAAGTTCATTTATTGTGTATTAGCTTTCACTTATAGAGTATCATACTTGATACAAGTACTTCAGTGTTCATCATATCTACTCTGTAAGAGAGTTAAATATTTGTAAATCATTTATTGATTGAGATAACTACAAGTCAGGGGACTTGGTAGTTGAGGTGTATTGATTACAACTTGTAAGGGGGAGTGTGTTCTAGTGAGAGAACAACTCTTAGTGCAGAGTGTGTAATCAATATTGTTGAGTTAGTGAATTGAAAATCCCAAGTGAGGCTTGGGGACTGGATGTAGGTCAGGAAAGGACCGAACCAGTATAAATTGTATTGTGTTTAGCTTCTTCTCCTTATCCTCTCTGTTGTGCTCTGTTTTGAGTGATCGAAAACAGAACAAGTTACGAAAATTTTAAAGATACCCAATTCACCCCCCCTCTTGGGTATAAAGCTCCTGCTTTCATTCTTCACCAATCTTTTCATTTTTTCTTTAGAAATGTGTCCTAAACGTTTATACCACAAGAAAGTAGAACGCTCATTTATTAAAGAACATTTAGTGCCAACATTATGATGCAAAGTCATAAGCGTTTCAACATATAGATTGTCAAGACATAATTTTTATAATCCATCACATAAAGTACCATTACCAATCAAATGATTGTGCTTGTACAAACTGAAACAACCACTACCAGAATTAGAAAAATATCCATCTTTATCAAGTTTGGAAATAGAAACTAAATTCCTAGACATACTAGGTACATAAAGAGTTTCATATAAGTCCAAATGATATCCACTGTCAAGAATCAAACGGTACGTCCCAACAGCTTCCACCGGAACTTTCACTCTATTGCCCATAAGGACATACTTTTCATTTGGCTTTGTGGTCTTGGTTGTAAGAAATCCCTGCATCGTATTAGAAACATGAGTTGTACCTCCAGAATCAATCCACCAAGTATTATAAGGAACTTCAGCTAGGTTTGATTCAAGACATACATAAGCACTGAGCTTACCTTTCTTTTCAAACTAAGCCTTACGTTTCGGACAGTCTTTCTTGAAGTGTCCAACCTTACGACAAAGATGACATCCTTTTCCGTCATGTTCCTTCTTGTGGATTTGGGAAGAGGAGGCCTCATTGATCTTTAATGGTCCTCTTCCTTTCTTCTTATGTTTCTTACCAAATTTCTTTTCAACTCCTTGATGTTTCACATGATTAATGGAATGAGTTCCCTGGTTCTTAATTCTGGTTTCCTCCTGAACTAGCATACTATGCAATTAATGCACATTCCATTTGTCTTTCATGATATTATAGTTCATTTGGAAAGGACTATACTCAGACAGTAATGAGTTCAATATGAACCGCACCAGGAAATTTTCATCCACTTCCATTCCCAATGACTTTAGTCTTGCTGCAATATTTGTCATTTCAATAACATGCTCATGCATAGTACGTGATCCATCAAATTTCATGATGGTCAGTTTACTCATAAGTGTCCCAGCAAGAGACTTGTCAGCAGTTTGGGAGCACTCTTCCACAAGTTTTATCATTTCTTTAGCACTTTCAGTTTGTGGAAGAGTTGACTTAATGTTGCTTGCAATACTCATTCGCATGTACATCAAATTCAATCTATTGGATCTTTCCCAATTCTTAAAATGGTGTCTTTCACTCTCAGTACTTTCATCAGTAATAGCACTAGGTTTCTCATCTCTAAGAGCTAAATATTTGCTCCTTCCATTCAGAGAAGTTCAGTCCATTAAAAATTGCAATAGTTGAGAATAGCAAATGTGTGACAACAAGTACTACAAGGAATAAAATAAATAAAATTGATAACATCAATGCTTTGAGTCACACTAACATGCTTCACAAATTCAAATATAATTCATTTAATGTATATCAATGTTCACCTTTGGGGGCCCACTAATATACAACATTCAGTTATAATGATGCTATATAAATATCACATAATTTGGCAGTGATGCATATCTCAACTAGAAATATTTATCATCTTTAGATGTCTAAATAAAATTATAAGTATATGGACAATACCAACATTTATGTGTAATTATTATAAGGATAAATAACCAACCTTTGGGTTGATTCCTAACCACCCTATAATAATAAACTACACTTTACCCAAAAATGCAAACATAATTTACTAGCATTAAGGTTATGTGTAATTTGAAATATCACAATAATAATTGGAATTAAAATAATTCATAAAAATTTGACTACTTTGGTGACTAACAAATTTACCATACTTAATTACAAAACTTAAATGTTTAACATCCTTATAATTTCTATTCACAACATTTAAGTAATTTAATTTTAGGTCAACACATAAAAGCCTTATAAAAAATAATATGTTCCTTTTCTAAAGCTATCTATAATAGGTAACTTAAATGACCTAAAATTATAGCTTAAATTCAGCTTAGAAAAAATTAATTCAGCATCTTATCCTAAGCCCAAACGCATGGTTCAATTGGCACAAAGCCAACCTTCTTGCACTCACACGCAATAATGGGTCCAGGTTCTAAATTGCTAGGCAGTTTATTTATTTATTTATTATTATTCAATAATTCTGGGCCTAAGAAGAACCACTAGCCCATAACCCTTTATTTAATGAAACCATGCGTTTAAATTGTAATTCTGGAGGGAGGGGTACGTTTTTTTATTTTTTTATTATTTTTATTTTTATATTATGAAAGGGCGCTGTACAGGTCGTCTCCTACCTCTAGCTGGGTCATATTGACCCTGTTGGAGCGACGGCTCGAGTCCTTCGGACTCGACTCGTTTTTCCTTTCTACCCGACTGTTCTGTTATCATTTTTCCCATTTTTGGTGTCTATCTCTTAGTTTTTTTAAGATCTACTCGATAAAACTTATTTTGTAGCCTAAAAATACTATTTTTTCATGATCTAATTTCAAAATTAAAGACAACACAACCGAAGAAGAAACTCAGAAACATTCATCAATTTTCACAACGTTTCATATTGTTCTTCATCACTTTGATTTCAAAAATCTTTACCAATTTCTCCTTTCTTATATACTTCATAAACACGTAGCACGCAACACAGTGGAAGGTTTATGCCATCATAAACAAATTGCAATAATAAAACTAAATTAATATTATCAATTTGCATATATTCTATATTCTGAAAGCATAACACTAGAATCGCTGTACTCATAGGCAATGAACTCAATAATCACATAATCATCCTTTATCATTATACCATAGAAATTTTTTAAGGAAATATATATATGTATATATATATATATATATATATATATATATAAACCCTAGAAACCCTAACTTTTCAAAATCAGAAATTCCTTTATAATCATACATGGAAAATATGAATTCCTAAACACAAGCTCTGATACTACATGTAAAACAATCATCTGTGTTCTCTAAATCATAGATTCTCATATAAGAACACAATATAAAGGATTTTAGGATATCATGCTTTCACATAATTAATAGAATAATCCATACTAATCTTTGTTCATGATTGCGGAAAAACTTTAGCCATGGAAAACTTTTCTCAGAGTCTTGACCTTTTTTCTGCTTGTATCTTCTTATGATAGGGATGCGATACAACTTCAAGATAAATTCTGAAGGCCTTTTACGTTCTATTTATTTCTCTTTTCTGAATGTACGTGCCTTTTATTTTTTGAGAACTGTGTCTATCAACGGTCATCCTTTTATAAATTATAATAACTCCCAAACTATTATTACCTTTTTGCCCTTTTCCTTATTAAATCAAAATAACATTTATACATGAGACACACACACACACACACACACACATATATATATATATATATATATATATATATTATCAACAGTCTATTTATATTAATACTCCAAATAGGTACAATATCTGGATACAAGTAAAGTCAGATCCAGTACAACAAAATACATCAAAGACAAAAACAATAACAAAAACAGCCGGATCATCGTACATAAAATATTTAGAAGGAGAAGTAGAATCATGGACAAAGCAGCCTCCTCAATATCTGGGGTTAGAAGTGACAACGAACAAGGTGATGGTTATAAAACCCACCCAAACGGGCACACCTCCTTATAAGGATTAGCCACAACGAGAGCAGCTGTATAGATACCCCATATTGGGGTTAAGAACACAGAAAACCCAACCTCAGACATGAGAAAACCCATGATGTCCAGAAGAAAACTTCTCCTTTGATGAATCAGATCTGATGACCTTGACCATACAACAAGCAATGCCTCTTTAGATCTGCCCCCACGAACGCAGATCCGAACTACCAAGGGAGAATCAGATCTTATAACGTGCATACCACCATCCAACCAAGAGGAGTTGAACCCAGATCTTATAGATCTGCTTATTTCATGACACAAAAACACCACCAGAAACCCCAGAATCACAGAAAAATAACAAAAAAACGTATAAATCTCACCTCCACAGATCAGATCTGGAGAGGAGAGGAAAGGGCTCGCCACAAGGACGAGAGAAGGCCACGTCTGACAGAACTCTGAGGGAGAGGACCATAGATCAAGGATCTGAACTCCAAAGCACCTGGACCGCAGATCAAAGATATGGACTCGTAACAACCACTCGGACTCGTCTATGGCACAGAGGCGGTGGTTGCCGGCGGCTTGTGTGTTAGACACAAGCCGCCGGCGAGGGAGCATCCGATGAAGAAGATGAAGTGCAGAGAGGAAGAGAGAGGAGGAATTCCAAAAATGCTTTTTGATTATGAGACACACATATTTTACTTCAGCTTGCTCGAATAGTATCTTATGATATATTGATTTTCCTAAGCTCATCAACATTCCCCTCACCCATCTCTCCCACTTCGCACAATCTAGCTTGGGGATGTAAAGAGGAAACGGACGAAATTGTGTTGAAAACGGGGGTCGTTTTAATCAGTATCAACCGGTGAACTTGACGAGTCGGGTAAACATGAAGCAGCTCTCGCGACTTGTTTCCACTTTTTGGATTCGTTGAACAAAATTTTATTGTCCATGGCTCTCTCTTTTTCTCAATCGATCTGTCATCCTTCTCTGCATCTTCTGAAACTACCTCTTGCTTCGCAATTGTTCCAAAACATTTCTTTATCGAAGCCCAACATTGACTTGCCGAAATTCCCTTCCATTCGATGCGCTTCTTCAAGCTTCGACCAAAAAGCCAGCAGTTCCCTCAGAACTTGCAAGAATTGCAAAACCCAATACAACCCTGCACTCAATCACCCTCTTGCTTGTCGTTTTCACACTGCCCATTTTGGAGGTAATCTAAATTCACTTCGGTTTTTATTTTTTTCTTCTTCCTTCCATTATGAACTTATGGACAGTATTGCTTCCTGGTGTACGCTATCAAAATTGGTTTTCGTTCTTGGGGATTTATATGCCATTGGGAAAATTGAGGAAAGAATTAAAGGAAGGATTTTGCTATCTTTGAAAGCGATAAAGTCTGAGTTCTGATCTTGATAGCTTGCTTGTTTCGAAGTCTATTGAAATTCTTCCTCTGAACTTAATTACGATAAATTTTCACAGAAGAGGACAAATTAATATGCTGAAGCTTCAAAAATTTCCTTGAATGCGGTCCGGGCTGATAATACTAATACCAATGTTTAATTTGTAGCAGCTTATGATACTTTTACTTTTGAAATCATGATAATTTTTTTTTCCCCAAAAAAAAAAAAAATCATCTGATATTTCACACATTTCAACACTATATCCATGTAATGAACTGGAAAAGTTACATAGTGAAATAGAAAGGAGTATGATTGTGTAATTTGGAAAGAGAGGGAAAATGGGAAACAGAGATGTGGAGAAGAGTAGAATAGGAGGAAGAGGGAGAGAAACGAGAGGACTGAAATTCTACTGCTGTATTATTCTAAAACATAGGCTACATCTGAGTTTAATGATGTGTACATATATAGACAGTAGCTCTCCCCAACGGCTATATTCTAACTACCTTTTGTATCTTCATAGTCTTCTCATCAAGGCTGTTAGTTGTTAATTATTCGGGCTGGCAAAATCATGAGTGAACTTATGAATATGATTTATCTTCAAAGCACATGCTGCAGGTTAACAAAATATTTGTATGTCTGCTAACAAAGCTTGAGGGTTCATTGATCATACTCATGCATCAGTAAATGAGACTCAAAAAAGATCATAGTGATGCATCTGTAAATGAGACTCAAAAAATGGTATTTTAGATAGTTGAGATTTTAGATAGAACACTAGCCATTCTACCATTGTGCTGAAGGATTTTGCCAGAGTCTGAAACTGAAACAGAAGCAAATCCTGTGTAGTCCTTTTCTGAACAAAATACGTGCCTTCTTGTGAGTCTCTTCCAATGCTTATTGATGAGAATCTGTGCAACTTGGTATTTGTTGTTCTTTTGAATTACTTCCTGTTCCTGGTATAAGGTGTCTTTAATTTACTTTTCTTCCGCTTCCCTCTTTCCCTCAGGAGAAACTAGGAGGAAGTTTGAGAGTGTGTATAAAGGTGGCACCATGGATACTCCTGATTCTGGTAAAGTTTTTCAGTACTGGTACTGCTGTGGCTCTGAAGACCCATTCGACCTTGGCTGCACGGCTGCCCCGCATTCCTCATATGATGACTGATATTGAACATGAATGATCCTTGCATGATTCTTCGTCATTCAACGAACCTGAACAGATATGATATTGATATCAAAATGGACTATCCCGGCGTGATTGTTCGTCTTTCCACTCTCAAGTTCTTGTGCATTAGCAACTCTTTGGTTAAAACTCTCCACTTGCTGCACCAACTCTTCGGGTTAGAACGAAATTAAGAAATACACCATCTGTTTATATTTTTGGCTTCACATTGGTGCTTGGCTCATTGTCCCCAAGATGTATTCATTTCTAATATGTTGTAATTTTGGATTGCATTTTTTTAGCCTATTTTGCTCCCCCCCCCCCCCCCCCCCCTCTCACACACACTCGCACACACTAATTCCCCCTTTAGTTGCCTTCCGAAGAGGCTACCTTTAGATAACAAGAATCAAAATGCCTAGATAAACTTAAAAGCTTGAAGAAAAGGGTGCCTCGGTAAAAAAGACAGAAATTATTTCTACTTTAGCTTGCGAGAGATGTTATTATCACCCCTTTATAGGTCATTAAGATATGACATCTTTGTCAGCAATTTTGTTTGTTCCATAGTTTTAACAGAATATACAGTATCATTGTATCATGATAGCAAGTCTTAGTTTTGAGGTCCTTCTTCTAATCTCAAGTTTGAAGTTGATTACAGCTTCTACTAGGAAGAAACCTGAAGGTGCAAAAGGTAACTACTCTGCAAGTGGATTGCTGAGTTTTACTTTTCTGCAAGATTATAAACAGAGTTAACCTATGCATCAAATTTCGTATATATAAGTGAAGCAAATTATGCGGTCAAAATTTGTTTACCAAACTTCTCCGGCATGGCCCTACTCTATTTGAGATATTTCAGATTATTTAAATTGATTATTATTTAATTATTAGGTTTGATTTTATTATTTATTATATCTTAAGATTAGATATGAATATTATATATTAGGATGTTATATCTCAATTATTTTGATTTATTTTTTATCGGATTAGATTAAATTAAATTCTAGACTTGCCTATATAGAGGCCCATATATATTCTCTTTCATTCAAGGATTCATAATAGTATTTCAGAGGTTCTTATTCCCTTTGCATCTATATGACTCTTAAAACTTCAACATTCCTGAAAATTGGCAAGCTGATATGCATATGCAGAATCCCCATGACTCTGATTCCTAGCATTGATGAAACTGCTTCAGCATCAGGTTCATCTTTGTGCGAACTAAACATGACAGAGTGATTTAAGGATCAATGAGCAACAGGTAAATATTGTAGAAAGAATGATCTTCTTCCAAAACTCGAATGTAGTAAGTATTTAGAAGTTAGTAATCATAAATGCATATATGCTAATCAATATATTGATTGTCATCAACTTCCTTCATTCATACAAAAGCCCAAGACTATTTTGAATAAGCATTTGATAGGTCTGGTGGGCCAATGAAACATGTTTATAGGAGGACTAAGACTACCTTGCCTCTTGTCATAAAAGGATAGACAAGTATTAATAGGTGCTAGTCTTGGTAGAAACGGTCAGATTCCTCTTAAACAAAATGACTCAGGTTTGAGTCTACATTCAAGCAGAAAATGTCCTTAGAAAATCTCCCTCTAGTTTGAGCCTAAAAGAAGCTCGAGTTGTTTGAAGTACTTGTAGGTAGGTTGAGACACTTAGTGCTTATTTAGTTTCACTTTGTTATGTTTTTTTGTACTTAATGAGATAAATATGTTAGATGAGCTTTGTTTTGTGAAACATAGAAGTTCCCAAATTGACCCTTGATAGTAGGTTCATACCCTTCCAACTGCCTAGTAGTCATGCACCAAAAAGTGGAAGGGCTATTAGTGAGGGAGCTGGCTATGTCTTCTATGGTAGGATTTTAAGATAACTATTGTAATGGGACTGTGGGCTGTTGAATTAATTTTTTGGATTAGAAAAATATTGCAAGTAAAGTCAAACATCATAGGTATAAGGGTTAAGGTGTAAAAATACACATGATGTTTTCCAAAAAGTGCATCCAACACCAACTGCGTTTTTGGGTGTAAAAGTGACTATGTGGTTACAAAAGTGGAGCAAAAATATCGTTGATTGTTTGTTTGATTTTTTTGTATTTTTAAGGCTGACATGGACTATAACTCAGCTAAATTTCATCTCAGCTAATAATAAAGAACTGGAGAAAATTACAGAAAATAGCTTAGATATTTTGGGAATTACAGTTCAACCCTTTTTTCTCCAATTCCCCTTCTCTCCCAATCTCAATCTTACTCATTGGGCCGCCCATCTCCGCCTCCTCGCTGTCGTTGCCGCCTTTCTGTAATTTTCTGTAACTTTTTCCAGTTCTTCACTGTCAATTGAGATGAAATTTAGCTAAGTCATCGTCCATGTCAATCTTAAAATTATAAAAAAGTCAAACTAACAGTCAATGAGTATTTTTACTCCACTTTTATAACCACATGTTAGGTGCACTTTTGTAGAAAACCACATGTGTGTTTTTGTACTTTAAGTCTAGGTATAAACGTAATTTTCCCAACAAATCTCAATTAAAAAAAAAAGAATTATAAATTATTAGCATAATGGATCATAGACAACCATATAATGGAATTTTCTTTATAATCCTCTTTGTTCACGCCCGCAGATGTAGTAGTTTGTGTTTGGGTATATCTGTCTGAATCATATGATCTTTTATTCTTTTTGTGCCTTCTCTGACTTTTTTCTTCCTTGAAAATGGAGGCATTATAAAATTCAGAGTTTGACTGAACCTACAATGATATAAATTCTTCACGATATTTATATTTAGCAAGTACCGCTTATGAAAATGTAATGTTAAGATTGAGTAGTTCGAGGTCTACATTATTAATATATTAATTTATGTTATTATTATTATTATTTCGTTCATATCCGTTGGAATCAATGAAAAGTAATGTCCGAATTACCTAGTTTGTAGTATGTAAACATGTTGGTCTAGGTTTGTGCGTCTTTAAAACGTTTGCGAAATCGGGGAGAGCAAAAGTGGCACTGAACAATCCTATGAAGCTTTGCCAACGTATGATCGTGATGGAGAATATGGCTACTCTCAAAACACCTCCATGCAGGTTCTTCATTCTTATTAATCCAACTATTTAGTGTATTGAAGTTTGAGGTGAATTACATGTTTATGAATTCCTGTAAATTTTATTAGGGCTGCACAACAAAACCCCCAACTTGGTTAAATTGATCCAAACTCTATCTCTCTCACACACACACACGCAGAGGGAGGGAGGGAGGGATGGTGGCAGAAGAAAATTAGGCTGGTTTAGATCATCTGGTGCTTGTCCTTGGAACTCGATGCTTGGTCAAGACAGGCTTTGGGTTTTTTGGTCAACTTAGTTCGGTAAGATAGGACAATACCTAGGTCATGTTGTTTATATTGATTATGTCAAATTCTCCAATTCTACATATTCAAATTCCTTACATAAAGTTTGAAGTTTAAACTTTTGGCAGTGTAAGGCTACAAGTGTGATAAAAATTACCGTCATAGCCATTTTCAAGAAGCTTGATCTGGAAATACTTTTGTGGCATTCCTCTAATGTTCTTCGTATTTTTATATAGAAAATATATCTAAATCATAATCTTAGATCTTGTCCTCTCTCACACATTACACATATGTATCTATTTTTCCAAATTCTGGCGTAATTTTGATGATGTATCATACTCTTGTTTGCAGTATATATATTTAAAAATAGTATAGACTTTAAACATATGTGGGTCTCTTCAACGCTCACAAAAAATACCACAAAGATGGAGAGCAAAAGAAGCAACCAATCTCATGAAGAATTCCCAATGAATGGTGGCAAAGGAAAATATAGTTATGCTCAAAATTCTAACCATCAGGTTCTTCAATCTCACCACTTAATTTGTTCCCCATTACTTCTTTTATTTCTATATTTTGTTATATTAATTAAGGTGATAATTTTATTAAAAGTTTCAAACTAAATCTTTCTTCCCAACAAGTGGAAAGGTAACAAGTTGGTCTATTATTCAAACTTTTAATCTTAAGTTGTTTTCTAAAATAATAAATTTGTTTGTTTTCAATATAAAAATAAACGTTTAATGTATTTGCGTGTGTTTAGACATATATTTCTCTTTCAATTTGAAAGTTTTTCATAGGTATAATTAAAAATTTATAGTTTTTGCTTTTTACCAACTCAGATTGACATAAGTGGCAAGGGCTTTCATCCTTTTACAAGGAATTGAGAGTCTGATTCCCAACTCTAATATATGTGTGTGTGTGTGTGTGTGTATGACACAGTATATTATTTAGTTTCTAAATAGTTTGTTTCATGTTAAGTTTGATGTTGAATCTTTAATTTGTATGCAGCGATTGGTAGCAGATATTACCAAACACATTATAAGAGAAGCGATTCTTGAGATGCTTGATCTTGAAACACTTCTACATGATTCTTCTAATGTTATCCGCATTGCAGATTTGGGATGTTCTGTTGGACCTAATACCTTCTTCATAGTTCAGAACTTTATAGACACTGTGAACCTCAAATCTCAGTCTCAAGGACATGGTTTTGACTCATTTGAATTTCAAGTGTTTTTCAATGATCATGTTGGTAATGATTTTAATACACTTTTCAAGTCCCTCCCTGAGGACAAGCAGTACTATGCGGTAGCCGTGCCTGGTTCATTTCATGGAAGATTGTTTCCAGAATCAAGCATTCATGTTTTTAACTCAACTTATGCTCTTCATTGGCTCTCAAGGGTACCTAAAGAGATAGTTGACGAGGACTCTCCTGCCTATAATAAAGGAAAAATTTTCTATATAGATGAAGACAAGGAGGTTACAAAGGCATATTTTGCACAATTTGAAAGAGACTTTGAAAGCTTCCTAAATTCAAGAGCCTGAGAAATTGTTCCTAGAGGTATCATGACTCTCACCATTTTCTGCGTCCCACCAGACTCTAAGAACGGATTTCAAGTTCTATTAAATATCATGGGAGATGTTCTTGTTGAGATGGCCAATAAGGTAATACTCTCTCTATCCCTTATGCTAAGTTTCAAATTTGTGATTGTGTGTATTTCCAAATATAAGGTTCATTTTAGGTTTGTCTAAACATTTATTGCATTTTGTGTAATCTTACCCATCATTGACTGTGTTTATTGCATTTATTCTCATTTATGTTTCCTCTTTACACGTAAGCATATAGTTGAAAAGAATACTATATATTTATTGCATTTAACTAATTTTAATTATTTTCATGATTAATGCAAATAGGTTATTTAAAGATTATATAATAAGCGACTGGGGAGTAACAAATATTCTCAAACTCTAATTCTTGGCTATAACCATGCAATGTTGTAAATTAAAGAGAGAGAAATACATGGGTGGCTGCTATGTCAAACTTATCTAACATGTGGGGTTCATTTTATCTCTCTTTTTCATGCGATTATACTCCCCGATCCTTACTATAAGTCGATTGATTGATTTTTTATTTTATTTTTTTTGTTTTGTTTTTTTTTTTTGGGGTGGGGGGGCATATTAAGGAAGCAGAAGAAACTATATTAAAGTATTTATATACATAGTTTTTCTCCAAACTAATTTATCTGACTTATAAAGTAATATATAAGCTAATAATATATGCTATGATTAAAAAAATTGTTTAGTTTCTTTAATTACTCCAAAAAAAAAAAGCCAACTGACTCTCATACAAAGGAACCGAGGCAGTAAAGTATTCTCTCTATATATATGATCTCACAACTCTTGTAATTCACTTAATTTCTTGTTATTCTAGAGTTTATATCAACAGTTGATTTTAATCAACATATTTTGCGAATGAAGGGCTTCATAGGCCATGAACTGGTTGATTCATTCAACATACCTATCTACACACCAGCATCAAAAGAGGTAATAGAATTGATTGAGAAGAATGGGAAGTTCGAAATTGAGAAGTCAGAATTAATGTATCGCTTAATTAACACGAAGCGACAAGCAGACGCTCAAAAGACTTGTATGTACGTAAGGGCTTTGTTGGAAGGGGCTTTCAAGGAGCATTTTGAAGAAGGGATTGTGGATGAGCTTTTTATTCAATATGAGAAGCATTTGGCAGAACACTTCACCACCTTATTTCCAGTTTCAGACCAAACTTACAAGGATTTTGGAGGATTATTTGTCATGAAGCGCACTCTTGATTAAGAACTGTGAACGGAACACCATGATTATTCAATAATAAAGTGTGTTGTACCAATAACAAGAAGAAGAAGAAGCTGCTTTTGTACGTGTTTGGTTATGACTTTTCTACTCATCATATTCTATAAATAAGTAATGGTATTTTTTTCTGGGTCGTCTTGATCCTAGAAGGTATTATGGTCCTATAATTTGTAAAAGTTTATGGAGTAGGAGTATTATTTTTCTTATATTTGAATAAAACAAATATGTGAATAACAAGTGGAATTTGTTAACTAAGATGATTTTATTAAATAAATTGTTTTCTCAATGAGAAATGAGAGAATTCATATTTTTCTATCTTCTACTATGGCCATACCCAAATTTGTTTGATCTAGGCCAAAATAAATACTCCTCCCCTTTTAATGTCGACTTAATTGGGGGTTAAGGTTAACCCTTAATGTAAGACATATTTAATATGCTTATCAATTTTTTCCTCAATTAAAATATTGATATTCCCTATATAATCAACTAGTATTCAAGTAGTAGAGTGTGGGAGTTAATTAAAGAAGATAGTCAAAATGTTTTTTTAAAAATGTCATATTAACTAACATACTTAAATCTCTTCTACATTGTAGTGTTCTCTTGCTTAGCTAATACCTATCTTTTCATTGGGTAACGATGCTATTCGAAATGTATGACACTTAGGAAGATGGTTGTGTTGGATTAGATGCATAGTTTGTAGGTTCAGCCGAGCTTATACATTTAAGGCAATGATACGAGGTTGTTATATGGTGATGTGACACTAAGTGATAAGGTGTGGTCAACTTGATGATCTAAGAGAAGACATGGAGATGTTGTTGATTAGATCTCTCACACTTAGCTTTTTGCACTCCTAGGCAAAACAAAGATAAAAAGATAGAGAAGAGACCAACCTTGCAGTTGTGTACTTGTCTTAGGAACCATGTATCCTATCACTGTCTCAAGTTCAGTTCACCCATGTAAGAAATCCCAATACTCAGTACTGGTGAACGTAATGCAGGGCATTGCTCTAGCAAGGAGCATCAAGAGACTCTAGGGTGTTGTTTGCTCTCTCACTTGGAGGGATTTGTTTCTTTTTGCCATGCTAGCTTAGAAGTTCTATAGGCTTGTAAAAGTTTTAAGGTTTCTTCCCAGCATCGGGACTTAATGGCATCAAAAAGGGCTTTTTAGGTTGTAATGTGAGGAGTGGCAATGTGTGTGGGGATGATTCTTGAAAATGAAACATGCTATAGCAACACGCCAGACAAGCTTTTAGAACATGTAGTCATGATGTCGTGTTTTGATTTGCCCTATTTAGTGTTGATGCCTTGTGCTAACATAGACATACATACATACATACATACATACATACATATGGGCGATATGCTACAACATTGCAACGTGCATCTTCTCATCAAGTGATTGTCCGGCATGTGCTATAGCAGTATGTGTATGGCTCAAAGGGGCTGACAATGGGAGTATGATATTAGTGGCTTTTGTATGGGATTAGTAGGTAGGGCAGAGCAATGGGCGGGTTGGGCAATCCGAGGTTAAACTCATAACCCGCCCATTTAATTTTAAATGGGTATGGGTTAGCTCATATCTGTACCTCAACCCATTTAAACCCATGTAAATGGGCTAGCACATAAATGGGCAGGCTAACCAGGTTTTAGATAACCCATTTACATTTGACTTGTTTATTTTTCTTTAAAAAAAAATACATAAACATTAAGCATCCATTCAAATTCATCATTCCAATTTCTGAAATCTGAATCTTCAAAGTTCTATAATTACAATTCACACAAAACAATATAAATTCAAACAAGTACCATCATTATATAATCTTGAGAGTTGATGGCTATTATGGTTATAGATTAGAGGTGGCTGAATACTTGAATAGGAAGGAATTTAGGGAATGCTTTAAGTGGAATGTGGAATGGGATGAGTAGTTAATAAAAAAATTATACTAAATGGCAGGTATGGGCAGCCCATAGATGTGCCCATAGTCCACCCATTTAAATCTTAATAAGCGGGTTCTAACCCAACCCGTTATAAAATCTTTTTGGGCGGGCTCAATATAGCCCAATTACATTGGGTTTTGGGCGGGCTCATGGGTTCTAGGTTTCATGCTCAGCCCTATTAGTGGGTGAAAATGAATGCCTTTATCCTATGCAGTTATATTCAGATGCAGGATATCAAAACCAGAGAACTAAGACAAACTAAATAAAGTTCTTACACTAACAGGCATGCTCATAGAATAATGAAAATTTAGGCTAAAAAATTCCTTCAATGTGGCTTAACTCTGTACTCTCCCTCGTTATCACTTTGCCCTACATTGAACAATCCAGTACTGACAGTTTCCCAAGCCTATACGGTTCAGTCCCCTTAAGACAATTTTATTCTACCAGGTTATGCAAACAATTGCTCTATTGCTATAGGTTTCTGTTCATACTCTAATTACATGTTTCAAAGTTCAAAATTTTTGTTTTCTCGAATTGTAGAGAGCTAACTTAGCCATTCAAAATTGCACACTCATAAGCACATAGCCCTCCCCCACACTTAATTGCTGCAATGCCCCCATTGCGGACAACAAGCCAAACAAGAAGGTCATGGCAAGGGGCGGTGGTAGGACAGAGAGGATAATGCAATATGAGAGGAGAGAAGATAGATTGAATCAAGAATAGGTTTTTTTGGCCCCTGCGGCTTGTCAGCAGGGGATTGTGAGGATTGATGCTACGATATCGGCTTGTTGTAGCATAATTCTCGCAACGGTCCCAAGTTCTATTGTTCGCCACACGCGTCTCTTAAACATTGTTGATGGTACACCGGTTCACCCTGTGATAGACTAATTTATTTGAAAGGGTGAAAATTTGGACTACCTCCCTATAACGCTTGGTTTATAGTCTTTAGTTTGACTTGGTCATGATTTTAATTCAGAACTGAGCAGGATTTCTGACCATCCCTATGGTTCTGTTCCTATCCCAGCAGATTCGAGATCTTCATTATATGATGATGTTGCCATATGAATTTGATGTGCCTTGCTGGGTAACTAATATCCATCCTTGATTATGGTAACAGGGGGCATGTTGGCGCTCAGTAATATGTTAAGAACAGAACATTCTTTCGGTGCTTCTAGGTACTGTAGAATTCTTAGAATTGAGAATGTCATTTGATCCCCATTGACTTGCATAGTGAGTTCGTCTCTTTCAACATCAATTAATGTTCTTCCTATTGCCATAAAGGGCCTACCCAGAATGATTGGGACCTCTAATCCGCTTCAAAATCCAATATAATAAAGTCTACCAGGAATATAAACTTGTCCACCTTTACTAATATGTCTTCAATTTTGCCTTCTGGTTGGAAAATGGATCTGTCTACTAGTTGCAGAGTTACCGTAGTGGGCCTCGCTTCTCTTACTGCTAGCTTCTTAAATACGGATATCGTCATTAGATTAATGCTAGCGCCTAGATCACATAGTGCTTTTCCACAGTAGTTGGGACCAATGGCGCAAGGGATTATAAAACTGCATGGATCTTTTAGCTTTGGAGGTAGCCTATTTAACAGTAACAAACTGCTTTCCTTGGTCATGGCTACTATTAATTCTCCCAGCCGCCTTTTCTTTGACAGGATGTCCTTCATGAATTTCACATAGCTAGGCATCTATTCTAGTACTTCCACCAGAAGGATGTTGGTATGCAGTTATTTTAGCATGTCCAGAAATTTTCAGAAATGCTTCTCTTAACTTTGCTTTTGGAGCCTTTGTGGAAGTGACAGAGGTTGCTTTAAGACTTGTGATGGTCCTGGGTCAGAGGTATGTTGTGATAATGATGCTGAAGCAGCCTGTATTACTTCTAAGATGCGAACATCTAGCATGACATATGTTGGGAATGCTGTAGCATAGGACATGCTATTTGTTTGTTGTAGCATCGATGGGTGCTAGTCAGATCCATGGATGTCTTTAGTGGCTTCTTGTCCCTTCTTTGTCTGGCCTGATATTGGTTTAGCATCCTCGATAGGCCTTTTTGAAATCTTCATTGGCTCCACATTCTTGTTGCTTCTGAATTTAATGGCCTTGACCTATTCTTTTCCATTGTTCCTAGGGACTTCAATGTCGCTAGGTAAAGAGCCTGATGGTCGGTTATTTAGTGCTATAGCAAGCTGTGCAACTTGATTCTGGAGATTGCAAAGGGATACTTGCTAGCTTTCACTCTTAACCATAAGCTCCTTAAGTAGGCTTTGCATGGAAGATTGAGGGGCTGAGTCAGTGCCTTGCTGCCTGGCTTGCTTGTTGAACCTTGGTGGATTCAATGATCTATTGGACTATAAAAGGCCTACTAAGGGACCATCAGGTGGGTGATTCTAAGACGTCCAAGTAAAATTCGGGTGCTGCCTCTATCCTGGGTTGTATGTGTTGGAGTATGGATTGTTGGTGTTGCCTCCCTTATTGTAATTGTTCGCACAGTTGACAAATTCAAGGTTAGCAGAACAGTGAGAGTGGGGATGCTCTCTACCACAGAACACACAGGCTACTTGAGCAAGCTGCATTGATGAGGTGTTAGCAGGGAGACTCATTGACTTGATCATATTAGTCAGTGAAGACACTGCACAGTAAGCGCTGTTATCGCATTAAGTTCATGAAATCCTCCTACTGGTCTGGAAGGAGGGAGTTGATTTGCTGGCCACTGATGACTGTTCATGGTCATATTTTCCAAGAGCTTGTGAGTTCCATTATAGGACTTCATCAAGAGTGAACCATTCGCAAAGGAATCGACTATGGGTCGTGTCTATATATCCAAACCTTTATAGAAAATCTCCAGTTGTACCCATTTAACCAATCCGTTGTGGACATCTCCTGAGTAGGTCAGTGAATCATTCCTAGGCTTCATAAGTAGATTCGCCAGGGTGCTGTAGGAAGCTAGTGATGTCTTTTCTCAGCTGGGCATTCTTGGTTAGTAGGTAGAATTTGAGTAGCAATTTACTATTCAGGCCATTTCAGGAGGTGATAGAGTAAGCAGATAAAGTGTTCAACCATGCTCGAGCTTTGTCCCAGAGTAAGAATGGGAACGATTTGATTTTGAGGGCATCGACTGTCACTCCTGGAATGACAAAAGCATCACAAACCTCCATGAATGACTTGAGATGCAGATAAGGGTCTTCTGATGTAAGTCCGCCAAACTGTCATGCTGAATTGAACAATTGGAACATGACACCTTTGATTCCAAAGTGTCCTGCAGCTAGGTTTGGAGGTGTAATAGCTGAGTTGAGTCTGGTCAGGTTAGGGACTCCAAACTCCATGATTGCTCGATCTAGATTAGCGTTATGGTTCGATTGGTGAGGGATCTGGTCACCCCCATTGAAAAGGTGTTACTCCTCTCGATCTTGGTCTCAATTAACATGTACTTCTACCATGTGTGCAGAGCCATTCAAGCGACTCCTTCACCTCTGCTTTCTGTGCCTTTGTTTATATGTTCGTTCAATTTTTGGATTGTACGGCTCAAGGTTAGTAGAGGGTGAGCTACGCATACACTATAGAAGGTACCTGATAATCAGAGATAGAGTGAGCTTGGTGAGGTAAAACACAACTTATAAAAAAGAAACTTACAAGCATAAAAGGTATCTTTAGTCCCCGGCAATGACGCCAAACACTTATTGGTCGAATTCCCTTGTGGCAAGTGAACTAGTTGAATAAGTAACAAAGAGTAAGTAGAGTTATCCTCCCATAGAAACTATTGATACTGAATTAATGATGACTGTTTCCCATTACAGTTGTGTGAAGTGAAATTATAGTTGGTTTTGGTTGTTTTCACTATAGCTAATTACAAGAATTAAATGAATGATTAGAAGTCGAAGGAATATATCAGTTTACAAGTAGGCTGAGTTAGGATTTCATTCTAAATCATGTTACTCCCCAAGTTTGCACACAACACATTGCTATAGCAATTATGCTACAGCATAACCTATGCATCTAAATTCATATGCATAAGTGAAGCAAATTATGCAGTCAAAATTTATTTACCAAACTTCTCCGGCATGGCCATGTTCCTTGTTGGATAATATTTTAGAGATATTTTAGATTATTTAGATTGATTATTATTTACTTATTAAGTTTGATTTTCTTGTTTAATATGTATTATATCTTAGGATTAGATATGAATATTATATCTTAATTATTTTGATTTATTTTTTATTTGATTAGATTAAATTATATTCTAGGTTTGCCTATATAAAGGCCCATATGTATTCTCTTTCATTCAAGGATTCATAATACTGTTTCAGAGGTTCTTATTCCCTCTACATCTATATAATTCTTCAAACTTCAACATTCCTAAAATTGGCAAGCTGAAAGCATATGCAGAATCCCAATGACTGTGAAATCCTAACATTGATGAAACTGCTTCAGCATCAGGTTCGTCTTTGTCCGAACTAAACATGACAGAGTGATTTAAGGATCAATTAGCAACAGGTAAATCATGTAGAAAGAATGATATTCTTCCAAAATTCGAATGTTATAAGTATTTAGAAGTTATTAATCATAAATGCATATATGCTAATCGATATTTATCAATATAGTGATTGTCATCAACTTCCATCATTCATAAATCCCAAGTCTATTATAGAAAATGACATAGATATTTTGAGAATTACAATTTCGGCCCTTCTCTCTCTAATTCCCCTTCTCTCTCTCAATCTCAATCTTACCCATCGGGATGCCTATCTCCACCTCCTCGCCACCGTTGCTGCCTTTTTGCAATTTTCAAAACTATTTAGGCCATTTTCTATTATTTTTTCCAATTCTCTACTGCTAACTGAAATGAAATTTAATTGAATCATCGTCCATGTCAACCTTAAAAAAAAAAAAAAGGTCAGACTAACGGTTAATGAGTATTTTTTTCTCCACTTTTGTAACCATTTAGCGCAAAAAAAAAAAAAAAAAAAAAAAAAGGGGCACTTGGTGTTGGGTGCACTTTTAGAAAACTGCATATGTATTTTGCACCGGCCATAACCCTAGGTCTAAACACATTATTTTCCTAACAAATCTCAATAAAGAAAGAATTATAAATTATTACCATTATGGATCAGAGACAACCATATAATGGAATTTTCTTTGGGGTCCTCTTTGTTCACGCCGGCAGATATAATAGTTTGTGCTTGCATTTATCTATCATTTAAACATGTGTCCATTAGATTTGACTTCGTTTATTTCACTTTTCTTGGATATATCTGTCTGAATCATATGATCTTTTTATGCCTTCTCTGACTTTTTTCCTCCTTGAAAATGGAGGCATTATAAAATTTAAAGTTTGACTGAACCTACTATGATATAAATTCTTCACGATATGATCATAAATTTATATTTAGCAAGTACGGCTTATGAAAATGTAATGTTAAGATTGAGTAGTTCGAGGTCTACACTATTAATATATTAATTATCTTATTATTATTTCGTTCATATACGTTGGAATCAATGAAAAGTAATGTCCAAATTACCTAGTTTGTAGTATGTAAACATGTTGGTCTAGGTTTGTGTGTCTTCAAAACGTTTGCGAAATCGGGGAGAGCAAAAGTGGCACTGAACAACGTATGATGGTGATGGAGAATATGGCTACTCTCAAAACACCTCCATGCAGGTCCTTCATTCTTATTAATCCAACTATTTATTTTATTGAAGTTTGAGGTGAATTACATGTTTATGAATTCCGGTAAATATTATTAGGGTTGCACAACAAAACCCACAACTTGGTTAAATTGATCCAAACTTAGAGAGAGGGAGAGATGAACATGAAGAAAATTGGGTTAGATCATCTGGTGCTTGCCTTTGGATCAGATGATCGAGCCTAGGTTTGAAATTTGAACTCGCTGCTTGGGCAAGTCAGGCTTTAGGTTTCTTGGTCAACTTAGGCATGGTCTGTGTAGTCCTGTATTTTATTAGAGGACAATAAATTTTTTATATCTATTATATCAAGTTCTTCAATTATATATATTAAAGTTCCTCATATAAAGTCTGAAAATTAAACTTTCTTTGGAAGCGTACGTAAGGCTGCAAGTGTGATAAAAAATACTGTCAGAGCCATTCTTGAGAAGCTTGATCTGGAAATACTTTTGCGGCATTCCTCTAATGTTCTTCGAATGGCAGAACATTTGGTTAAAATGATAAAAAAAAATATAGCAGAACATTCTTCTTTAGAAAACCATATTATTGTACATTTGGGTACAATAATAAAAAATAACTTATTATTAAGTGATTTTCATATTTTATAGTATTTCCTCTATCACTAATTAACCATTTATATAAAATATGATTTTTATATTTGTGGATTTTCTATTTTTATAATATCTTATTTTCATGGATCTCTATATTTTTATGAACATTCTTCCTCATTTCTCACATCTAATTATTATTTTAAAAAAAAAAATTCAATGAAAAAGGATGAAACGAATGGGATAATAAATAAATCTACTTAATTAGAGTATTTGAATAATGTCCAATTACTTTCAGATTTTAAAATTAAATAGTTTTATTTAATTATTTCTTAAATAAAGGGCATAATCAGTTATGAACTGGTGGATTCCTTCAACTTGCCTATTTACATGCCAATATCAGATGAGATAAAAGAAGTGATTGAGAAGAATGAGAATTTTGGTGTTCAAAAAGAAGAATGAGAATTTTGAAATTGATGATATTGAGGAGTTAGAATCAGTTGATATAATTAGCAGCATGAGACAAATTATTAAAGAGCTAGCAGCATGAGACAAACAGCTATGTGGGAAGGACCAAAAGCTTGTTTGAAATCACTTTTGGGGGGGTCTCTAAAGTCTTTATTAATATAAATTGAGATAAAACTCATTTCACATACTTATCTCTCGTATACTATAAATTACGATTAAAAAGTTTTTGAAGGCTCCAATCACTATTCTAAACAAATACTGAATAATACTTTAGACAAAAGGTTGTGGATCACATCTTTATCCAGTTGCAAAAGAAATTCACACAAACCCGCAACTGCTTCATAAATTACCAGCCTATGTCTCAAATATTTATCATTAAGCCCAATTTTAAATTGGTATTATAAATAAGTACCCGTCTAATTACAGTTCAATTATATATCTAACCATTGAACTGTGAGCCGGTGCCTCAAATAGTTTAACTGTCAGCCTGATCTTCAAAACCTAAGTTGTGTCACTACATCCAAAAATTAAAATACAATTAACTCTATTCCGTGTATTCGATTTGAATCTTAATAAAATCACAAGCTTTGGTTAAAAAACAATTAAACCGCTAAAAATCTAGGTGGGTATTGTTGTGAATAATTGACTTTGTAAATATGTATTTTTGGTTTTAGTTATGTATAGAATATTAGGTAGGCACAATAGTTAGTTGTACCCGTGTATGATGTCTAAATATAAGGATCAAATGTAACATTTTCTTCAGATTAATGCGAATTACTACCTCCACTCTTTAATATAAGATGCAATTTATAGCCGTTGAGCCATCGGTCTGAACGAAGAGCTAAGGCTCCGAAAGAAAAGAGGCTATGAAAATTGCTACCACTCTTGCTGATTTAATGAGAAATCTCACGATCTTGATCTTTGAAATCTGTGTGATATCGCGACCTTGATCTCTGAAGATTGTGCGACATGCCGCGTGTTTGATCTTTGTTTTTCGACCGATGAGCTAGTCGATCCTGTTTCTCATACTCCAAGATCGATCAAAGATTGCGCGAGTTCAACATTTCCTTGCCAAATCGCTTCCGTTTCCGTCCTTCAAAGCCCTGATCGGTTACCTCATCAAATCGCTTCCATTGTCATCGTCTTCCAAGTCCCGCTCGAATCTAACCGATCTTGCTTTCCTTTCTGCAAGATCGATTGTATTTATTCACGGTTCACTCATTTTCTGGGCGAAGAATTGTGTCCGGCGTTATGGCAGACGCAAAGGGCTCTAGAAGATCAAAGACTTCATATAATCAGAGAAATCAGGTGATCGATTATAATCACCCTCTTTATTTAGATCTTGCTGATACTCAGGCTGTAACATTGGTGCCACAACTTCTGATTAGGTGCCAAAACTATCCACTTTGGAGTAGAGCCATTAAACTCGCACTGCATGCCAAGAATAAGCTTGGTTTTGTTGAGGGGACATGCGTTCGAGATGATCAAGAACCACATCTCAGAGACCAATAGGACGGATCTAACTTTGTAGTCCTCTTTTAGCTAATCAACTCAGTTGACAAAGACATTGCGAGTGGGATCGTTTTCTCTCTCAATTTTCATCTGGTCTGGCTTGATCTTAAGGAAAGAGTCGACAAACGTGATGGGGCAAAGATTTTCTCTCGTCACCGTTCTATTAATTCTGGTAAGAGGCAACAAGATGATTAGGCTAATCAAACCAACTGAAGATTCTACCAAAGTAAGTTGCATATAGGAGCTTGCAACCCCGCAAAACCTTATGTTCACTCCTGATCAGTACAAAAGAATACTCGAAATGCTTCAATGCGATTATGATCCTAATTAAGTTGAAGTGAACATCCAAGCTACTACCCTAGGTTGCATCCAAAATTACTTGACAATGATTGGATTTTAGATTCTGGAGCCAGTTGTCATATAGTTAATAGCATAAACATGCTAGACAAGTGCAAATTATACACAGGACCACCAAAAATAGTTAAAATCCCAAATGAACAAAGGATTATCACTGTGAGAAATTACCTTCTTGCAGCACTACTACCAATATGCAATTAGAGTTTGATTTGATTAATAATCCTGCCTTGTTTGATTGTATCTCTCTTGATGACATATCTTTAATTACCATATAAATATTTTTTATACACTAGATAAGGAAATTAAACCAGTTACTTATGAGCAAGCCACAAGGGACCCTAGGTGGGTAAAAGCAACGGAAAATGAGATGAAAGCCCTTGAAACTAATGGAAATTGGAAAAAAGTTTACCCACCTCAACCTAAGGTAAAGAAATCAATTGGCTACAAATGGGTATTCAATATTAAATATAAATCAGATGGAACTTTAGATAAGTGTTTAAGGTAAAACTAGTTGCAAAATGATATAGTTAAAAGGAGGGGATGGATTTTTATGAGACTTTCTCTCCGGTGGTTAAAATTGCCACTATTAGAATCATTCTTACCTTGTTTGTTGTGAATAATTGGCCACTTTGTCAAATGGACGTTGAAAATGCGATTTTGTAGGGAAATTTACATGAGGACGTCTATATGATCATTCCTTAAGGTTTTGAAAGGAGAGGTAAGAATGGATTCCAAGTTTGCAAGCTTGAGAAGTCCTTATATGGACTCAAACAAGCAGCAAGATAATGAATGAAAAATTGACTCAAGCCCTAATTAAAGGGGCTTTTAAGTAGAGTAAGTATGACTATGCTCTATTTGAAAAATGTAGTGAACATAATATAGTATTTGTTCTTGTATACGTAGATGATTTGATGATTACAGGAAGCTGCAAGCAATCCATAAATGATGTAAAACAATTTTACAATATCACTTTAGAATGAAGGACCTTGGAACATTGAAGTATTTCCTTGGATTAGAGGTCTTGAGTTCCTATAACAACCCAAATTCCATATCTCGTATTGTGTTGGTTGACACATAGTTTTAGAAAAATCAATAGAGTTTGAGGTGCTACAACTCAGAGTAATGTGGAACGGAGAGCATGCACTAATGTTTGGACAATTAATAACTGAAATAAAATGCCCAGGCATAAGCTGGTATATTAAAAATCCCAAAGGAATATTTATGTGATACAATTATCCGAAATGTGTATAATTGCAAGTCTTACATAGTAACTATACATTCTTAAACTAAGCCTTAACTAGACTTGTGGCTTGGAACCCAATATAGTTAATCAAACCCATTGGCCAGGCCGGATAAAGTCTAGTGGAAGTATCACCGTCTTTCATGGCAACTTATGACTGAACCACATAGACTGGCACTTTCTTAGTTTCAGCACCAAATGGTTTGAAATAACTCTATTGGATTCATGCCAGAAACTATACTCTGATGAAGCTCTTCCGGCATTCGCTTTGACGGACGCCTCTTCAAGTGCTCCGTCCATCGGTGCATTTTCACGGCTCCGTCCATGTTGTTTTCTCAGATCCAAGTTCCTTTCCTAAACTTTTAGTCAAGGCTGAGATTCAACCCCCATTGAATCTCAGGTAACAGTTAACCTCATGTTCAAGTAATAGCAGTATATATGATAGATTTTCATTACATTTCAGCATCAACCATACATAGCATACAACAGATGTAAGGTTACAACAATACATAGCACACAACAAATGTAATGTTAACAGCACAATAATACATAGAACACAGCAAATGCAATGTTTGCAACAACCAGGGCTAGGACAACTCCTCGTGTCCTCAGCGCTAGGAAAACAACACTAAGGCATTATCAACACTATAACCCGCACAAAGTTGAATGTATATAAACATGTGACTAAGGTCCATAAACTTAGCCACGGTGCATGACCCAAGACCTAGTCTTGTCCATCACTTCATGAATCATTCAATCATATACATGCATACAATGGGTGTTGAGTTAAAGTTACAATATGCGTACGTACGTTTCACCGTGTAGTTACCAACATGCCTGACCTTTTGAATCTGACTCCGGACTTCCTAGATATCCTATAATGTCACTGTCGGATTATTTCCTTTTTCATGATGTTATAATTAATATCATATTTCCTAGAATAATATCAAAAAGGATATTTTCACCTATTTTGACATTTCTACCCTTAGTGGATTAATTATTCCACTTATACCCTTACATTTTATTAAAAACCCAATTGCTGGATTTTCTGGGCAGATTTTGCAGCAACTTTGAAAAATCATAATTAATTCTGCAAAAATCGAAATGAGGTTCCGTAAAATTCTTCATGACCCTTGACATGTCTATTTTCAAGGAAAAATATTCCCAGAAGCTAGAACATCAAGAATTATTCCCAGGTTTTTCATTTTCAAACACTGTTCAGATTTAAATCCAGTAAACAAGGCTTATCTTCAAAAATTCATACCTCCTTGTCCAGAGATCAAAACGGTACATATTTTATATATTTAGAAATCCCTACATGTCTACTTTATTCATGTAAAATTTTATGATTTAATGATTTCATTTGCTACATAAAATAATAGCATTAATTTCGATGACTCCAGAAAGCTTCAAACCAAAAATTTGCCGATGTTTGCTACTTTGATCTTTAGCTTCCAAAAATGATATTTCACCATATTTTCCATCAAATTTTCGTTTTAAACTCATTTACAACCTCAAAAACATGAAAACGAAATCACCTTTGAAGATTCAATATCAAAGCATAATTTTACCATAAACCAAAAGACCAAAGTTAAAGAACTTGCCTTGAACTTTTCTTCTACTTTTCTAGCTTCTCCACACTCACTCTCACTACTTTATAAATCAGCTACTTGGAGTTGATTTGGTATGAAGAATGAAGAGGCAAGCCCTCCTATTTATAGGCATAGTTCAAGACTTGTGGGTCCCACATGTGCAATTACCAAATTACCCTTCTCTTCCCTCTCCTTATCCTCTTCCATCATCTTATCCTCTTCCATTTGCATGTGCTCTTATGATGACAACTCTTGGATATTTATTTGCAAAATCCTATCTAAATCGTATCTCATCTTAACCAACCAGTTAGCTTACCCTTCCTCTTAAACCATTGATCTAATTGCACTTTATCATTCTTCATCCTATCCTTTGATTTTAGCTGTCGAAATGCTCCATGAAATGGGGTCTTTGAATTGGTTTTTTATGGAGAAACAATTCCATGGCTTAATGCTTTAATTGGTCCATTTATTTTCACAAGGATTAAGCTCATTTCTTTGATTTTTCCCATTGGTTAGTTGCTGTTGTTGACTTTTCAACACTAATTAGCAATTCTTAATTATCATGTTAATCAAGTTTTTACATGCTTCTTAATTATATTTTGCCATTATCCAACTCAATTACATGAAGATTTAGACTTAATTACTTGAGATATTGTTTCATTCTCTTTGGCTTAATTATTTTCAAATATAATTAGTCCTCTTTTGCTGGTCCTAATTTGCCTCTAATCTTCTTGAAGAATTATGCAACTAATATTAATTAGTGCAAGCTTAATTGCCAATTAGCATTTGCTAATTTGTTCTAATTTAATTAAGTGTCTTCATAACCTTTTCTGATCTCTTTTGGTTATAAATTAACCATTATTTAATGTGTTAATTATGTCACATTTTATTGTCCTAAATATGTAGTTTCAAAACCCACTATTTGTCTACTAATATCCTAGTGAAATTTGGATAAAATTATAATCATTTGAGACACATATTCACCTTTGTATTTTAGTAATTATCTTCCAAAATACAATGTTTATAAGAGTTATGAAAATTAGGGTATTACAATTCCAAACATGGGATACTCTTGAATTGAAGGAAGTACGCTTAGAACTTGTAGAGTAAACAGGGCTGGATGAGGCAGAGGTGGCTTTAACCCCTATGGAACATAATTTAAGACTTAGGGTGTGTTTGATTTAAGGGGAGGGGATGGGAGGGGAGGGAGGGAAGGATATGTTACCTTGTTTGGTTTGTTAGTGGGAAGGGGATGGGGAAAAGATCCTTTGTTTAGTTTAATTAAGAGGAAAGGGGGAGAGTGGTTTAAAATTTTGGTTCCTCATGCACCTTCGCCTCGAGTTTGAGTCCATCAGAGGCCATCTCCTGCACCTATCGGTACAGTAAAAGAAGGAGAAGAGTAAGCTTTTGAAGTGGGTAGTGGCACTGGGTGGACGGTCTATCTGTTGGAATCTCATCAGAAACGCGGAAGCGTATCGTACCACTCAATAAGGAAAAGTTAAAACCTTCATCGTTTTGATTACCTGGAAAGATGCAGCTGTCTGAAGCAGCGATCTGAAAGCCTCTTTACGAACAGTCCTCGTATCTGAAGAGCGATCTGAAAGCCTCTCTACGAATAGTCCTCGTCTGCTTTATGATCGATCTTCCAGACTATCTCTCGAGGGGAATAGGATAGTTGTGTGGGCAACCATTCAGATGATGAACGTCTGCCTCTAGGGTTTGTTTCTGATGAGAGCCTCCTTATGCGTGTGTCTGTCTCAAGCAGGTAAAAGTAGGTTTATATGCTACTACACCCAAGACCTAACCCTAAACCATATGAGCCATAGAGTTCTTGGGCTATAGTCTCAATTAAGCCTTATTGGGCTTAAGTGACTAAAGAGCACATTAACCCAACAATCTCCCACTTGCTCTTTAAGATACAAACTTGAGTTCGTAAACCCAAGACCATGTAGCCCATAAGCCATCATCATCTAATAATATACCCCATCCCTTGTCTCGAGCTAGCCTGGGGATTTACCATTTGTCATTCATCACGGCTCATGATAATCTACAGAAGATTATCTAGTTCGGTGCTACTCCACTAAAAGCCCGAACGTGATCTCCAAGAATAATGACACTTATAACAAGAATATGCATTACCCCTTTATAGAATGTCTATAACTTGATTGACTAGTTTTCTGTAACCCAATCAATTATTTATTCCCTTGACTTTGATAGTTTCTCTAATGGATTACATGCACTTGTCAGTGTCTTCAATATCCAGGTACCGAAACATATCAAGGGGACATTTCCTATAAATTCCATGTTGTTTATCTCATAAACACCGATAACCAAACAGTCTCAATCCCAAAATACCGAGTTGTTGGCCGTCATATAGATCAAACCTCACCTGTTGGTAAATCAAAGAATGAAAACTATTTGACTACCTATTTAAAATAAACTTAGGATTAAGAGCAACTACATGACTATAGTTATCTGGAGATTTGATTCCTTATGACAAAAAGAACAACCTTAATCAAATCTCTCCTTGATCCATTCAATGTAAGTATTAACTCACACCAATATTTTATAATGATTCGGACAAAACCATTTCATATAATATTGCAGCCTAAATAAAGTGCCCAACTTAATTTAATAGCTGTGAACCAATTCATCAATTGTGAGAATCTATGACCATGTCCTCTATGAACGTATTCATATGATCATATAGTCCACAACTAATCCGAACCTTAGAGTTTGTAAATAGTGTGCGAAATAAATGAAAAACACCTCATTTATTAACTTTTAGGAAAAAAAAAATGCAATGTCATAATGTCTTGCTCAAAAAGCACAAAATAACAAAGTGAAATAACAACTTCCTAAAGCTATAGCAAATCTGGAATCCTCCTAAGACCCATAGATGAAATATGCCTCTCGAACACACGTTCAGGCAAACTCTTAGTAAAAGGGTCAGCAAGATTCTTGTTTGATGCTATCTTTGCTACCAATGTATCTCCTCTTTTAACTATTTCTCGGATCAAGTGGTACTTCCTCTCTATGTTTTTTACACTTCTCCAACAAATGGCACCGCCATTAAAGGTGTACACATATCCCGAGGTGGACTTACTTGAGTCAATATCTCCTTGGGAATTTGAGTCCGTATAACCAATGGTTTTAAGACTCCCACTTGAATAGACCAACATATAATCTATCGTTCTTCGTAGGTACTTGAGTATATGTTTAACCGCTACCCAGTGTTCCTCTCCAGGATCAGATTGGTACCGGCTTACTACTCCCATTGCATAGCAGATATCTGGTCTGGTACATAGCATAGCATACATGAGACTACCTACTGCCGAAGCATAAGGTATCCTACTCATGCGTTCTCTCTGCTCAGGAGTTTTAGGAGATTGCTTCTTAGAGAGAAGAATCCCATGCCTGAAGGGTATAATTCTCCTCTTGGAATTCTCCATGCTAAACCTGGTAAGTATTTTGTCAATGTATTTAGCCTGGGATAATGCCAAAACCCTATTCTTTCGGTCTTGCAAGAGTTTAATACCAAGAATATAATTGGCTTCCCTCAGGTCCTTCATATCAAAATGTTTGCCCAGCCAGGCTTTTATGCCTAACAATACCTCTGTATCATTTCTGATAAGGAGTATATCATCCACATAAAGTACCAGAAAAGATACCACATTACCTTAGATCCTTTTATACACACACGGCTCATCAGGACTTTTCTCAAAACCATAAGACTCAATGGCTTGACCAAATCTGATGTTCCATGATCTGGATGCTTGCTTAAGTCCATAAATGGACCTTTGCAACTTGCATACCATTTCTTCTTACCCTTTGGCTATAAGCCCTTTTGGTTGCTGCATATAGATTTCCTCTTCCAAATTTCCATTTAGAAAAGCAGTTTTGACATCCATTTGCCAAATCTCATCATCAAGATTTGCTGCAACAGCTAAGAGAATCCGGATGGACTTGAGCATGGCAACCGGCGAAAAAGTTTCATCATAATCCATACCTTCCTTTTCGGAGTACCCTTTCGCTACCAATCTAGCTTTGAAGGTTTCAACCTTCCCATCCGATCCTCTCTTTCTCTTGTAAATCCACTTACACCCAATGGGTCTTACCCCTTCAAGTGCATCTACAAGAGACCAAACTGAGTTGGAATACATAGAATCCATTTCACGATTCATAGCCTCAAGCCATTCCTGAGCATCAACATCTCCTAGTGCTTCGTCATAACTCGTGGGATCACCATCTTCATCAATGACGACATCCTAACTTGACTCACCCAACAAGAGATATCTTGCAGGTTTACGAATCAATCTCCCACTACGACTTTGTCACACTTGATGTTGTGCATCTACAAGGGGTCCACATTTTGTGGGTTAACAATTTCTAGATGAGGACCCTCATTAAGTGGATTAACCAATTCATGATTTTGTTCTTCATTAAGTTCATCATCACGTTGAACTTCATCATTATGCTGAACTTCTGGTTCTGTCTCTGGTTCCTATGTATGTTCAGGTACATTTTCCCCTCTTTGAACAACCACAGGAACAAAAGCTGGAATCCCTTGAGGTTGTGGTGAAACTTGATCTGAGACTAGCTCATCAAGAATAACCTTACTCCTTGGCTTATAATTTGTCATATAGTCCTCCTCTAAGAAAGTCGCGTGAGTGCTCACTTTAACCTTCTTTTCTTTTGGACTATAAAACAACCAACCTCTGGTTCCTTTAGGATAGCCTATAAATATGCATACTTCAATACGTGAGTCCATCTTATCTAGTTTCTATTGCAAGACATGTGCCGAAGCACCCCAAATCCGAATATGGTTCATGGTGGTCTTACACCCTTTCCACAATTCTATTGGTGTCTTTGAAACCGACTTGGACGAAGCTAAGTTCAATAGATACATAGTTGTTTCTAAGGCATATCCCCAGAATGAATCAGAAAGAGATGAATAACTGAGCATAGATCTTGTCATTTCTAAAAGGGTTCTATTTCTCCTTTCAGTAATTCCATTCTGTTGGGGTGTCCTTGGAGAAGATAATTGTGAAACTATCCCCTCTTTGGTCAGGTAAGACCTGAACTCTCCAGATAGGTATTCACCCCCTCGATCAGATCGAAGAGTCTTAATTTGAACACCTATATACTTTTCTGCCTCAGGCTTGAACTCTTGGAATTTTCCAAAAGCTTCAGACTTGTGACGCATCAGATACACATGTCCAAATCTAGAGTAATCATTAGTAAATGTGATGAAATACTGATACCCGCCTCTGGCTTGGACATTTATTGGTCCACATACATCAGTATGTACCAATTCCAGCTGAAGTGTGGCATGTTTTCCCTTGGCATTGAAAGATCTCTTGGTCATTTTACCCTCTAAACAGGATTCACATACTGGTATCGGTTCAAAGTTCAAGGATTTCAAAATCCCACTTTTGACCAAACCTTGTATCCTGTTAGAGTTAATATGACCCAATCTCAAATGCCAAAGATAAGTTTCATTGGAAACTTTTCTTTTCTTTGATGAATTAATATGCTCAACATCTTTTAATTCAAGATGATTAACTTCACGGGGAACAGGATTAAGGAAATAAAGACCATTATTGAGCTTTACACCAGAACAAATAAAATTAAAGAAGATGAACTTCTTATTGAAACTGAGGAATTAAATTGAACTGTCAAACCATGTTTATCCAAACAACTAACAGAAATTAAATTCCTCTTAAAATCTGGAATAAATAAACAGTCTTTTAAAAACAAAGTCCTGCAATTATCAAAAGATAAAATAACTTGTCCCACTGCTAGTGCAGACACAAGCTCCCCAGTTCCAAGCTTCAAATCTCTTTGTCCTTTACTTACAGGCAAGCTATGTTTGAATCACTGCAAATAGTAACAACATGGTTAGTGGCTCCTGAATCAACAATCCATTTATCATCATGATTCTCCACTAAACAGGCTCAATCACATGTAAATCACCCATACCTGGTTTATTCATACGTAGGCAATTTTTCTTCCAATGCCCCTTTTGTCCGCACTTAAAGCACTTGCCTTTTGGGTGCTTCATTGCAACTATTTTGGCAACTGAAGTGCCTGATTTCTTCTTTTTCTTGTTCTTGTTCTTTCCCTTGGGTTTCCCCTTAGGTTTCACAGAACTTTCATCAGCAAAAAATGCACTTCCCTGCTTTGACTAGAGACTGTTCAGTACTCTCAAGCTCGTGCATCAGTTGAGTGAGGTCAAGATTCATCTTGTTCATATTATAATTCATCTTGAATTGATTGAAGTACTCAGGTAGTGATTGTAAGAGAAGGTCAACTTTTACTTCTTGTTCAAACTTGATACCATGGTCAATAGCCTTCTTGAAGTTCGCTATCATTGTTAGACAATAATCCCGCACACTTCCTCCAGACATCACTGTCTTGGTGACTGAATTTAGCGTACTTTGCCTAGCATAGCTGCTAGGTGTAGCAAACATGCCATCAAGAGTCTGGAGCATTGTTGCTCCACTCTCAATCATGCTCACTTGCTCCTAAAGGTGATTGGCAACACTGGCCAAAATGTAGCAGCTAACTGACACATTTGCCTTCTCCCATCTTTCCTTCTCCTGCTGAAATAGTCCGAATTGCATCAGACGCGTCTGCAGAAGGCTGCGCTGGTATAGGGGTAGTGAGAACAAAGTTGAGCTTTTCATATTGAAGAACAATATCCAAATTAGTTTTCCATTGTTTGTAGTTTGTACCATCCATAGGTTTTTGGCTCAAGATTGTAGCTAAAGGATTGAATGAAGACATTTTTCTGAAAATAAGGAAAAAGCATACTAATTACAAACTATAATTAACAACAAACAGATATAGCGCTAGTAGATTCTAATAACTACTATTCGTTTATTGTTTAACAATCCATTAGTTATCTTTACAAGGCTTACGATGGGCAAGATTCTTGTAAAACTAATATTGTTAATTTGGGCCTTTAGTTCCATTGCTAGAGCCTCGATGGGAGGGTTAACAATTTTTCTAAAGTTGAATGTATTTAACCATTGTTTACTTTCAAAATTATCTTTAGTGTCTAAGTGTTGCCGACGATGGGCCATACAAAACTTTACTAAAATTTTGAAAATATTAGGGTTTAATCTAGTGAAATCCGATTATCCTTATCCGATGGGGCTTCAGCAATAACCATTTCACTAATAAACCCACAATTGGGGCCCGTAGGTTTTAAAATTAAATGCTTTATTTAAAACCTTCACCCATTCAATATTTTAAATTTAGAATTTTTAATTTCCAAGAATTTGTTCAATTTAGAGTAAATTATTAGGTATCTAAAAACCAGTCATGATTTGGCAGAGTGTGTGTCACATGACCATTTTAAATAACCCACAAATTACTCCAAAAGGTACAATTCTCTTAGGAAATTTCTTGGATTATTTGTCTAGATTTTAATTCTACAATTATTATTCTAGATTTTAATTTAAAATCATAATAATTGATAATTAATGTCTAGATTCTAATCCCACAATTAATTAATCCAATTATTATTCTAGGTTTTAATTTAAAATCATAATAATTGATAATTAATGTGTAGATTTTAATTCCACAATCAATCAATCCAATTATTATTCTAGATTTTAATTTAAAATCATAATAATTGATAATTAATGTGTAGATTTTAATTCCATAATCAATCAATCCAATTATTATTCTAGATTTTAATTTAAAATCATAAAAATTGACAATTAACGTAGTGGGCAATCTAAATAATCTCGCATAATAACTATCATACTAGTCGATTCAAGGCATAATAGCTACTATGCAATTATGACATGTGATTATGCAACAATATGGCACCTTCCTATTCTATATGACATGTTATTTACCAATATCATGTTAATCGCAAATATAATTCATACAATTTAACAAAGGCATTAAATAATTAAACAAATAACTTTAATCCATGGCTTTCCTAAAAAAGTAAGAATAAAAAAAATACAACTTTGGAATTCCTCTTTTGTCCAGCCCATAGTATCTGTCTCTAGCCCCTTCAGGGTATCTATGGGCCCAAAAGCCCAAAGACCCATACTTTAGCTAGAAACCCTAGGACACATAAGAGGAACCCTAGCCGTCACTTCTACCACGCCTTCAGCCGAAGTCATCTCATCTTCTTCGCAGTTTCTTGATCTCCAACTTTTACAAAAATTCAAAAAATACATAGAAATTTCAAAATAAAATTAAAAACAGCAAGGAGGAAACCTAATCATATGGGATTAGCCTCCTTGTTACAAATCAAGAAATACACGAGAAAATCTAACCATGGATTAAAGCGATTAACCGATTGAAATAAAACTAATACCAAATATGAATTATAAACGAATAGCTACCATGAAATAAATAACAAATATAGAAAAAGATGCCATATTTTCGAAAAGAATCACATGAAATATAAATTAATATCAAAACTCGGTTCTTTTCCTCACCGCTATTGGCTCTGATACCAATTGTTGGAATCTCATCAGAAATGTGGAAGCGTATCGTACCACGCGATAAGGAAAAGTTAAAACCTTCATCGTTTTGATTACCTGGAAAGATGCAGCGGTCTGAAGTAGCGATCTGAAAGCTTCTCCACGAACAGTCCTCGTATCTGAAAAGCGATCTGAAAGCCTCTCCACGAACAGTCCTCGTCCGCTTTATGATCGATCTTCCAGACTATCTCTCGAGGGGAATAGGATGGTTGTGTGGGCAACCGTTCAGATGATGAACGTCTACCTCTAGGGTTTGTTTCTGATGAGAGCCTCCTTTATGCGTGTGTCTGTCTCAAGCAGGTGAAAGTAGGTTTATATGCTACTACACCCAAGACCTAACCCTAAACCATATGGGCCATAGAGTTCTTGGGTTGTAGTCTCAATTAAGCCTTATTGGGCTTAAGTGACTAAAGAGCATATTAACCCAACACTATCCGCCCTTAAGTGGTATTACCAGCCATTCTGAAGGAGTAGTTGATTTAGCAATTTCTAGTCTTCATCCATCTGGTGTTAAGGATAAGGAAAGTGCAAAGGATTATATCAAGCGAAAAAGAAAGCTTGAGACTGAAGATCAAGAATGAATTAATGAATAACGTCTTTCAGTTAGCTTTAAAGGCCAAACTGACCTAGCTAGTCGCTTTTTTGCATGAGCCCTGTGGAGTCAAGTTACCAAGGACTTGATCGGAAGAGCGTCAATTGACCAAGAGTTGAGAAAGGCCTCATTCCAGCAAGTGGATGGTGCTTGCTGCCTTCAGCGGGGTATCACCTTTCCTTTTGGTTGGCTCAGGGTTTAAAGAAAATAGACATCCTATGTTATGAAAAGGAATATAAGTCCTTTGCTTTTGGAATGGGACCTCCTCTTTGCTATTTAAGCTCTCGATCTGATCTTAGCCTACTCCTCCTCCCCAAAAGGAACATCTTTTCTTATCCACTGGGTAAGGGCTTACGACATAAGGCTCCTCCTACGAAAATATTGACCTATGAACCTCCAAACCTAAGTCCAATTCCATCCGCTGTCTCCCTCTCGCTACCATGTTGATAAAGAAAATTCGTAATTGAGGGAGGGAATCATTTTCCCTTCCTTCCCATATCCTTCCCTCAAACCAAATACACCGTTACAGTGGAGCAAACAAAGGATGATTATTTCCTGCAAGATGGGGGTTCATAAAGAAGACTCATTGGTAAGTTACTTTATTTAACACTGACCAGGCATGGCATAGCTTATTTGTTGCAAGTATTGAGTCAATTTATGCAAACACCTAAGGAGTCACATATGAAAGCGTCCCTCACATTGGTAAAGTATCTCAAGGATACCCCTATTCGTGGAATGTTTCTATCAGCAGCTAGCCCTAAACCAGAATCTTTGGATATTTGTTTGTGACATGCCCTTTTTCTAGAGCTATTTGGTTTGGATGCTTAAATATCCATTTGCCTTTCTTTACTTTTGACAAGCTTAAAGATTGGTTAAAGTGGCTTTGATTATATTACATCAAGACGGCACTCAAGGGAGATTGCAAATATTATCAAAATCATTTGTGATGTGACAGAAGAGGAATAAAGTCATTCATCAAGGAGGAAAGGTGGACACCATAACTACAATTAGAGAAACTACATTAGCTTTTTTAACATAAAAACGGGCTTTGAAGGGAATTAATTGACTTTACTAGACTCAAATCAGAATGTTCTTATTTCTTCACAAGGATGGGTCATAGTTTTAAATAAGTATAGCAAATTTTGTAAGGTTTGGATTAGTTTTCAGGGTAACCAATACTATCACTTGAATGACAGAAAATATCAAAATGTCACCATTTTGCTATTCTTTGTTTTAGAGCATCATTGGCAGGGGTTCTTCATTCTAATTTTCACTTAGAAGGACAAAAGCACAATACACAAGCGATTTGCCTAAGGAAACTTTTCATCCCCCCAGCAGGCACAAATCTATCGTCTAGTAATGTGATCTATCAAAACATTTCCTATTTTCTTGCAAATTTCCTTTTTTAGAAAGGTGAATTTGGTCAGCACTGTAGACCAACATGTAAGATTCCCCCCCCCCCTCCTTGATATAGTTTCTTGCTATACTGTTGATGCGAATATGTGATGGAAAGACTTTTAGTGTGCTAATTTCGTTTTAATGAATAATATTGTCCTTTTATTTATTTATTTTTTAAAAAAAAGGCATGCATGTGGGCGGCAGGTTAATGCAAGTTATATTTATCAAATATCAAGTATTGTCACTTTTTATAAGCTATTGATGGCTTCCTATTATATAATGATCAATGATTTATTAGCTGATATAATTTTAATGTTGTTTATACCGACATGAATATTCAAAATTCTAAATATAAAGAAAAATCTCTAAATTTTATTAACTTGATCCCATATTGCAATTTGAATAATATATTAGAATTTTTTATAATGGTTCATGGGATTATTGAATTTTGTATAAGCTGGCTTAGCTCATCAATAAGGATTCAATTTTTTTTCCCCTAAACTTGCAATTATTTTAGAAGGAAGTGGATACTTCTAAATTTTATTAATAATCCTCGCTTGATTAAAGATAAAGGAATACATTAATACAAATGGTTTGATTAATGACACAAACAACCAAACAAAACAAAACTACACAATAGGACATAGGGCCCATCACCTAGATGCCTTAACATAGAACGTCTAACCAAGAATCTTTACCTCATACTTGATCCAAAAGTGGCAGGTCTTATATCTGAAATTTTTTAATAGATGCATAATATAAAATAAGAATAATCTTGTAATATTCATTTTTCTGGAAAAAAGTAGATTTTACAATGAAAAATTATATAGTAAAACTTAAAATATGAATCAACTAAATCTAATTTGAGTAGTCTAGATTTCATGGCAATAAGCAACATATGCATGTTATATTTATCTCTCAAGATTTCAATGTTTTTTATCATGACATTTTTATGGGGTTCACATCAGTCTTTTAAACAATGAATATGATGTTCACATCATATTTCTTATATGTTTATTACATATGACTTCATTTTTGTGGTTTTTTTACCTGAATTTGATGTGCTTGTATTTTAAACTTCAAGTCAATTAATTGCTCATCTTTATATCTGCAACAAACTTGACAAGAAAGTGGAATTGATCCAAAACATAACTGCCAAAGTATTATTCATTCTTTATAATAACAAATGTGATATAACTCCCTGTATTTAGTTATTTAAGCACTACTTTGTGGTTAAATTAGGAATTTACTTACTTCCTGGGGCTTACTTTTGCTCATTTTGGTGTTATTTTTTGTTTAATCTTGTCCGTTTGTTGTAAATAAAGGTATCTATCTTTATTGTGTTGTTTTTAATTACCATTACATGTATGCATCTATACTTTCAAATTCTGACGTAATTATGATAATGTATTATACTCTTGTTTGCAGCATGTAAATTTATAAATAGTATAGACTTTAAACATATGTGTGTCTCTTCAACGCTCACAAAAAATACCACAAAGATGGAGAGAAAAGGAAGCAACCAATCTCATGAAGAATTCCCAATGAATGGCCAAGGAGAATATAGTTATGCTCAAAATTCTAACCATCAGGTTCTTCAATCTCATCACTTAATTTTTTCCCCATTTCTTCTTTTATTTATATATTTTGTTATATTAATTAGGGGTTTACTATTCTCATGTTGCATGAGAGAAAAAAATATTCCTACTACACACACATAAAATGGTGGGACCCACACATATATATATAATGCTAATTATATATATATGTGGGTTCCACCATTTTATATGTGTGTGGCATGAGAAAACATTTCTCCTACAACATGAGAAATGTTTTTTCCTATTAAATTATGGTGATAATTTTATTAAAATGTTCAAACTAATTAATTTTCCCCACCAAGTTGAAAGGTAAAACGCTGGTCTATCATTCAAACTTTTAATCTTAAGTTGTTTTCTAAAATAATAAATTTGTTTGTTTTCAATATAAAACATAAACTTTTAATGTATTTGCGTGTGTGCATACATATATTTCTTCTTCAATTTAAAAGTTTTTCAAATGTATAATTAAAAAAATAAGTTTTTGCTAAATCAGATTGACATAATAAGTGGCAAGGGCTTTCATTCCTTTACAAGGAATTGAGAGTATGATTCCCAACTCTTACACACACAGAGAGTATACTATTTAGTTTCTAAATATTTTGTTTCACGTTAATTTTGATGTTGAATCTTTAATTTGTATGCAGCGATTGACAGCAGATGTTACCAAACACATTATAAGAGAAGCGATGCTTGAGATGCTTGATCTTGAAACAGTTCTACATAATTCCTCTAATGTTATCCGCATTGCAGACTTGGGATGTTCTGTTGGACCTAACACCTTCTTCACTGTTCAGAACTTTATAGACACTGTGAACCTCAAATCTCAATCTCAAGGACATGGTCTTGACTCACTTGAATTTCAAGTGTATTTCAATGATCATGTCGGTAATGATTTTAATACACTTTTCAAGTCCCTCCCTGAGGACAAGCAGTACTATGCGGCAGCCGTGCCCGGTTCTTTTCATGGAAGATTGTTTCCAGAATCAAGCATTCATGTTTTTAACTCAACTTATGCTCTTCATTGGCTCTCAAGGGTACCTAGAGAGATAGTTGACAAGAACTCTCCTGCTTATAATAAAGGCAAAATTTTCTATATAGATGAAGACAAGGAAGTTACAAAGGCATATTCTGCACAATTTAAAAGAGACTTTGAAAGCTTCCTAAATTCAAGAGCCTTAGAAATTGTTCCTGGAGGTATCATGAGTCTCACCTTTTTATGCGTCCCACCAGACACTAAGAACGCATTTCAAGTTCTATCAAATATCATGGGAGATGTTCTTGTTGAGATGGCCAATAAGGTAATACTCCCTCTATCCCTTATTATAAGTTTCAAATTTGTAAATAGTTGAATATCAACATATAAGCTTCATTTTAGGTTTTAGGTTTGTCTAAACATTTGCATTTTTTCCAACCTTACTCATTGTTGTCTGTGTTGCATTTATTCTCTCTTACTTATCTTCTTTACACATAAGGATATAGTTGGAAAAAAAAGAAAGAATATATATATATATATATATATATATATATATATATATATATATAATTTTAATTGTTTTCATGATTAATGCAAATTGGTTATTTAAAACTTATATAATGAGCGACTGAGGGAGTAACAAATATTCTCAAACCCTAATTCCTTGTCATAACGATGCAATGATGTAAATTAAAGAAAGAGAAATAGATGGGTGGCTGCTTTGTCACACTTATCTAACGTGGGATTCATTTTCTCTCTCTCTTTTTTTAAGCCCCATGCAATTATACTCCCTCCGATCCTTACAAGTCAATTGATTTTTTTTTTTTTTGGGGGGGGGGGGGGGGGGATAGATTAAGGAAGATGAAGAAATTATATTAAAGTATTTATATTAATAATTTTCTGACTTATAAACTAATATATAAGCTAATAATATACAATATATGCTATGATTAAGCAATTAATTTAGTTTACTTAATTAATCTAAAAAAATCAATTAACTCCTATATTAAGGATTCGATGTAGTATTAGAGAGATAGAAGTAAAGTAATATCTCTAGATATATGATCTCACAGTTCTTGTAATTCACTTAATTTCTTACTATTCTTGGGTTTATATCAATATTTGATTTTATAATCAACATATTTTGCGAATGAAGGACTTGATAAGCCATGAACTGGTTGATTCATTCAACATACCTATCTACACACCAGCATCAAAAGAGGTAATAGAATTGATTCAGAAGAATGGGAAGTTCGAAATTGAGAAGTCAGAATTCTTGTATCGTTTAATTGACACGAAGCGGCTACCAGACGCTCAAAAGACTTGTATGAGCAGAAGGGCTTGGTCGGAAGGGCTTTTCAAGAAGCATTTTGAAGAAGGGATAGTGGATGAGTTTTTTATTCAATATGAAAAGCAATTGGCAGAACAGTTGACCACTTTATTTCCAGTTTCAGACCAAAATTACAAGGATTTGGGAGGATTATTTGTCATGAAGCGCACTCTTGTTTAAGAACTGTGAACGGAACAACATGATTATTCAATAATAAGAGTTTGTGTTGTACCACAAACAAGAAGAACAAGAAGAAGAACCAGCTAGCGCGTGTTGGGGTATGACTTTTCTACTCATCATATTCTATAGATAATAATGGTTTTTTTTTTCTGGGTGGTCTTGATCCTAGAAGTTATTATGGTCCTATAATTTGTAAAAGTCTATGAAGTATGAGTATTATTTTTCTTATACTTGAATAAGAATAATAAGTGAAATTTTTTAAATGAGAAGATTTTATTTAAAAGAAATTGTTTTCTCAATGAGAAATGAGAGAATTCATATTTTTCTGTCTTCTATAATGGCCATACCCAAATTTGTTTGATCTGGGCAAAAATAAATACTCCTCCGCTTTTGAATTATGTCAACTTAATTGGGGCTCTTAATGTAAGATATATTTCATATGCCTATCAATTTTTTCCTAAATTAACATATTTATATTCTCTTAACAGTATTAAGTAGTAGAGGAAGTGAGTGAATTAAGGAAGATAGTTATTATGTTTTAGAAGAAATATGTTATATTAATTAACATCCTTAATCTACTCAAATTCGTTAATTAAAATTTTACATTTAGGTTCACAGGAGTACCAAATAAAGTAAGAAAGTCAAAATTATCATTTCATTGACAAAATTCTTCCCAGTAATGAAGTTGATTTCTTCCCAATAACTTTTCGTTTAATGGATCAACTAGGACAAATGTATAAAATAACAACGACAATGATATATTAAAACGACACGCAAAAAAATAAAATAAAATGACATATCAAGGAAACAAACAAAAGGGCTGAAAATGAAATGGAACCAAATGAGGATCAGAAGTTCACGACGAAGTGTTGAAATAATATTTATTATTTGTTATGAAAATGAAAATAATAGTTGTATAATGGTTGACGGGATTATTGAATTTTCTATAGGCTGGCTTAGCCCATCAATAAGGATTCAATTTCTTTCCAAACTTTGCAATTATTTGAGAAGGAAGAGGATACGTCTAAATTTTATTAATAATCCTCGCTTAATTAAAGATAAAGGAATACATTAATACAAATGGTTTGATTAATGGCACAAACAACCAAACAAAACCAAATCACAGAATAGGACATAGGGCACATCACCTATATACCTAAACATATAACCTCTAACCAAGAATCTTTATCTCATAGATGATCCAAAAGTGCTAGGTCTTAGATCTGAATTTTTTTAATAATGTTTTATTTAATAGGTGAAGAATATAAAATAAAGGGTTAAGGTGCGATTTGGCCAATAAACTATTAACTTATGAGCGTCCAACGCAATTAACTATTAAATAGACCAAAAATACAAACAAACTTTTAAAAAGAAGCGCCTAGAACAACACCGTTAGTAAAAAGTTAACCTTCGTTATCTAAAATACAGATTGTCCAATGAACTTTTACTTCAGGAATGCTCAGCACAAAATTCTAAATTTTACTAAATTAAATATTTTTTTTTTCAATTGTCATTATTCAAAACTACTTATATAGATATCTATGGATAAAAATTACTCATTCTTCAATTTTGTCAAAATTATAATTTGCTAAAATGAATAAAAGTTTTAATTAAAAATATAATTATATGATTTAAATAAAACTCAAGGTGTTTTGTAGTTTATTATAGATATTAAACAAAAAAAAATTATATGATTTATTTTTATTTTAAAAGAAATTTATGTGAGTTAAAACATTCATTTAATGTTAATAAAATTTAAAAAATCTAAAAAATTTATTATATCCTGAAAGAAATGAAATGAGTTTAATTTTAATTTTTATAAAAAGAGCTTAATGGATATCAACATTGATACTTAACAATATAAATCCGGCAACTTCATGATATATTTGTTAATTAAATGATCTATTGCTTATATGTATATGGGACTTTCGTAAGCCAAATTGCTCCTTAAAATATTATTACATTGTCCTTCCTCAAACCTCTTAAGTTATCTTATTCTTTTTTCAACAAGTCTCATATTCATGTAATCAATAGATCATTTAATCAACAAATATATCATCAAGTTGTCAGATTTATATTATTAAATATCAAAGTTGATATTTATTAAGCTCTTTTTATAAAAATAAAAATTAAACTCATTTCATTTCTTTTAAGATATAATAGATTTTTTAGATTTTTTAAATTTTATTAACATCAAATGAATTTTTTAACTCACATAAATTTCTTCTAAAATAAAAATAAATCATATAATTTTTTTGTCTAACATATGTAATAAACTATAAAACATCTTGAGTTTTATTTAAATCATATAATTATATTTTTTATTAAAACTTTTTTGTTTATTTTAGCAAATTATAATTTTGACAAAATTAAAGAATAAGTAATTTTTGTCAATAGATATCTAAACAAGTAGTTTTGAATAATTGACAATTGAGAAAAAAAATTATTTAATTTAGTAAAATTTAGAATTTTGTGCTACGCACTCAAGAACTCGTGCTATCGGAGGGGGACTACCATATCGAGCGAGATGGTGACATTCCTTCTATTGAGTTCTCAAGGGAGGTCTGTGATGTTTTAGTGAAAGGAATGGAACACACGTTGGTTATCAAATTGCTGGGGTGCTCTATCACCTACTGTGATTTGATGGCTCTCACTGGCTCTCACTCCCGCTTTATGGCAACCTAAAGGGTCCTACTAGGTAGCTAACATGGTATAGAGTTTTTATCTTGTGACCTTCGATTTGGAGGAGGATTACACCAAAGTACTGGCTGGGGGCTCATGGATGATCTTTGGTGTGTATCTTATAGTGTAGCCGTGGTCGCTTGAATTTGACTCTAGTTCTCCTACGGTCTCGAAGGTGGTGGCCTGGGTGCGTATGCCAGGTCTCTCGTTTGATATTATCACAAGAGTGCACTAAGGGCAATTGGGGCGTTGTTAGGGGCTATATTGAAAATTGATTACTCGACGGAGTCCAGGGGGTGAGGGCAATATGCATGCATTGCCATTCTTCTTGATTTGCAGGAGTTGCTTGTGCCATGGATCAAGGTGGATGGCAAGATTTACAATATACAATATGAGGGGATGCCTCATATCTGTTTTGGGTGTGGGAAATATGGCCACACCAAAGACATATGCCCAAAGAGGAGATTGTTGAGTGCACCAAGCCAGGAAGGCTCTTAGTCTCAATTGGTCCGGCCTCCACAGGAGCCTATCGTTGGAACAGGGTCGATTCAAGGTGACTCGTAATTCGGTTCGTGGATGCTTGTCTCATACGCTAGGAAAGGAAAGAAGCAAATTGTGGGCCAGGAGCCGAAGAAGGGGGGATCGCATTTCAATGCTGGATCGAGGTATAATGTCCTCTTTGACTGTGAGGATTTGGAGGCACCAATCGGGCAGGCGTCAAAGGCTGATTGGGTGGAAGCAGAAGGGAGGCCAAATGTCAATTGGTGTGCTGGGCAGCTTGGAGAAGGGCCATGGGAGTAAGGTTTCTAGTGGGCAAAGTCCATGCGAAGCAATCTCATAGTTGGGTCAAGAATAGTGGGGCTAAGCCGACCCAAGTGTATAGGAAGAAAAGGGGGAGGTTGCAGACCTGCATGTTTCACAATCTGGGCCTGTTAAGGATGTTGGATCTTCGGCCGTAACATTAGTTATAGGGCCTCCTATGGGGAATGAGTTGGGTGTTTGCAAGGCCCTAGAGGGTGGGTTGACTACTTTGTCTTCTTCAGTGAATGCCGCATCGGACACTGCGAAGCTTCTAAGCTCAGCCTTCATGGCATTGGAAATAAGCACGTCTTTGGATAGTAGCCAACACATAGTGATGGAAAATGAATTCGTCACAAATTTTGATGGGATTCTGTCACAAAATTTTGCGACGGAAAAGGAATTCCGTCGCAAATTGCGATGGTTTTTTTTTTCTGTTGCAAAACTAAAAAAAAAAGATTTGGTTTTTTTAGTGGGAAAAAGTCTGCCAGTTTGCGACGAAAAAATAAATCCGTCGCAAAATTGTGACGGATTTTTTTCTGTCGCAAAAATTTTAAAATTTTTTTTTGGTTTTCTGGTGGGAAAAAGTCCGCCAGTTTGCGATGGAAAAACAAGTCCGTCGCAAAATTTTGCGACGGAAAATTTTGACACTCTCTCCTCTAGTTTTCGTCGGCGGTGAAAATGACGGTGGTTGAGGGAGGAGGAAGGTCGCTGCTCTCGTTCTGAAGCGCTGCACTATCGTAGTCCTCGCTCGTATCTGGTTTACAGGGGCCTTTTTGTCCGACATTTTCACTCTCCCGGCAACATTTTAACATTCCCACCTCTTTCAAATGGAAAGCACCTTCCCATGGATGATGGAAGATTCACAGACACGGGAATGGTACTTGAAGGAAGATGAGACAACCAAATACGTTTTTTTTTTTTTTTATAGGAAGTCTCTTATCTTCCCTTTCCAGCGTTCTCTTTCCACGTAACAAACGGGTCGTAAACTTTGGCCCAAATCCCTCCATTGCCTTTCCTTGCAGCCAATTGAAGTTCGTCCCCAGCTGTCTTTCCGTTCATCAGCGTCTCTGTAACACCCTTCCTCTTTTATCATTTATATATCGGAGATATCGCGCACAGGCATCGAAAGGTTTTGGACGACTTAAATTGCGGAAAGAAAGTTTCATAAAATAACTTAGTTTGAAAATACGAGGATAAATTTTTCGCGATTTGAATCCATCCCACAGGGGAAAGTTAATACAGTAATCCAAAAATAGACAAATGATAAACGTTAAAGTTCTGACTAACTACTAGCATATTCCAAAAGTTTTCATTTGCTGTATCCCTTACAGCTTCATCTTGCCTCTCGATCCCGAATCACCACCTGTCTCTTTCATGCGGTCTGGAGTTCAAATGAATGAACCCCAGGGGTAACAGTTAATCTCATATACAGGTATGAAATGTAAAATCACAGTATAACACATGTATAAGCATAGAATAATTCACAGTAAACAATCAAACCGTAACCGCAGTTAACGGCCAAGGACCGCAGCCCTTTATGGAACACGCAGCTCCATACTTAGGACACGCAGCCCTATGGGACACGCAGCCCCCAATCCATAGCTAGGATACATACAAGCAAATTATCTAGCAACATGATCAGTCATACATGAGATACATACATACAAGTCTATAAGATAACAGTTACCCACCTCAAGCTTGAGTCAGTCCTTACTTGTCCGTATTTGTTGGGATCAGGAGAGGTGTCAAAGTATGCCTAAAACGTTTATCATTGTCATTAGTCTCTTGTTGCGTCGTTCTTAGAGGTTTAAGAGTGGTTCTTACGTTTGAACTTAACTACAACTTCTCACAATTTCCATTAAACTATGAAAATTCATAATTAATTCTATAGGTCTCCAATTAAGGTGATTCAAATTTCTATTCAAAGTTTTATAAGTATAGTTTAAAAGAAAAATAGACATAAAATCAATTTATGACTGTACAACTCCCAAGAATTTAAAAAAGTAGATGTTACTTAAATCTGAAACATGGTTTTTTCCCTGATTTTCTGAACAAACTTTGAAAACTCATAATTAATTCCACAAAAATCAAAATGAGGTTCTGCAAAATTCTACATAACCCTTGATATGTGTATTCTTTAGGAAAAATAACGGCACAAATTCGAAATCTCTGGATCATTCCCAGTTTTAAGTTTTCTCAATACTATTCAGATTGCAACTCCAGAAAAAGGCTTAACTTCAAAAAAATCGTATCTTCCTGAATATAGATCCAAAGGAGATGTATTACCTATCAAATTAAAGCTCTATTTGTCTACTACAAAACTGGAAAGTATCATAATTTTTAAAAATTGTTTAGTGTTTCCGAATTGCAACGTCATATTACTACTCCTGAAGCAATCCAGAGATTTTCCCAGATTTTGGCTCAACTTCAAAAAATCATAACTCCCATTCTACACATCCGTTTTAGGTGTTCTTTAACTTTTTGGAAAGCTTAAGATGTCTTCTATGTACTGCAAAAATTTCACTTAAAAACTCAGATGTTTGCTATTTCAAAATCAGACACGAAAATCACTGTTCACCAGAGTTGCAGAAAACATTCCAGGTTTTTGACTGAACATTTGGGAAATTATTTCTCTCAATCTACACGTCCGTTTTCTGTGTTCTTTGGCTCGTTTTAAAGCTTAAGATGTCCTCTATCTTCCATAAAATTTTCATGCAAAAACTCAAACGTTTTCTACAGAAACAAATGCATGCAATATTCTCTGTTTTCAGTCTGGAAAACAGAGGTGCTTCTTGTGCAGTGGCTACGTTTTCATATCAGCAAGTTTGCATGAGTGCATATATATGTATAATATTTATAAATGGTATAGTAACTCATAACTGAATGGGATTATAGTCACTGTCTCCACGGTTTCATACTCAAACTCATGCTGGAACGTATAGCGAACTAAGGAAAAAGCTAGGCTCGGTAGTTACCTCAGTTGCTGATTTTGATGATGATGGTCCAGCTGAAATCTACCACTCCCGATGTGGCAACGCTAAGCAGGGGAAAAGAAAGAAAATTGCAGCAGTCTACTCCCTCACTGTCTATCAAACTCTCACCTTCTATCTCAATCTCACTCTCGGTTTGATGAGGAAATGCTAAGGGTAAAACAAAGTGATGGACATGGTTTAATAAGAAATTGTGGACTTGGACCGAGGAGAAAGAAACGGTGGTTGTCGCTGGTTTGGAGCTCGAGGAGTATGGCGCATCTGTGCTTGCGTGAAACACTCCCTGTTTTCTGCGTGTTCCTTGCCGATACGTGTAGTGAGGAATAAAAGAGAAAATTAATTGGTTTAGTAAAAGGTAATGAGTTGCTGCACATTTTAATGAGTTGGGCTGAAGCAATGAAAATGGACCTAAGTTTAGTTAAAAACCAACTCAAGCCCAATCTTCATTCACAAGGGAAAATTGCAGTGGAGGATTTGGTGATGTTATTCTTGGGCTGGAGAAAATTGATCAACATAGGAACATGGATATGTGAATACATATTCCACATAAATATATCCCCACGTGTGTGTGTTCATTTGTATATATTTGTCACATGTTGAGCTTTTATCAACATTTTACCTTTTGCAATTTTTTTTTTCAAAAATAAATCAAGCACAAATAAACTTAAATTTCAAATAATTATTTTAAATCAAAATTTCATAAATACCTTTCATATATTATTCCTAATTTGGAAATTCCAAAATTTGGGATGTTACATTTCTCCCCCCGTTGATTTAAATTTCGTCCCCGAAATTTGCTATACATATTGTAAACTCTGAGCCATAAATTCTGGATATTTCTCCTTCATGCTTTCCACTGTTTCCCATGTTGCCTCTTCTGGAGATAAACCCTTCCATACCACTTTTACAAATGGGATCACCTTGCGCCTGAGCTGCTTCTCCTGGTGGTCAATGATTCGTATAGGCTCAACCATGAAGGTATTATCATGTCGGAGTTCCACATCCTCATACTCTATGACATGCTTAGGATCCGGGTGATACTTCTTTATCTGGGAAACATGGAATACATCATGTAGTTTACACATGTTTGGGGGTAAAGCTAGCTGGTAGGCTACTGGTCCACGCTTCGCTAATATTTCAAATGGACCCACATATCGGGGACTCAACTTTTTCCTTTTCAATGTTCTACCAACTCCAGTAACAGGGGATATCTTCAGGAAAACGTGATCTCCTACTTCAAACTCCAGGGGTCTTCTTCTTTTATCTGCATAGCTTTTCTGCCTGCTTTGTGCTGCTAGGAGCCTTCTCTTGATTAAATCAATACCTTTGGAGGTTTTGTCAACAAAGTCTGTCCCAATTAGCCCCCTCTTGGACAACTCTGTCCCAATTAGCTCCTTCTCGGACAACTCTGTCCAGCAGATGGGTGATCGACACTTCCTGCCATATAATGCCTCAAAAGGAGCCATCTGGATGCTCGAATGATAGCTGTTATTATACGCAAATTCTGCTAATGGGAGATATTGATCCCAATTTCCTCTGAAGTCCAGTACACATGCCCTCAGCATATCTTCTAGCGTCTGTATGGTTCGTTCAGATTGGCCATCGGTTTGGGGGTGATAAGCTGTACTATATTTTAACTTTGACCCTAGAGCTTCATGTAAAGCTTCCCAAAATCGGGATGTGAATCGAGGATCTCTATCAGAGATAATACTCTTCGGTATACCATGGAGTCTCACTATCTCCTTGATGTAGACATCAGCTAACTTCACAAGAGAATAACTAGCACTGATGGGAATAAAGTGCGCTGACTTTGTAAAACGGTCAACAATTACCCATATTGCATCAAAATGCCTGATCTTGGGCAATCCCACTACGAAGTCCATGGTAACATCCTCCCACTTCCATTCTGGAATTGTAATTTTCTGTAGTAGTCCTGGTGGCCGTTGATGTTCAAGTTTTACTCTCTGACAAGTTAAGCATTTGGCCACATACTGAGTTACATCTTTCTTCAACCCTGGCCACCAGAAGTCAGATTTCAGATTTTGGTACATTTTGACCATACCTGGATGTAAGGTGTATTTTGTCTTGTGAGCTTCATCCAGTATTTTCTGCCTCAACTCATCATTATTTGGTATATAAACTCTCTTCTTATACCTCACCAATTCATCAGGTGATAAATCGTAATCTTGAGTCTCGTTCCGAGATATTAATTCTCGTATAGAATTTGCTTGTTCGTCTTGCTTCTGAGCTTCTTTAATTTCATCTTTCAGATCATACTCTCCTTGACTAACAAGAAGACTTGCAAGATAAACCTTATTGGGTCTCCTCCGTGCTACAACAGTTTGATTGGATAGATTCAAATCTCTGAAATCTTCCAATAGTTTCTGCTCATGAATCATCATGGAAGCTACTTGCACCACTTTTCTACTCAAAGCATCTGCGACAACGTTAGCTTTCCCTGGATGATATTTAATCTCCAGGTCGTAGTCCTTCAGTAACTCCATCCATCTACGCTGTCTCATATTTAACTCTCTCTGATCAAAGAGATATTTGAGACTCTTGTGGTCGCAGTACAGTTCCATGGTAGCACCATACAAATAATGCCGCCAAATTTTTAATGCAAAAACAACAGCCGCGAGTTCCAAATCATGAGTTGGATAGTTTGACTCGTGAGGCTTCAGTTGTCGAGAGGCATAAGCTACTACTTTGCCCTGCTGCATCAGGACACATCCCAATCCATGCTTACTAGCATCACTGTAGACTACATATGTCTGACTCGGATCCGGGATGATCAGCACTGGTGCTGTGGTCAACCTCTCCCTCAGTTCTCTGAAGCTACCCTCACACTGCTCATCCCAAACAAATGATTGGTTCTTTCGCGTCAGCTTCGTTAATGGCAAGGCAAGTCTGGAGAAATCTTTTATGAATCTGCGGTAATATCCCGCCAGACCTAAGAAACTCCGTATTTCAGTTACCGTCTCTGGTCTCTTCCAGTTTAGTACTGCTTCCACTTTACTAGGATCAACAGCGACCCCATCTCGTGATATCACATGGCCCAGAAATTTAACTTCTGAAAGCCAAAAGTCACATTTGCTCAACTTAGCATAGAGTTGCTTCTCTTTTAGTATCTTAAGTACTTGTCGTAGATGGTGCTCATGTTCCTCCTTATTCTTGGAGTAGATCAAAATGTCATCAATGAAGACAACCACAAACCGATCGAGATGCTCACGAAAAATTCGATTCATATAGTCCATGAACACTGCAGGTGCATTAGTCAAACCAAAGGGCATTACCATAAACTCATAGTGCCCATATCTGGTCCTAAAGGCAGTCTTCGAAACATCCTCAGCTTTAACACGTAATTGATGATATCCCGAGCGCAGATCAATCTTCGAGAAAATGCAAGAACCAGCTAATTGGTCTAACAGGTCATCAATTCTAGGGAGTGGGTATTTGTTTTTGATTGTTACCTTGTTCAACTCCCTATAATCAATACAGAGTCGAAGACTCCCATCCTTCTTCTTCACAAATAGTACAGGAGCTCCCCAGGGGGACACACTGGGTCGGATGAATTCTTTCTCCAGTAATTCTTCAATCTGCTTCTTCAATTCTGTCATTTCACTAGGTGCCATTCTGTAGGGTGGTTTGGAGATAGGTCCAGTGCCAGGCATCAACTCAATAGTAAACTCAACTTCTCTCACCGGTGGCAATCCGCTGATGTCTTCTGGGAATACTTCGGGGAATTCATTCACTACTGGTATATTTGACAGTGATGGTTCTGTCTCTGCCTGCACTGAGAGAAACACCATGTACCCCAGACAACCTTGATTTAGACATCTCTTCGCTTCTTGAGCAGTAAGAAGATTCGAACTGTTTGCCGTAGTACTTGCTGTTGGCTGTGAGTATATGATTTGCTTGTTAACGCAGTCGATCAGAGCGTTGTTAGCCGTTAGCCAATTCAACCCCAGTATGATGTCAATACCAATTAATGGTAGACAAATTAAATCTAGTGTGGACTCATGTCCTTTTACAATCAACACACAGTTCAAACATGCCTCAGATACTACAGACTTAACACCAAGCGGTGAATTTACAATCAAATCATATGTCAACCTATGGGTGTTCATCCCTAGCCTTCTAACACAATCACAAGCAATAAAAGAATGGCTAGCACCTGAATCAAATAAGGCTTGCAAAGAATTACCATTCAATGATATTGTACCTTGGATCATGTCGGGAGATTTCCTGGCTTCTTCATGGGTTAAAGCAAAGACTCTTCCATGATTCTGTGGCCTCTTCTCTCCGGTGTTCTGTGGACAGTTAAAGCTAAAGTGTCCCGGCTGGTTACACTTAAAGCAGATCAACTTCCCATCACATCCTGTCCCCGGGTGGCTCTTCCCGCACTTCACACAAGGTCGGGGCACTAGTGGTCTTGGGTTGTTTTTCTTGAAGTGATTGGGCTTCTTGTTCCCACCCTTGTAGCCTGACCAATTCCCCTTCCTCTTTTGATTTCTCATGGGGTTCCCATGGCTATTCCCACTGTGAGTCATCTCCATTCTGCTCGCCTGCAACTCTTTCAGGTTGCACTCAATAATCCTACATTCTTCCTCAGCTTGGTGGAATGTGTGGAATCGCCGGGAGATTAGCCTATCCCTCATCTCAAATTTTAGTCCCCTGATGAGCATGCTTGCCTTCCATTCCTCATCTTCATTCTTCTTTAGGTAGGAGGAGTAGCGGGACAGGTTGATGAATCTTGCTAGATACTTGTCAAAAGATTCTCCCGGTTTCTGTTTGATGGTTATGAACTGGTGCTCCATTTCCACCTGGACTGAGTGAGGAAAGTACTTCTCATTGAACTTCTCTTGAAACAGCTCCCAAGTAATTGGTCTGTATCTGGCACGCAAAGCCTTGGCCACGCTTTTCCACCAGTGGTCTGCATCACCTTCCAACTTATATATGGCTAGTTGTGCCTTTCGTTCTTCAGGGCACTCCATGACCTCAAAGATTTTCTCCAATCTGAATAGCCAATTCTCAGCAGCTTCCGCATTGTGCTCGCCTGTAAATGATGGTGGGTTGTGCTTACAGAACTGAATGGTCCAGAATTGGGACTCCTTGATAGCTTTCTGTCGCTGCGGTTGAACAGGAGGTGGAGTCTCCTCTCGGTTTTCCTCTTCCTCTGTCTCCTCTCTCTGAACTAGCCGCGCTTCTGCAGCTTCAGCACGTTGCCTTTCTTCTTCTCGTTCTGTCCTTAACAGAAAGACCTCTTCCCTGAGTTCTCTCAAGGAATCTCGATGTTCGTTTAGCATCTCATGTACTAGTTGCATAGGGTCTTGGACTTGAGGTCCTTGTTGATTGGGCCTTCCTCTGCCTCGGCCTCTAGCTGGTCCTCGGCCTCGACCTCTATCCCTTCCACGTGTAGGTGGATTTGTTTCTTGTTGGGGCGGCTGCTCAGGAATCGGCTTTCGTCTTGCCCTTGTTTTCATCATGGTAACACCTTTGTACTATACGACAAGAAGATTAGTCGTTAATAATAGAGTCACGATAGTCATTCACATCATTGATATGCATTTTAAAGCATAAATCATACATGTTACTAACGTCTCCAAAATCTGGCCAAAACTTAAAGTACCAGCTATTACAAAATGCCATTCTTTACCATAACTTCCCTAGAACTTTAGGGATAATTGATACAAGCCTACGGTAAATACTAATTTCATTCTCTTCGTTCACCTAAGCCCCATCTACATATGAGCTGCCACATACTCATCCATGTATTCTATGAAGGTCTCAAAGTCAACAAACTTATACTTCCCAAGGATTGCTTCTACCCTATCACACCAGGCCTCGGTTTGGGGAAAATGGAACATGGTTGCTTTTATCCAATCATCAAGGTCATAGTCTACATGGCCGTGCCTTCTCTTGTTGACATAGAGCTTACCGACCTTATCCAGGTATGTTCGATATAGGGTCTCTTGGTCGGTTATGTCCACCCAAGTCTGCATGAAAAGCTCGTTAATATGACCAAATAGACAGGTATCTATTAGGTGCTCAGGTGAAGGTTTACTGGCTTTAGAAGGTTCAGCCTTAGTGTCCTCTTTTGGTGGGTGATCCACAAGTACATCCGCCTTACGCTTCTGGTGTAGTTTTATGGGCTCAGGTACTGGTGGTACTCGCTTCCTAGCGGTTCGTCCTCTCAACTGTCCTCCAAGTGTACGGTAGAATCCGTACTGTACGTTGAGGGGTAACTCTCCCTCATAAACCCTCATCCTGTTTTCAAAACAACTAAGTTTTGTCAAATCCTTTTCTAAAAATTTTGTCCAAAACCTACGCTCTGATACCAAAATTGTAACACCCTTCCTCTTTTATCATTTATATATCGGAGATATCGCGCACAGGCATCGAAAGGTTTTGGACGACTTAAATTGCGGAAAGAAAGTTTCATAAAATAACTTAGTTTGAAAATACGAGGATAAATTTTTCGCGATTTGAATCCATCCCACAGGGGAAAGTTAATACAGTAATCCAAAAATAGACAAATGATAAACGTTAAAGTTCTGACTAACTACTAGCATATTCCAAAAGTTTTCATTTGCTGTATCCCTTACAGCTTCATCTTGCCTCTCGATCCCGAATCACCACCTGTCTCTTTCATGCGGTCTGGAGTTCAAATGAATGAACCCCAGGGGTAACAGTTAATCTCATATACAGGTATGAAATGTAAAATCACAGTATAACACATGTATAAGCATAGAATAATTCACAGTAAACAATCAAACCGTAACCGCAGTTAACGGCCAAGGACCGCAGCCCTTTATGGAACACGCAGCTCCATACTTAGGACACGCAGCCCTATGGGACACGCAGCCCCCAATCCATAGCTAGGATACATACAAGCAAATTATCTAGCAACATGATCAGTCATACATGAGATACATACATACAAGTCTATAAGATAACAGTTACCCACCTCAAGCTTGAGTCAGTCCTTACTTGTCCGTATTTGTTGGGATCAGGAGAGGTGTCAAAGTATGCCTAAAACGTTTATCATTGTCATTAGTCTCTTGTTGCGTCGTTCTTAGAGGTTTAAGAGTGGTTCTTACGTTTGAACTTAACTACAACTTCTCACAATTTCCATTAAACTATGAAAATTCATAATTAATTCTATAGGTCTCCAATTAAGGTGATTCAAATTTCTATTCAAAGTTTTATAAGTATAGTTTAAAAGAAAAATAGACATAAAATCAATTTATGACTGTACAACTCCCAAGAATTTAAAAAAGTAGATGTTACTTAAATCTGAAACATGGTTTTTTCCCTGATTTTCTGAACAAACTTTGAAAACTCATAATTAATTCCACAAAAATCAAAATGAGGTTCTGCAAAATTCTACATAACCCTTGATATGTGTATTCTTTAGGAAAAATAACGGCACAAATTCGAAATCTCTGGATCATTCCCAGTTTTAAGTTTTCTCAATACTATTCAGATTGCAACTCCAGAAAAAGGCTTAACTTCAAAAAAATCGTATCTTCCTGAATATAGATCCAAAGGAGATGTATTACCTATCAAATTAAAGCTCTATTTGTCTACTACAAAACTGGAAAGTATCATAATTTTTAAAAATTGTTTAGTGTTTCCGAATTGCAACGTCATATTACTACTCCTGAAGCAATCCAGAGATTTTCCCAGATTTTGGCTCAACTTCAAAAAATCATAACTCCCATTCTACACATCCGTTTTAGGTGTTCTTTAACTTTTTGGAAAGCTTAAGATGTCTTCTATGTACTGCAAAAATTTCACTTAAAAACTCAGATGTTTGCTATTTCAAAATCAGACACGAAAATCACTGTTCACCAGAGTTGCAGAAAACATTCCAGGTTTTTGACTGAACATTTGGGAAATTATTTCTCTCAATCTACACGTCCGTTTTCTGTGTTCTTTGGCTCGTTTTAAAGCTTAAGATGTCCTCTATCTTCCATAAAATTTTCATGCAAAAACTCAAACGTTTTCTACAGAAACAAATGCATGCAATATTCTCTGTTTTCAGTCTGGAAAACAGAGGTGCTTCTTGTGTAGTGGCTACGTTTTCATATCAGCAAGTTTGCATGAGTGCATATATATGTATAATATTTATAAATGGTATAGTAACTCATAACTGAATGGGATTATAGTCACTGTCTCCACGGTTTCATACTCAAACTCATGCTGGAACGTATAGCGAACTAAGGAAAAAGCTAGGCTCGGTAGTTACCTCAGTTGCTGATTTTGATGATGATGGTCCAGCTGAAATCTACCACTCCCGATGTGGCAACGCTAAGCAGGGGAAAAGAAAGAAAATTGCAGCAGTCTACTCCCTCACTGTCTATCAAACTCTCACCTTCTATCTCAATCTCACTCTCGGTTTGATGAGGAAATGCTAAGGGTAAAACAAAGTGATGGACATGGTTTAATAAGAAATTGTGGACTTGGACCGAGGAGAAAGAAACGGTGGTTGTCGCTGGTTTGGAGCTCGAGGAGTATGGCGCATCTGTGCTTGCGTGAAACACTCCCTGTTTTCTGCGTGTTCCTTGCTGATACGTGTAGTGAGGAATAAAAGAGAAAATTAATTGGTTTAGTAAAAGGTAATGAGTTGCTGCACATTTTAATGAGTTGGGCTGAAGCAATGAAAATGGACCTAAGTTTAGTTAAAAACCAACTCAAGCCCAATCTTCATTCACAAGGGAAAATTGCAGTGGAGGATTTGGTGATGTTATTCTTGGGCTGGAGAAAATTGATCAACATAGGAACATGGATATGTGAATACATATTCCACATAAATATATCCCCACGTGTGTGTGTTCATTTGTATATATTTGTCACATGTTGAGCTTTTATCAACATTTTACCTTTTGCAATTTTTTTTTTCAAAAATAAATCAAGCACAAATAAACTTAAATTTCAAATAATTATTTTAAATCAAAATTTCATAAATACCTTTCATATATTATTCCTAATTTAGAAATTCCAAAATTTGGGATGTTACAGTCTCCTCTTCTCCATCACTGTCTTCGCCATCCATTCCCTTCTCCCTCTTCGTGCTGCGAGAGAGACGATAGGATGCTGCTGTACAACCCATCCTTTGTCTCTTCAATCCCAGCCTTCCTCCATCGACTCCTCTCCCAAGGATACTTTTCAGTTTTCATCTGGGAAGAAAGCCTAGGTTTGCAAATTGGTTGATAAAGAAGGTATGGGAAAACGCAACATTGTCAAAATTATAAGACTATAGTTGTTCGTTTGATATTATCAACTTTGCTCATATTATTAATAACTGCGGTGACAGAAATAATAGCTGGCTTTCTATGAAGTTGATCTTCTGCTTTTCTTTAGGAAGTTAAAACTTGAAGACTCATTCTTCACGCCTTGAAAAATTAAAAATTAGAAGTTTTTCATAATCTTTTTTTACCTTCCTAGTTTATTTCTTAAACATTTTGCTTTTCCCTTTGAACGAGACTGGGTTGACGCACACAAGGGCAACGAGTGCGTCGAGCTTTTCGTGTCTCTTCGATTATTTAACAGATGATGATTCCTTTATCTAGGAAGCAACAATTCGGTTTAACATTCATCAATTACTCTTCGGTCCATAGTTTTGCTCTTTTTGTTATTTTATTTCGTGATTAATTTAAGCGTTGCTACTTGCTAAAACCTCCAGAAATGGAGCTCTATAAATAATCATCGGAGTGTGGAGAGATTCCAGTTCACAATGGAGCAATATGAAATTCTAGAACAGATTGGTAAAGGTTCCTTTGGTTCTGCCCTGCTTGGGAGGCACAAGCACGAAAGGTAAAAGTGAGAATGATTCCAAACTCTGTTCAAACCTAGTGTTACATAATCGTTTACAGGTTAAATTGTTAAGTAATGTATAAGAAGTTATGTATTTTGGCATTTACCAAATGTAACTTTATTTATTTCGTTGTCTCCATCTAATAAGGGATGTCCTCAGGAAGATCCGCCTTGCCCGTCAAACAGATAGAACCCGTAGCCATTATAGACAAGAGGCGTCATGGACACAACTTAGCTGAGGTAATAACCTGAAAAATCTGTGGGTTCTAGCCTCTAACATGGTGTTTTTTTTTTCTTTTGACAATTTCTAGAGACATATTGAAACTTAGCAGTTAGATATGTAGGCATACATGTATTAACTGTGTTCTGTTGGAGAATGATTACAGGGCCCTCTTTCATGTTAAAAGATGCTATCAATCTTTAAAACTTGTTTTCTTAATTAATCTTTCATTTTGCATGTTATTATTTTTCTTATGCTTTGACACGCAGGTAATGAATCTGATTGGTGATGTACTTGTGTTAGATTTTATTGAAAAAGTATATATATTCATTATGATGTGTGTTAAGTGCATCGGTAATTCTTGTCTTATAGAAAATATGCTAGAGTTCCTCTCTGAATGTGCTTATATATTTCTTGAGGAAATTTAAAATATTATCATGGACTAATTCAAATTTAACATTTGTTTTATATTTGATGATAGTTGTTGGAAATGAAAGAGTTCAGAGTGTAAAAACACTACAACACCTTTTCCCTCAAATGTTGATTTTACGTATGATGTTTACTTTCTTCAACTTTTATTATCCTATTTCCATTAGTCATTCCTCTCGTTCTTGTTTATGGTTAGAGGAACATTACAAAGACCTAAAAGCGAAGCCATTTTTCCCTAAGCTAGTAGACTATATCACTTCAGGTCCTGTTGTGTGTATGGTATAGAATATAAGCCTCCCGTATCCATCTTTTATCTATATATTTTGATATTTACCTGTTGAAGGTAATTATCTAGTTTTGCTATAATGCTATTTTTGCAAGGCTTGGGAGGGTGTCGGAGTTGTGGCCTCGGCATAGAAGCGTATAGGGTCTACAGATCCTCTTCAAGCTGAACTAGCTAGGCACAATAAGAGGGGATCTTGCTGTTCAGACAGGAAGGTAAAACCTTTATTGCTTTTTCTTCTGACTGGTAACTTTTACGTGTCACCACTTTGTCAAAGATAAGTTGTAAGGAATGCAAATTACTTTGCAACTAGACTTATTTTTCTGTGCATCGTATGAACTAGTTAATGTCTTGTGATGAACTTATTGCAGGAATATTATACATGGTAGCGACATCCTTGAGGAGGGGCAGGTAAGCTGGGCGAGCATTTTCGGTATCCTTTGTTGGAAGCTCTGGGATTCACGAAATAAGGCAGTATTTCAAAACTCCAACATTTAGAGCCATGCCTTAGCTAGGGAGGTGCAATTGCTTGGCGAGTTCAATGCCCAAACTGCGATCATGACTCAGGAGGGACATGGAAGGACGCAGAGGACCTATCGAATAGTACAATGGATCAAACTACCATCTATGACAGTTGCTTTAAATTGTGAAGGGCAGGAGCTTCTTGTGGACTAGTGGGGGCCATGGCCCCCTAAAAAAAATGAAAATTCATAAATATTTAATGTAAGTTAGATTATTTTTATACCTTTGACCCAAAAATTTATACATTTAGCCCCCCAAATATTTTTTTCTTTTTAATTAGTTCATGCGTATATATTCCCCCCCCCCCCCCAAAAAAAAAAATTTATCTCAAGCTCCGTCCCTGGTGATGGGGCTAAGAAGAGGGATTCCATGTGCATGGGGCTAAGAAGAGGGATTCCATGTGCGCAGGAGCTGGTAGCCTACTTTGGGACCCCTTAGGACAATGGTTAGGTAGGTGCTGTTGCAACATTGGCAAGTGCACGTCTCTCCAAGCTGAACTATGGGCCCTGATGGATGGGCTGGAGTTTGCATGGACGTCCGGTTTCAAGGAGGTTCTAGTGCAGGTTGATTGCTTGGTAGCGGTGGGATTGGTAAGGAGTACAACCGAAAGTTCTAATGGCAGCCCAAGTCTTGTAAGGCAAATTCAAAGCCTTATGTCGAGGGAGTGGCGTGTTTCAGTTAGCTAGCCATGTCTATCGAGAGGGGAATTGGTGTGCTGACTTCCTTGTCTCCTATGCATCGACGTTGAGTATCAGGCTTCATACGTTGAGCCTGCCACTTGAGGGTATGCATGGCCTTCTTCGCGAGGATGCAGAGGGATTGGGAAGAGCAAGGGCTTGCTCTAGTGGTAGCTGATCGATGTTGATCAGTTCCTTGAGAACGAAGGGGGGGAAAAAAAAAAGCAACAAATGAATGTCATACTTATCTCTCAAGATTTCAATGTTTTTGCTCTTGACATTTTTGGATTCGGCTTACCTCCTCTGCTCTAACCATCCTCTGTCGTCCTCTACTTCTAAACGCTGTCGTTTTTTGACATAAAACACACACACACCTGGTCCTTTAAAAAAAAAAAAATCAAGACACTAACAGGTAGTAAAAAGATAATTCAGGATACTGAATGGTACCAAAAAAAATTCTTCATCATCTTGAAAAATTATTTAAGTATCTTGAAAAAATATTTCAATGTACTTACTGGTACTAAAAAGATACTGATTGGTACTGAAAAAATAATTTTTGATCTTAAAAAATTATTTTAGGATCTTGAAAAAATATTTTAGATACTGAATGCTACTAAAAATATAGTTTAGAATATTTTTTTAAAGATCCTAAAATAATTTTTTAAGATCATGAATTATTTTTTTAGTACCTGTCAGTACCTTTTTAATACCAGTCAGTACCCTAAAATATTTTTTTAAGATCCTGAAATATTTTTTGAAGATGCTGAAATAATTTTTTAGATGATGAAGAATTTTTTTGGTACCATTTAGTATCCTGAATTATCTTTTTACTACCTGCCAGTGTCCTGATTTTTTTTTTTTTTTAAGGACCAGGTGTGTGTGTTTTATGTCAAAAAACAACAACGTTTAGAAGCAGAGGACGGCAGAGGATGGTTAGAGCAGAGGAGGTAAGCCGAATCCGACATTTTTATGGGGTTCACATCATTCTTTTAAAAATGAGAGGTTAATAATGAATACAAATGGACGGAGAATGACATAACACGTAGCTGTGATTGAGGAAGACATGTGATGTGTGTAGGATGTGTATCAATTTATATTTATTTTTTTATGAAATATGCTTGTTCCTTAATTCTCGGAAAATAATTAAATTAATAAATTCTGATTTAATTCCTTGGCTTTTTGACCAGAATAATCATTTTTTCAAAAAAATTTACCAGATTGATGCACTGTTCAAACTATTAAGCAAACTAATGCTTACGTCATCGATGGCGTGGCGAAGGGTTGCGGATGTGGGCTGTGGCACAAGGGGGAAAAATGCCAGCAGTGCAAGGAGGCTGGTCCATGTGGTTGAAGGCGCTTACAAGTGGCACGCCTCCTTGGTGACGTGAACACCTGTCACGACACCAGGGAGGCCTGACTGACGTTCACGCCATCAACAGCGTGACAGTCCTCCACGCCTCACCTGTCAACCTGACATGGCGTGGAGAATCCCCTGCTACCCCCTCTGACCCGACAGGACCCCCCCCCCCCCACACCCCACACGCAACCTCCCTCTTTCCTTCTTTTTTCCCTATAATATATCTTCATCAACCTCTCTGCTTCCCTCATCCGCACACCCCTCTCCCTCATTCTCTCTTTTCTTCTTTCTTCATCTCCCATTCACTCTCCCGTTTTTTCATTCTCTCCTTCCCTCATCCGCACTCCTTCCCAATGTCCTCTTCCTTCCTTATTTTTCACACTCACCCACTTTCACTCCTTCCCTCTCTCCCTGAAAACTCTATCTTTTTCATTCTTTTTCACTCCTTCCCTTTTCACATTCACGCACACCCTTTTCACATTCACGTATACATACACCTCCTCAACCATTCAATCTCCATTTCATCATTCAAAACACTGAGAGTAAGAACTACATAAGAGGAAGAAGAAGAAGGAGACTAAAATTGTTTGTCACACTAACATATCGTTTGCACACAGGTAAAAGTTAATATTTTTGTTATGTTTATTGTTTAATAATGGGAATAAATTTTTAATTATATACATGCAATTTATTATAGATGCTTAAATAAATGTATAACAGTAGGATAAATGCTTAACATTTAATTTTGTTGTTATTTTTATTGTTTAATAATAGGATTTAACTTTTAATTATATACATGAAATTTATTATTGATGCTTAATAAATGTAAAAAAGTAGGATAGATGCTTAATATCTAATTTTTTTTGTTATGTTTATTGTTTAATAATAGGATTTAACTTTGAATTATATACATGCAATTTATTATTGATTCTTAAAAAATGTATAAAAATAGGATAGATGCTTAAAATTTAATTTTGTTGTTATGTTTATTGCTTAATAATAGGATTTAACTTTTAATCATATACATGCAATTTATTATAGATTCTTAAAAAATGTATAAAAATATGACTCCACGCTTAACATTTAATTTTGTTGTTATGTTTATTGCTTAATAATAGGATTTAACTTTTAATCATATACATGCAATTTATTATAGATTCTTAAAAAATGTATAAAAATATGACTCCACGCTTAACATTTAATTTTGTTATGTTTATTGTTTAATAATAGGATTTAACGTTTAATCATATACAAAATAAATATTTTAATTAACCAATAATAAATTTAAAAAATTGTAATTCCATAAATGATTGATTTGAATTATTATTTTCTCTTTTTATTATTTATAATTATTAATAATTTGTATGTGATTAAGCATCTATCGTCACTAATTAAAATATTTACAATAGAAGAATAATAATGGGTAAATTAATTAGTTAGTCAATTCATTATTTAATTTTTATGTTAATTATAAACCTTAAGATGGATGACTAATTATTTTATATTTTGTAAAATAATAATTTCATAGATAAGATGTAAAATATTATAATTACCTAAATTATATTGTTATTTATAGTATCCGACGAAAAATAAGATAAGCTTAAATGAAGAATAATAATTACTCAAATAATTGTTTCACTAATTAATTATTTATACAATAATAAGTAGTGACTTAATTATGTTTTGTCGTATTGTAAATTTTTGTTAGTGAGATGGATGACCAACGTGCGCTTAGTATTGAGCCCGGCCCCAAAAAGTGGGGAGTTGTAAATGAAGAGGTGCAACTGACACACCGATCACAAGTGGTGTGGAATACCGGAGACTGGAATGTGTTGAGGGTGAGGCGAGCCTCACAGGGGTCTGCTGCAGATCTCCAAGACCCAGATCTCATCTCAATACAGTTGCAGGACCACCTTATGCGTGCAGGTTTCTGGCATGTGACTCGCATGAAGAAACCCCCAGTATGTTTTAAAATTCTTTATGTAATTAATTATATAAATTTAGTTGTGATTACATGAGACGGATAATAAAAGACCTTGACATATTTGTTATTTACTTTTATGTTGGTGTAGATTGACAAATACCTTATTTCTGCTTTGGTTGAGAGGTGGAGGCCAGAGACTCACACCTTCCATATGCCGGTTGGTGAGATGACTATTACTCTACAGGATGTAGAGGGCATTTTAGGTCTGTCCACTGAGGGTCGAGTAGTTTCCGATCGAACGCATGGCAACTGGGCAGCAATTATGCGACAATACATGGGTGTGACTCCACTCCCATCCGAATTGATTGGTGGAAACGTCAAGATGGGCTGGTTTGACCGTCATTGGGGACACTGGGAGGAGCACTCAGAGTCGGTTGAGGGTCAACTTTTGTACACACGTGCTTACCTCATGCGCTTATTCGGTGGATTTTTATTGTGTGATAGGTCCAGCCATGAGGTCCCTTGCCGATATATACAATTACTGGGTGGTGACCTCTCGGAGACTGATACATACAGTTGGGGGTCAGCTGTACTTGCCACACTGTTTTGCGAGCTATGTCAGGCCACGTCAGCTTCAGCTAAAGACATGGGAGGTTGTTTGTTGTTACTGCAGATATGGGCGTGGTCCAGATTTCCTGCCATAGCACCTGACATTCCACCACCCATTGACGCAGGCGATCATTACGGACGCAGGTATGCAAGCAATATGATATAATAAATTATTTGAACTGCTTTGAGTAGCTGAGCGATTATGTTCTCATTTGACTTGGTCACTTCACTAATGTTATTGAGTTACGTATTGCAGGTTCAACAATGTGGAGCTACGGTTATTGCGACGTCATCTAAAGACATATCGGATAGAGCTTAACCAGATGGGTTGAAACGATGTATGTATAATAAATTTGAGATTATGGAACTAAAAGTGTAAACTAATTCGCATTTGTTTACATGTACAGGTGAAGTGGGAGCCATATAGGGACACCGAATATGACTTTATGGGTGTAGAGGATGAAATGCAGGACAAGTGGAGGGCAGTGACACCCATACTTTGTTTTCACATTGTCGAGATGCACCAACCAGATCGATGCATGCGGCAATTTGGTATGCAGCAACACATCCCTGTACCTGCTGCACAGCTTCAGGGTGCACATGACCTGACCTTACGTGGTAGGATTGCTGAAGATTGGGAGGCCAAGATGGATGAATTTATTCAGCTGTGGAACACGCGACATTTGAGGATTGAGACTACAGATCTTGATGAGGGGCCGATTTCCCCAAACTCCGAGTTCATGACTTGGTACTTCACACACACCAGACGGTATATGACGAGGCAAGTCGACAGGATAGGGCATGTGGTACATACCGATATTGCTTCCACTTTGCACCGTACATATTTCATTTTATCATCCATAACCTAATAAAATGTTTTTTTTTTAATTTCACGTGGTAAATGCAGATAGATGGTGTAGAGTGGATTTGGTGGATGAATTCTCCACAATTTGATGCTCAATTCAGCAAGCCGCAAGTTCAGGAGCTTTGTGACCAGCTACTGAGAGCACTTAGAGAGTTTGGTCGAGTTGCGAAGCCTGGTCCTAGCGCACCAATTGGACTCTTAGTCAGTATACCGGACCCTGCGCTGGAGGTGCCGCCCCGTGTGAAGGAAGGACGGGGATTAGGTCATCGATGACCACAACACGAGATGGAGGCATATCAGATACCCTGGCCTGGTCCACGTGGTGGAGGTGTATATCGACCACTCATGTGGCCTACACACACTTATACTGAGGTTCCGTGGTACCCAGAGGATGTGACAGCAACAGTGTCTTCCGAGATGCCACCACCGGTCCGTCCCGAGATACATGTTCCAATAACATCCGAAAAAAGCTTTCCGGATCGGGCATCTTGTTGTGCTTTGGTCCCTCGTTTGACCCAATAGCGAACCAGTCGACTATACGTGCATTTGACCAACGATGTGATAGGCATGTTGCGCACTCCTCTGAAAACCTTATTGATTGACTCGGACAAGTTGGTTGTCATATGACCATATCTTCGTCCATCCTCATCGTAACTCCGACACCACTGCTCTTTTGGAATTCGTTCAATCCATGCAACCACTTCATTACTGTAACTACAGAACTCGGCATACAATGCATTGAAGTGAATTTTGTTTGGCACATATCCTGTAAAAACGCGGGAAAAAAAAAACACAACGGTGTAAGGTAACGAAAAGAATGAATGTAACTCAAAATCACTTCAGTTGGAGAATATTACCTAATCTCATTAATTTTTTCTTCAATGCTTGGTCCTTGAAGCGGGTATTAAAATTACTCGCAACATGACGAATGCAAAACACATGGTACGCATTAGGAGGCTGCCAACCAAGCATCTCATTGCCGACTGCTGATATTATGCTTGTGTGACGATCAGAAATAAGACACAGACCAACTGTATTTGTAACATACAGTCGTATGGAAGCCAAAAAATACTCCCATGCTTCCTTCATTTCACCTTCAACAATTGCAAATGTAATAGGCAGGATCTCATTATTTCCATCTTGGGCGGTGGCAATCAACAATGTCCCCTTGTACTTACCGTATAAATGTGTGCCGTCCACTTGTATCACTAGTTTGCACCATTGGAACGCTGCACGACATTGACTGAAGGTCCAAAATGTACGTTGAAAAACCCGAACATCATTAACAACCTGTCGATTAACAATATACGCTTCATGTTGAATATGATAAATAGATCCCGGGGAAAATTTCAACATGTACTCGAACCATCTTGGCAGGACCGCATATGACTCCTCCCAGTCACCGTAAATCTTAGCTACTGCTTTTTGTTTTACCTTCCATGCCTTCCTGTATGATACATGATAACCAAATATTCCAGTAACCCTTTCTTGTATCAAGATCACTGGTACTGAAGGTGTATCCTTGACCATGTCTGCAAAACAATTCATAAACACAAAAGTGTACACTAGGAATGTTATTTATGTTCACTCACAAACACAAAAAAATTCACAATTTATCAAATAGTATTGTGCATCATACCTATTATGAGCTGAGAAATAGTTTCAGAATCAAGTTGTCTGTGGTCTTGGGATAGATTTTGGTTCACACAACTATGATTTCCCACCCATTTGGTTACCACCCAGGCGTTGCTATACTTCGGTTTAATTGTTCGTACCCTCCAATCGCAACCTTGTTTTTTATTCTGACATTTCATTGAGTACTTGGATGTAGTGCTCTCAACCACTTGAGCTTCATCATGTTGCTTCATGCAAAAAATGTGTTATTGCGGCTTTCAAATCATTCTTGGACTCGAACTCTTGTTTCAAATATAATTCATCTCCTCTTGCCCACGGACCCCGGCCCAAGCCTTCCACATCAAGTATATCCTCATGCGGGTAATCTTCGTTTACAGCCTCATAATGTGGAATGTCATTCCAAAACGGTGTAATATCTACATGTTCAAACATAAGTCAATTTTTTGCGAAAATATGGTAACCAGTAAAAAATAAATTATATAATAATTACATCGATGTTCATCATCTGCATCACTATCATTTTGATCATGGTCATTTTCCAACAAAATGTCTTCATCTTCTTCCACTGGTTCCTCCTCCTGATTGTCAAGTTCATCTACCATATAGTCGTCGTTTTCTTCTCCCATTGAGACGGTTGATTGTCTTGGCTGATGAGAACTACTAGCCATATTCTGTGACTGACGGAGTTCATGCGTCAGTATTGGTACGGCCCCCTCTAACGTCTCAATATCCACATATAACTCAGCGATTTGGGACGTACGGTTTTCGTTGAATGTTTGAATAAAAAAATCCACATCCTCATTATCGGAAATCTCAAGACCCACATATTTCCGGTTTCCACAAGGCAGTCTACCCATCACTGAAGATATTATCTGATTTTGTTACAGCTTTAACTTTCGCCGGATCTTTGCGTGTAAATCTTCAGCGGACATGCCTCAAAAAATAAACATTCTTCTTTTTTCACCATTAAAGCTTAGTCCGCTTGGACCTATATTTTTAGAACCATTAAAATATACAAAAGACCGAATATCACTCATTTTTCCTTATGTAATATTATGAAAAAGAAGATTAAACTACAAATAAAACAAAAATAATAAGAACACAAATTGTAATTGAACAAAAGAAGAAACACGGTATAAATGGAACTAAACAAAACAAAAAAACGATTCAAGAAATATAATGAAGGAGATGGGGAGTTTGCAGATTGATGAAGGAAGAGGGGAAGAAAGAATCACGGATATGAGAGATGAAGGCAAAGAGTGAAGTGAAGTTACGGGTGTGATGGGGGAAGGCAAACAATGAATTATATAAGGTGTATTTTGGGGGTGAAATAAACGTGTCTGAAAAGGAAAGTGAAGAAGAAAAAAAAATAAAACAGCAGAGTTCACAGGATGGGGAGGCTTCACGCGAGGGAATCTCTGGCTGGAATCTCTGACACGTGGCGGCGTGAGGACCAGCCACGCCATCAGAGGCGTGGGCAAGGCTCACGCCACTAGCCAGCTGGTGGCGTGTGGGGCCCTCACGCTACTAATGGCGTGGGGGACCCACGCCCCACTAGGTGGGCCAGCAATGTGTGGCGCGAGGCCCACCTGTGGAACTGATTACGCAAGCCTGTCACATGTGTCCAACAGCATTACTTTGGTAAATTCTTTTGGATCTGCATTAATCTGATAAATTTTTTAAAAAATGTTATTATGTTGGTGCTTTTGCCTTAATTCCTTTTTACTAGGTTTCCTATTTTTGTAATACCCCAAAAATTATAATTTCTCATAACTACAATATTTTGATAAATGACACCTATTTAAACTAGGTGAATATGTGGTCTCAAATTATGAGGTATGATTTCTAGGAAATCCTTATATAGGATTAAGATTGAATTTTTGTAGGGATCATAAGATATCATAAAAATACAAACAATTACCAAATTAAATTAGGGTTCTTGTATGATCAAGAATAACAAGAAAGAGTTATGAAAATACATAAAGAAAATTGGAGGAATGGAATATCCTAAAATTCATATTCATTAAAAATAGTATATTTTGGCAAATGATACCTATTAAAAATAGGAGAATATGTTGGGCAAATTTTCTCTAGAATTTAAATAGGGTAAAACCCAATTTTAAAAATTACATGAAGGATCATAAAACATTATAAAATGCCCTAAAGTCTCTAAAACTAAGAGTAATCCTGATTTAATCATAAGAGAAATTACTAACAACTAAGGGACATTATTTTTTCTTTAAACTAGACATCCTAAGGATTCTGAGGAATTTTACGGATCCTCGTTTCGATTTTTCTAGAATTAGTTATGATTTTTCAAAGTTAGGCGAAATTCTGCCCAGATTTTGCACCAGCGTTTTTTTAAAGAATTAAAGGTGATAAGTTGAGAAATAATCCAACCAAGGGTAAAAAGGGTCATTAGTGACTAGGATACCTTCTAGAATATTATTTTTGATTTAATAAATACCATATTACCATTATAGGGTAAACGTGATCACCGACCGAACGACAGCGTACCGATATCATCAACGAAGGTACGGACGCGTACTGTAACACTAACTCTGATGCTTATTGTACACTTGTATGTGGTAGATATGCTCATAGACTGTGACTCTGCTTTAAAAATTATTTGAGTAAATATATACAGCTATATACGGGTTACAGTCTTGGTAATGTCGTTTGAGTTTTCCTAGCGCGCTGAGGACACGATAGGCCATCGTGTCACTGGTGAAGAGTGCAGACTGGTTTGATATGAATATATGATGAGAATAGAATAATATAAATATATGATGGTTATGTTTTTATCTTTGAGGAATGAATATTGAATATAAAGATTGTTGTTTTTATCATGAATATCTGTCATACATATATAACTGTACATAAGCATGAGGTTAACCGTTACCTGAGGTTCAATGGGAATTGAACCTCAGCTCATAGTCTCAGATACTGGTGGAATCGGGACAAGAACAAGGACGAATAGCACACGAGAGGACACGGGCAGTGAAGTAATGAGGGGTCGTTGTAATCGTAAATATTCAGGGATTTGTACCACTGTAATAGCAAACAAACTCAACAACAGGGAATGTATATCAGTTACTCGCTCTTTCAAAAATTATTCTGATGCTCTACTCAGATTGAGATATTGTTTTAAAAAGAAAATATTTTCTGATACCACTCTGATTAATTTCTTCGAAGCTCTGATAATCCCATTGAGAACCACATTTAAAAAGGCGGGATGTTACAATTTTCCTAAGACCATTCTCTTCGGAAGAGGAACCTAGCTCTCCTTTAATTTTCACTTCTCACTTCTTCCTTCTTCTTCCTTTTATAATTATAAATTTGGGTTTTTATAAGAATTTTTTTTTATAATTTTTTTTTTTAAATTTAAGCACTTCATTTAGAAACCCACTTGCAATTTATATTTATTTTTAACTTTTATCCAAAATTATCCCATTTTATACAACATATATATATATATATATATATATATATATGATTCATGCCTTTTCAGTCATTTTCCATCTCATCTATCTTTTTAAAAGCTATGCCAAACAAGTGTCTATCAAGAAAAAAAGCTCCTTCTGCCACCGTTATCTCAAACATAAATCACATCATAAAAAGTCCATCAGAAAAAAAGTCCAACAAGAAAAGCACAACAGGAAAAAAAAAAACCCCCACTTTTTTCGCCGCTATCCAAACGGGCGCTTAATATGATGTTCACATCATTTCTTATATGTTTATTACATATGACTTCATTTTAATTACTATCTGAATCACATGTGCTTATATTTTAAACTTCATCTCAATTAATTGCTCATTTTTATATCTGCAACAGAGTTGACAAGATGGTGGAATTGACCCAAAAGTTAACTGCCAAAATATCATTTATTCTTTATAATAAAAAATGCGATAACTACTCCCTGTATTTTAATTATTTAAGCACTATTTTGTGGTTAAATTAGGAGTTTATCTACTTCCTGGGGCTTACGTTTGCTCATTTTGGTGTTATTTTTTTGTTTAATCTTTTCCCTTTCTTGTAAATAAATCTATCTATCTTCATTGTGGTGTTTTTAATTAGCATTACAAGTTTGTATCTATTTTTTCAAATTCTGACGTGATTATGATAATGTATTATACTCTAATGTATCTTTTTTTTTTTTCAAATTCTGACGTAATTATGATAATGTATTATACTCTTCTTTGCAGTATATATATTTATAAATAGTATAGACTTTAAACATATGTTTGTCTCTTCAACGCTCGCAAAAAATACCACAAAGATGGAGAGCAAAAGAAGCAACCAATCTCATGAAGAATTCCCAATGAATGGCGGCCAAGGAGAATATAGTTATGCTCAAAATTCTAACCATCAGGTTCTTCAATCTCACCACTTAATTTTCCCCCGCTTCTTCTTTTATTTCTATATTTTTTTTATTTTAAGTAAGCTGATAATTTTATTAAAATTTTCAACCTAATTCTTTCTCCCCAACAAGTTGAAAGGTAAAACGTTGGTCTATTATTCAAACTTTTAATCTTAAGTTGTTTTCTAAAATAATAAATTTGCTTGTTTTCAATATAAAACATGAACTTTTAATGTGTTTGCGTGTGTGCGCACATATATTTCTCCTTTAATTTAAAAGTTTTTCAAATTATAATTAAAAAATTAGTTTTTACCAACTCAGATTGACGTAATAAGTGGCATGGGCTTTTATCCCTGTACATATATATATTACTTTCATGTGAAGTTTGATGTTGAATCTTTAATTTGTATGCAGCGATTGACAGCAGATGTTACCAAACACATTATAAGAGAAGCGATTGTTGAGATGCTTGATCTTGAAACACTTCTACATGATTCCTCTAATGTTATCCGCATTGCAGATTTGGGATGTTCTGTTGGACCTAACACCTTCAGTGTTCAGAACTTTATAGACACAGTGAACCTCAAATCTCAATCTCAAGGACATGATCTTCACTCACTTGAATTTCAAGTGTATTTCAATGATCATGTCGGTAATGATTTTAATACACTCTTCAAGTCCCTCCCTGAGGACAAACAGTACTATGCAGCAGCCGTGCCCGGTTCTTTTCATGGAAGATTGTTTCCAGAATCAAGCATTCATGTTTTTAACTCAACTTATGCTCTTCATTGGCTCTCAAGGGTACCTAGAGAGATAGTTGACAAGAACTCTCCTGCTTATAATAAAGGCAAAATTTTCTATATAGATGAAGACAAGGAAGTTACAAAGGCATATTCTGCACAATTTAAAAGAGACTTTGAAAGCTTCCTAAATTCAAGAGCCTTAGAAATTGTTCCTGGAGGTATCATGAGTCTCACCTTTTTATGCGTCCCACCTGACACCAAGAACGGATTTAAAGTTCTACTAAATATCATGGGAGATGTTCTTGTTGAGATGGCCAATAAGGTAATACTCCCTCTCTCCCTTAGTATAAGTTTCAAATTTGTAATTAGGTGTATTTCAATTTAAAAGTTTCATTTTTGTTTGTATAAACACTTATTGCATTTTTTTATATTCATAATTTTCTTTAAACTAATTTGTTAAGCTAATATTATACAACATATACTATGATTAGGCAATTTTTTTGGTTTACTTAATTACTCTAAAAAAAATCAATTGACTCCTATATTAAGGATGCGAGGTAGTATTAGAGAAATAGAAGTAAAGTATTATCTCTATATATATGACCTCACAATTCTTGTAATTCACTTAATTTATTATTATTCTAGAGTTTATATAAATATTTGATTTTATAATCAACATATTTTGCGAATGAAGGGCTTGGTAAGCCATGAACTGGTTGATTCATTCAACATACTATCTACACACCAGCATCAAAAGAGGTAATAGGATTGATTGAGAAGAATGGGAAGTTCGAAATTGAGAAGTCAGAATTCTTGTATCGCTTAATCAACACGAAGCTACTAACAGACGCTGAAAAGGCTTGTATGCACCTAAGGGCGGGGTTGGAAGGGGTTTTCAAGGAGCATTTTGAAGAAGGGATTGTGGATGAGTTTTTTATTCTATATAAGAAGCAATTGGCAGAACAGTTCACCACCTTATTTCCAGTTTCAGATCAAACTTGCAAGGATTTGGGAGGATTATTTGTCATGAAGCGCACTCTTGTTTAAGAACTGTGAACGGAACAACGTGATTATTCAATAATAAGAGTTTGTGTTGTACCATATACAAGAACAAGAAGAAGAACCAGCTGTGCGTGTTTGGTTGTGACTTTTCTACTTATCATATTCTATAGGTAAGTAATAGTATTTTTTTCTGGGTCGTCTTGATCCTAGAAGGTATTAAGGTGCTTTTTGTGCGTGTCTGGGTATGACTTTTCTACTCATCATATTCTATAGATAAGTAGTGGTGTTTTTTTCTGGGCCGTCTTGATCCTTGAATGCATTATGGTCCTATAATTTGTAGAAGTTTATGGAGTAGGAGTATTATTTTTCTTATATTTGAATAAAACGAATATGTGAATAATAAGTGAAATTTGATAAATAAGAAGATTTTATTTAAAATAAATTGTTTTCTGAATGAGAAATGAGAGAATTCATATTTTTCTTTCTTCCATTATGGCCATACCCAAATTTGTTTGATATATTTCATATGCTTATCAATTTTTTCCTAAATTAACATATTGATATTCTCTTAACAATATTAAGTAGTAGAGGAAGTGAGTGAATTGAGGAAGATAGTTAGAATGTTTTAGAAGAAATATGTCATATGAATTAACATCTTTAATCTACTCAAATTCGTTAATTAAATTTTACATTTAGGTTCACAAGAGTACCAAATAAAGTAACAAAGTCAATATTGTCTTTTCATTGAGAAAATTCTTCCCACTAATGAAGTTGATTTCTTCCCAATAACTTTCCGTTTAATGGGTCAACTAGGACAAATGTATAAAATAACAGCGACAATGATATATTAAAACGACACGCCAAAAAAAAAAAAACAAAACAAGAGGAAGAAGAAGAATATCAAAATGACATGAAGGAAACGAACAAAAGGGCTGAAAATGAAATGGAACCAAACGAGGATCACAAATTCACGACGAAGTGTTGAAATAATATTTATTATTTGTTATGAAAATAAAAATAATATTTGTATAATGGTTGGTGGGATTGTTGAATTTTGTAATATGCTGGCTTAGCTCATCAATAAGGATTCAATTTCTTTCCAAACTTGCAATTATTTGAGAAGGAAGAGGATACGTCTAAATTTTATTAATAATCCTCGCTTAATTAAAAGATAAAGGAATACATTAATACAAATGGTTTGATTAATGACACAAAAACCAAACAAAACCAAATCACACAATAAGAAATAGGACCCATCACCTATATACCTAAACATATAACCTCTAGCCAAGAATCTTTATCTCATACTTGATCCAAAAGTGCCAGGTTAAGTATCTGAAATTTTTTAATAATTATTTATTTAATAGGTGCAGTATGTAAAATTAAAATAATCTTGTAACATTCATTTTTCTGGAAAAAAATAGATATTACAATGAAAAATTACATATTAAAATTAAAATATGTATCAACTAAATTTAATTTGAATAGTCTAGATTTCATGGCAATAAGCAACAAATGCATGTTATACTTATCTCTCAAAATTTCAATGTTTTTTCTCATGACATTTTTATGGGGTTCACATCATTGTTTTAACCAATTAATACGATGTTCACATCATATTTCTTATATGTTTATTACATATGACTTCATTTTTACCACCTGAATCACATGTGCTTATATTTTAAACTTCATGTCAATTAATTGCTCATTTTTATATCTGCAACAGAGTTGACAAGATCGTGGAATTGACCCAAAACGTTAACTGCCAAAGTATCGTTCATTCGTTAAAATAAAAAATGTGATAACTCCCTGTATTTTAGTTATTTAAGCACTCTTTTGTGGTGTTAAATTAGGAATCTACCTACTTCCTCGGGCTTACTTTTACGAATTTTGGTGTTATTTTTTGTTTAATCTTGCCCCTTAATTGTAAATAAATGTATCTATCTTTGTCGTGTTGTTTTTAATTAGTATTACAAGTATATATCTATTTTCCCAAATTCTGACGTAATTATGATAATGTATTATACTCTTGTTTGCAGTATATATATTTAGAAATGGTATAGACTTTAAACATATGTGTGTCTCTTCAACGCTCACAAAAAATACCACAAAGATGGAGAGCAAAAGAAGCAACCAATCTCATGAAGAATGCCCAATGAATGGTGGCGAAGGAAAATATAGTTATGCTCAAAATTCTAACCATCAGGTTCTTCAATCTCACCACTTAATTTTCCCCCGTTTCTTCTTTTATTTCTATATTTTTTTATTTTAATTAAGATGATAATTTTATTAAAATGTTCAAACTAATTCCTTCCCCCCAACAAGTTGAAAGTAAAACGGTGTTCTATTATTCAAGCTTCTTAATTGTTTTCTAAAATAATAAATTTGCTTGTTTTCAATATAAAACATAAACTTTTTAATGTATTTGCGTGTGTGCGCACATATATTTCTCCTTCAATTTAAAACTTTTTCAAATGTAAAATTAAAAAATATTATTTTTTACCAACTCAGATTGACATAATAATTGGCAAGGGCCTTCATCCCTTTGCATATATTACTTTCATGTTAAGTTTGATGTTGAATCTTTAATTTGTATGCAGCGATTGACGGCAGATGTTACCAAACACATTATAAGAGAAGTGATTCTTGAGATGCTTGATCTTGAAACACTTCTACATGATTCCTCTAATGTTATCCGCATTGCAGATTTGGGATGTTCTGTTGGGCCTAACACCTTCTTCACTGTTCAGAATTTTATAGACACTGTGAACCTCAAATCTCAATCTCAAGGACATGGTTTTGACTCACTTGAATTTCAAGTGTTTTTCAATGATCATGTTGGTAATGATTTTCATACCCTTTTCAAGTCCCTCCCTGAGGACAAGCAGTACTATGCAGCAGCCGTGCCCGGTTCGTTTCATGGAAGACTGTTTCCAGAATCAAGCATTCATGTTTTTAACTCAACTTATGCTCTTCATTGGCTCTCAAGGGTACCTAGAGAGATAGTTGACAAGAACTCTCCTGCTTATAATAAAGGCAGAATTTTCTATATAGATGAAGACAGGGAAGTTACAAAGGCATATTCTGCACAATTTAAAAGAGACTTTGAAAGCTTCCTAAATTCAAGAGCCTTAGAAATTGTTCCTGGAGGTATCATGAGTCTCACCTTTTTATGCGTCCCACCTGACACTAAGAACGGATTTCAAGTTCTACTAAATATCATGGGAGATGTTCTTGTTGAGATGGCCAATAAGGTAATACTCCCTCTCTCCCTTAGTATAAGTTTCAAATTTGTAATTAGGTGTATTTCAATATATAAGCTTCATTTTAGTTTGTCTAAACACTTATTGCATTTTTTTCCAACCTACTCATTGTCGTCTGTGTTTGTTGCATTTATTCTCTCCCACTTATATATCTTCTTTACATATAAGAATATAGTTGAAATTATATATATATATATATATATATATATATATATATATATATATATATATATATATATATTTGCATTTAACTAATTTTAATTGTTTTCATGATTAATGCAAATCGGTTATTTAAAACACATATAATAATCGACTGAGAGAGTAACAAATATTCTCAACCCTGATTCCTAGCTATAACAATGCATTGCTGTAAATTAAAGAGAGAGAGAAATAGATGGGTGGTTTATTTTATCTCTCTCCTTTTGAAGCCCCATGCAAATATACTCCCTCCGATTCTTACAAGTCAATTGATTTTTTTTTTTTTGGGGAGGGGGGGGGGGGTGGGGGGGAGATAGGTTAAGGAAGATGTATTAAAATATTTATATTCATAATTAAGCAATTGATGATCTCACATATAATATGATTAAACAATTTCTTTAGTTTACTTAATTACTCTATAAAAAATCAATTGACTCTTATATTAAGGATGCGAGGTAGTATTAGAGAAATAGAAGTAAAGTATTATCTCTCTATATATGATAGAAAAATTCTTGTAATTCACTTAGTTTATTATTATTCTAGAGTTTATATAAATATTTGATTTTATAATCAACATATTTTGCGAATGAAGGGCTTGGTAAGCCATGAACTGGTTGATTCATTCAACATACCTATCTACACACCAGCATCAAAAGAGGTAATAGAATTGATTGAGAAGAATGGGAAGTTCGAAATTGAGAAGTCAGAATTCTTGTATCGCTTAATCGACACGAAGCGACTAACAGACGCTGAAAAGGCTTGTATGCACCTAAGGGCGGGGTTGGAAGGGGTTTTCAAGGAGCATTTTGAAGAAGGGATTGTGGATGAGTTTTTTATTCTATATAAGAAGCAATTGGCAGAACAGTTCACCACCTTATTTCCAGTTTCAGATCAAACTTGTAAGGATTTGGGAGGATTATTTGTCATGAAGCGCACTCTTGTTTAAGAACTGTTAACGGAACAACATGATTATTCAATAATAAGAGTTTGTGTTGTACCACATACAAGAACAAGAAGAAGAACCAGCTGTGCGTGTTTGGTTGTGACTTTTCTACTTATCATATTCTATAGGTAAGTAATAGTATTTTTTTCTGGGTCGTCTTGATCCTAGAAGGTATTAAGGTGCTTTTTGTGCGTGTCTGGGTATGACTTTTCTACTCATCATATTCTATAGATAAGTAGTGGTGTTTTTTTCTGGGTCGTCTTGATCCTTGAAGGTATTATGGTCCTATAATTTGTAGAAGTTTATGGAGTAGGAGTATTATTTTTCTTATATTTGAATAAAACGAATATGTGAATAATAAGTGAAATTTGATAAATAAGAAGATTTTATTTAAAATAAATTGTTTTCTGAATGAGAAATGAGAGAATTCATATTTTTCTTTCTTCCATTATGGCCATACCCAAATTTGTTTGATATATTTCATATGCTTATCAATTTTTTCCTAAATTAACATATTGATATTCTCTTAACAATATTAAGTAGTAGAGGAAGTGAGTGAATTGAGGCAGATAGTTAGAATGTTTTAGAAGAAATATGTCATATGAATTAACATCTTTAATCTACTCAAATTCGTTAATTAAATTTTACATTTAGGTTCACAAGAGTACCAAATAAAGTAACAAAGTCAATATTGTCTTTTCATTGAGAAAATTCTTCCCACTAATGAAGTTGATTTCTTCCCAATAACTTTCCGTTTAATGGGTCAACTAGGACAAATGTATAAAATAACAGCGACAATGATATATTAAAACGACACGCCAAAAAAAAAAAAAAAAACCAAGAGGAAGAAGAAGAATATTAAAATGACATGAAGGAAACGAACAAAAGGGCTGAAAATGTAATGGAACCAAACGAGGATCACAAATTCACGACGAAGTGTTGAAATAATATTTATTATTTGTTATGAAAATAAAAATAATATTTGTATAATGGTTGGTGGGATTGTTGAATTTTGTAATATGCTGGCTTAGCTCATCAATAAGGATTCAATTTCTTTCCAAACTTGCAATTATTTGAGAAGGAAGAGGATACGTCTAAATTTTATTAATAATCCTCGCTTAATTAAAGATAAAGGAATACATTAATACAAATGGTTTGATTAATGATACAAACAACCAAACAAAACCAAATCACACAATAGGAAATAGGGCCCATCACCTATATACCTAAACATATAACCTCTAGCCAAGAATCTTTATCTCATACTTGATCCAAAAGTGCCAGGTTAAGTATCTGAAATTTTTTAATAATTTTTTTATTTAATAGGTGCAGTATATAAAATAAAAATAATCTTGTAAGATTCATTTTTCTGAAAAAAAATTAGATATTACAATGAAAAATTACATATTAAAATTAAAATATGTATCAACTAAATTTAATTTGAATAGTCTAGATTTCATGGCAATAAGCAACAAATGCATGTTATACTTATCTCTCAAAATTTCAATGTTTTTTCTCATGACATTTTTATGGGGTTCACATCATTGTTTTAACCAATTAATACGATGTTCACATCATATTTCTTATATGTTTATTACATATGACTTCATTTTTACCACCTGAATCACATGTGCTTATATTTTAAACTTCATGTCAATTAATTTCTCATATTTATACCTGCAACAGAGTTGACAAGATCGTGGAATTGACCCAAAACGTTAAATGCCAAAGTATCATTCATTCGTTAAAATAAAAAATGTGATAACTCCCTGTATTTTAGTTATTTAAGCACTATTTTGTGGTGTTAAATTAGGAATCTACCTACTTCCTCGGGCTTACTTTTACTAATTTTGGTGTTATTTTTTGTTTAATCTTGCCCCTTAATTGTAAATAAATGTATCTATCTTTGTCGTGTTGTTTTTAATTAGTATTACAAGTATATATCTATTTTCCCAAATTCTGACGTAATTATGATAATGTATTATACTCTTGTTTGCAGTATATATATTTAGAAATGGTATAGACTTTAAACATATGTGTGTCTCTTCAACGCTCACAAAAAATACCACAAAGATGGAGAGCAAAAGAAGCAACCAATCTCATGAAGAATTCCCGATGAATGGTGGCCAAGGAGAATATAGTTATGCTCAAAATTCTAACCATCAGGTTCTTCAATCTCACAACTTAATTTTCCCCCATTTCTTCTTTTATTTCTATCTTTTGTTTTATTAATTAAGGTGATAATCTTATTAAAATGTTCAAACTAATTTTTTCTCCCCAACAAGTTGAAAGGTAAAACGGTGGTCTATTATTCAAGCTTTTAATCTTAATTGTTTTCTAAAATAATAAATTTGCTTGTTTTCAATATAAAACATAAACTTTTTAATGTATTTGCGTGTGTGCGAACATATATTTCTCCTTCAATTTAAAACTTTTTCAAATGTAAAATCAAAAAAATTATTTTTTACCAACTCAGATTGACATAATAATTGGCAAGGGCCTTCATCCCTTTACATATATTACTTTCATGTTAAGTTTGATGTTGAACCTTTAATTTGTATGCAGCGATTGACAGCAGATGTTACCAAACACATTATAAGAGAATTGATTCTTGAGATGCTTGATCTTGAAACACTTCCACATGATTCCTCTAATGTTATCCGCATTGCAGATTTGGGATGTTCTGTTGGACCTAACACCTTCTTCACTGTTCAGAATTTTATAGACACTGTGAACCTCAAATCTCAATCTCAAGGACATGGTTTTGACTCACTTGAATTTCAAGTGTTTTTCAATGATCATGTTGGTAATGATTTTAATACCCTTTTCAAGTCCCTCCCTGAGGACAAGCAGTAGTATGCAGCAGCCGTGGCCGGTTCTTTCCATGGAAGATTGTTTCCAGAATCAAGCATTCATGTTTTCAACTCAACTTATGCTCTTCATTGGCTTTCAAGGGTACCTAAAGAGATAGTTGACAAGAACTCTCCTGCTTATAATAAAGGCAAAATTTTCTATATAGATGAAGACAGGGAAGTTACAAAGGCATATTCTGCATAATTTAAAAGAGACTTTGAAAGCTTCCTAAATTCAAGAGCCTTAGAAATTGTTTCTGGAGGTATCATGAGTCTCACCTTTTTATGCGTCCCACCTGACACTAAGAACGCATTTCAAGTTCCATTAAATATCATGGGAGATGTTCTTGTTGAGATGGCCAATAAGGTAATACTCCCTGTATCCCTTAATTATTATAAGTTTCAAATTTGAAAATAGGTGTATCTAAACATATAAGCTTCATTTTAGGTTTGTCTAATCATTTATTGCATTTTTTCCAATCTTATTGTTGTCTGTGTTTGTTGCATTTTCTCTCTCACTTATCTTCTCTTCTTTACACATTAGGATGTAGTTTAAAACTTATATAATAAGGGACTGAGGGAGTAACAAATATTCTCAAACCCTAATCCTTGCTATAACAATGCATTGTTGTAAATTAAAGAGAGAGAAATAGATGGGTGGTTCATTTCATCTCTCTCTTTTTGAAGCCCCATGCAATTATACTCCCGCCGATCCTTACAAGTCAATTGTTTTTTTTGTTTTTGTTTTTGTTTTCTTTTTTGGTTGGGGGGGGGGGGTGATAGATTAAGGAAGATGAAGAAATTATATTAAAATATTTATATTAATAAGTTTCTTCAAACTAATTTGTCTGACTTATAAACTAATATATATATATATATAAGCTAATAATATACAACATATACTATAATTAGGTAATTTATTTAGTTTACTTAATTACTTAGGATCCAAGGTAGTATTAGAGAAATAGAAGTAAATTATTATCTCTATATATATGATCTCACAATTCTTGTAATTCACTCAATTTCTTATTAGTCTAGAGTTTATATCAATATTTGATTTTATGATCAACATATTTTGCGAATGAAGGGCTTGATAAGCCATGAACTGGTTGATTCATTCAACATACCTATCTACACACCAGCATCAAAAGAGGTAATAGAATTGATTCAGAAGAATGGGAAGTTCGAAATTGAGAAGTCAGAATTCTTGTATCGTTTAATTGACACGAAGCAACTACCTGACGCTCAAAAGGCTTGTATGAACCTAAGGGCTTGGTCGGAAGGGGTTTTCTAGAAGCATTTTGAAGAAGGGATGGTGGATGAGTTTTTTATTCAATATGAGAAGCAATTGGCAGAACAGTTGACCACTTTATTTCCACTTTCAGACCAAACTTACAAGGATTTGGGAGGATTATTTGTCATGAAGCGCACTCTTGTTTAAGAACTGTGAACGGAACAACATGATTATTCAATAATAAGAGTTTGTGTTGTACCACAAACAAGAAGAACAAGAAGAAGAACCAGCTAGCGCGTGTTTGGGTATGACTTTTCTATTCATCATATTCTATACATAATAATGGCATTTTTTTTCTGGGTGGTCTTGATCGAAGTTATTATGGTCCTATAATTTGTAAAAGTGTATGGAGTATGAGTATTATTTTTCTTATATCTGAATAAGAATAATAAGTGAAATTTGTTAAATAAGAAGATTTTATTTAAAATAAATTGTTTTCTCAATGAGAAATGACAGAATTCATATTTTTCTCTCTTCTATTATGGCCATACCCAAATTTGTTTGATCTGGGCAAAAATAAATACCCCTCCGCTCTTTAATGTCAAGTTAATTGAGGCTCTTAATGTAAGATATACTTCATATATGCTTATTAATTTTTTTCTAAATTAACATATTGATATTCTCTTAACAGGATTCAAGTAGTTGAGGAAGTGAGTGAATTAAGGGATATAGTTAAAATGTTTTAGGAAAAATATGTGATATTAATTAACAACCTTAATCTACTCAAATTCGTTAACTAAATTTTACATTTAGGTTCATAGGAGTACCAAACAAAGTAACAAAGTCAATATTGTCTTTTCATTGAGAAAATTCTTCCCAGTAATGAAGTTCATTTCTTCCCAATAATTTTTTGTTTAATGGGTCAACGAGGACAACTGTAATAATAACGTCAATGAAATATTAAAACGACAAGCAAATATATATAAATATAAATATATATATATATATATATATATATATATATATATATATATATATATTAAAATGACATGAAGGAAACGAACAAAAGGGCTGAAAATGAAATGGACCCAAACGAGGATCAAAAGTTCATGACGAAGTGTTGAAATAATATTTATAATTTGTTATGAAAATAAAAATAATATTTGTATAATGGGTGATGGGATTATTGAATTTTGTATAAGCTGTCTTAACTCATCAATAAGGATTCAATTTCTCTCTAAACTTGCAATTATTTGAGAAGGAAGAGGATACGTGTAAATTTTAATAATTCTTGCTTAATCAAAGATAAAGGAATACATTAATACAAATGGTTTGATTAATGACACAAACAACCAAACAAAACCAAATCACGCAATAGGACAGAGGGCCCATCACCTATATACCTAAACATATAACCTCTAACCAAGAAAGAATCTTTATCTCATACTTGATCCAAAAGGGCCAGGTCTTATATCTGAAATTTTTTAATAATTTTTTATTTAGTAGGTGCAGAATATAAAATAAAAATAATCTTGTAACATTCATTTTTCTGAAAAAATAGATATTACAATGAAAAATTATATATTAAAATTAAAATAAGTATCAACTGAATTTAATTTGAATAGTCTAGATTTCATGGCAATAAGCAACAAATGCATGCTATACTTATCTCTCAAGATTTCAATGTTTTTTCTCAAGGCATTTTTATGGGGTTCACATCATTCTTTTAACCAATTAATATGATGTTCACATCATATTTCTTATATCTTTATTACATATGACTTCATTTTTACTACCTGAATCACATGTGCTTATATTTTAAACTTCATGTCAATTAATTGCTCATTTTTATATCTGCCACTGAGTTGACAAGATCGTGGAATTAACCCAAAAGGATCGGATGTTGACCTGTGGAGGCAGCATTTGTTAATATTGGAGATCATAACATTTTCTGATATGCTGCACAGTTAACTGCCAAAGTATCATTTATTCTTTATATATAATAAAAAAATGTAATAAATATAACACCTCAAATTTCATACTACTTATTGTGCTCGGCGACACGTAATATTTAGGAATATGGTGTTGACAAATCAGAGTAAAGCGGAATGAAGAGCATGCACTAACATTTGGATAATAAGTAACTGATATAAAATGTACAGGCATAGGCTGGTAAATTAAATATCCTAAAGGAATATTCATGTGATACAATCATCCGGAACTTGTATAATTAAATTAAATTCTTGACATAGTAACTATACAATCTTAAATCAAACCTTAACTAGACTTGTGGCTTGGTACCCAATATAGTTAATCAAACCCATTAGTCAGGTCGGTGTTTAAGTTTAATGGAAGTCTCCCCGTCTTTCACAATGATTTATGACTGAACCACATAGACCAATCCTTTCTTAGTTTAAGCACCAAATGGTTTGAAAAAACTCTATCAGATTCATGCCAGAAACTAGGCCCTATCAAACTTCTTCTGATTCTCATCTCAGCCGATGCATCTTCACAGCTTCATTCATCGGTGCCTCTTCACGGCTTCGTCTATTGGTGTCTTCTCAAATCCAAGTTCCATTCCTTAACCTTTAGTCAGAGCTAAGATTCAATCGAATTGAATCTCAGGTAAAAGTTAACCTCTATATCAGATATAAACAATATATGTAACAGATATTCATTACATATCAGCATGAACCATACATAGTACACAATAGATGTAAGGTTACAATAATACATAGCACCTAACACATAGCATATGTAATATTAACAACACAACAATACATAGCACACAACACATATAATGTTAACAATGTTTGCACTCACCAGTGTCATGACTCCTCGTATCCTCAGTGCTAGGAAAACAACCCTACGACATTATCATGACTATAACCTGCACAAAGCTAAATGTATATAAACAGGTGACCTAAGACCAAGTTTTAGCCACGGTACAAAACCCAAGATCGAGTCTTACCCAACACTCTATGAATCATTCTATCACATATAAGCATATAAGATATAGACGATTATAGTTACTAGTACGCGAACGTACCTCTGTTGGAAATTATGCCCTAAGGGCCAATCATTGTACTTTAAACATTATTGTTATTTAAAGTATTTCTCCAATTTTGTTATCATATCATTTACATCGACTCTCTTGACAACATTAGTTGAGATCTTTGAGCCTGCGAAAATTAATGTCTTGAACAAGCTGTTCAAAGATTGTACCTGGAAATGACTTAGTGAATAAATCTGCTAGATTTTTACTTGAACAGACTTGGTGAAATATGTTTTGTTTTATCATCCTTGATATATCCTTCCTGTAGTTGGGAAATATATGCATCATTATCCTCATATAGACTGTTGGAAATATGTTTTGTATGTGATGTACTACTGACCTCAACCATACATATTCTTGACTTGCTTTATATATTGCTTAATAGATCATCATGAAAAATAGCTGCACCTTCACATGTAAACAAATAGCCTATTTTTCATTTACCATCATGTGGATCAAACAAAAATCCAATATCTGCATAGCCAACCAGTTCATGCTTGGATACATTTTATTAGAATAACCCATATCCATAGTGCATGTGAGGTAATAAAGAATGTGTTTTACTTCATTCCAATGCCTTCGTGTTGGTGAAGGACTATATCTTGCTAATAAGTTAACAACAAATGTTATATATGGACATGTGTGATTAAATGAGTTAACAGCAAATGATATATCTAGATATGTGTGATTAGCAAGATACATTAAGGCTCTAATAACACTTAGGTATGGTACTTCTAAACTAAGGGATAACTGATTTGAACTATGTTTCTGTGCTTAAAATGTGTTGATATGATAGAATTTATGCATAAGTGGAAATATGGGTTAGATAAGTTGAATTGTTGCATTTTAGTTGTTATCCCGTATGTAGGTAGAAATAAGACTTAGAATATGATACATTCCTGAGCTGACAAAGTAATAATGTCATGATGCTATAGCATCGTACGAACAATTATATGAAATATCATATTCTGTTATGTAATGATCTTTTCTTGACAAAATACAAAAGATAACTTGCAGGATCTTAGGCCAAATGTTGAGTAGGCTTTGTAGATAAGGAAAGACAAAAGAAGGTAGTTGACTTAAGGAAGACGGAAGTCAAAGATTGCGGGAAATTAGAACATAATCCCGCTAATCACAACAGAATCAATTAGACAGAATCTTCCAGCTGGACCTGACAGAAGAGGAAAGCCTAGCTCATTAACAGACATATTGGACGTGTAGTGCAAGGATCTCGACCATAAAAGAAAAATACGACCAACACTAGGAGGCATGCACAATACACAAATACACGAATGTGCCGAAGAAACTCGAGACAGTGAACATTGAGAAGCACAACAAATCAGCTGTGATAGAAGGCTATTGATACGAAGAAGACGCAGAGGTGTTACATGACATATACTACCCTATGCCATCGACCCCATTCGACAACTCCTCTTTGTTTTCAGTTTCTTTCTCTGTATTCAATGGATTGTATTTTATCAATTTCAATTGTGTCTTGTTTGACAACCATGAACTAACTTTGTTTTGGTTGAACGATGATGAAACCTTAGTTTGTAATTTTGAACCAAATTGCTAAGTTCTAATTTATATATCTAGTTTGTTTAATTATATATTTAACGTTGGTCTTGTGAGTTAAGTGGCCACTGATAAGCAAGAGTCATGATTTTAGCTTACTGGAAGGAATTTAAGATTATATCTCAATTAAACAGTGTGCTCTAGTAGAGTTTGTACATAATTCTATCTAAATTATAAACTACAAGAATGAATTTATCTCGTACAACCATTACACCTGTTTTACTTGTTATTCCAAGCTTGAAAATCTGCACCCGAATATGAGAAAAGTAGAGTAAGGAGTATAATTTTAGGATTGTAGAAGCTTCTATATACAATAGTGGAAGGTTAACTAAAGAACTTTTCTATAAGCATTGTGGAAGCTGCTGTAGCATTGTGATAAAACAATCTGGGTAGGAAGTGCAAATTAAGGGGAAGTATGAGCTCTACCTACTTAAATCTGATATCTCTTTTTATTCACTCTCAATCTTTTTCTTTGGTTTTATATAATTATTAGTTCACATCACAATACTCATATCTTTTTAAATATAGTAATCATGCAACTTTTGATCAATCTCGTGCTGCATAAGCGGGTATTTTAATATCTGTGGGACGGTACTCTACTTATCATTTTATTACTTGTTTGAATGGTTCACTTGCCACAAGGGAATTCAACCAACAAGTTTGTGGTGCCACTCGAGGAAAATTAATACTGTTTATGCAAGCACGTTGTTGTTTTGCAAAGTTGCGTTTAATTTGCTTTCTTACTCTCTATGTTTCTGATTTTTCGGGTACTTCTGTTAGTGTATGAGCAGAACTCGTGTTACTAATCTTGAGCCCTTTGATTATGAGATTGAACGAATGTACAAGCAAAGGCAGGAGAAAAGACGAGAATGCCTTACTGCATCAGTAGACATGTCAAAAGAGCTTAACGATGGAAATCCGAATGGAGATCGAGTGGTTATTCCCCTGCAAAATGTAGGCAATAACGATGATCTGGATAGAGTCATCATGGAATTTGGAATTCATAATCTAAACAAATTCACACTATGTAACATCCTAATTTTTATATTAGAATTTAATTACAAAATAAGAAAAATTAATTAATCATGATACATAAATTTATTATGTAATTATTAAAATAAAGGTTTTCATATAAAATACTATTTATGATAGTGAAAGAAATTAGTAGAATAAGAATGTAAAAAAATAATGAATAAACTTATAATATTTTATTGTTGTTAAAAATAATAATAAATAAAATTTAAAAAAAAAGAAAGAAGAAGAAAAGAAATAATTTATAATATATAATATTAAATTATATTATATTATAGATATAATAATATACTCCTTTCGGTCCTATAATTATAGGAACTATTTACCAGAATTTGAGAGATTAAGGAGAGAAGTTAAATTAGTTAAGTATAATTATTTTCTAAAAATACCCCTGCTTGAAAATAAAGGAATATTCTCGAGTATGAGCTTCCGGATAATTGGACATGAAGAAAGTTGCATTTACCATTTGACTTCGGAATTGAATTTCAATCCTTGGCATATTTTGGTTTAATCTTGTTTATAAATTACTTTCTTTGATTTCCTAGTGCAGTAACAATTTAAGGCCCCTTCGCAATAATTTATTGGAAAATACATTATTATTATGAAACTAAGTAAAATACAAGAGAGATTAAGATGAGGGAGATAAAAAATTGCAAAAGAGAAATGGAGAACAATGAGAGAGTGATTCTTCTTTCTTATTATTCACCCTTTCAACCTTTGATACATGCCTACTATATATAGGCAAGGAATCCTTAACTTCTATTATAAGAATTACATACCAAAAAGTAAGGGCCCGCTTGAATGGGCTTTTAAAAAAAGTTTTTTTTTTAGTGCTTAATTTTTAAGCTTCAAATTGGAGCTTTTTAAAAAAGCAGTACTTTGGCTTTTTTTTTAAAAAAAAAAAATTGCTTTTTTTTTTTTAAAAAATATCATATAAACACATAAGTTAATTAAAAAAAACTTTTTTTTGGCATTAAAAAAGTGATTTTTTCCTCAAAAAAGCCCATCCAAACGGGCCCTAAATCTCCATAATGGTATATTAAGAAGTTTTATAAGTTATTTACATTAAACATATAAAACTCTCACTAAGCCATTCATGTCATAGGTTATATGGCTTTAAGAGTAGAATTCCAAAAGACTCTGCTTGAAAGGTTATGGGCATTCACACCAATATTGAAATATTTATAACACTCCCCCTTAAATGTCCATTTATGAATATGCCTCATTAAAAACTTTAACTAGAAAAAACCCAGTGGGACAAAAACCTAGCCAAAGAAAAGAGTACATCATTCATTGATACGCTATCCAATGCTGCCTCATTAAAAACCTTTTTAAAAAAACCCAGTGGGACAAAACCTAGATAAGGGAAAAAAGAGTACAGCGTGTATCGACTTTTGGGTAATCCTTCTGCACACGCCTACAAAGAATTAGAGATTGCTTCCTACATCTAGTAACTGCTTCTCCAACGGATTAATTTGCCAGAAGTCAACTCTGAACTTCTGCCTAATTGGATTAAGTGAAGATTAGTGAGAGAAGAAGACCAAAGCTTAACCAAAACCTTGTCTAATGAAGGGAACAGTTATATTGAAGAATCCAACAGTCATTTAATGTTTTCTTGGTATAAATAGAACAACATTCAAGTCTTCTCAACTAACACATCTTGTGAAAACAAATTGCATTCAAATCTACATTTATTTCTTTGAGTTTTCACTTGTAAAGTATCTTCAGATACATTGAGGTTCAATGTTCATTCTTATCTACTCTTAGAGAGAGTTATTTCATTGTGAATCATTTATTGTGAGGAATCACAAGTCTGGCAACTTGGTGATTGGATGCATTGCTTACAACTTGTAAGGGGAGTAAGTTCTAGTGAGAGAATTACTCTTGAGTGTAGAGTGTGTAATCAATTGTTATAGTGAAAATCCCAGAGTGTCTGGGGACTGGACGTAGGTCAAGTGGTTGGACCGAACTAGTATAAATCTCTGCGTCTAGCTGCTCTTCTCTCTACTCTGTTCATCTCTGTTTTGATGTTAAAAAATAGAAGAATTTTCGAAAAGTTTTAAAAATCCTCAATTCATCGCCCCCTCTTGGGTATTTTGCTCCATTTACAATTTACAGAGCCTTTAAATCATGATTTCTGGATCGCATAATTTAGAAATTGCGCGCTCAATTTTTTCAAACTTTATTGCAAACTTCAAGTTGCAAACATTCTTACAAACTTCAGGTTGCAAGATAATAATTTTGCATGTAACCATCTTATAGATGCACCTTTCAAATTTGTATGGTTTACATGCTATTTCAATAGCCCATATAATTTTGTTTGACATATTACAAATCATGATCGATGATATTCTCATAGACAATTTGTTTTGAGAACAAGCAGCACATAATTCATAAATAATATGTTGGTTATTCTTGAAGAATCTTCTGGTTCTTCGATGGATGTCAAAATTTAATCTTATTTGTATTATATGACTTGGATGATCAAACAAGTCATGCCAACAATAAATTTCTTTGGATTAGTAAACTTTTGGTTTATTGTGACATATGTCTCAATCAATTATAAACTTTTGAATCATAATCTGACATCTATTTTGGGAGATCTATTAAGCTTTATATGAGAAGTATATAACTTTTCAAAAATTAGCTCATATTTGTATTCAAACTCACACTTGTTTTCTAACAATCTCCCCTTTAAGTGTGAGTCATATAATCATACTTCCTTTATATTTGTATTTCAGAGACAAATCAATCTATAATGGGCCAATTAACCTGTATGTCATTTTAAAGCTCAAGTATAAAACAAATTCAAAATACATGATGAGCAACCATGGTCTTATTGCATATGAAAGCAGAAATGAAAGTAAAGCATAAACTAAATTCGAAAAACCATTCAAACAAAAAATATTGTTCTTCCAATCAAACTCATCTAATCATAAAAATCAGCCACCTCCAAGTGTGCCATAGCATTACTGTCATTAATACCATCATCATTCTTGTGTGCCTCAACATTGTCATCTTGAAAAATTAAGTTTGCTTCCACATTAGTTGTACTCTTTTCAATGGAGGCTTGATAAAGTTTTGCTAGATGCTCAGGCGTACGACAAGTATGTGCCCAGTGCCCTTTCATACAACACCGATAACATTTATTCTCAACAACTTTTGAAGGACCACCATCATCATTGTTCTGCCCTTCATCATATTTCCTCTTCTGGTGGGTATTAGAGTTATATTCATTACTTCTACCACCATGATAACGGTGATTACTACGTCCTCTACCATGACCACATCCACGTATGTAGCCACCTTTACGCCCACGTCCTCGGCTACTAAAATATTCGTTAGTCACTACATTCACTTCTGGGAATGGAGTCGAACCTGTTGGATGTGATTCACGATTTTTCAATAAAAGCTCATTATTCTGTTCAGCCACAAGTAGGCAAGAAATTAATTCAACATATTTCTTGAAACCCTTTTCACGATATTGCTGCTGCAGGAGCAAGTTGGGTGCATGAAATGTGAAGAATGTTTTTTCTAGCATATATTTATCAATAACATTCTCTCCACATAATTTTAATTGAGAAGTAATTCTGAACATGGCTGAGTTATACTCGCTCACAATTTTAAAATCTTGTAAACGCAGTGCATCCAGTCATAATGAGTTTTTGGGAGGATGACCATCTTCTGGTAATCATACCTTTCTTTTATATTGTTCCATAGAACCAGTGGGTCTTTCACTATCAAATATTCAATTTTCAAACTTTCATGTAAATTGTGGTGAAGGAAAATCATGGATTTGGCTTTCTCTTGATTAGATGCTTGATTTCCTTCTTTAATTGTTTCTTCTAAATCATAGGCATTCAGATGGATTTTCGCATCCAGCATCCAAGATAAATAATTATTTCCGGTAATGTCAAGAGCCACAAATTCAAGTTTTGCAAGGTTCAGATTTGTTGTGTTTGTCATGGTTCAGACTAATAAAAGAAATAAACAAAAATTATTAATATAGAAATACTAATAACAGGAAATTCAGAAAGAAAATAAGTATAATAAGAATTAAAACTTTATGGCTTCAGGCCATATAGTTCTCATAATGAGAAATTATATTTATATGGCTTCTGGCCATAAAATTAAGAAATTAAAATGATATGACTTCTGGTCATATAATTTTAGAATAGGAAAACAGAGGTGTATGGCTTCTTGCCATAATAATATTAATAACATAAAAGGATTTGTATAGAATTAAATAACATAATATTAAAAGTTAGCAATAATAACATAACAATAAAAGTAAAATGTTATGTTAGCAACAATAAAAGTAAAATGTTATAAGGTTAATTAGCAACAATAACAGTAAATGTTATGTTAGCAACAATAAAAGTAAAATGTTATGAGGTTAGCAACAATAACAGTAAAATGTTACGTTAAAAGTTAGTAACCTAGACGTTTTCTTTTCAAAAAAACCCGTACAGTACTTTTGTGTTTACGCGCCAAAGTTTTAATACAAGAAAGCCAAAGTATATATTTGATTCGATACAAACTCTTTTTTTTTTAGGATCCGTTGTAATAATGAGAGAGATCTCTGCATATCTGCAAAAATCGCTCAATAATATCAAAATCGGATGAATCGGCCCAGACCGGCTTACTAATGGGATGTCGGTAGAACCTTCCATGTAGGAGTCAAATTAACAATGATAATAAAATTTCAAATAAAAACAATAATAAAATGTTAGCAATAAAAATAAATATTACAGTTAGCAATAATATAAGCAACAATATATAATATACTGTGCAATCATTAAAAATATTGCAGCTGAATAAAAATGAATAGTGATGTATAGTAAAAATAGTAAATAATCTCCAATTTTAACCATGGAATCTGATGTATAAAAACAATTGGTAAAAGAGTATTCTTAATTTCATATAGTGGTTTAGATTATCCCAGATATATAAATAAACATATAATAAAATCATTAGAGAAAGTAGATGAAATTGTTAAAGAAATTATATCTTCGTTATAGCAATCGTGCTGATAATATGTTATGAAACTAAGTAAAATACAAGAGAGATTAAGATGAGGGAGATAAAGAATTGCAAGAGAGAAATGAAGAGCAAAAAGAGAGTGATTCTTCTTTTTTATTATTCACCCTTTCAACCTTTGATACATGCCTACTATATATAAGTAAGGAATCTTTAACTTCTATTACAAGAGTTACATACCAAAGAGTAAATCTTCATAATGGTATATTAAGAAGTTTTGTAAGTTATTTACATTAAACATATAAAACTCCCACTAAGCCATTCATGTCATAGGTTATATGACTTTAAGAGTAGAATTCTAAAAGACTCTTATTGAAAGGTTATAAACATTCACACCAATATTGAAATATTTATAACAACTATGATCTTTTAAAAAATATATGTTATTTTAATTAGTTATATATATACTCGAGCTTATACCAAAATATTTTTAAAGGAATATTAAAATTATTTTATTTAAAAATTAAAAATAAAGTAGAATCTCTCACTTGATAGAATATAAGCGTGTTGTTAGATTAATTATTGTGGAGAAAGCATTAGTAGGGGTGATATGGGAAAAAGATGACAAAAAATGCTCAAAATTATTTTATAAAAAAAGTATAATTGAAGAAGTATCAATAGGGGCATTTTAGGAAAAAATTGACAAAAGTTAAAACTTGGTCTTATAATTAGGACCAAAACCAACTTTAAAATGTGTTCCTATAATTAGGACCAGAGAGAGTATATATTAAGTGGTGCTGCCCACCATGTATTAAATGACGGTGGGGGAGGTAATTAATTACTTCCCACTGCCTCTATTAGTGAATATAAATAGGTGTGTGATGGTGTGATGTGTGTGTGTGTGTGTTTTTTTTTTTTTTTCTGGAGAGGGAGCGGGAGTGACTAAGGAGGAGAAGAGAAAGGGGGACTGTGGTGGTTTTTCGGTTTATTTTAAGGTACGTTATTTATCTTATAAAATTATTTAGAAAGCAAACATAGCTTCTTTTCAATAAATTTTCTTTATGAAAGTTATTCTATATATTTTTCTCTTTTGAAGGAGGATAATAAAATACTGATTAGTGAAAATTTTGAGATGAGAATTATGATAAAGTTTTTATTTTTGATAATAGATGACTATATATATGAAGAGCATAATCAATAAATAACTTTAATGGGTTTACATTTGTTAGTTTGTTGCTGTGGGAATTTAAAGTTATTTTCTATCTAAAAGAATTTAGGATTTATATCATATAGGAAATTTTTTATTGATTAAATGAGAGTTTAAGCATTTAGTTAGATTACTAGAGGTATTATTTAAGGTTTAATCGGTTAATTTTGTTAAATCTTAAAATATATGAAATTATGATTTGAGATTTGAGATTTTAAATTATAGTTGATATGATTCTGAGTATGTGGAGATGTAGAGATTGTTTAATAAATTGGGTTATATTTATAAAATTTAGTATTCGGTTAAGAATTGAGGAATAGATAGATTGTCATTTTTCTAGGAAAACTAAAGTGAAATAATAGTTCAATTAATTATTTAATTATGATATTAGTGATTATTGTTAATTCTATTAACATATAATTATATATTTATTTTTAAAGGGGACTGATTTCTCTTACACTTAGTGTCATGTCAAGAACTTGAAATAACCACTTTCCACTCATTGTACTTGCTTGTATGATGATTTGTGAGTGATTTTAATCTACGAAAGCTTTGTTTTTGACAAAGTTTCCTTGTGGGATTTATTTTTGAATGATTAGTGATATTATATGTTATGGAAAATGTACTCTTTATGGTTTCTTGAGTTGAAATAATATTGTTATAATTATTATTGTGACGATGTATTATTGTCATAAATCTTGTTTGGAATTTCATATGTTCATGCCAAGACTATGATGATGTGGAGCAGTGATGGATATGGAGTGATGATGGGAGTTATTTTGTATATACTACCACGTGGTATGCCACCACTTGGTGCATAGTGGATGGCTTTGATATTTTCAGAGCCCTTAGTATCACCCTTTTCCTTTAGCTGGGTTAAGGGTCAGCTCTTGGGACAGTGACACTTTTCCATAGTCGAAGGAAAGGAAACCCATGGTCCAATATGAGTTCTATGGTCTTTGGCCGGACTATACCTCATTATAAGAGAGCTTGGTGTAGTCTTGTCATAGAGACTACACCTATTACATTACAGCCCATGGGTTCTGTCAGCGGTAATAAGGGTGGGGGGTGATAAGGATTGTCAGGGTATCGACATGTTGCTTGGCATGCTATATATGTGATTTATTATAGAAATTGTGATTTAGTAAATTTGTAGATTTTATATCTAATCCTTTGTTATATAAAATGTTTCACTAAGCACCTCACGAGCACATATTTGCATTTGTAATGAGCTAGATTGATAGTTACAAATATTTTCCAAGTGATAGTTTGCGTATGGGTCAATCAAGGAAGGCTTCGGAAGCTTAAACTACTTTTGATAACGGTAGTGCTTCCATCCTTTTAGTACATGTTGAATTTGTATATTGCCACATTAAAGCTCACTTGGCATACTCTAGTATATTTTGGATATTTTGAAGTATTATTTAGTTAAACAATATGGGTCTAGTAAAATCTAAAGCTCAATTGTGTGCTAAAACATTTTAATCAATGGTCTGATCAAGTTAGTAATTTATAATTATCCTTTAAAATGGAGGATGTTACAATTTGGTATCAAAACTTATAGTGGCAATATACAATATTCAAACATACATTCCCTATTCAGTTATTTCCGTTGTGTTGTGTTTCATCACTCACTTGTTATGTTGGGTTTTGTCTTTTAGTGGGATCCAAAAGATTTCTGCACACCGTCAATATAATGAGGCAATTTGGTGGTATGTGTGTAAAATGGTTAAAGTTTAAGTAGGAATTTAGAGTAGAAAAAATTTGTGGAAATAGTAATAGTTGGACTTTTTGTCTTGCGGAAAAGGCAAGATGTAGCCATAAAGGTGTTTTAGTCTATAAGATTATGACTTTAGAATCAGTAAACTGATTATTCTTTTAGGATAAAATTAGGTCAAATTAGGTTTTTCTTAGGATATAATCACGATCCTTTAAGAGAATGGTTGCTTATTACAAGCTTAGCTAAATAATCGTTTGTCGATATGTAAGTAATGTTAATTCTCGATGTGTTTTGATGATAACTGACAATTGTAAACACAAGTTGAAGCTTGTCTTTGGTAAGTTAAAAAACTTATTATCAAAGACAAACTCGAGTTTTGGTTTCAAAACTCGAGTTTTGGATTTGACAGAGAGTAGCCCAATTTTTATGAACTAAAGAAAACTCAAGTTTGTGTAGGAAAACTCTAGTTTTGGTCTTACAAAGAACACTCCAAGTTTTTCACAATTAGACAAACTCCAGTTTTCACCATACAGAAACTCTACAATATTTTCTAAAGAAAACAAAACTCCAGTTTTCAATTGGAAACTCGAGTTTTAGGCATACAGAGAGTCTCTGATGTTTTAAGCGTAAGAAAACTCCAGTTTTGGTATAAAACTCCAGTTTACACTTAACCAAGAGTTTTTCTAAGTTTTCCAAAGTTTTGAGAAAACTCGAGTTTGTAGATTGGAGCTTGATACCCAAGAGGGGGGGTGAATTGGGTATCTACAAATTTTCGAAACTTGTTCTATTTTTAAATATTTAAAACAGAGCAGAACAGAGGAGATAAGGGAGGAAAGCTTGGCACACAACAATTTATATTGGTTCAGTCCTTTTTCTGACCTACATCCAGTCCCCAAGCCTCACTTGGGATTTTCAATCCACTAACTCAACAATTGATTACACACTCTGTACTAAGAGCTGTTCTCTCACTAGAACACACTCCCCCTTACAAGTTGTAACCAATACACCCAAAATCACCAAGTCCCCTGACTTGTGATTCTCTCAATCAATGAATGATTTTACAAGTAATAACTCTCTCACAGAGTGGATAAGATAATCACTGAAGCACTAATGTCAAAATGACACAATACAAGAGAAAGCTAATACACAATAAATGAACTTAGTAGAATTTCGCACAGAGTTGGTGTATCTTCTTGTGAAGGTGTTAATGAACTCTATTTATAGCTAGAGAACATTAAATGACCGTTGTAACTTGAATCAGACCGTTGGAGAAGTTGCCCAAGTGTTCTGAAGTGGTTTTGGAGTCTTCTCTCTCTTGTTTACTCCTAATCCAGTTAGCCAAGTCATCAAGGCTGACTTTCTGCGAATTAATCCGTTGGAGAGGAGTTTTCTTGTTTCAACTAACATCCTTAAATGCTTTGAGTGCGTGTGCAGAAGGATTTAGGCAGAAGGAGTAACTTTTCTGAGCTTTGCAATAAATGCTCTGAGTTACTTTATGCTTTATGCTCTAACCTCTCACCAAACATTCTTTAATGCTCTGAAATCCACTAATAAAGACGTTAAACATAGCAGGGAATATCAGAGAATAATATTGGAAGAGAATAAGATCAAATAACATTGATTTCTGAAATGCCCAAATTCAAATTTCCTGAACCGGCGACACGAACTCGAGTTCAGTTCTTACAGGCTCGAGTTCGTTGCTTCAGTGTTCAAGATTATGTAAGTTCAAAATATGTGAACCTGAGGTTTGTCTTCTAAACCTGAGGTTCTCATGACATTGAAAAACTGAAATGCTCTCGGGTTGAAATGAACTCGAGTTCATTTATGTCAGGCTCGAGTTCGAGATACTTTTGAGCAAACTTTGTTTTAGCTTGAAAGAACAAACCTGAGGTTTGCAAGGCAAACTCTAGAGTTTAAAAGCATTTTGAAAAGATCTTTGCTCTCGGTAACTTTTAGGCTCGAGTTCAAACTGTTTAGGCTCGAGTTCAAGTGTTTTGAAAAAATTTTGGAAGCTCTCGGCCAAAACTAGGCTCGAGTTTGAAGATGCTAGGCTCGAGTTCATTGACAACTCTTTTCTTAATAGAACAGTGCTTTGTTTGAAAAACTTGACCCGCCAGAGATGGACTCAAGTTCGCCATAACAGGCTCGAGTTCATGCTCTTGAAAAACCTTTTGAAAAACTCTCAAACTTGAGGTTTGAAGAGAGCAAGTGTGAGGTTTAAAATATTTTCAAAGTTAAAAACTCTCTGGAAAGAATGAACTCGAGTTTGACCTTGGTAGGCTCGAGTTCATGTGAACTTTTCAAAAGTCTAATTTTAAACTTCAGGTTCAGTCTCGAGTTTGGAAATCAGCTTGACAAGTTTGTGCTCTCTGTCAAATCCAGGCTCGAGTTCAACACTAACAGGCTCGAGTTTGGTTTTGACAGATTGAAAAATACTAGTTTAAATTATTCTAAACTTTGTCAAACCTTATCAATATTGTTTACAATTGTTAGTAATCATCAAAACACTCAGAGAACTAACAGAGTTTACGTTTGACAGAGAACTTACATGTTTTTAGCTACTTTGAGAAAACTCCAGTTTTCACTTGGATAGAATTTTCAAAGGTTTTCATCTTTAAATGAAAACTCGAGTTTATATTTAGAAACTCGAGTTTTGGCCAAGCAGAGAGCTTTGCTCATTTCTTGGGTGACATTTTCAGTGGGATTTTTCTTGGGTGACATTTTCGCAAGATTCAGAGAGTGGAGAAGATGAAGAAGATGAGAGGTTTTAGGGCAGACCGGAGTTGAGAGTGAGGTGGAGTGAAAAGTTTGCAACTGTTAAATATATATAGACCGCGATGAACTCGAGTTCACAACTTGTGGGCTCGAGTTCGTCATTAAAATCCACTTACCTGGACTTCAAGAGTGTACTGTGAACTCTTGAACTTCCCTTCGAACTCGAGGTTGTCACTTATGAACTCGAGTTCAGGTTGATGTTTCAGCAGGGTTGCTCTCTGTGACTTTCAAACTCGAGGTCATCAAGTGTAGGCTCGAGTTCATTTCTTATTTGGTCCAGGGTTGCTCTCTACCAAAAATGAACCTGAGGTTCATTTACTAATGAACTCGAGTTCACTCCTCCTTTTGCCTTTCACCTCATGACAGTCTCTCTCGAGCTCGAGTTCACTCTTCTCAGGCTCGAGTTTGTCCCCAATTTCATCAGATTTTAAAAAAAATATTCTGCACAAAACATGTCTAGAAGCTCCGATGCTTAAGTTAGTATCAATTAATCATCAAAACTTAAACTGACATTGGGTAAGAACAAACTTACAACTCATTGGGGTTTACCATTCCCAATTCTCTCCTTATGAAAGTGAATTGCTCCTTAGCTAGAGGCTTGGTGAATATGTCTGCCAATTGGAGATGGGTTGGAATGAACATCACTTTTACATCTCTCTTTTGCACATGATCACGAATGAAGTGATGCCTCATGTCAATATGCTTGGTTCTTGTATGTTGCACTGGATTCTTGGCCAAGCTTATTGTGCTAGTGTTATCACACAGTATTGGGATCTCCTTCAAGTGCAATCCCAAATCAGCAAGTTGTTGCTTCAACCATAACACTTGAGCATAGCAACTTGATGCAGCTACATATTCAGCTTCGGTGGAAGAGACAGCCACAGTTGTTTGTTTCTTGCTGAACCAAGAGACAAGTGAATTGCCAAAGAACTCACATTAACCACTTGTACTCTTTCTATCCGTCTTGTAACCAGCATGGTCTGAATCCGAATATGCCACCAAGTGCTCCGGCTGACCTTTGGGAAACCACAGTCCAAGAGTCTTTGTATCAGAGAGATATCTGAATATCCTCTTCACATGTTCAGCATGTGACTCTTTAGGTGCGGATTGGAACCGAGCACACATCCCAACGCTGAATTGGATGTCTGGGCGACTTGCTGTGAGATAGAGTAATGAGCCAATCATTCCTCTATACTTGGTGATGTTGAAATCCTTGCCCTCTTCATCAACATCCAAGGAAGTGGTTGTGCTCATTGGTGTGTCAGCTCCATTGCACTTGTCCATCCCAAACTTTTTCAGCAAATCATTTAAATACTTGGTTTGAGATATAAATATCCCATCTTTACGTTGCTTGATTTGCAGTCCAAGGAAGTAGTTGAGCTCACCCATAATTGACATCTCAAATTCACCCTGCATAGTCTTGGAAAATTCCTCACACAAGGAGTCATTAGTAGCACCGAATATGATGTCATCAACATAAATTTGAACAATTAAGATTTCATTCAATTTGTTTTTCTTAATGAACAATGTTGTATCAGCTTTGCCTCTGATAAATCCTTGATTGAGTAAGAATTGACTCAATCTTTCATACCAAGCTCTAGGAGCTTGCTTAAGGCCATAAAGTGCTTTCTTTAGTTTGAAAACATGATCTGGAAATTGTTCGTTTTCAAAACCTGGAGGTTGTTCTACATACACCTCCTCTTGAATAAAACCATTTAAAAATGCACTTTTGACATCCATTTGAAAAAGTTTAAAACCTTTTACACATGCAAAGGCTAGAAGAACTCTTATGGCTTCCAATCTTGCCACTGGAGCATAAGTTTCTTCATAATCAATTCCTTCTTCCTGATTATAACCTTTGGCTACCAATCTTGCCTTATTCCGGACAATGATTGCTGACTCATCTCGTTTGTTTTTGAATACCCATTTAGTGCCAATGACCGGATGATCTTTAGGCCTAGGTACCAAATCCCAAACTTGATTTCTGTCAAATTGATGCAACTCTTCTTGCATAGCTATCACCCAATCATTATCTGAAAGGGCTTCTTCTATTTTAGAGGGTTCAATGTGTGAAATGAATGCAGCAAATGTAACCTCATTTAAAGTACTATTTCTAGTTCTTACTCCTTGGTTCATATCACCTATAACTTGGTCTAAGGGATGATTCCTTATATATTTCCAAGCTCTAGGTTGAGATTGATCAGGATTTTCTAAATTGTTTTCAGGATCAGCCTCAAAAACATTTTCAGTGTTTTCAGATTGAGAAGGAGTAGTTTTCGAAAAGAATTGGTTTTTGAAAATTGTCTCTTCTTCATCATCCAAGGATTTATCAGAGTCATTTTCACTAAACACAACATGTATAGATTCTTCTACAATCTTAGTTCTAGTATTAAAGACTCTATATGTCTTACTTCTATGAGAATAACCAATAAATATAGCTAAATCAGCTTTGGGATCAAATTTACCAAGATTGTCTTTACCGTTATTGTGCACATAGCACTTACAACCGAAGACATGTAGGTGGCTGAGGTTTGGCTTTCTCTCTTTGTAGAGTTCGTATGGAGTCTTATTCAGCTTTTTCCTCAAGTATGCTCGGTTGGAGATGTAGCAAGCCGTACTCATGGCATCAGCCCAAAACACTTGTGAAATGTTGTACTCGTTCAGCATTGCTCTTGCCATTTCAGTGAGTACTCTATTCTTTCTCTCCACTAAACCATTTTGTTGTGGTGTTCTTGGTGCTGAAAAGTTGTGATCTATCCCCATACCATCACAGAACTCAGCAAAGGCATTATTATCGAATTCTCCACCATGATCGGTCCTTCTACCTGAAATTGAGAAACATTTCTCGTTTTGGACCTTCTTGGCAAAGGAAACAAACTGATCATATGTTTCATCTTTGGATGACAAAAATATAGTCCAAGTAAATCTGGAGAAATCATCAACAATGACTAAAGTATATAAATTTCCACCAAGACTTTTTACTCTAGCCGGTCCGACTAGATCCATGTGAAGAAGTTGAAGAGGTCTATTGGTTGAAATCTCATTTTTCGCTTTAAAAGAAGACTTGGTTTGTTTTCCTTTTTGACAAGCGTCACAAATCATATCATTTTTGAAATTCAACTTAGGAACGCCAATAACCAAATCCTTTTTCAGCAACTTGTCAAGTTGAAACATGTTGACATGAGCTAATCGCTTATGCCATAGCCAACTCTCATTCAAGTTACTTACAAAACACTTTTCTGAAACAGAAGCATTGCTAGAGAGATTAAGAGTATAACAATTTCCATCTCTAGGTGCTCTGAACAAAGCTTTATTTTTCAAATCATTTATGGAGATCAAATCCTTTTTAACAATAAAGCACTCATCAGAATCAAATATTACCAAATTACCCTTCTCGGTGCTTTGGCTCACACTTAGGAGGTTGTGGCACAACCCTTCTACCAAGTAGACGTCTTTGATGAGAGGGCCTTCATTGTTGCCTATCTCACCAATGCCAGCAATTTTGCCCGATTGGTCACCTCCAAATGTGACTCTACCTCCATCTTTTGGCTTTATTGAAAGAAATTTTGATTTGTCTCCAGTCATGTGCCTTGAGCATCCACTATCGATATACCATTTGTTGGGTCTTGATGCTCTAAGACAAACCTGCAATTCATAGTGAATCAAGTCTTAGGTACCCATCTTTTCTTGGGTCCTTTGGGGTTAGCATGTACCTTGGGAACATATGGTCCTTTTGGTACCCATACATAATTTCCTATAGGTTTAGGTTTTCTTTCTTTTCGATGAAAACAAGATGAAGTAGAATGTCCCTTCCTATTACAGTAATTGCAATGAGCAAAAGGATTTGAAGACTGAACAAATTTTGTAAAATAATTCATATAAGATTTTTGACCATTCTTTTTCTTTCCTTTCTTCTTGTCAAAGTCTGGCCTATAACCAATGCCCGATCTATCATTTATAAAACGTTGTTGTTTTAGAATCACATTGAGCATTTCACTTCCCTTAGTGAACTTCTCAAGTGCTTTTGTTAATTGCAAATTCTTTTTCTCCAAAGTAGAGCATTCGTCACAGACTAGAGATTCAGGAGAAGTAAGATTTTCAACACGTAATTCAAGAAAAGAATGTTTCCTTTTTAAACTCATATACTTGTCTGCTAATTTTTCAAATTCCTTTTGAACCACATTGTATTCAGCAAACAATTCATCATAGGAAGGAAGAGATTCATATACCTCATTTGTTTCACTAGGTTGCTCTTCTTCTTCGGCAACTAGGCATATGTTGGCTTTCTCACCATCATCCTCTTTAGCTTCATCCTCATCCGATGAGCTGTCTCCCCATATAGCTGACACGTATGCCTTCTTCTTGTATTTCTTGAATTTCTTCTTCTCTTTTTCTTGATTTTTCAGCTGAGGGCATTCCGCTTTGATGTGTCCAGGCTTTTCGCATTCGTAGCAGATAACCGGCTTCTTCGATTCATAGCTTGAATTTCCCTTCTGAAATCTCTTGAAGCCTTGATCTCTTTTATAGAACTTTTTGAATCTCCGGACCATCATGCCAATTTCTTCATCCTCGTCTTCATCTTCCTCATTCTTTTCCACATTGAGAGCCACTCCCTTGTTGCGATTGTTGCCACCATTGACATCTTCTAATTCCTTCTTGAACTTCAGTTTGCTCTCGTACTCAGATAAGCTACCAAACAATGCGGCAACTGAAGTCATTGACTCTCCACGAGCTTCTTCAATGGCGGTAACTTTTGCTTCCCAATCCTTTGTCAGAATATTGAGGATTTTCCTCACTTGAGCTCCTTGATCGAAAAGCTTTCCTAAGGCCGCTAGCTGATTGGTCAGATGAGTGTATCTCAACTGAAATTCTCCAATACTCTCGCCTTGCTTCATCCGCAACAGGTCATACTCAGTGGTTAGAATGTTGACGCGATTCTCCTTGATTCCAGAGGTTCCTTCATAAGCTATTTCCAGAGCCTTCCACATCTCCTTAGCTGTTGACAAATTATAGATACGAAAGTACTCCTTTTGACTAAGAGCACTCTGAAGCATCAGGATAGCCTTGCTATTGAGAGTGATGTTCTTCTTATCATCATCATTGAACTCGGCTTCTGTCTTGGGAACAGTGATCCCTCCTTCTACCTTGACTGGAACATAGTCTCCAGTCTCAAAGACTCTCCATAGACCATATTCTGTTGCCATCATGAACACACGAAATTTTGCTTTCCAGAAAGAGTAGTGTTCGCCGTTGAAACCGGGAGGTCTGTTGATTGAAGCTCCATCTGGAAGAATTCCTTCCATAGTGATCCTTCTCGAGTGGTTAAACTCTTCTGAGAAGACCTGGCTCTGATACCAAATGTAGATTGGAGCTTGATACCCAAGAGGGGGGGTGAATTGGGTATCTACAAATTTTCGAAACTTGTTCTGTTTTTAAATACTTAAAACAGAGCAGAACAGAGGAGATAAGGGAGGAAAGCTTGGCACACAACAATTTATACTGGTTCAGTCCTTTTTCTGACCTACATCCAGTCCCCAAGCCTCACTTGGGATTTTCAATCCACTAACTCAACAATTGATTACACACTCTGTACTAAGAGCTGTTCTCTCACTAGAACACACTCCCCCTTACAAGTTGTAACCAATACACCCAAAATCACCAAGTCCCCTGACTTGTGATTCTCTCAATCAATGAATGATTTTACAAGTAATAACTCTCTCACAGAGTGGATAAGATAATCACTGAAGCACTAATGTCAAAATGACACAATACAAGAGAAAGCTAATACACAATAAATGAACTTAGTAGAATTTCGCACAGAGTTGGTGTATCTTCTTGTGAAGGTGTTAATGAACTCTATTTATAGCTAGAGAACATTAAATGACCGTTGTAACTTGAATCAGACTGTTGGAGAAGTTGCCCAAGTGTTCTGAAGTGGTTTTGGAGTCTTCTCTCTCTTGTTTACTCCTAATCCAGTTAGCCAAGTCATCAAGGCTGACTTTCTGCAAATTAATCCGTTGGAGAGGAGTTTTCTTGTTTCAACTAACATCCTTAAATGCTTTGAGTGCGTGTGCAGAAGGATTTAGGCAGAAGGAGTAACTTTTCTGAGCTTTGCAATAAATGCTCTGAGTTACTTTATGCTTTATGCTCTAACCTCTCACCAAACATTCTTTAATGCTCTGAAATCCACTAATAAAGACGTTAAACATAGCAGGGAATATCAGAGAATAATATTGGAAGAGAATAAGATCAAATAACATTGATTTCTGAAATGCCCAAATTCAAATTTCCTGAACCGGCGACACGAACTCGAGTTCAGTTCTTACAGGCTCGAGTTCGTTGCTTCAGTGTTCAAGATTATGTAAGTTCAAAAGATGTGAACCTGAGGTTTGTCTTCTAAACCTGAGGTTCTCATGACATTGAAAAACTGAAATGCTCTCGGGTTGAAATGAACTCGAGTTCATTTATGTCAGGCTCGAGTTCGAGATACTTTTGAGCAAACTTCGTTTTAGCTTGAAAGAACAAACCTGAGGTTTGCAAGGCAAACTCTAGAGTTTAAAAGCATTTTGAAAAGATCTTTGCTCTCGGTAACTTTTAAGCTCGAGTTCAAACTGTTTAGGCTCGAGTTCGAGTGTTTTGAAAAACTTTTGGAAGCTCTCGGCCAAAACTAGGCTCGAGTTTGAAGATGCTAGGCTCGAGTTCATTGACAACTCTTTTCTTAATAGAACAGTGCTTTGTTTGAAAAACTTGACCCGCCAGAGATGGACTCAAGTTCGCCATAACAGGCTCGAGTTCATGCTCTTGAAAAACCTTTTGAAAAACTCTCAAACTTGAGGTTTGAAGAGAGCAAGTGTGAGGTTTAAAATATTTTCAAAGTTAAAAACTCTCTGGAAAGAATGAACTCGAGTTTGACCTTGGTAGGCTCGAGTTCATGTGAACTTTTCAAAAGTCTAATTTTAAACTTCAGGTTCAGTCTCGAGTTTGGAAATCAGCTTGACAAGTTTGTGCTCTCTGTCAAATCCAGGCTCGAGTTCAACACTAACAGGCTCGAGTTTGGTTTTGACAGATTGAAAAATACTAGTTTAAATTATTCTAAACTTTGTCAAACCTTATCAATATTGTTTACAATTGTTAGTAATCATCAAAACACTCAGAGAACTAACAGAGTTTACGTTTGACAGAGAACTTACATGTTTTTAGCTACTTTGAGAAAACTCCAGTTTTCACTTGGATAGAATTTTCAAAGGTTTTCATCTTTAAATGAAAACTCGAGTTTATATTTAGAAACTCGAGTTTTGGCCAAGCAGAGAGCTTTGCTCATTTCAGTGCTTTTGAAAACTCTAGTTTACATTGAAAACTCAAGTTTTGAGCTTTTCGACTTAAACATGTTTTTCACTATAAAAGTCCAAAACTCGAGTTTGTCATTAATGAACTCGAGTTTTGCTCATGTCTCAAAATATGCTTCAAAGACAAAATCGCGATGTTTGTCTCTGGAAGAAGAAAACTCGAGTTTCAGTTGGAAACTTCAATTTTGTCTTATGAGTATAGCTACAAACTCCAGTTTTGAAAAACAAACTTGACTTTGCATTGCTGAGTTTGAAAAGCAAATTGCTCGAATTTGTGAAATCTTCCCATTTGATCTTAATACTTCTTATCATCACTCATTACAATTCCCATATATGTTTAATCAGTTTGCTAATAAGTTTCAGATAGTTTAGAGAACTTTAAATGAAGATTTGAGCAAAAGCAAAAAGTGATGTTAGCACATTAAATGCAGAGTTTAGAAAACTTGCATCCTTTTGGACAATCATTCTACACAAGCCGCAAAGCGATTAATGTTTCCTTTCCACACCAGTAGCTGCTCTTCCAACGGATTAAAAGTCAGGAAGTTAACCATAAACATCTATGCTACTAGATTAACAGAAGAATAGAGAGAGAAGAAGACCAAAGCTTAACCTAATCCTTGTCTAATGAAGGCAACGGCTATATTGAAGATTACAACGATCATTTAATGCTCTCTTTGTATAAATAGAGTTGCATTCAATTCTTCTCAACAACTAATCTGTTGAAAACGAATTACATTCAAGTTTACCAACTACTCTTTCAGTTTTCACTTGTAAAGTATCTTTTGGTACATTGATCTTCAGTATTTATATTTATCCACTTTAGAGAGAGTTCATTTATTGTAAAACATTTATTGTGAGTATCTCAAGTCTGGGGACTTGGAGATTGGGTTATTGATTGCAACTTGTAAGGGGGAGTGAGTTCTAGTGAGAGAATTACTCTTGAGTTACAAAATGTGTAATCAATTGATATAGTGAAATCCTAGAGTGTCTGGGGACTGGATATAGGTCAAGAGGTTGGACCAAACCAATATAAGTCCTTTGTGTCTTGCTTCTTCTTTCATACTCTACACTGCTCTGTTTTAGTGTTCACAAACAGAGTAATTAGAAAAGAGTTTTAAAATCCCCAATTCACCCCCTCTTGGTGATTAAGCTCCACTTTCATTTGGTATTAAAGGAAGTTCTTCTCTAAAGAGCTTAACATCTCGAGAAGGATCACTATGGATGATATTCTACCTGATGGAGCTTCGATCAACCGACCACTGGGATTCAATGGAAAGCATTATTCCTTTTGGAAAGCCAAGTTCAAAGTCTTTGTAATGGCTACAAAATATGGTCTCTGGAGAGTATTCGAGAGAGATGACTACAACCCAACTATTCTTATAAATGGCCTCAGAGAACCAAAGCCTGAAGAAGACTATGATGAGAATGACCGATGGAACATCACACTCAACAGTAAAGTTTTTATTTTGCTACAAAGGGCTTTGAGTCAACAAGAATACTTTCGTGTTTGCACATTATCTTCTGCTAAAGCTATGTGGGATGCACAGGAAATAGCTCATGAAGGAACAATTGAAGTCAAGCAGAATAGAGTCAATACCCTTATGACTAAGTACAATATTCTTCGTATGAAGCCTAGTGAATCCATTAGCGAATTCCAGCTAATGTTCACTTATCTGACCAACCAGCTTAGCTTGCTGCATTGGGCAAAGAGTATGAGCAACTTGTCCAAGTGAGGAAAATTCTTAATATCATCAACAAGGAATGGGAAACCAAGGTTACTACTATTTTTGGCAGCCTTTTTGAATATGAGGCAAAGCTCAAGTTCAAGAAGGGACTTGATGAAGCACATGGCAAGAACAAGGGAATTGCTCTCAAAGCTATCAAAGAAGCTAAGGAATCAGATGATGAAGAAGATGAAGATGAAGATGAAGAGCTAGGCATGATGGTTCAGAGATTCAAGAAATTCTACAAGAAGGACCAAGAATTCAAGAAATTTCACAAGGGTAGCTCCAGCTATGAGGCAAAGAAGCTAATCATCTGCTACAAGTGTGAAAAGTCTGGCCACATCAAGTCAGAATGCCCCAATCTGAAGAACAAGAACAAAGAAAAGAAGAAGTTCAATAAATTCAAAAAGAAAGCCTATGTCTATATGAGGAGATAGCTCATCTGATGAAAATGAAGCTGATGAGGAAGAAAAAGCCAATATCTGTTTAGTTGCTGAAGAAGAAGAGTAACATGACAACAATGATGAGGTATCTAATTCAAAACCATCTTATGATGAATTATTTGCTGAATACATTGTTGTTCAATCTGAATTTGAAAAACTGGCTGAAAAATATATATCTTTGAAAAAGAAGAATGTAACTCTTGAACTACAGATTAAAAATCTCTTTTCTGAAAATGATGATTGTGAGGATTGTACTGATTTAGAGAAAAAGAATTTACACCTAACAAAGGCACTTGAGAAATTTACTAAAGGTAGTGAAATGCTCAATGTCATTTTGAAATAGCAAAGGTTTGTAAATGACAGATCAAGAATTGGCTATGAACCTGATTTTGACAAAAAGAAAGGCAAAAAGAAATTTGGAGAAAAATCTTACATGAACTATTTTAGAAAATCTGTTCATTCTTCAAATCCTTTTACACATTGCAATTATTGCAATCATAAAGGTCATACTACTTCTTCTTATTTTCATAAAAAGGAAAGAAAAAGTAAAATTATAGGAAATTATCAATGGGTGCCAAAGGGATTTTACAAGGTTCCTAAGACAAAAACTAACCCCAAAGGACCCAAGAAAAGATGAGTACTTAAGACCTGATTTATTGTGTCTTGTAGGTTTGTCTAAGAACATCAAAATCCAACAAATGGTACATTGATAGTGGATGCTCTAGGCATATGACGGGAGACCAATCCAAATTTGCCTCAATCAGGCCCAAGGATGGTGGCAAGGTGATCTTTGGCGGAAATCAATTTGGAAAGATTGCTAATATTGGTGAAATTGGAAACAATGAAGGACCACACATCAAAGATGTCTACCTTGTAGAAGGACTTTGTCACAATCTCCTCAGTATGAGTCAAAACACTGATAAAGGTAACTTAGTTATCTTTGGTTCTGAGGAGTGCTTGATTGTAAGTGAGAATGTTCTCCCTCTGGAAAATATTAAATCTAAAGCCTTATTTAGGGCCCTAGAGAAGGTAATTGTTATACACTTAATCTCTCTGGAAATGGGTCTATTTCTGAAAAATGTTTTGTTAGTAATTTGGATAAGAGTTGGCTATGACATGAGTGATTAGCTCATATCAATATGATTCAACTTGATAGATTACTTAAAAAGGATTTAGTGATTGGTGTTCCAAAACTTCGTTTTAAAAATGACATGATTTGTGATGCTTATCAAAAAGGAAAACAAACCAAATTGTCTTTCAAATCTAAAAATGAAGTTTTAACTGAAAGACCTCTCCAACTACTTCACATGGATCTAGTTGGACCAGCTAGAGCAAAAAGCCTTGGTGGAAATCTTTATACTTTGGTCGTAGTTGATGATTTCTCTAGATTTGCTTGGACTATATTCTTATCCTCTAAAGATGAAACATTTGATCAGTTTGTTGTTTTTGCCAAGAAGGTCCAAAACGAGAAAGGCTTCTCTATTTCAGGAATTCGAACTGATCATGGTGGAGAATTCGAAAACTATGCATTTGTTGAGTTCTATGACAACATGGGAATTGACCACAACTTCTCAGCCCCGAGGACTCCCCAACAAAATGGTGCTGTGGAGAGAAAGAATCAAGTCCTCACCAAGATGGCAAGAGCTATGCTAAATGAGCACAACACTTTCAAGTATTCTGGCCCGATGCAATAAGTACGGCTTGCTACATCTCAAATCGGGCATACCTCCGAAAGAAGTTGAACAAAACTCCCTATGAGCTGTACAAAGGAAGAAAGCCAAATTTGGCTCATCTGCATGTTTTTGAATTTAAGTGTTTCGTCCATAATAATGGTAAGAATAATCTGAGAAAGTTCAATCCCAAAGCGAATGAAGGTATATTTTTGGGTTGTTCGAATAGAAGTAAAGCTTATAGAGTCTTTAATACTCGTACTCGTATTGTTCAAGAGTCTATACATGTTGTCTTCTGTGAATCCAAATCTGATAAACCCTTGGATGATGATGAGGAAAATGTTTTCAAAAATCAATTGTTTTCGAAAACTACTCCTACCTCTATTGAAAATCCTAAAAATGTTTTTGAGGCTGATCCTCAAAATAATTTTGAAAACCCTAATCAATCAGCTTAGAGCTTGGAAGTTCATTAGGAATCATCCTTTGAACCAAGTAATAAATGATACAAATTAAGGTGTAAGGACCATAAAAAGTACTTTGAATGAAGTTACCTTTTCTACCTTTATATCAGAGATTGAGCCCTCTAAGATTAATAAAGCCCTTTCAGACAATGATTGGGTGATTGCAATGCAAGAGGAGTTACACCAATTTAATAGAAATCAAATTTGGGGTTTGGTACCTAGGCCTAAGGACCATCAGTCATTGGTACTAAATGGGTATTCAAGAACAAACTAGATGAATCTACAATCATTGTCCATAACAAGGCAAGATTGGTTGCAAAAGGCTATTATCAAGAAGAAGAAATTGATTATGAAGAAACTTATGCTCCAATGACAAGATTGGAAGCCATAAGAGTTCTTCTAGCCTTTGCTTGTGTCAAAGGATTAAAGCTCTATCAAATGGATGTGAAAAGTGCTTTCTTATATGGTTTTATTCAAGAGGAAGTTTATGTTGAACAACCTCCTGGTTTTCAAGATGATCATCATCCAGGTCATGTTTATCGTCTCAAGAAAGCCCTTTGACTTAAAGCAGCCTCCTAGAGCTTGGTATGAGCAATTAAGCAAGTTCCTTATTGATCAAGGATTTATTAGAGGAAAAAAAAATACAACTCTCTTCATAAAGAGTAATAAGCCTAGTGAAATTTTGATTGTACAAATATATGTGGATGATATTATATTTGGTGCTTCTAATGATGCTTTGTGTGAAGAGTTTGCTAAGAATATGCAAGGAGAATTTGAGATGTCCATGATGGGAGAACTCAACTATTTCCTTGGTTTGCAAATCAAGCAAAAGAAGGATAGAATCTTCATATCTCAGACCAAGTATCTCAATGATCTGTTGAAGAAGTTTGGGATGGATCAATGCAATGGAGTTGACACTCCAATGAGCTCAACCACTTCATTGGATGCTAATGAAAAGGGCAAAGACTTCAACATTACAAAATATAGAGGAATGATTGGATCATTGCTCTACCTTACTGCAAGTAGTCCTGACGTCCAATTAAGCGAGGGGATGTGTGCAAGGTTCCAGTCATCTCCCAAGGAGTCTCATGTTGAGAATGTGAAGAGAATCTTTAGATACCTTGTTGATACAAAAACCCTTGGTTTGTGGTTTCCCAAAGGTCAACCTGAACATCTAGTGGCATATTCAAATTCAAATCATGCCGGATACAAGACGGATAAGAAGAGCACAAGTGGCCAATGTCAATTCCTTGGTGGCTCACTTGTTTCCTGGTTTAGCAAGAAGCAAACCAGTGTGATTGTATCCTCCACTGAAGCTAAATATGTGGCTACATCAAGTTGTTATGCTCAAGTCCTATGACTTAAGCAACAACTATCTGACTTGGGAATGAACCTGAAGGAAATCCTAATATTGTGTGACAACACTAGCACAATAAGCTTGGCAAAGAGTCCAGTACAACATACTCGGACCAAGCATATTGATGTAAGACATCACTTCATAAGGGATCATATTCAGAAGAAGGATGTCAAAGTCATGCTCATCCCAACTCATCTTCAACTTGTTGACATCTTCACCAAACCATTGGTTAAGGAACAATTCAATTTCATAAGAAGAGAATTAGGAATGGTAAATCACAATGAGTTGTAAGTATTTCTTATCTATGTTAGTTATGGGTTTGATGATTGTTAGTTACTAATTTAAGCATCGGAGTATCTAGTTGTGTTTTATGCAGGATGTTTGAAATATTGATGTTTGCTATCGAGGAAAGCAAACTCGAGTTTTGGAAACAAAACTCAAGTTTATCAAGGTCAGAGAGGAATCCTTAGTTTTGGAGAAGTTTCAAAACTCGAGTCATTAAGTGGGAAACTCGAGTTTCAATCAGACAGAGAGCAACGATGATTGAAGAGTTGTGAAAACTCGAGTTTGTAAATAAAACCTCGAGTTTTGATCGAGGAAGTTCAAAGGTTCTCACATACACCTTTGAAGTCCAGGTAAGTATGAGTTTATAAAAACTCGAGTTTATTAGTGAAAACTCGAGTTTGTCACGCACTTATATATATATATATATATATATATATATATATATATGTTTTTGTGCATGTTCGTCTACACTCTACTCAAAACTCTAGTTTGCCCTAGCATCTCTTCTCTCCTTTCTTTGATTCTCGCTACTCTCGACCAAACCCTCACTCTAAACTCAGAAATGGCCTCCAAATCATCTACCCAAGTGATTCATGACATTGACTCAGACCAAGAAGGGTCGAAATCTTGGTCTCTTCCTCCTCCTCCTCAATGACCTAAGAGGATGAAATCAACACCCAGACGCTACCACTATGGCGTAGATCGATCGATTAAAGGAGTGGATGAGAATATCCCTGAATCCTCACCTAAATTGAAGGGGATCTCAGAATCTTCGCCTCAGTCAAAGGGTGTCCCTGCCTCTTCGCCCCAAATGAAAGGAGTATCATTCAAGGAACCCTAGGAGATTCGTTCAAAGAAGCGCCATGACCCAGAACCTGTAGTGGGCAAGGGAAAGAAGAAGGCTTCTAAAACCTCTAAGCCTCCCAAGCCGAAGAAATCGAAGAATGTTCCTGAATCACAAGGTACAGCAACGGGGAAAGCATCTACAACTACTCAACCCGAGAAAGAACCTCCAATTATGGCAAATGCAGTTGAAGAAATTTACAACCACAACACTCCTCCCACTGGGTTTGCCTCTTCCACCTCTGTTCTTTTGAATGAATTAGGTGCTAAGTTCAGAGAATTTTTTCTTAATAAGGCATTCTGTCCCTTGGTCTTAGTTGATTTAGTGAAATTAAGAAATGAGAGCAATGTAGACTTATCACCTTGGTTGAAAGATTATGAATCTTTCCTGTCTATCTCTGCTTCATATACACTTAATATTCTCAAACTTTTCTATTTTAATATGGTGTCTGACCATCTAGTCAACTCTGAGGATGAGCTAGTTGAGGAAAGAGTCACCACTACTGTAAAAGGGGTAACTTTCACTCTTTCAGCCTCTATTCTAAATTACATTCTGAAAATTAGCAATCTGCCCCCTGTTCCTACTATCAAATTCAGTAACCAACAGATATTTGAAGCTCTCAGACCCAATGAGCCTATCCCTGAATACCAATTACATAGTCTCACTTTCAATCCTGTGTCTATGCCACCAATTGATAGAGTCCTTTGGTACATCTATTCTAGGAATTTCATTCAGAAAGCAGGAAATTTCACTCACTTTGTATAGAAAGATTACTCCCTTTTTACTGTCCTTGTCAAGAAAATTCCTATCAACCTTAGACACTGGATTTTTCAGGAAATGTTAAGGTTCAAATTTGCCTCATGCAGACCATCTCATATTCCATTTCCCTTACTTGTCTTAGTAATCCTCTTCTATCATAAAATCTGGTATCTTGGCCCTCCTGACTCCATTAAAACTCCTTCACCATTTGGGAAATCTCAATTGAACCTCATGAGGATAAGCGTTGAACCTAAAGGCTTTGGACACTCACGGGCTCCTTCTAGATCACATGCCCGAGCCTCTTAAGAGCATAGGAAGCTCAATCAGCACCTCCGCCTCCTCAAACATCTCTACCATCTAATTTTGATGCAAGAGTGAAAGGCATTGTGGATGCTGCCATTGCCGCTATGTCAATCAAGATTGAATTCGAGGTAGGGAAGCTGGTAGCTGAGGTAACCCAAGGTAATCATGAGATGGTAGATGCTCAGGACACGATGAAAGAACAAATAGAAGATCTCTGTAGACAAAATACTGAGCTCAAAGAAAAGACTGAGGATCTCATAGGTCATATGCTAGATCATGATGCCAAGCTTACTACATTGATGGTTTCGAATGTGAGTCTAAGTAACAAGTTGGATAAAGTCCTGAAACATTTCAACATTGGTCCATCTCTTGGTTTCGGTATCTCTACTGGTCCAAGCACTTCAGGCCCTGCTTCTGGTTCATCTGCTAATCATCTGAAACTTGACCCTGAAACATCCTCATCACCCTCCTTCACCTTCACTAGTCCTCAGGTCCCTACTTCCTCACATGACCCATCCACTCCCATTTTCTCCTCTCCTATTCTTACTTCCTCACCTACCACAGAGATTCTACCCTCCTCATCTACAATTACCCCTGTTAGTTCTCTATGTGTTTTGATGATAACTGACAATTGTAAACAAAGTGTGAAGTTTTACTTTAGTAAGTTGAAAAACTTACTATCAAAGGAAAAGTCGAATTTTGGTTTCAAAACTCGAGTTTTGACCTTATAGAGAGTAGCTCAATTTTACTGAACTAAGCAAAACCGTCGATTTTCAGAGAAAACTCTAGTCTTCACCATACAGAGACTTCACAATATTTTCTGGAAAAGACAAAACTCTAGTTTTTATTTGAAAATTTGAGTTTTGGTCATATAGAGAGTCCCCAACATTTTAAGCTGGTGAAAACTCCAGTTTTGATGTGAAACCACCAGTTTTCAGTTTGCCATGAATTTTCTAAGCTTTCCTAAGTTTTATGAAAACTCGATTTTTGGTTTGGAAACTCGAGTTTCGACTTGGTAGAGAGCGTTCATGTTACTCAGGTTTTGAAAACTGCCAATTTTCTTTGGAAACTCCAGTTTTGACTTGGCATAAATTTCTCAAGTTTTCATACTTAAATGGAAACTTGAGTTTTGACCAAGCCGAGAGCTCTGCTCTTTTTCAGTATTTTGAAACCTCCAGCTTTGGATGAAAACTCCAGTTTTTATATTTTGGACTAAAACTCATATTTCACGATAAAAGTCCAAAACTAGAGTTTTCAAATGGAAACTCGAGTTTTGCTATTAGTGCATAGTGACAAACTCCAATTTTGATAAACAAACTCAAGTTTTCATCGCAGTGTTTGAAATTCAAATCTGATGAATTTGTGAAACCTTCTTGTTTGATCTTAATACTTCCCATAATCATTCATTAATATTCCTAGCTATGTTTAACCACTTTGTTAGTGAGTTTCAGATGTTTTAAAGAATATTAAATGAATGTTAAAAGCAAAAGCAAAAAGTGACGTCAGCACATTAAATGAAATGTCCAGAAATCTTGCATGCTTTTGGACAATCATTCTACACACGTTACCAAAGGATTAATGTCTGCTTTCCACATCCAGTAGCTGCTCTTCCAATAGATTAATATTCAAGAAGTCAACCATGAACTTCTATGCAATTGGATTAAGCAAAGAGTAAAGAGAGAAGAAGACCTAAGCATTCCCTAATTGATGTAGCTTTCTTTCGTCGCTAAAGCAATCAATTAAACCAGGACCAACTAATAATGCAATATAGTGGCAACCTAGGTCATTCTCCCAAGGAGCAATCTGTGGGTTTTTCTTTAGGTTGAATTTAGGTGATAAAAAATGCAATGGAATGAACCTAAACTAAAATGCAAAACACTACTACTTAGATGAAATTAAACTAACTAAATGCACTAATGCAATTGACTCTAAAACCTAAATGAGAATGAAACTAATGGAACTAACCTATATGAATATGAATGCAATTTTGGGGGGTTTTTGTTATGAGAGGAAAATTAAAATCCTAAGAAGAAAATTGATTAAAATCAAATTAAATGACAAAGATCTAGTTCAGTTATGAGGAAGAAGGGGACAACTTAGGAATTGCATGGAGTTAACTTTCTTAGCCCAAACCAATTAATTAGACCAAAGGACGATTAATGAATTTAATCACCTAATTGAACACGGGAAACCCTCTAGCTCAATAACACATATTCCACTAGAAAACTCATAATGAAATAAGCGGTGGTTAATTAAACTCATTAAAAATCAATCACAACATAGTCTTGAAAATATTGTTTACAATTATCCAATTGAACAACTAGATAATTTATCAACCCAATTAAACAATTAAGATGATAAACCAAATTGACAATTAAATTAATAATGAAAACTCAATTAATAATTCAACTGACAATCAAAAGGTTGCAAACAAAACTCCAACAATTGTCTCACACATAAAAACTTCAAATTATCAATCCAATCCAAAAGAAATATGTTTACAATCTAAAACTAGATTGTTCTCAATTAACACAACTTGAAATCCTTTAAAACTAAATAATCTCAAGTTTGAATTAAAAAGATAAAAAGAATAACACTCCCTTGTGGTCTTCAGGCGTAAACCCTAGGCTCTAGCCTTCTCCATGCTCCGCCCATGTTGCCTCCTAAAAGTGCTTAAGCTTCCATGAAAATCTCCTTTCCAAACATCATCCAGCTCACGACCATTTGACTAATTAATGGAGAATTGAAGTAATGAATTGCAGAGGTGGGCCCGGCGTAGTGGATGAATAAAACGAATGGATATGGAAGAGCAATTGGTATGATGATGGAAAGCAACGTGGGTCCCGTGATTGGAAGGATGAGAAAGAATTGATGAATATAACAATCAGCTATGCTTGAGTGGCTCCAAGAAACAATCAGAAGATGACATTCAAGGAGCTTCCGTGAGAGAATGAATCCTTCGTGCGGCTGCATCTCTCTCCGTCCAGCGTGAATGAACTCCGTGTGCGTTTGTGTCTCTCTGTGTGTGTCTCTCAATCTCACAGCTCTCCAAGGGAGCATGCCTTTTCTGTTGGTGGCTGCTAGGTTAAATAAATGGGGAAGAAGGAGATAGATTTTTGGGTAGCCCATTAAAATATGAGAAGCCCAATAAAATTCCACCATTACATTTTCTTTTAGCTTCCCTGAAAAATTCTGCACCAGAGGATCTTGTAATATAATTTTTCTTATCCTGCAAGAATTAAATAAAATCACGAATCTATTATATATTTAGAAATATTATTCAATCACAAGATCTCAATCAGAATATTGATAATTTAAGTACAATAATCTCATAATTAATTCTGATTTATATTATTTCCTAAAATAGGCTAACAATCCAAATATTGTCTAATACATCCAAATTAGCCTAAAATAGTCCCCAAAATAAATGAATAAGGCGGGATAAAATATATTAAATTGGGATTTATCACTAATCCTTCCTAAATGTCTCCAACAGTTACATTAAGGATTTCAACGGTCATTTAATGCTCTCTTGATATAAATAGAGCTGCATTTAAGTTTTCTCAACAACCAATCTAAACAAACGAAATTCATTCAAGTTTCCAACTACTTTCTGAGTTTTCTTGAGCAAAGTATCTGTTGATATATTTTGTACTTCGGTGTTCATATTTATTTACTCTAGAGAGAGTTCATTTACTGTAAATCATTCACTGTAAGAATCTCAAGTCAGGGGACTTGGAGATTGGATTATTGATTGCAACTTGTAAGGGGGAGTAAGTTCTAGTGAGAGAATTACTCTTGAGTTACAGAGTGTGTAATCAATTGATATAGTGAAATCCCAGAGTGTCTGAGGACTGGATGTAGGTCAAGAGATTGGACCGAACCAGTATAAATTTCATGTGTCTTGTTCTCCTTCTTTATACGCTGTTCAGCTCTGTTTTTAGTATTCAAAAATAGAGAAAATCGAAAAGTTTGCAAAATCCCCAATTCACCCCCTCCCTCTTGGTGATTTAGCTCCACTTACAACCCCAACCACTGAGGTTCTTCACATCTCTCACACTCCTACTACTGCAGTTCAACCTCAATCTCTTACCTCCACAGTACATTTGGACTCCCCTCCTGCTACTCCTCTTATAGACCCTCTCCATGACCACTCTAGCTTAGCTCCACCTTCTTTTGGTGATAACAAAGGGGGAGAGAAAAGCAAAGAGCAATCTGAGTAGTAGAGTTTGAGTTTGAGTTGTGTAGGTTGTGTAGACAATAGAATCTTATGCTTTCAGTTTGTGCATTTTGGTTGTTTAAACTTCCTTTTGAATTTGCATTGATGTAACCTTTCATATTATGAATGAATGACTTTTGAAGGTTCAATTTATTTGCTTCTGTTGCCTATATCTGATATTTAATCTTGTGCCTAAATGTGTTGATTGTTTAATAATGCTAAGTGTGCAAAACGTTTTTCAAACGGACTAAGTATCTTGAAGCTTAAAGTTTTGTCAAAAGCAAATTCATTTCAAAATGCAAAATCATTTTTCAAAATGACTGAGTTTCTAAAAATGACATTTCAGTTAACACTTCTAAGGTCCTAAAACAATGTCAAATGCAAAAACATTATCTCAAAAGCAAACTCTCTCAAATTCTTGAAATTTTGGTTTACAAGTGTTGTCATCATCAAAAAGGGGGAGAATGTTAGTTCTCTATGTGTTTTGATGATAACTGACAATTGTAAACATAAGTTGAAGTTTATCTTTGGTAAGTTGAAAAACTTACTGTCAAAGACAAACTCGAGTTTTGGTTTTAAAACTCGAGTTTTTGATTTGACAGAGAGTAACTCAATTTTTATGAACTAAAGAAAACTCCAGTTTGCGTAGGCAAACTTGAGTTTTGGTCTTACAGAGAGCACTCCAAGTTTTTCACACTTAGACAAACTCCAGTTTTCACCATACAGAGACTCTACAATATTTTCTAAAGAAAACATAACTCCAGTTTTCAATTGGAAACTCGAGTTTTGGGCATATAGAGAGCCTTTGATGTTTTAAGCATAAAAAAACTCCAGTTTTGGTATAAAACTCCAGTTTACACTTAACCAAGAGTTTTTCTAAGTTTTCCAAAGTTTTGAGAAAACTCGAGTTCACATGTGGAAACTTGAGTTTAGGTTTGAAGAGAACTTACATGTTTTTAGCTACTTTAAGAAAACTCCAGTTTGTGTAGAAAACTCCAGTTTTCACTTGAATAGAATTTTCAAAGGTTTTCATCTTTAAATGAAAACTTGAGTTTATATAAATTTGGAAACTCAAGTTTTGGCCAAGTCGAGAGCTTTGCTCTTTTCAGTGCTTTTGAAAACTTCAGTTTACATTGAAAACTCCAGTTTTGAGCTTTTGGACTTAAACATGTTTTTTACTATAAAAGCCTAAAACTTGAGTTTGTCATTAATGAACTCGAGTTTTGCTCATGTCTCAAAATGTGCTTCAAAGACACAATCGCGACGTTTGTCTCTGGAAGAAGAAAACTCGAGTTTCAGTTGGAAACTCCAGTTTTGTCTTATAAGCATAGCTACAAACTCCAGTTTTGAAAAACAAACTTGAGTTTGCGTCGCTAAGTTTAAAAATCAAATTGCTTGAATTTGTGAAATCTTCCCGTTTGATCTTAATACTTCTTATCATCACTCATTACTATTTCTAGATATGTTTATTAGTTTGCTAATGAGTTTTAGATAGTTTAGAGAACTATAAATGAAGATTTGAGCAAAAGCAAAAAGTGATGTCAGCACATTAAATGCAGAGTTTAGAAAACTTGCATCCTTTTGGACAATCATTCTACACACGCTGCAAAGGGATTAATGTTTCCTTTCCACATCCAGTAGCTGCTCTTCTAACAGATTAAAAGTCAGGAAGTCAACCATAAACATCTGTGCCACTGGATTAACAGAAGAATAGAGAGAGAAGAAGACCAAAACTTAACCTAATCCTTGTCTAATGAAGGCAACGGTTATATTAAAGATTACAACAATCATTTAATTCTCTCTTTGTATAAATAGAGCTGCATTCAATTCTTCTCAACAACCAATTTGTTGAAAACGAATTGCATTCAAGTTTACCAACTACTCTTTCAGTTTTCACTTGTAAAGTATCTTTTGATACATTGATCTTTAGTGTTTATATTTATCCACTCTTAGAGAGAGTTCATTTATTATAAATCATTTATTGTGAGTATTTCAAATCTGGGGACTTGGAGATTGGGTTATTGATTGCAACTTGTAAGGGGGAGTAAATTCTAGTGAGAGAATTACTCTTGAGTTACAGAGTGTGTAATCAATTGATATAGTGAAATCTCAAAGTGTCTGGGGACTAGACATAGGTCAAGAGGTTGGACCGAATCAGTATAAATCCTTTATGTCTTGCTTCTTCTTTCATACTCTACACTGCTCTGTTTTAGTGTTCACAAACAGAGTAATTAGAAAAGAATTTTAAAATCCCCAATTCACCCCCTCTTGGTGATTAAGCTCCACTTTCAAGTAAATATGTTCTTAACATTGACGAAGAGGATTTACAATATGAGAATTTTAAGATCTCAATTGAAAGAATTATTGAGTGATTGCATGGTTGAGAATATAAGGATTTAAATTTTGTAGGTAGCTGCTAAACATTTAGAAGTGTTAAGGCATATAAGGCAATGAAGTTGAGAAAGTTAAAAAAAGAAGAAGAAGAAGAAGAAGAAGAGAGAATATTGTGGTCACCTAAGTGTGGTAGGTTTTTGTCCATAGTCAGACTTATCAATTTGGGATCATTTTGTTTCTAGTGATCAGAGATGCTAATGGGATATGTCCCAGTGCCAAAACATGTTTTTAGAAAAAGAATAGTGTGAAAGAAAATGGTGAGACGAGACAGAGAAGGAAGGGAAAGGATAAGGGAATATAGGGAGGATAGGGGAGCATAAGAAGTAGGCAATTGGTTCATGAGAGTTTAGTCTTGTGAATGCTAGAACAATAGTTTGAGAGCCCTTTTAATTATTTCTTTTAGTTGCAAATTCAACTCCTTAATTCCCTGAGCTTTATTATCTTATTCTTATGCCGGTTTGATGAGAATCTCAGCTTTTAAATAATAAATAAAACTGAGTTATAGCCGGGGTCCAATAGTTGCTAGTTGATTGATATATAGTTATGATATTGAGAATGAAGCATTATTTTTCTTGGGTCTTATAAAAGAATTGTCACCTTATCTCAGCATCAATTATTTTGATACAGTTACTAAATTTTGAAAGTATTTCTTGAAGAAATGATGTATACCCTAAGAGTGAGGGTTTAGGCTCCAATGAGTTGAGGATTTGAGGATAAATGAGGTAGCATAGGATTTGAATTCTATTGTTAATGTAAATGGAGCTGTATACCTAAGAGGGGGGTGAATTGGGTATACTTGAAAATTTTATCGAATGGCTCTGTTTTGAACTTGTAAAAACAGAGTATAACAGAGGAGAAAGAGAAGGAAAGCTTAGACACCAAAATTTATACTAGTTCGGTCTTATCCTTGACCTACGTCCAGTCCCCAAGCCTCACTTGGGATTTTCAATTCACTAAACTCTTTCAACTTGATTACAAGCTCTATACTCAAGAGTAGTTCTCTCTCTAGAACTCACTCCCCTTACAAGTTGTAATCAAATATCCCAAATCACTAAGTCCCCTTGACTTGTGATTCCTTTACAACAGATGAATAATCAAGAAGAATACTCTCTCAAAGAGCAAATAATATGAACACTGAAGTGCTTGTATCAAAAGATACTATACAGATGAAAAAACTGAAAGTATTAAATGTAAACTTCAATGAATTTCGCTCTCAGTTGTTGTAGTTTTTGGAAAGACTTGAATGCTCTTCTATTTATACTCAGAGATCAATAAATGACCTTTGCTTTCCAAATAGATCCGTTGGAGGAGTTGCCCAAGTGTTCTGAAGTGGTTTTGGGGTCTTCTCTCTCTTGATTACTCTTAATCCAGTTGGCCATGTCATCACAGTTGACTTTCTGCAAATTAATCCGTTGGAGAAGAGTTTACTTGTTTCAGCAATCATCCTTTAATGCTTTGTGGTTGTGTACAGAAGGATTTGGTCAAAATGAGTAACTTTCTGAGGTTTGCAATAAATGCTCTGAGTTGCTTTTTGCTTTAAGGTTTAACCTCTCACCAAACATTCTTTAATACTCTGAAATCCACTTATAAACACGTTAAACATAGCAGGGAATATCAGAGAATAATATTGGAAGAGATTAAGATCAAACAATATTGATTTTTGAAATGCCCAAATTCAAATTTTTGAAACAGCGTCACGAACTCGAGCTTAGTTCTTGCAAGCTTGAGTTTGGTGCTTCAGGGTTCAAAATCATTTCAGTTCAAAAACGTGTAAACCTGAGGTTTGTAGAGCAAACTCTCGAGTTCAAAACACATTGAAAAGTTCTTTGCTCTCTGGAACTTTTAGGCTCGAGTTTAGTTGACTTTGAAAAACTCTGAAAGCTCTCGGCCAAAACTAGGCTCGAGTCTGAAAGAGCTAGGCTCGAGTTTAAAGAATTGAGAACTTTTCAAACTGGAAAAGCTTTTCTTTCAATAAAACAGTGCAGAGTTTGAAAGTGTCCTTGAGTTTGTAAAATTTGTCCCGCCAGAGATGAACTCGAGTTTTCCTAGACAGGCTCGAGTTCATGATCTTTGTAAACTTGAAAACTTTACTTTGAAATCTTGCAAACTTGAGGTTTGAGGAAACATGTGTCGAGTTTAAAGGTGTTTTCAAAGTTCAAACCTCTCTGCCATTGATGAACTCAAGCTTAACCTCTACAGGCTCGAGTTCACACAAACTTTTGAAACGGTTTAAGTTCAAACTTCAGGTTCAGTCTAGAGTTTAAAAGTTAGACTGGCAGTTTGTGCTCTCTGTCAAAATCAGGCTCGAGTTTGATACTGACAGGCTCAAGTTTGCTTTAGACAGAAAGTCTTTTGCATGAAAATAACAAGTTTAAACCATTCTAAACTTTGACAAACCTTCTCCATATTGTTTACAATTGTTAGTAATCATCAAAACACATAGAGAACTAATAGTTAACTCTACGACTTCTGATGTTGAGATAAGATATGATTTAGATCCCCAAATTCTATCGGAATTTTGAGGTTTAGCGAGCTTAGACGAGAGAAATCTTGAGATGAGTGATCTCCTAGATTGTATCATCAAATTTAAAATCCTTTAATTTGAGACTTGAATACCTTAAGGTATGACATATGGTGATCTTTAGGAATGCTGTGAGGATGTTAGATTGAAAACAGTAAAGATTAAGGATAGGCTTCAATTCAATTTAGTCTGAGGTAGTGCCTAGGTCAAGATGTGACTAAGGTTGCACTATGATTCTATACCTGGAGGTATGAACTTTGAGATGGATGCAGCGCTATTGGTAATGCTTTGGGTATGATTGAGGATTGAGATAAAATTAGGACCTTGTGAATAATATTGATGCTGTGAGAATAGTGTTCGAATGTTTTAAGGATTAAACTAAGAATTGTGAAATTACAATCTTAGTATGCATAATGAGGTACTATTGAGGAAATATGATTTCTCGGTTTAGCTGATATTGAGGTTTTAAGAGTCAAATTGTGAATTTGATGATTGTTGATTTGGGAATATTTAAGACTAGTACTTGAATATTATAAGCTATGACCCATGAAGATTCTAACATACTCATTGGGTATGATCGAGGTTTTAGTATTAGGTTGATGAATTTCAACATTGGAGAGACATCCCGGGGTTACTATTAATCGAATAGTGACCTAAAGAATTCCCTTGATAGTTCAATAATTCTTTAGGCGTTAGAATCGATTTGAATGAATTGAGAATGTATTAGATAGTGTCTCTTTTGAAGTACACTCACGTTATCCATAAAGAAGAAAGATATTAACTTGAGACTTTACATTGACTAATGATAATTGAATAAAATCGCCATTGAGGATGGATATCATTTACAAAGAATAGATGATATTTCAGCTTGTAGATTCCTTAATTTGAGGTCAAATTATCAATTAGGAATTCGAATATAAAATATTCCTACGTTGACTTTGTGTACTAAGTATGAATATTATAAGTTCTTTATTTTGCCTTTTGGATTAACTAAGGCGTTAGCAAGGTTCATGGGTTATATGAATCAAGGTTTCATGTTGAATCAATTTAATGTCATCTTCGTTAATGACATTCTTAGAATAAGGAAAAGCACTGAGAGCATCAACATATTCATGGGGATTACCAGTTACGAGCTAAGTAGAGTAAAAGTGAGTTTTGACTCAAAAAAGTAAATTTCCTTGACCACGTATTTGCTAAAAAGGTAACTATTGATCATAGTAGTAGATGTGGTGTTGAAGAGGGAACTACCAAAATTTGTAACAAAAGAGCATAGTTTTGGTAAGGTTGGCTGGTTATTACCGCCATATGATAGAGGGATTCTAATTTCCTCATCAGTCACTATATTAATAAAGAACGAGTAGCTGTTTCTTTGGAATAAGAAATGAGTGGAAACTTTAAAGAAGCTAAAAACCCAGTTAACCACCGCCCATATTCTCAACCCACATAGATCGTAGACAGTATATAGAATATATTACTGAAGGGTTTAGGGTATGTATTCACACAAAATGGTAAAGTAATGCATACATAATTAGACAGTTGAGGACTCATAAGGAAAACTATTTGACTAACATCTAGAACTTTCTGTCATGGTGTTTGAGTTGAAGACTTGAAGGCATTATCTATATGGATCATAGTTTAGGATTTTAGCTATCATAACTATTTTCTTTAATGACTTGTTGAGAATTTTGGGGGAAAAAATCTATTTAGGTGGGGAGAATTGTAACATCCTAATTTTATATTAGAATTTAATTATAAATAAGAAAAATTAATTAATCATGATACATAAATTTATTATGTAATTGTTAAAATAAAGGTTTTCATATAAAATACTATTTATGATAGTAAAAAAAATTAGTAGAATAAGAATGTAAAAAAAATAATGAATAAACTAATGATATTTTATTGTTGTTAAAAATAATAATAAAAAAATAAAGAAAGAAAGAAAGAAGAAGAAAAGAAATAATTTATAATATAGTAATATAATATAGTACTATATTATAGATATAATAATATATACATTAAGTGGGGCCAGCACGTAAATGTGCTGCCCACCACGTATTAAATGGCGGTGAGGGGAGGTAATTAATTACTTCCCACCGCCTCTATAGTGAATATAAATAGGTGTGTGATGGTGTGATGTGTGTGTGTGTGTGTGTGTGCGCTTTCTAGAGAGGGAGCGGGAGTGACGAAGGAGGAGAAGAGAAAAGAGGACTATGGTGGTTTTTCGGTGTATTTTAAGGTACGTTATTTATCTTATAAAATTATTTATTAGAAAGTGAAAATAGCTTCTTTTCAATAAACTTTCTTTATGAAAGTTATTCTATATATTTTTCTCTTTTGAAGAATGATAATATAATACCGATTAGTGAATTTATTTTTGATAATAGATAACTGTATATATGAAGAGCATAATTAATAAATAACTTTAATTGGTTTAAATTTGTTAGTTTGTTGCTATGAGAATTTAAAGTTATTTTCTATCTAAAAGAATTTAGGATTTATATCATAGGAAATTTTTACCGATTAAATGAGAGTTTAAGCATTTAGTTAGATTACTAGAGATATTATTTAAGGTTTAATCGGCAAATTTTGTGAAATCTTGAAATATATGAAATTATGAATTGGGATTTGAGATTTTAAATTATAGTTGATATGATTCTAAGTATGTGAAGATTTGGAGATTGTTAATAAATTGGGTTATATTTATAAAAGTTAGTATTCGATTAAAAATTGAGGAATAGATAGATTGTCATTTTTCTAGGAAAACTAAAATGAAATAATAGTTTAATTAATTATTTTATTATGATATTAGTTATTATTGTTAATTCTTTTTTTTTTTTGTAACAAACGGGGCAACAGCCCTATATTATTCATGTATCAACGTACATCTCAAGTAAACATAACCTATCATGTCTCTGTCCAGTGAACTAACTACATCAACTGGAGGAGAGTCAAAAATTACTCTATCTACCTCCTGCTTAAGGCTATAATTGGCTAAAATATCAGCACAAGTATTACCTTCTCGAAACACATGCACAAATACAATGTGAGAGAACAAATTACACAAATTAGCAATTTGACGCAACAAATTGGCCTTGACCTCTCCATCAGACTGCAAGGAGTTTAGTAATCTAATCACAGAAGTGGAATCAAATTCTACAACCACTTTATCGAAATTATACTTAGCTGCTAACTCAAGACCAGTGTGTACAGCCCAGAGCTCACTCCTCAACGCATTGCATCGACCCAGGTTCTTTGCAAATCCGCAGCACCATAGACTCCTATAATCCCGTATCAGTCCACCACAACCAGCATATCCCATTGTGCCCTTTGAGACACCATCTACATTCAGCTTTACCCATCCCACAGGAGGAGCATGCCATCTGACAAGAACTTCTTTCTTGCAACTACTCATCCGGCCAAACTCTTGATGAGCTCACCTGACTTCTGCAACATACCTGTTCACGGTCCCAATTCTATCATTTGGCATGGTAAAATCTTGTTCAAAGCACGCCCTATTTCTCTAGTTCCAAAGAAACCAGCAAGCAATTCCATAGCTTAGATTCCACTCACCCCTTGATTGTTTTAAATTCCATAGCACCTGTAATGTATCAAACTCAGAACCCACCCTGTGAGGCCTTAAACCTCTCCACAATGACGCAGCCATATCACATGTTTTTAAAATGTGCATCAAATCCTCGCTAGCATTACAACAGTAGCAACAGGAGTTGCCTCCCAATAAGCAACTCCTTTTCTCTCCCGTTAGAAGCCTATTATGTAAGGCCAACTAGAGGAAGATTTGTACCCTCTTTGGGCCCTTCCATCTCCAAAGCACTTTCCACCCCTCTTCATTAACCACTTCTTCTCCCTTCAGAAAGTGGTACATGTCAGCCACCCTATACTTATTCTGAAAATTATTTCCCCATTTCACTACATCAGCACCATTCCCCGGACAAGGAGGCATAATCGCCCTCACCAACTTCCTTCCCTCAACATTTACCCATCTTGCAATTTTATTCATATTCCATTGACCTTGTTCGTCAACCATCTCACTCACCTTAAGCAAACTTTCTTCCTCCGATGGTGCTGCAACACAGTACTCCAGCAATTTCTCTCCATTTCCTCGCCATTTATCCTTCAAGAAATTTATCACCTCACCATCTCCAACTTCCCAACCTACATTTGTAGTAACTTTTGGCCAAATTCTGATCAAGTGCCTCCATAGATCAGAATCTATTTTACCCCCTTGCATTCCTTCATCAGATTGCATTCTCTTTGATATTTACCACTAAGAACCCGAGAACATAAATTGTTTGGTTTAGCAATCGTGTTCCAAGCCACTCTCCTTATTAGAGCCTCATTCATACATTCCAGATTCCTCAAACCTAGCCGTCCATTTTCCTTCTCCCTACATAGCAATTCCCAACTCACCGCACATATCTTCCTTTTCCCCTCTTCTCGGCCCCAAACAAAATCCCTTTGCATTTTTACCATCTGCTTTCGCACACCTACTGAAATGACCGCATGTTGCATAGCATATATTGCCATCTGGTTTGTTACAGATTGTACAAGAGTAAGACGACTAGCAGGTGACAGTGTCAGCCATTTCCAACCGCTGAGTTTGCTTTGCATTTTGTCAAGCAAGGACTGAAAATTTTTACCTTTCTCCTTTCCCCTAGCCATGTACGCCCCCAAGTAACGTCCAAAGTCATCTTTTCTTTTAAAACCAACATACATACAGATTTCATTTTGGACTCTCCTCTCAACATTCTTTGAGAAATAGACACTTGTCTTCTGGAAATTAACTTTGTGTCTTGACATGTTCCCAAAGGACTCCAGAATGTCCATCACCAACACCATCTGATCCATTTCCGCTTCACAAATGAGTAGGAGATCATCAGCAAAAAGAAGATGTGACACCTCAACCCCACCTCTTCCCATCTTAATAGGTTTCTACTGTTTATTAGCCACACGGTCTGTGATCATGTGCGTCAGTTTCTCCATCCCTAACACGAACAAATAGGGAGACAAAGGATCTCCTTGTCGTAGTCCTTTTGATGGATTTATCTCATCCCTTTTGCTTCCATTCCACATGAGGGACAATGTCACTGTTGGTCAAATTCCCTTATGGCAAGCGAACCAGTCGAACAAGTAATAAAGTGAAAGTAGAGTATCGTCCCACAGAGACTGAGATACCAAGAAGTGACGCTCGATTGCTATGATAGTTGTGCAAGCGGAAAATAAATATAATCAGGTTGAGGGGTTGTTATGAGTATGCTACTAGCAAAAGTAAACATAATGACTTTAAACGTGAGAAGATATCAGTAAGAGATTAGGCTAGACTCAGAATCACCCTTAAGTGCATTAATCCCCCAATTGCTTTACCCAATGCTATAGCATCTATACTGTACAGCTTCCGCAATTGATACAGCATAGCTACCATCTACAAAGCTATTTGGTTAACCCACCACGATAGTCTACCAAAGCTTCTGCGTCCGATACATATGACACTAACTATACTCCTTACATATTCCTATGGCAACTTTCTAGTCAGGCCTGCTTTACGCTCAAGGTGTTATGGTTATGAGAGGTAGACCCATTCCTAAAGCCTACAATAATAAGTCAAGCCGTTCACGGGCTGCCTAGCAAACACTGTTTCTCAAAGGTCTAACCCCAACTCCTTGCCAGTAAGCTGAGGCCACAAATCTAGCCCTTAACTTCCATTAACTGACTAGTAATTAAAACACTGATAAGCAAACCAAATTTATTAAATTAAGAACTTGCAACTGGGTTCATTCAACATTTAAAGATTCATCCTCATCCAGCCACTAACAGAATGACCCATGATTGAAAAACTAAATGAAAAAGAGTAAATAGAAAGCTTGGTGGAATTTCCGACGACGTGAATGCGGCCCTGTCACGTCACCACTCCACATCTTCTTCGTTCCATCGAACTGCAGGGAATGATGCTGGGTCGTCCGGAAAGTCTCGTTCTCTTGTGAAATCTCTCACTCTTCTTTGGAGTCTGCCGTAAACTAGAATCTCGTTCTAGGGCTCTCTGTCTTTTAGGGTTGGCTCTGCTGTCTTTTATAAACGGGCTTTCTAGCGGCGCAAGTTGCAGTGCCTTTCCTAATTTGTCAAAATCTAGGATATCTCCGGATCCAAATAGATTGATTCTGTTGATCCTGCGGGATTCTTTAAATCTTTTAGTTTTGATCCTTTGCATCTTCTATTCTTTCGTGTCAGCAATCTACCTGTCATTATTGCCCTTTTCTTTAATTCCTAAAATCATCTGGGTAAAAGGGTCAGAAAACATGCTGCATAGCATTATGTCCTCTACTTTGCTATAGCATTCGTGATGCCTTATATTGCACTTCTGGTTGCTGTCAGAATGCTATAGCATCGTACAACTCTACTACACAGTTTCCCTTAAAAACAATGCAGATTACTCCGTTCTTAGCACATGTAGATGATTTCTATCCTTCAGTCCCTACATCATGAATACATGTCTTTTTGCTTGTTTAATTCACAGTTAAGCTTATTTTTACCATTCAATTTAGTCATGAAATATAGGGAAAAACATGGTATGAATTGTGCTTATCAGTCACTGAACTCATGCAACCCTTTATAACTTCTCTTACATGTTCATCCAGCTCTAACCCCTTTAGTACTTTCCCAATAAACTCCCAGCTCATATGGTCATAAGCTTTTTCGAGATCTATTTTATAATCATATATCCTTTTTTCCCCTGTAGCTTACACATGGAGTGTACAACTTCCTTTGCTATAATAATGTTGTCATGAATGCATCTCCTAGGGACAAAGCTTGTCTGATGTGGCGAAATAAGCTTGTCTAGGAAAGGTTTCAATCTATTTACCACCACCTTAGCTAAACCCTTATAGATTACGTCATATAGAGCAATAGGCCTGAAGTGACTAACTTGTTCTGGTTTATCGATCTTTGGAACAAGCACAATCAAGGCGTCATTAATCTCCTTTATCCTCTTTGGTTGCCTCCACAAAGCTTTAATATAGCTGATAACTGAATCTCCTACCAACTTCCAATTTTGTTGATAAAAGACAGCTAGAAAACCATCGCTGCCTAGCGCTTTAAAACCCCCATCTGGAAAAAAGCTTTTTTTATTTCCTTACCAGTTATATCTCGCTCAACCCTCCTCCACTTTAACATATCCACCTCACCCCATGACTGCCTTGTTTCAAACCAATCCCTTTCAGTCGACGCCTCATGAAAAAGGTTGCAATAAAAATCATGGAATAAACTGACCATAGCACCTTCATCCTCGACCCACTCCCTAGCATTATTTTTTATCATAGTAACTCTGTTTCTTCGACGTCTGCTGATAGTCTTTGCATGATAGTATTTCGTGTTGCAATCTCCCTCCTCTAGCCATCTATCTCTCGACTTCTGGAACCATAATAGTTCTTCCTGATGTAGAGTTTGTAAAAGTTCCTCTTCAAGTTCCTTTTCTAGACTGATTAGGAAAGGATTCCTGCCTCTGTCCCAACTTTGCTGAATTCCATATAGCCGGTTATACAATCTTTTTTTTTTGGCTTGCAAGCTTCCCAAATACCTCCTGATTCCATCTTATTAAATCATGCTTCAAGGATTCAAGTTTTATAGGTGTTGCTTCATTCCCCTGCCAGCAACATGTCATGAAGCTATCAAACTGGTCATGCAATTTCCACATGGCTTCATATCTAAAACATCATTGTCTCCAAACCTTACGATCCACAGTTGAACTCACCAACAGAGGGTGATGATCTGAGCAAATACATGGCAATACCCTCACCTCAGCGTCTTCAAACTTTCCCTGCCAGCTAATCGAACACAAACAGCAATCAAGACGCTTATGTACTTGCTCCAATCCCTCCCATTTTGGTCCCTTCCATGTGAAAAAAGGGCCCTGCGTTTCCATATCAATCAGATTACACTTCTCTATCTACTCATTAAACCACTGGCACTGTGACTCACTTACACGGCCACCACCCTTTTGTTCTAGAGGAGTCTTTATATCATTGAAATCGCCTGCTAACAACCACGGCTCTCTGATTTCACATGACAGGTTATACAGAATATTCCAAAGTTGACGCCTCTTTTGTTCATTAGGGCTAGCATAAGTAGCGGTGACAAGCATCTCCTCTTCCCCTAGCTTAACTTTGCAATGAATAAACTGATCGTTCCTTAGTAACACATCCACCCCTAGTTCCTCAGTATTCCATAAAAGCCAGATCCCACTTGAGAAGCCATCGCCTCCATCCGTATTGATTTTTTGAATCCCCAACTTTTGATAACCTTTGTAGCATGATTACCACTTATTTTGAGCTCTAAAATCAAAAGTATGTCCACTTTATATTTAAATTTAAAATCTCTTATAACAGCAGCAACACCCTTACTTGCTACCCCACGACAATTCCATATCAGAAACTTAACCATAAAGACAGGATTATAAAGAACCTGCTAATAACTAGCATTATTGAACCCGAGCGATGGACGGACATACCTCCTCCATGCTCATGCTGATATAATTATATATTTATTTTTAAAGGGACTGATTTCTCTTACGCTTAGTGTCGTGTCAAAAACTTGAGATAACCACTTTCCACTCATTGTACTTGCTTGTATAATGATTTGTGAGTGATTTTAATCTACAAAAGCTTTGTTTTTGACAAAGTTGCCTTGTGGGATTTATTTTTGAATGATTAATGATATTATATGTTATGGAAAATGTACTCTTTATGGTTTCTTGAGCTGAAATAATATTGTTATAATTATTATTGTGACGATATATTACTGTCATAAATCTTGTTTGGAATTTCATATATTCATGCCAAGACTATGATGATGTGGAGCAGTGATGGATATTTATAGGGATATGTGAAACTTTTGTAGCTGTTTAACATTTGTGGCGGTTTTTTCCCGGTTTTGTAGCAGTTACAAAACTACTACAAAAATTCATTGGTATTTTTAAAAAAATAAATAAATTTCAAAATATCACATTTTGTAGCGGTTATATTAAAAACAGCTACAAATTAATTAATATTGGCGGGATTGGAAATATTTAAATTTCAAAGTTACACACTTTGTAGCGGTTTATCTACTAAAACCGCTACAAACTTTATGATCTTTGGTGGGATACAAAATATTAAAATTTCAATATTACACATTTTGTAACTGTTTAACGTTTATAGCGGGTTTTTTTTTTCCGTTTTGTAGCGGTTACAAAACTTCTACAAAAATTCATTGGTATTTTTTAAAAAATGAATAAATTTCAAAATATCACATTTTGTAGCAGTATACTAAAAACCGCTACAAATTAGTAAATGTTGGTGGGATTTGAAATATTCAAATTTCAAAATTACATACTTTATAGCAGTTTATCTACTAAAACTACTACAAACTTCATGATCTTTGGTGGGATATGAAATATTTAAATTTCAATATTACACACTTTATAACAGTTGATGTGACGGTTTTTATAGCAGTTTAACATTTGTAGCAGTTTTTTTTCATTTTGTAGCAGTTACAAAACCTGTACAAAAATTGTTGATTTTTTTCTTTAAAAAATAAATTTTAAAATATCACATTTTTAGCGGTTTAGCTAAATAACCGCAACAAATATGAATGCATTTTTCAAAAAAAAAAAAGATTATTTGTTAAAATATTTTTTTGCATAACTTTTATTTGCGATGTGTTTAAGGACTTCACATTTGTAGCGATTTAACTAAAAAAAAAACTGCTACAAACTATTCATCACTACCCCAACTGCTACAAATGAAGAAACTCTACCTCGTGTGTCGTGAAAATTTGTAGCGGTTTTCTATAACTGCTATAAAAGTTCAGACTCTTGGCATTTTGTAAAGGGTTTTTGATATAAAACGCTACTAATGGCACGCCATAAGGCACCATATTCTGTAGTGGTTAGTTTATGATAATTGTTACAAATGTTGTTCATGAACTACCGCGTCACTTGGCGCAAGTCATACTGCTATAATTTGTAGTGGTTTCGGTATAAACCGCTACAAATTCACATATTTGTAGCAGTTTATTTTAACCGATACAAATGAACCTCTATGAATTGACTTTTTTTTTTTGTAGTGTCAACTCTGGGATAGCTTCTCCAAACATAACTGCATCTCAATTTGAGCTAAAACCTATCATGTTCCAAATGTTACAAATAGTGGGATAGTTAAGCAAGATATCAACTGAAGATCCCCATCTTCATTTGAGGATGTTTATGGAAGTTTGTGATGCATTTAAGATCCTAGGAGTTCTGGCAGATGACTTAAGGATCAAGTTGTTCCCGTTCTCACTCTGAGATAAGGCAAGAGCTTGGCTGAACACTCTGCCAACCCACTCAGTCACATCCTAGATAGATTTGGGTGAGAAGTTTTCACTAAAATTCTTTCTACCAACCAATAACACCCAACTGAGAGAGGACACTACTGGTTTTCGACAACACAGTGGATAATCTACTTATGAGGCCTAGGAAAGATTCAAGGAGTTACTAAGAAAGTGCCTACAACATGGAATCAGGCCTTGGGTACAATTAGAAACCTTCTACAATGGACTAAATGCACAAACTAGGCAGATAGTTGACTTTTCAACCAATAGAGCCCTCTTGAGAAAATCATATAATAAAGCATATGAAATTCTCGAGCGGATGTTTTGTTGTTGGTTTGGGAAGGAAAGACAAGAAAAGAATAGAAATCATGGTACGAACAATGATTTCTGGGTTAACAACATGATAGTTAGATTCCTAGGAAGTTTGATTATATATTTTGTTTTGGGACACTACTGTTATCATATTGTTGGTATATAGGACGACAATAAGCTAAATTATATTGTCTTGAGCGTGGGAGGAGGCAGAACAACATAAGCAAATGAAATATATGGGATATACTTGAGAGCATTGTGAAAAAGGATGATCTAAACATCATAAGTTGACTCAAATTGTGTTAGTGGTGACACTGTGAGAGCAAATTTTGATCCTAAACTTAACTTTAATTAAACATCATAAGTTGAGCAGATTTAAAATCAATTGATATATTGTTCAAGTGCAACATTGAATGATGGAATTAAACGTTATTATACATTTAATAAAGTTTGAAAGATATCGTGCGACCTGAGTCAGATTCGGATTAGTCAAGGCGAAGCTCTAAATACCGGATGGACAAAAAAAAAGTTGGGAAGGAATCACTTATAACATAAGTACAGTTGTCCATGTAAAAATAATTTTCCTCCCCTCCTCTTCTAAACCAAATAAGATAACATTAAAATCCCTCATATAACATAAGGGTAAAGTTGTCAATATAAAAAAAAATCCCTCCTCTATCTTTTTGAACCAAACAAGATAACATTAAAATCTCTCCCCTCCCCTTCCTTTTAATCAATTCAAATAAGGTAATATTAAAATCTCTCTTATTCCCTCCCCTCCCCTCCCCTCCATTAAAATGCCTCTCATCCCCTCTCCTTCTCTCCATCAAACCAAACAGACCCTAAGTGACATCGCAACAATTTGGCTAATTCTAGAGATTTTTTGGCAATTTTTTTTTATTTCCTTAGGAGTTTAAAAGAATTTTCCTAAAAAGATAGGTATTGACGACATTATATATATTTTATATTAAAGACATAACATTTTTTTTTTTTGAAAATTTTCCATTTGAAATTTGGGTTAAGGTGTATTTTTGCCCTTAAAATATGCGCCCAGGAGCAATTTTACCCCTGAAGTTTCAAGCGTAGCAATTATGTCCCTGAAATTTTAAAACAGAGCAATGTTACTCCTAAAGTTTCAAAATGGAGCAATATTGTCCCTCTGTTAAAACCCTAACGGTCAACTAACAGTCAACGTTAGGGTTTTTAACGGAGGGACAACATTGCTCCATTTGTAAACTTTAGGGGCAACATTGCTCCCAAAAGAAGTAGCAATGTTGCCCCTGAAGTTTCAGAACGGAGCAATGCTGCCCCTCTGTTAAAAACCCTAACGGTCAACTAATGACCGTTAGGGTTTTTAACGGAGGGGCAGCATTGCTCCGTTCTGAAACGTCAGGGACAACATTGCTACGCTGAAAACTTTAAGGGTAAAATTGCTCCTGAGCGTATACTTTAAGAGCGAAAATACACCTTAACCTTGAAGTTTTGTAAGAAACATTTTCTGAATAATTGGTTGTCCAAAAAAAAAATCGAAGTAAATAGAAACATTTAACCTTAAACTCTCGCGTGGGTCGGGTCATACTTTTGTTGCAGTCTCATAAACCTCAGTATCTCCCTTCGAATTTCGGATCTCCTCCTCCTCCTCGACGGCCTTTGCTTACTTCATTTAAGCAGTTTCAGCTCAGTTCGGTAAGTTTGTATAATTCCGATTTGAGTTTCATTCCAGTTACTTTTTCTCCGAATACTCCCTTGTTCATCTTCCAAGAAACCGAGATAAAAGTATAAGAACGGAGTTACTTTTCTTTGGACATTTTCGTGTTCAATTTTTGTTAGGTTCAAATAACAAGTTAATGATTCTTTAGGTTGAAGATTATTGGTTGTCCGTTGTTATGGCTTTCTCTGGAGGTGCAAGGCGGCTCAGTATAAAGCTTTCGCTGGTTAATAGTAGTGGTTATGGGCGGCATTTTACTACTTCGGCTTGCAAAAGAGCTTCCTCTGAAACCTCATCTATTTCTGGTGACGCCAATTCGCAATTAGGTATAGGAATTTTTCTCAGAAGGTTCAGCATCGCTGCTTCAGACCAAACTAATCTAATAAAGCAACTGAGAGAAAGGACGAGCGCTCCTATCAAAGACGTTAAAGCAGCTCTTGTTGATTCCAGTTGGGACATCGGTACTGGACTCTCCCTCATATTTTTTTAAATTGTTGGTGCTGCTTTTTTCTACTATCAATGAGTTGTTGCCAAACTTCATAGTTTGAAAGTTTGATTTATTTTTGGCTCCAACTGGGAGTCGAAGATCATTTATCCTATTGAGCCAAAGATTATTGGAGGTACCTTGAAAAATTGAAAATTGATAACTTGAAAATGCAGAGCTGGCTCAGAAGGAACTGAGGAAGAGGGGAAAGGTTCTGGCTTCAAAAAAGTCATCTCGAACTGCTGCTGAAGGTTTGCTTGCCCTGGCCCAAAACAAGAACAAGACTGCTGTTATTGAACTTAACTGCGAAACTGACTTTGTTGCTAGAAACGAGATTTTTCAGTACTTGGTTAGTTTAGCTATCTAGCTGTCGCCTATTTATTTTTAAATCTATAAATGGTAAACATACTCACTATTAGCTCTTTTCAATCTATATATTCTTTCGGTTCCTCATTATAGAGTTCTTCCTGTGTTTGCTTGTAATTTTGCAATGTTGTTGTTATCTTTATAGGCATTGTCTTTAGCAAAGCAAGCTTTGTTGGTTGAAAATGCTTCTCTAGAGGCTTCTATAAGCTTTCAAGTTAGACCAGAATCTTTGGAGGTAAATTAATTGATATTTCCCTCAGCTCGCGCCAATGGTGATTCTAATGTTCATCCCATGCGTATAGGACTTCTTTCTAGATCTCTGTCTTCTGTCTGATATTCACATCTCATTTTGAGAATACGCACATACATATGGGAATTTGTGTGTCTGTAGATAGATCAATTAACACCAGAGTAAGATTTGAGGCTTTTACACCTTTTGAGAATTAAGCATAGGATGTGATTATCTTTGATTCAGCTGTTTAGAAGTAGTTACTTCATCAATCTTTTTTGTAAAATTTTATTAAAATATTGTATTTTGAAGCTTATATACAAATAGTTAGAAGCTTTTGTATTGGAAATATAACATGTACATTAATTTCTAAATATGTATATAACAATTTTGAATGCATTTTAAATTTTGTGAGGATGACTTTCATGATAAGAACAATTAATGTAATGAGGGTTTGGCTATTCATCCATTCTATAAATCTATAAGTAGTTATTTTGAGTCGCACTATTTTAAGTCATCTTTCTACATCTCTAGTGAAATTGAATATGTTGGACATCTGTATTTAAGTCATGCTTTCACTAGGACATGGTGTTGAATCTTGAGCATCCAAAGATCAATGGAGAAACAACGGTTCAAAGTGCAATCAGTGAAGTGGCTGCGATAATGGGAGAGAATGTAAAACTTAGAAGAGGCTTTGTGATGTCAACACCATCTCAAGGTGTTATATCAACATACCTCCATACCAGTCCTCAACCAGGTGAAATAACTTTAAATGAGTTTAATCCTTTTATTTATGCATTCATCATCACACTGCTGCAGCCCATACACTGAAACAATAGTAATGAAATTAATAAGTACTATTTTCTGCAACATAATCTTGTTTCAAATAGTCCTTTGCAATTCCCAGAATCTTAAGACACTAAGGATCCTGACTTGCTTTCTGCTAACAATAGGTTTGGGTCGCATTGCTGGAATTTTGTCTCTTGAAGTAGATGATATTAAAACTCAAGTGGATGCAATTCAGCGAGTAGGATCAGAATTGGCCATGCATTTAGTGGCAGCAAAACCATTATTCCTGTCAAGGGAACTTGTTTCTTCTGAAGCATTAGAGAATGAGCGTGAGATACTTAAATCTCAGGTACTCTTTCATTTCTCTTTGAGTTATGTTTGAGACCTTGGTCCAGCCTCAACATATAAAATAAGATGCTGAAACAATTTTGGTTAAATATTTTCATCTTTGTTATTTATTAATTATTTTTTTAATCCTCAAGCCTTCAGACTATATTAAGCATAATTGTAAAAGACATAAGCCTTAGGTTGGGTTCTTATCCTCAAACAATACTCTGAAAGTCCATTATTGATTAAAATTATAATAAAATAAGTTGTCGAAACAATTTTGGTTAAATATTTTCATCTATTTATTAATTTTTTTTATTTATCCTCAAGCCTTCAGACCTAATTGTTACAGACATAAGCCTGAGGTTGGGTTCTTATCTTCAAACAATACTCTGAAAGTCCATTATTCATTAAAATTATAATCGAATTTGTGGTTGTGTGAATGAACCTTGATCGGTTATGAATTGTTTTGTCTCACTTTTAATTTCTAATCTCTTTTATTGTAATTACCTAGATGCAGCTGACCTTGTGCTGACTTCCCCAAGAAGTCCTTCTTTCTTTCCTTTTTTTTTTTTTTTTTTTGGGGGGGGGGGGGGGGGGGGATGGGGGGACATTGAGCAGTTCAAGAGAAACCAGTTAGCATGGTTTGGGTGATTTAGGCTGGTTTATAGTTTTCCGTGGATGCTTGGTGCCTTAACCCTTTGATTTTGGTCTGAGTCATTTTCGTCCTTTGTGATGTTGAACCAGACCAACTAGCAAATTCCAATTTCCAAGAATTAAACCAAAGCTTCTGAAGCATTGGTATGAATTTACAAAAAGCATGTCAAAAGTAAAGTTTGAATAAGTCTCCTTAACTCAAAGTCCCAGTGTACTGACTACTACAATAATATGTGCCCTTATCATGGTTGTCATTGAGTTAACTTATTTGTTTTGAGCCAGCTCATGGCAAGCTTGTAAAGTTAGCTTGTAAGCTGATACTATAAACTCTGGAAGAGTTTGCAACTAATTTTGAAGAGCTAATAATAATTTTTCAGTATGACGCAGAAAGCTGAAACTCTTCATAAAATGAAAAAAGCTTATTAATGTGATCATATCACTGGTGCAGGCTATTGGTTCAGCACCAAGAATATCAAATCCGTAATACTCGAACGCTGAACAGCTGGAAATTTATTTACAATAAGCTAATAAATTATAAAAGTCATTAACGGTTTGAGTTTTCTTTTCATCATTGTCTTTAATTCTATTCAATCTTAGATTAGATCTTCCATGTCCTTGTCTGCATTGCAAGGATGTGATTCATGCATATTCGGGTGATATCTCCAATTTCTCACAGCTTCAACTACCCAAAAACAAAAAGGACTTCCCTGGTTCTTATTATAAGATACTTTCTAGAAGAAATAAGTAGCCCTGATTATAAGTCTCAAAGTGGGGTATTAATTACATTTTTCCAAGATTGCCCCTATTTAGAATTTAAGCAATGCTTCTATGTAGGTGTTCGCTGAGGTATCTCTATTCTATCCAAAAAAAAAAAAAGAATTTAAGCAATGTTTCTTTTTCCCTGTTCAAGATGTAATTCATGATTTTAAATGATTAAATTTAGAATATATATATATATATATATAACTATACATATTCAAACAATTTTAATGACTTAAACACCTCTCCTTAATTCCGGGAGGTGGTTGGAGGTGCCTTATAATGGGAAATAGAGAGTATAATAAAATTGGCGGAATTGGACTTTCAACATGTGGACTTAAGTTGAGAAGAGAAATATTGGGAAATATAACTATGGTCTGGAGGAGAGGGAATGATGAATATGACTGAAACCTTATTGATTCTATCATATATTGATACTATTCATCTTCAGCAACCTGTTTATCGAGAAAGTTTAGGAGGAATAACCTAGAATATTTTATCATATTCACTCCTAATATAATCACCCACTCTAATCAAAACCACAGAATTAAATTCCTTGATGAAATAATCAGTGATTAACTGCAATAGTGAACGTTATTTTACCATGATGAATAGCTGATAAAATTAGTCCATGGTTTTTGGGTTGATTGGACATAAATTTTATTCTCCAGTCTGAACCGCCCATCTAAAAATCTGCAAAATAAATAATAAATAATAGAATAAATATGTGTGTAAAATGTCTCAAATAGATTCCTAACAAGTTGGAGTGCCATTAAATGGGTTATAGTCCGAAGTCCTAATTACTGAAGCCAAAGAAGCAAGGACAGTAGGACTTCGGTTCATATGGCATAATAATGTTCAATTATTGATAAAAACTAGTTTATATGAGAAGCAGAAACAATTGATGCTTGTTCCACACTGAGGCTGCTGAGCTTGTTATCATAAAAACCTAAGTGGAATTTTGTAACTCAATTCTATGCTAATTGAATATCTAACAAAATTTCTTGAATATCATTTTTGCCTAGAATTTACATGCTTATAACTCAAGGTAAATTTTTCAGCCAATGCTGCTTTTGGCATTCTTCTTTAGGCATTTGATGCTATCTTCTATATATTTATCCAATGTTGGTTTTCTAAATTGTCCTAGTTTTGGTGATGTGACTTTCTTTACCCTATTTTAAAACAGCTATGTTGAATTTTCATAGGGTTTGGCCTTTAACATTTCAGGCTGAAGCCTCTGGGAAGTCTCAGATGGCCATAGACAAGATGGTAGATGGACGTATACGTAAATATTTTGAGGAAGTTGTGCTTTTGGAGCAGAAGTTTATCATAAATGATGCTATGAATGTAAAGGTATGCAAGGTTCCTCTGAATTAAGTCTCATTTATTAGTGAAAAAGTTAATATTATTACAACAATATTTGTTGTTCAATATAATAACTTTGATTGGTGAAAGAAAGTCTCTACACAGATGTGGTGGCCCAGAAAAATCATTCTCCTCCCTTTATTAATAAATTTATTAGGGAAAGATGCTGTTAGATTGGTAATAAGCATTTGGTCAGAATGTGAAGAACCCTTCTTAAGTCTGTGGGTCATACAATTTACCCCCTTCAACTTTAAAAGTCTTATCATGGGCCTGAACTTTCAGTTTTATCCTTCCGCTAACTTACCCTCTGTTAACTTTTAGCTAGCAATATCACTTGTTCCTAGTCAAGGTGATTTCTGCATGCCAATAGATTATTCAAGTTGTTTGCAGTGTGGTACAGTTGTTGCTAAGTGTTGGGGGAAATTGTTACTCTAACTTTGTGATAAGGTTTCAATAGCTGAAGAAAACTCATGTTGGAAGAGTCAGATTAAATTTTGTTTATCAAGGATTTGCATAGCCTAGATCAAGGGATCTTGCCAAAGATTTTTGCAATATGCATGGTAACTTTTGGTAGCTATCACAAAACTCTAATGAGTAGAATTGGGATTAAAGTTAGCTTACTAATTTTTCAATAAGTATATTGTATATTTTTGGTGGATGCAGAAATTCTTTATAATGTTAGAATGACATCAAAATTAAAACCATATTTTCAGTGCTACAGGTTGATGTACGACGGATTCAGAAATCTTTGTCTAGATGTTACGTTATGTGGTGGATAAAAACTCCAGATATTTTCCTTCCTCCATATTTCCTAGTCTATAATTCCTATCTCACTCACATATATCCCACTAAAAGACGTGCATTCTCTTGTGTCGTACATTCTTTGCCATAGTTGCTGCCTTTCATTCCCTATTGCCCCACCAGTGCCACCGACCTCCTTTTGAAGACTCTTCACATTTGAAGCGCTGGGCCCATTAGACTAGGTTTTCATTAGGATTTGTTCACGTCGAAAAACAATTTGGGGTGGAGTTTGGTAATTCAGTTGCCATTAATTTAATAGTAAAGGAAACATTATTACTTTTAGATAGCTGGGATTGGGATAATGTATTACAGTGGAGCTAAGATTAATAGTCTCATGGAAGATCAGTGTTTAAATCATAGACCTGCAATTAAAGGTGATCTGTTTTGTGTGCAATGCTAGTAAGCATTTTGTTTGTTTCAATACTTATTTGTCAGATGCTGAGTTTCATATTTAGGCTTCCAGATCTGATACTCTTTGTTGGCAGTATATTGGGGGGAATTATTTACATCTTTCTATTTATGGTTCCCTCTGTTAGAAATACTTAGGATACATAACATATGAGAAGTATTCGTCAGAACAGGAAAACTCTTTGAGCACTTGTTATTTTATGTTTATCATCACGCTGCAGGAGGTCCTGAATAATCTATCGAAAGAGGTGGGTTCACCTGTGAAGATCGGAAGTTTTTTCAGAATGGAAGTTGGAGAAGGAATTGGAAGGTAAAACCCATGCCTTCTTTGGAGTGGATATTTTTCATGCCATGTTTTTCTTTCTCCTCATACCTGAACGACCAAATTGTTTTTGCAAAGATTTTTCTTTCCTACCTCCCTTGCATGCCCGTCTCACAATAATAACTGAATAATTTTCTGAGCCAAGGTCTGTTTTTAATATCAAGGAACTTGGTTAGTTTACTTTTACGGGTTTTTTTTTTTTTTTTTAACCTTCCAATTTTACTCACCTCCCTCAATTTCCAGGGAAGAAGCAGATGCATCTGAGCATGTTGCTCATGCTGTCTAATTGTTCTAGGCGCCTCAATTAATGCATGAAAAAACGTATCAGAAAGGTTCAGGTTCACTTGAAGGCTTTTGCTCCAAACTTCTCAGTTAAAACACTGGTTATAATTATCACCCAGGGAACTTCTGAGGTCCATAATTATCTTGAAAATTTTGCTCCATAGTGGAGGACTCCACCACTTCTTTTCTTCAGAATCGAAATGGTTTCCCTAGTAAGAAAGCTGTTAGTTCATTGGAAAGTTCAAGATATATGACTGATTAGAATATCTAAAAGAATAAGAACACTTTTAATAAATGACAGAATCAATTTAGTTAGAGGTGGTTGCTTGAGGATAAAGATGAGATATTCTAGTTGCAGGAGTAAATGTGGAACCTTATTTTGTGCTCATCTCTCATCGTGTTGACAAAATCTGAACTATTCAGAATCTGATTTGGACGATGTCAACTTTGAATTTTTAGTATTTAATTTTTTTTCAATGATAAGTTTATTTTTGTAAGAAGTATCACGTGTAAGACTATCTTTATTTTAAATTCTATTTGAAACATAAAAAAAAATTAAAAAAAAATTAAATTGAATCTAGATGGTATGGAGTAAGATGAAACTCTTTGCTCATCTTTTTGATGAGTATGGAATGTCCTCCTGGTAAATCTCTACTTTCACTTTGATAGAAGAGCCAATTTATATTTGATTATTAAAAGAAATACCGGTATAGAATTGTTGCTAACAAAATGATACATGTGAGAATTTTTTTTTTTTTTTTTTAAGAATGGAATGTAAATTACTTATAATGTATTTAGTACAATATTTTTATAAGTGTATTTGTTATGACATTAACAATATTGAAGAAAAACATATTTTTATTTAAACACAAATAAAAGCGAAAGTGCATAATACTCTCAAGACAATGACTAATAAGTCGGAGAAGAAAAATGATATGTAGCAATATATCAACATTTTGTTTAGACCAAGTTCTTGGTCGGAAATTTATAAAAAGTGTATTTTTAAGAATTGTTTTTACAAGTAGAGACAAAACATCTCGTCTTTTCTTACACACTTTCCTGTAAACTGTAAAATGATTTCTTAAAACTAGGGTTAAGAAGAAAAATACACATGAGCTTTGCCCCAAGGAGCATCCAGCACCATATACTTTTTTTAGGAGCAAAAATACACATGAACTTTTAAAAGTGGAGTAAAAATATCATGGCCGATAGTCTTACTTAACTCCGTTAGTTTTTCAGTGGACCCCACTAAATTGAAAAAAAATGAAAAATGCCTGTTTTTTTTCTTAATTGACCTAACTGCCTGCCACTCTTTTCTATGCTCTCTCACTCATCACCATCTGGGTCTCCTTCGTAGGCGACGATTGCGAAGAAGCTTTTGAGCCTATCGCCTTGTTTCGCCGTCTGAAGCTCCCCATTTGTGACTGTGTGAGGCGATCTCAAAATTCGAACTGGCGAAAATTGGCTTCAGATCCTCGTTTCTAATTGTGTGCATCGATCTCTAGCCTAGACTCGCAAAAAATTGGGGATTCTTTATTTTTCTCCTCTATCTTGATTGTGATCAATTCATCGCAATCTCTGTTCTAATTTGTTGAAAATTCCCCAAAGTGGTCGCAGGTTCTCAAGCTTTCTTCTCCAGTTCAAGGTTCACAAGTATTTCGTTGAGAATTTGGGAGAAGTCGACACCATCACCGGCGAAATTCCGATCATCGATCTCTCCCTCAGGAATGAACATCTGGTCACGGCATTCGATTAAAATCTTGGGTGTCGATTCATCAATCATAGTCAATGTTGTTCAGGTATGTGGATGTAGGTGTTCGATTCTAAGTTCTTTTTTCTTCAATCCTGGGTTTAGGGAAGGCAACATCCATAAAGTCGAACCCTAAGCCCCAAATGTTCCTCCAACCAAATGTTCTTCATCTTCTTTAGCAGCATCTTCCTCAGTTTCTTTCTCATTTTCTGATTTGATTTTTTAGTTGATTATTGGATTTGATTTTTGGATCTGTAATTGGTATTTGAAAGGGTGATGAAGGCACCTGCAAACGCAAATTCAATCCTATATTATTATTATTTGTTAGCTGCTTGATGTTTGCTGGTTTGATTAGTCTTTTCCTGCGTCAAAATTAGGTCCCGAAAGAACAGAATGAGAATGAGTGAATGAATTTAGGGATTTTTTATTTTTTATTTTTTTTGCTCAATAATGAATTTAGGGATTTGAACTTTATGGTGTTAGTCACAAATCAGGGAATCGTCATTGTGCTTGAATTGTCACTGTTCATTCGATGAAGAGTTGCAGAGATGAGAATTGCATATGAAGGTTGGTAGGGAGAGGGTGTTGGTAAGGGGCATTTTAGTATTTTTTATAAGGTACTTAATAGATGTTAAATCAATTTAACTTTGATGGTATTTTTGCTCCACTTTTGAAAGTTGATGTGTATTTTTACTTCCAATAAAAGCATCTGGTGTTGAGCGCTCTTTAGGATAAAGCTTATGTGTATTTTCGCTCTTTAACCCTAAAAACTAAAACAAACAGGTCTTAACGTAACATCAACACCAAATTTAGTATCGTTTCATATTAACGAAGGTGAAGCTTGAAATTTTTTGTTGTGATATATATCATTAAAATGTTTCTTTTGCTTTTGTCTTTTATAAAAGAAAATATTATTTTTTGCTAACATATTAAAACTATTAATATTTTGTAAGGTGTCTTTCTATTTTGAAGCATTTTTTTATTTTTTTCAATTTCAAATACTTGAGAAGTAGGCTGTTTTGGCCTTTTTTTTTTTTTTTGGAAAAAGCATTCATATAAACTAAAACCATAGGAAAATGTTAACTAAAGTGAAATCATTACAATAACTCCTTGAGCCCCTTTAAAATACTTTTGATGAGGTCCTTTTATGAGACTATTTTAAAACGATTTATATTTAAATTTGTTAAAAAAATTTAAAATAATGAAAGCTAAGCTTCAAAATAAGGGTTAAGGGTCAAAAATGCATATAACAATACCTTAAAGAACGCCCAACACCAAATGCATTTTTTGGTGTAAAAATACATATCAACTTGTAAAACCAGAGAAAAAATCTCATCACAATTAAATTGCCTTAATGTCTGTTAAATCCATTACGAAAATATCAAAATACCCCTAACCCACACCCTTTCCCTCCCAACCTTCATCTCTGCAACTCTTCCATTAAAAATAAAAAATTATATCTTGTTCTTCTTCCCAATATAGCAAATTACAAACTCTAACCCTCATTACTGTCCATTATTTCGTTTGTTCGTTCGCTAGCTGTGAATTTCCCTAATTTGTATTTCATAAGATGGCTATACAAGTAAAGCAGCTTAAGAACAAACCAATCAGTGAATGTTCGAAGTTCTGACACTATTATATTTCACTCATCCAAGAGCAATAGCTCGCAACCATAGAGCAATTTCACTTCAAGGCTAAATTCAACGATAATATGACGAGTATTTATGTGGGGGGTTTCTAATCGCCCATTAAATGCAAAAAGACTGAAATACCCCGATTGAAACCATCGAAATTGTCAAAACAAGTGCAATTAAAACCCTAATTACCATTGACTTTAAGAGCTTCCCCCAGCCCGATGACCTAGGACCTCTGAAACAATTGAAAAAGAAATCCAGAATTTGCGAAATACCAAAAATGAAAACATTACACTATATTAGATTGAATAGTTAAAAAAAAAAGAATAGTAAAAAAGCAGACGAACCGTGTCTTCTGGATTCACTTCAATTTCAAAGTGAGTGCCTTCCAGAGTCTTGACGAAAATCTTCATTTTCTGCAACTACCAGTGTTATGGATTAAAATATTAGGCCCATTCAAGGTGTGGCCCAACAAGACTACAAGAGACAACCAAACCCTAACATTAAGGTATCCTCTATAAATAGATGATAAACCCTAAAAGTACAAAGATTCTCAACTCAGCCTCGTTACTATTCTGCCTACACAGAGCACACACTCCACTCCATTGGTGAAAACTCTCATGTTTGTGCTTTGTGATCCTCTATCCTCTTAGGTATCTCATCCATGGATACCTGGGAGACAGCTACTGGATCCTATATCAATATACTAGTTGTTATGGAACCATATATTGGGCTTAATAGATATGCGGCCCAATGAGAGCATTTGCTATAGAAGCCTTTGTGACAAGGTAATGGGTGAGTCACATTCTTATTTGTGCCTGTGATTCAGAATCGTATAGGTAGTGGAGTAGGCATTTGCAAAACGTGGGAGGCACATCCTGCTTGAATAACGGATTTGCTGTGACTAGCAGAGAAACCCTAGGTAATACCTATAAATAGGAGGTTACCCGCCAAGTGCACTCTACATTCTTGATTACATTATTTACTATTCAGCCTCACTGTGCACACACACCACCCTTCTGGCAAAACGCCACTACCGTGTAGCACAGTGATCTAAGACTGTTTGCTGGTACCTCCTCCATAGATATCATCGAGTAATCCTCTCTTCATAGGTGTTTTACTCATAAGCATCCGTGGAGAGCTCATCAATCCTATACTAACATCTCCTAGCCTTATTAGGCTGGACATTTATGTTCTACAACAGAACATTGGCGCCGACTATGTTGGAAATTATGCCTTAGGGGCAATTCATTGTACTTTGGATATTTAAGTTATTTAAAGTATTCTCTTTTGTTATCATTTTCGTTTGCATGTTCGTATTGATAACTGCATCCCTGGATAATCTTATAGATTATCCTAAATGTCCCTGGTCGGTCATCTACATGGGAGTGAAGATGAAATAAGACCAGTATGACTTTGATGAGGTATGGAGATACGAATCAAAGTCATAGGCACTTGTAAGAGTACAAGGTGCTGGACCGACCCACTATGAGAAAGCTGCATGGATTAAGTCATAAGCTTATCTCATGTATAACCGCGTCACGACGCCCTATGACCTGAGACCATCATAGATTCCTACATGATGAGTCACTGGTCTTTGACCTAGTCAAAAGTCACCTTTGACCAGGTGATGATAAAGGCTCGGATCGGGATCAGTGGTTTTCATGCGGAGGAATGTGAGTGGTCATGATGGGATTTGTCCCTCACATATGTAGAGAGATAATGCTGGGCCCCTCGATGAGTGAGTCTAAGAAATGTATGGCCATACTGTGATGGAAAAGAGTTTCCATTTCACTTATTAGACTACTCGAGAATCGAGAAAGCAATGGTCAAGAAAAGGAAGTTGACATTATCCATGCCTCATCCTTGACCAAATTATCGCGTGACAAAAGGGACGTGACATGGTTGTACGATAGGTAGTATTGTGTCATCGATCCCCATGTGAATTAGGTAGTCGCAATGTCTTGCTAGAGGCCGCTTGCGACTTGTGGGCTGATACAGTGTTGGCCCACTGCCAATCTCATATGGGCCTGCAGGGTTGCACACAAGAATAATCCAACACGGGTAAAAGTGTCCAGATTCATTGAATCTCAGATTAATCTGAGATTAAATGAATACTAAATTTGATCTAGGATTTATATATATATATATATATATATATATATATATATATAAAATTCGAAATTAATATATATATTATAAATAGAGATTATAATATTATATATGATATTTGTTTAGTATTTAATTTATTTGATAAATTAAATATCTGAAACAAATAGAGATATTGTATCTCATTTAATTTCGAATAAAGATATCATGTATTTGTTTAATATAAAATTGAGAAATGGTATCTCAGATTTAATTAAATAGATAGATATCATATCTCGGATTTAATTTATAATGATAAATTAAATCAAAAGGCTTTAAATTTAGATTTGATCTAAATTCAAGATTCGGATTTCAAATCTGGCTTTTAATATAGTTGATTACATTTATGAGATAGATTTGATTGATATATTGTCCAGATTTGGAATTCGAGTTTCCAAAATTAATAAGGATTAATTTTGATTATATAATACGCCTATGGGTTTAGAAATAAACCAACGGACTTTTGGTTGAGCGTATTAGAAAGCCGAGAGAAACCCTAGAGCAGATTGAGAGAGACGCACAAGAAGCGCTAGCACGCTGCCGCAACCGTGTTCGGGGATTGTTCGTGTGGATACCAGTAGAGGAGGCCGATTCTAAGAGTCGACTTCTGCTGATCAAAAGAACGAGACGCGGACGTGTAGGTAGCCCACCTGATCAAAGAGAACGGAACACGGACGAGTTCAATATAAGGTATGATTCGGTTTCCCTAACCTTGATTTAAACGTCGTTGAGTGATCCTTCGGAAGGGATTCGTAAGAAATTTTAATCCGCTGCGTGTACGGATCCCAACAGACTATAGGGACCGTAAATTTCGATTCCTAAACCACAGGAAGCTAGTAACAACTACTGAGGATGGCAATAAGTACTAGGAGTCGCAGTCAAGTGCTTCGGCAAGAGTGGTTATTGAAAGGACAACCACGGCCACCGCGTGTGGAGAAAACGGTCCAATATTTAGATTCTGTTGTGCCCGACCCTCACCGCAAGATTGTGGGAGTGGAGGATGAGACTGAGGATACGACGAATTCTCCTCGTCCCAACCGACGTATCCTGTGTGAGCAGCAGGTGGTACAACAAGATTTTCCTCCTCCATCTTTGGAATTTCAGCTCGAGCATCCTGATGCAAAGTTATTGCATAAAACGGTCAGTTCATTGGCTCAGCGGATGGATAACATGGAGACCCGTTTACGACTTAAAAGAGAAGAAGATGCCCGGCTTATCCGGGAAGATATGGAGCGTCAAAATGCCGTCTGGCAGCAAGAGGAGCAGAGGCGGATTAGGCAGGAGCTGGAGGAACATTTTGTGCATAGAGAAAAATAGACTCAGAGTAAGGGATGAGATGGTGTTGGCCCAAACCGGGCAGGGGTTTCAACGTCGGTACACACTGAGGTAGAAGAACTCAATGAAAATCATGAGGGAGAATTGGTCGCCAACAACTGAGATAAGATTCTTGAAAGAGAAGCTAGAAAGATATTCTTGCTTGAAGAGCATGTTAGGATGTTGGAGCATCTGGTCCTGAACAACGGCCAGGGTATTAGTAAACCTAACCGGGTTAGTAACACTACGGTCACGGAAGTCACTGCGAACGTTCACCGGGTTGCGGATGCTGATTTGGTTCAGGCAAAGGGTAAGCAACCGGTTGAGAACCCGGACCATAGTAAGAATGATGTGGCACCCCCATCGAGCAGCATGCCTAAGGCAGGAGGAGAAGGGCATGGTAGGGAGAATGTCTTAAGCCAGTTTTCAGACGAAATCATGGCCGCTGTTTACCCCAAAGGTTTGGACTCAAGGGAACTGCCAAAGTATGATGGGAGCCAGGACCCGCTTAACCACGTCAATAACTTCAAGATGGAGATTGGGGTTAAAGGAATCGTGGGGCATGTCGTTCCCCGATTATTTGTAGGAACCCTAAGAGGACCGGCACATGATTGGTTTCACTCTTTAACGTTGCGTTCTATCAAGGATATGAAATCCATGGAGTAGAAGTTCTTGCTCAACTTTGCTACAAGTAGAAAGCAGCCAAAGACCGAGTTTCAGCTTGATCAGGTGAAACAGTTGTCGGGAGAGACTCTGTAGAAATATCTGGCACGTTTTAAGGATACGGCTCTTCAGGTACCCGGCTTGAAAGAAGAGGTACACCTTCATTACGTCATAGCCAGCCTCAATGGTTCATCTCGGTTACAAAAGTCTGTGCTGAAGCATCATCCTGCAACCCTGGCTGAGTTCCAGGATAAGGCTAAAACTTATTTGGAGCTGGAAAAAAATGGAGATATTAACCTAGGTACCAGGAGAAAGGGGTAAGAGTCCACCCAAGGAGATTTCCGAAGCCCTTAGAGCTGCAAAAACATGTGTGAAGGGTCAAGCAATTAGCCTTGAAGTGGGGGACTTCATGGAATACTCTGCACTCCTTGATAGAGATGATTGATGTGATGGACACAAGATATTTTTCTGGATTATTCGACCTATTGCTTCACTCCTTGTTACTATGCAAAATACCTCTGACATCTATCTTAAGGATTGCTTAACTGATACATCTCCTTTAATGCATACATTACACTACATAACGCTTCAGAGGCTTGTTGACTTGAACATGCATATTGCTTTGTCAAAATATTTGCAAAATGTCCTTTATAATTTGCAAATAAAGGCATTAGAAGAAGAGGCAGCTGGACTTACCAATTTTATGATAGAGAAATTATCCTAGCTTGAGCACAAATTCATCTCCCAATATTTCGAATAGACATACCATAAGACCCTGTTCTAAGGAGTCATAGACCCAGGGTTAAAAGACAACTTAAGTTGTTGGTCTTGAGGGAACGTCTCTCATGGTCTAAGAGTCTCAAATACTTCCTGGTTGCTATAAGAGAACTTAGGAACTGGAGGAGGGTTGTCAATTTTCAAGATTTTGTTTATGATCTTGGTTGATAGGGTGAACTTGACTCCTCTCACTACAGTGGTCACTTTTTCTTCTAAGAGCTCACCATCTGAACCTAGCTCATTTGCATACTCCATATTATAGTAAAACAGACGAACAACTTGGGGAGTGTAAGGAGCTGAAATGGAGACAAAACTCTCATACTGCTTTAACCAGGGAGACAAATCCAAATGATTTTCCTCTAAGAAATCAGACAGGTTGACAGCAACCACGGGACAAAAATCTTTATGGAGATAAGCTTCTTTATATCTATCATTTTCCTCCTTAAACTGAAAAGAAGAAGATGCAATAACAAAACCTTCAGGAGGCGACATATTTCTGTAGATGTCTGATATTGCATTCTCCATGAAAGTGGAAACTTGTTCCTCAGAATTTTGTGCAGAATCAGTGGCTTGAGGTGAAGTTTGCCCTCTGGAGTCTGTCTGAGATCGTTGGCCAGATGCTCTTGATGAAGTTTGCCCTTGAGCAAAGGGATTGGATCGAGTGGCAGAAGCTCGCTTCATTCTCATAGGCTTCGAAGGAGCCTTCTTCTTCGCTGGATTAGGTTTCTCAGCAACCTTCTCCTTCCCTTTTCCCTGAACTTCAGGTGATTTTCTCTTATTAGAAGGAGTGTCAATGGGTGTATCAAAAGAGACTCCCTTTCCTTAGGAGCAGGAGAAGCTCTGGCTCGCTTTGAGGAATAAGGTGGGTCTTCAGTAGGAATGTCTCTTTTAATCCCTCTAATTCTTTGATCTATCCCACGGCTAAGACGTTTGGGGATAGATTTTAGCCTCACTGGTCGTTTAGAGGCTAGAGGAAGAGGAGTTCTTGTAGGTTGACAATAGGGAGGAGGAGACCAAGATTTGGAGGTGTGATCGGTGGATTCAGTGTCGAAAATAGCTTGGGTGTTTGACTTTGAAGCCATTTTGGGGTTTGAGAAGAGGATTGAGAGTGGAGAAGGAGATTTCAGAGAGAGACGAGAGAAACTTAGGGCAAAACTTGAGTTTTAGGTTCAGTTTTGAAGAATGAAGCAAACCTCGAGTTTTGTGTAAAAACCTCGAGTTTTGGAAACTTAGTTATGATTAGTTTTGATGATGTTTCATATAGATGTCATTATTAAAAGCAAAAATATTGAGTAATATAGTTATCTCCTACAGTGACTAACTACTATACTTAATGTAAATTAGTCCAAGTTGAATAATGCAGAATAATCAAGAAGGAGATAAGGGATTAATGGAAAGAAGAAATTGCAGAGAATGTCAAGGAAGCAAGAAGCTATCAAAGTATTTTGGGAATAATCAATAAGAAGAGGAAATATTGAAGAAGATATAGAACTTGCAGAGAATGATAAGTCTAAGTTTAATGAGAGAGAATGATCAAGAGAAGAGAAGAAAGAAAGATTTGAATTGTGGAAAATGATCAAGAGAAGAAGAAAGAAAGGAAGAACTTTTTGAATGGAATGAATATATCATTATTCAAGTTCTAGAAGTCTCCACAATCAAATAGAAGTTGGAATGACTCAATTCAGAGTTAAAACAAGCAAAAATGAGGTTCTGGATGAGAAAACTCGAGTTAAGGACTCAAAACTCGAGTTTTGAGTGTCTTCAGCATCTTCAGCGTCTCTAGAATAGGAAAACTCGAGTTTACAAGTGAAAAATCGAGTTTGGCAGTGAAACCTTAAGGTTACAAGCAAAACCTCGAGTTTTCAGCACTAATCAGCAACTCTGGTCTACTCTGTTTCACGTTCAGCTCGGGCGAGGTCTGGTAATTCGATGATATCTCACAAACCAGAGATCCGATTGACGTGAAACTAGTGGCATATGAAACTAGACTCCCAATGCATCATTTTGATATAAAATTTCAAGCCAAAAGGAGTTTAAATCAAGGAGATATGAATGTTGAAGTTGATAGAAAAATCCACGCCACACAGCAAACCAAGCTTCAATGTTTTGAGTGTAACTCACAAACTACAAATCAGATTAAGCTGAAATCAGTGGCATATGAAAGTAGACTCAAAAGGATTTCCATCAAGACTTGAACAGACCAAAACGGAGTTGAGACCAGGGAGATATGACCTTTGAAAGTTTGACAGTCAGTTTAGGACGTTGGAAAAATGTTGGTCAAGAACAGCCTTCATTCATCGGATCATCACGGACATAATACAATGAGTTTGGAGCTAATTCTTCTTGCATTGGATTCTTACCTCGAGCCTGGACATGTAAACTTGAGTCTAAGATTGACCAAGAATTTTCAAGTTTTCCATATTTTGGAAAAACTCGAGGTTTCAGTTGAAAACTCGAGGTTTGGCTTTACAAAGAAGAATCAAGGTTTCTGAATTGACCAAAACTCGAGGTTTTCATAGAAAACTCGAGGTTTCATCACACAGAGACTTCTCAATATTTTCTGGAAAATGCAAAACTCGAGGTTTTTGTTAAAACCTCGAGGTTTGTCCTTACAGAGAGTCTCCTGAGTTTTGAACACTTGAAAACCTCCAGTTTTTGTCTAAAACCTCAAGTTTTTGTTTTGAAATGAAAATTACAAGTTTCACAAGTTTTGTGAAACCTCGAGGTTTGGTAAGAAACCTTGAGTTTTTTGACTTACCAGAGAAATCTCATGTTTTAGCCAAGTTTTTCAAAACCTCCAGTTTTAGCTTTGCCCAATTTTCTCAAAGTTTTTACATTTAAAGAGAAAACTCGAGTTTTCCGGACAAACCTCGAGGTTTGTCTAGGCAGAGAGCATCTGTGTTTTCTCATATTTCAAAACCTCCAGTTTTACTTCAGAAACCTCAAGTTTTGACTTTGTACAAAAAACTTGAAATTGTCTCTGTAAGGCCAAACCTCGAGGTTTCTGTGCAAACCTCGAGTTTTGCTTTCACAGTCAGTTTTACACATTTGACAGCAAAACTTCCAGCTTTGTTTACAATTATTGGAAATCATCAAAACCCTTAGAGAACTAACATGTGTGAATTTTTGAAGGTGGACCCGGTTACACTAAATTTGTTTGAAATCCCAGCTCCATGTGCATTTTTGAAGGCGGACCCCGATTACACTGAATCTGGTTAAAATCCTAACCCTGTGTAGAGTTTTGAAGGCGGACCCGGTTAACTGAATTTGGCTAAAATCCGGGCTCCGTATACAGATCTATGTTAAGCAATCAATGCATCCCGGCAGCCTCGAAATCTGAACTACCGGGCTCGGGGGTAACAGAGTGGACAACAGTTTGTTAGTAGAAAAGCATGTTATCAATAACCGGGATCAATGCAAACCAGAACGAAAAATGAAAACCAGAATGAAAATCAAGAAATCAAGCTCGGACAAGCATTCAAGTTCGATAAGAAAGAAGCAAGCTAAACGATTTGCGCAAACAGTAAGTATTTTTCATTAATTATGATTTGCTTACATATTATTGAATGCAGGAATATAAACTTGATAATTGTCCCAAGAAAATTACTACGAGAACAAACAAGGGATCTTCTTTCTTCTTACACAACCCGGATAAGCTGGATATATCTTGGCCAAGTCCGCGTTTCACATCAAACAATCAATACATCCCAGCAGCTTAGAGACCTGAACTACTGAGCTGGGGGCAACTATTATGGATTAAAATATTAGGCCCATTCAAGGTGTGGTCCAACAAGACTACAAGAGGCAACCAAACCCTAACCCTAAGTTACAATCTGTAAATAGATGGTAAACCCTAAAGGTACATAGATTCTCAACTCAGCCTCATTACTATTTTGCCTACATAAAGCACACACCCCACTCCATTGGGTGAAAACCCTCATGTTTGTACTCTGTGATCCTCTATCCTCTTAGGTATCTCATCCATGGATACCTGGGAGACAGCTTCTTGATCCTATATCAATATACTAGTCCTTTGAGACTATACGCTTATATTCTACAAACAAAACAACCAGTCGATCACTAACCGAACAATCGCAAAATTCTAAACTTGCCGGTAGGTTGTTCACTAATGAGAAAGAACTCGAGGTTGCTGGGATTCTGCTTCAACTTCCTTGTTTGACTTCTGATTCCAAGTTTCTATGTAGGTTTTCTCGAGCTTGGGGCTCCAAGAAACAGCGAATGAAGATGCACACATTCGCTTCGATGACTGGCCGCAAATCCCCTGCTTCCCAAATTCCAAGATTCAAATTACTTAGAAGGATTGATTTTAGAAGACAGAGATTTTGATGCCACGAAGAAGATGAAGAAGGAAGGAGAGAAGGGTAAAGTCAGGCAGCGAATGGAGAAGATGAAGGAGGAAGGAGAGAAGGTAAAGTGAATGGCAGAAGAGGAATTTCAAAATTGTAAACATTTTTATTTTTCAAATAATGTGGGTCCCACTAACATGGAGGTTCGCCTCTTTTATCGGCATGGACATTTTTGCTCTGGTTTTACAAGTTCATGTATATTTTTGCACCTAAAAAAAATCACTTAGTGTTGAGCGCTCCTTAGGATAAAATACATATATATTTTTGCACCCTACCCTCCAAAAAAATAATATTTATTTTTTTCTCAATAAAAATGATCCGAAGAAAAAAAATGTTAACTATGAATAAAAAAAAAATTAAAATTTAAGACATCTAGTATTAATAACATAAACTATTTAAAATGTTGCATATATACTTATTACAAACCTTGTGAAAATTAGTTTTCCCGCCACGGAAGTAGTGGTTTCGAAACTTCCCGCCAGATGCCTCCGTGACCGTCTATCTCCGGTCACCATCCGGTATTAGACCCATCGCTTCCTTTCACTCATCATTCTCTTTGTTCTCTCTGTTTCCCCAATCTGAAAGGAGCTCAATCTTCGATTCTCTCCATTTCCTTCTTCCACCTCTCTTCTCCAGTTCTTGGATTTTCTTTCTGATGATCTTTGCTCATTGAAGCTATCTAGGCTTTGATAGGGTTTTTCTGAACCTTCATGCTTTTTCTGGCATGCTCTTCTCTATCTGATTTGGAGCAATAATGAGTGCTGTGAACATCACCAACGTGACTGTCCTTGACAATCCCGCTTCGTTCTTAAACCCTTTTCAGTTCGAGATTTCTTATGAGTGCGTGACTTCTCTCAAAGACGGTACTCTTTTTCACTCATCCTTTTTGCCGCTTCAAAATGACGATAATTTTCAAACACAAAAACCTCTCTGGATCGACAATAAGTTTGGATTAGGGTTATTTTTGGGTTTGAAATTTTCTTTCTTCCTTTATTTTGACGCTTTTATAGACATTGAATAGCAAATAAGAAAGTGAATTGTTGTATGAACTCCGAAGGGATGCTCATGTCTTTTTTCTCGTGATATGTATGATTAGGGTTTCGTATGTGGTCGTTGAAGAAGTTTATGTCCTTTGGATAACAATGAGTACATTGTGTCAAAGTGGGATATGTTAGATTGATCTCTAAACCGAAGAATAATTGATAAATGTGGCCGATCATGCTTATTTTTTATGCTACTTTAGTCGATAAATGTAGCTGATTGATATTTTATATTGGTCTCTGTAGCAAATGGCGCTAGTTCTTGTTTCCGCAAATAACAGATAGCTTATTTTATATGCTACTTTAGTTGACATTAGATGTTCTTGGATCATATGTATTATTCCTCCTATCCTAAATATAGGATATAGTTTGTAGTGAAAATTGCACTACAAACTATGTCATATATTTAGCACTGGAGGTAGTAATGAATTTTATGTTATTAGATTTGCAGAACAGGTTCAAATTTCTTGCCTCACTGAGAAGTTTATTCTTCCTAGAATATTCTAGCGTAATGTCTTGGGATTTGAGATTGCTTAAAGTGAACTAGTTTTGGATAAATGATGAAGGTAATTTCCTGCCCTAAAACCTCCATGAAGGATCCGTTAAAACAACAAAAACTGACTGACTATTGCAAGCTTCAAGAGCAAGATAATTTGCACTTCTATTAGTTTCTCTGAAAGAGTGATCAATAGTCATGTTCCTGTGTCAAATAATCATTTTGCTGATTATGCATTAGTCCAACTTCTATGATTTGATACCAGTAGCTGTATTGTGTAGAAAGTCCAACCATTATGATTAGTGCAGACTTGGGACACTGCTTCAAAATTTGAAGGATTCTGCTAGTTCACTTCCAGTTGCAGTCTTTTTAAGAGAGTATACACGGTCATTCATATAGCTTCTTTTATATGTTATTTCAACAAGAAGAAGCAAAACTAACTTAAAAACTTCCTATAGGGTTAAATCACATTGAAAATGACCAGGACGCCCTTCATGGAGCATTCTGCTTAGGGAAATACAACTGTCTGCTCCAATCTTTCCCATCTGACAAAATATCAAGTGAGTCTGAGCATTAATTTGTTCAATGTTTCTGTTTGGCCAATGTAGATTGGAGATGATATGCACAAGACAGTATTTTCTGCAATCCTGAGCTTAGCTAAGACCTGAGTCTCTAGAATATATATATATGCCAATGAATAAGGGACCGGGCTTAATACAACCTCCAATCCTCCTTAATATAACTATATAACATAGTTTGTAGTGTAGTGCAACGGAGGTATAGCTTATGATGTCATAGAACACCAAGTAGTTGGTACATTAATTTGAACCGAGCCATTCAAAGATTGGATCTTAGCCAAAGATCTGTGCTTCACCTCATTATGTTAGATTGATCTCTAAGCCGAAGAATAATTGATAAATGTGGCTAATCATGCTTATTTTTTATGCTACTTTAGTTGATAAATGTAGCTGTTTGATATTTTATATTGGTCTCTGTAGCAAATGGCGCTAGTTCTTGTTTCCGCAAATAACAGATAGCTTATTTTATATGCTACTTTAGTTGACATTAGATGTTCGATAAATACATCAATTTTTTAAGGGGCCTGGATCATATGTATTATTCCTCGTGTCCTAAATATAGGATATAGTTTGTAGTGAAAATTACACTAGAAACTATGTCATATATTTAGCGCTGGAGGTAGTAATGAATTTTATGTTATTAGATTTGCAGAACAGGTTCAAATTTCTTGCCTCACTAAGAAGTTTATTCTTCCTAGAATATTCTAGCGTAATGTCTTGGGATTTGAGATTGCTTAAAGTGAACTAGTTTTGGATAAATGATGAAGGTAATTTCCTGCCCTAAAAAAATGATGCTGGACCTGATTAACATAACATTAGAGCTTAAGTGAGAGCATGAAGACAATATGATTTTTACAGAACATGATAGAAAAATAACGAAGAAAACCCGAAAGCTCTTCCAAGATCTCAATAGTTATGTGGCGTCATTTCCTACATTTGGGCTTGGTTTATAGGCTTCTTCATTAACATGAAAAAATCATGGCGAACCTTCAATACAAACATCAAAGATTTAGTTTGTTACTCCCTATATATGTTTAAGTTTCAAATCTTAAATACCAACATGGTATCAATATGCATTTTCTATATGCTTTGCATTATTTATTTTGTGTTAGGTCAATGATAATTTAAAAGAAGTAATGCTGAGCTAGCTCGATAAAACTATCCTTATATTTGGGTAGGAGTTCGTGCTAATGCTCTAATCATTGAATTGAAACCAACTTGTTAATATGAAAAATCTTCCATTCCATGGGAAGTGTTTTATTATAATTGATCTTTTAGTAAGATATTATTTTCCCAGGAAATGATACATCCCTTGAGATATCTTATAGTTGAATTTGTTGTGTAGTTCTCTTCCGATGTCGTTCCATTTACTTGCTAGTCTGGCTTTGACAAGCGAAGGAAAATAATATACTTTTTGCTGATGGATCTACTAATGCATCATTCAACAGATTGTTGAAAATGTATTTTGTCGACTCCTTTTCTGTGAAACAAATTGATTGGAAATCGTCATGCAATTGTCGTTCATATATGCAAGTATAATCAGTATTTTTGTACCGTTTGATCTTCTATTTTATCTTTATATCTGTTGCTTTGATTCATGAAAGCAAGATTTTTTTGGGTGTTGCTGTTAGCTTTTTCTAATATTTTTCTTCTCTCTTTTTAACCATTATTTTACATGCTTTATTCTGATTGTAAAACTTACAAGGCTTATATTATAACCTGAGGACAGATTTGGAATGGAAGCTCATTTATGTTGGATCTGCTGAGGATGAAATCTATGATCAATTACTCGAGAGTGTATTTGTCGGTCCTGTTAATGTTGGAAACTATCGCTTTGTATTACAGGCAAGCTTCATGCGCACCACTACTGATGGATTTTGTGTTTTAATTGCAATGTGGTCTGTAAATTCTTGTTGATATTTCGCAGGCAGATCCACCAGATCCATCAAAGATTCGTGAGGAAGATATTATTGGTGTCACCGTGCTCCTGTTGACCTGTTCTTATCTGGGTCAGGAATTTGTCAGAGTGGGGTACTATGTGAACAATGACTATGGGGATGAGCGCCTAAGAGAAGAACCTCCACAAAAGGTTTTGGTTGATAAGGTTCAAAGGAACATATTATCTGACAAACCCAGGGTTACCAAGTTCCCCATCAATTTCCATCCAGAGAACAATGAAAATGCAGAGCAACCTCCTCCTCCAACTGAGGACCCATCTCAAATTGACGAAAAAGGAAAGGGGCAACTTGCTTCCCCTGATCATGTTCAACCAGAAGGACATGAATCCTGAATTTTAGGGGTATAGACAAACATTTTGTTTTGAACCTTTATAATTTTACTCCATAGGATGCAGACAAGATGCCATTAACATGGATGCTTGAGTTCTGCAGCTGCTATCAACCATCTGCAATTGGATGAGACATTTAGGATGCGAGATTAACACAAGCCTACTTTTGGTTGTGACTTTTGAAACCCAGTTTTTTTCAATGAACCCCTGTGGTGCTTCCAATTTGGTTTTGATTGTTGAAATGCAATTCAAGGACTAGATTTTGTTAGTTATTTTCTTCACGGCTTGTCATATTTGAGATAAATGCTATTAATCTGGGCTATCTGAATTTTACATTTTAAGTATTCTCTTGGTCTGGTTTTGTTTACCTTGGCCTGGCTTGACAGAATCAATAATCAAGCAATGCTTACAGTGATGCGATAAGAAGTTATTGCAGATGCTTGGTTTATTAAGAAAAGCTTTATTCACCAAATATTAGTTTTTTAACTCAGAAGCATAAAAAAGAAGCTATATAATCCACTAGGAGATTGATAATAAGTAAATAACATACGGCAATTGCTTTTGTTTGCCACAGCACTTTACACGCTCCCACCCCCAAACCCAAAAACAACCCCCCCCCCCCCCCCCCCCTCCCCCCCCAAAAAAAAAAAGAAGAAGCAGCACTACTTGGCAATTGGCACAAGCGATACGACACTCGGTCGCTTAAGCAAGTTGCTGGAGATATGAATCACAACTCACATATATCAACTTAGTTGTAATTTTGCTGCCAATGTTCTGACAGACGAAAAGAAAAATCAGTAGCACGCTAAGCACTGCGCACATCAGCAGAAAGCAAACTCTGAAACCTCCATGGAGGATCCGTTAAAACAACAAAAACTGACTGACTATTGCAAGCTTCAAGAGCAAGCTAATTTGCACTTCTATTAGTTTCTCTGGAAGAGTGATCAATAGTCATGTTCCTGTGTCAAATAATCATTTTGCTGATTATGCATTAGTTCAACTTCTATGATTTGATACCAGTAGCTGTATTGTGTAGAAAGTCCAACCGTTATGATTAGTGCAGACTTGGGACACTGCTTCGAAATTTGAAGGATTCTGCTAGTTCACTTCCAGTTGCAGTCTTTTTAAGAGAGTATACACGGTCATTCATATAGCTTCCTTTATATGTTATTTCAACAAGAAGAAGCAAAACTAACTTAAAAACTTCCTATAGGGTTAAATCACACTGAAAATGACCAGGACGCCCTTCATGGAGCAGCATTCTGCTTAGGGAAATACAACTGTCTGCTCCAATCTTTCCCATCTGACAAAATATCAAGTGAGTCTGAGCATTAATTTGTTCAATGTTTCTGTTTGGCCAATGTGGATTGGAGATGATATGCACAAGACATTATTTTCTGCAATCCTGAGCTTAGCTAAGACCTCTCTCTAGAATATATATATATGCCAATGAATAAGGGACCGTATGGCTTAATACAACCTCCAATCCTTAATATAACTATATAACATAGTTTGTAGTGTAGTGCAACGGAGGTATAGCTTATAATGTCATAGAACACCAAGTAGTTGGTACATTAATTTGAACCGAGCCATTCAAAGATTGGATCTTAGCCAAAGATCTGTGCTTCACCTCATTATGTTTAGATAGTTTTGAAGCAGCTATTGTTTCGTGCATACGATTAAGTACATACAATCTTACAATAGAATGAAACAGGACCAAATATATCTGTGTTTTTCTGCCCCCAACAACCAGAGTGCTCGTCACGGGTTTGTTATTTTCACAGCTGAAGACAACAACTATAACTAACTAAGAGAACAATATAATTAGAATATGATGATTTTAATAATTCAGGAATGAATATGCTAGTAATCAATATTAAATTCCAGTACGCACAACTTTACAGAGTGATAAGAAATCTGTAACACAAGTAATATATATAAACTTGCTATGAACATTATTAATATGGCAAACAAGCTCGTAACCAAAAAAAAAAAAAAAAAATTGCATAGAAGCTCTGGATTTCTGGATTTAGTCTGATACTACTACCATAATTAATCCAGAATATCATACAGATGAAACCTTATTATATGCCTAACTAACTAGTAAGGAGGCGGTGGAGGATGTGGCCATCCTGGTGGTGGAGGACCTGGAGGCCCTGGCGGCGGTGGCGGTTGATAATAATATGGAGGTGGTGGCGGGCCAGGTGGTCCTGGGGGCGGTGGAGGTGGACCTGGTGGTGGGGGTGCATAAGGACCCGGGGGTGGTGGCGGCCAGTAAACAGGTGGCGGTGGACCTGGTGGTGGCGGACCAGGTGGCGGTGGTCCTGGAGGAGGAGGATGGTGGTGCCAATGGCGATCCATATAGGTGTGTATAGTAAGGGGTTGAAAGGAGGTGATGGTATTTATAAGAGGGACTAGAAGCTTCAAGGAAGTAGATAGAGATTTTTGTTGGTGCACTTGGGACTTGCTGTTTGAGTTTGACGGTTTGTTGAATGAATTGATTTGATTGTTTAATGGTAAACTTCGGCCTTAAGGTTTCTGTCATTATCTTTTTATTTTCTTGGTACATAAGTTTTTGTCTCTATGTGAACTTGGATCCTAATTTTAAAGGCCTTATTTGATATGAGTAAAAAAATATTTTTAATTTTTAAAAATAAATTTGTCACTTCTTTGATATTATTGAGTTATGATGTAATGGTTAATATCACTACTAAGAAAGTTTCAAGTGAAAGGAGAGAAAATTAATACAAATTTTTATAATTTCATCTTTTTTACAAAATTATTACATGGGGCTTTTATAATATAGTTTTTTTTTTCAATTGTAGAATGTGGATCTTTATATTTATAATTTATTACTAACTTGTAAGAGAAATGATGTTAACGGCTGGAAGTGACTCTTCTCAACACATACTTGGATTGGTTTTACCAGATGGGTGTAAATAAAATTAAAATCAACCAGATAACATATTGTACACAGATGTAAGGAGATGATCATTCTCACATAACAATTTTTTTATGTTGATGATAAATAAATTTATTCCATCATTTTAATTTTTAAAAAAATTATTTTATATTTTATAGCAATTATTACAAGTCATATGCCTTTAACTATTAGTCATAATTAATATAATATAAACATAAAAACCAATACTTATAATTACAAAATTGTAAGAACTTAATAAAAAAAATTATAGAAACATGATTAAAAATCAGGTAAAATTATCAGAATTTGGGAGTCAAATTTCCCACGTAATCGTATTTAAGTTTCAAGAGAAAGATAAAACAAGAAGGAAAACAAAGCCGTGTCTGAGTTGCCCCTTGGATTTTTTGTCAAAATCCACGTCCTCATCTACACGGTTTTGGAGAACTTGTTTCTTTAAATGTTTTTTTTTAAAGTTAAAAAATCGTTTATTTATCTCTTTAGTCTATTTGATGTGATAATTTAATTATATCGGAATAGGTGTACAAATAAATTTTTTTTTTTTTACCACCAAGTATACAAAATAATTAAATTCACATATTTATATATATTTAGAAAATCTTTCAATTTACCGCTACTCAAATTTACCTGTCGACCTATAAATATTTATTATTTACATAACACAAATTTACAACTAAAAAGTTATTTAATACAGTATTTACACTAATACAAAATAATCCTTTTAAACCGTTACATTTAGACCAGTTATAGAGAATAAGGTCTAAAAAGTATGATTGGTATTAATTTTGTAAATATAAAGAATTTCTTAGATCGATTATTTTAAGATAAGGTCTAAAAGATATTATTTAAATTATATTTCCAAAAACCTCGTCTAAGAAGATAAAAATAATTAAAAAATGAAAATTTGATTATTTTTTAGACCAATTTTCTCTTATAATCGGTCGAAAAGACGAAACTTTTTAGATTTGATGTTTCTAATAACCAATCTAAAAAGTGCGGAATTAAAAATAATATATTTGTTCCTTTTAAGATGTGATATTTCAAATAATAGAAGCCCTAAATTAAAACTCACTCCCTAAATCCTCTCTTTGTCGTGCGTAAATTGAATTTTGCTCTATGAACCTTTTCTCTGTGAGCTCTGTCACTTCTTCTAAATTGTATTGTTGCTCCTCAATCCTCTTTCACACATCACTCCTCCGTCGCTGCTATTTTCTCATCGTCGTTCCTTGTTGTGTGTCTTCGTCACTGCTCTTTTCTCGTCAATGTGTGTGCCCTCGTCGCTATTCTTTAATCATCATCACACTCTTCCTGTGCCACCTCTATCCTTCTCTATGACCTCTCTCCTTTGCCATGACGTCCTTTGTCGTTGTCACTAATTTTAGCACATCCTTTTAACCTCCTTCATTGTCGTGATTTTGGCTAGAAGCTCACTCATTTGATCTGCAATCGGGTTAGTGCTCTCTTATTGGGTTGTTGCTTGATATGCAGATCTTTAGTTCTTTAATCATGACTATTAGAACTCTTGATTGATTACAAGCTTTACACATTTCTATTCTTTGAGTTATTGCTCAATTCTGCATTTTCTATTTGCTTTATCCTATGCCTTCTAATTTGGCCTTGTTGTTAGCGTCTTATATGTAAAAATAATGTAGACTTTAACATCTTACAAGGTTTAATATTTTATACTTTAAGATGTATCTTATATGTTAGGATAATGTATGTTAACATTTTTCAGGTATGGGAATTCAAATATGGATCAAAGTTGGATAAAAGCTAAACGGACGAGCGTTGAATATGATAATAGGGTGAGGAAATTTTTAGACTTTGCTAAAAGAAATGTAGATGATAATAGTGGGATGTTTATTTCCCTTGTGTAGTATGTTTGAATGAGAAGCGACTAAGTGCTGTAGGTATATATACACATTTTATTTGTGAAGGATTTTATAAGAGTTATACATTATGGGTATGACATAGTGAAGAAATAGAAATGCCAAGTGCATCTTAACAAGGTCAAGTGGCCTTTGATAATAATGACACGGATATGGATGACAGGATAAATAAAAGACATTATTTGTGATGTAGGAGAAGAAACTTTTGAGCAATCACATGTATATGGTAATATGTGTAGTGATGCAGAGAAGCCGCTGTAGCTAAGGTGTAAAAACTACCAATTTTTGAAAGCAGTATTGAAATTGGTAAGCTTGAAAGCACAATATGGATAGAGTGACAAGAGATTTTCAAAAATGCTTGAGGCTTTTAAAGACGTGCTTTTAGATGATAATGTATTGCCAGGTTAATACTATGATACTAAGAAAATATTGTGTCCACCAAGGATGAAGTATAAAAAGATCCATGAATGTCCTAATGATTGCATATTGTATATAAAGAGTTTGAAAAGAAGCTGAAGTGTGAAGTTCAAACCCAAGAGGAAGGGAGTACTACTGCTATTAAATACATATACTTATCATAGAGGCTCAGTGAAACCGAAACTGAGTGTTTATTGGCACTGTATGTGTATGAGTAAGAAGCAAATTTATATTTTATAATATATATACTGCTTGAGAAATTGGATTAGTAATCATCCTTTTTTTTTTTTCAGTGGTCAGTAGTAGTTGGTTCTTTTATACAGGAAGAGTTATACTATCATCTTCTTATGCTCCCTTCACTACAAGCTAGAGAATGAATTGAAGAATACTATGAATTCATAAGTTTTCTTATTACTAAATAGAGTAGTGAACTAGCAATGTCATTTAAATAAATAAGATAAAATCGTAACTTTCTTGCATTTCCTATTGTCGAAAGTTTATAGAATTTGTGGAAAATAAATAAGCTTTGTGACTTTGATGATAGAGCTATGAGGACATTTCAGCACGCTATTGGTGGTAAGCATGTGCATAAGGTAAAATACCTAAATGGATCACATTAAAGATTAGTACATATTTTGTTTGCTTTATGAACTTGTTCAATAAGCTATGCTCTATTCAATTTTAATGATCTCATGTTCTTTTTTAGAGCCGTAAGCAACCACTGGGTTCAACTTATGTGGCTTTTATGTGTTGAGAAACATATTTAACATTATCACTTTAGGCATGACTAAATTTACTCAAGAGGTGAATGTATATTTCAAAAATTTTGTACTATTTTTTTTTCCAAGTTCACAAGTTAATGATTTGTCTGGCTTTGATGTTATATATGTATGATCTTATTGATCCCTTTCCTGAAGAAGATATTGACTTCATTTGCAAATGTTGTACTGAATTCATTTATGAGCTTTTACAACAATAATAAGTTTAGGTCTTGTGTATTTCATCATGTATATATTCATCATTTGAAGGTTGTGAAATGCTGTAGTCTGTAATGATTCCTTGGCTACAAAAATATCTTTGATGAATGATTAATAATAATTATTCCCACTTGGTTTGGAATATTGTTAGCATTATATTCATTTTCAATAATTCAATTTGTAACTTATATTTAGTTGTTGAGAGCTTGCTTGGATGGTAGATAAGAGGAAGAAATAGAGTGATGTGAAAAAACATGGAAAATTTAGACCGGATGTTATAAGTATCATATCTAAAAAATATTAAGACGTGATATATAAAATATAAAGTCTAAAAAGTATAACTTTCAAGATTGATTTTATAAAATATGAAGTCTAAAAACCATTTTTAAGATCTATTTTCAAAACAACTGATCTAAAAAGTAACAAATTTTAGACGTGATGTAAGCTAAGTGACTTGTTCTTTTTCCAAACCGGTCTAAAAAGAAACACATTTTAGATGTGATATAAGCTAAGTCCAAAAGTCTAACTAGAACTGATCTTTGAGCAACCAATCTAAAAAATGATTTTTAAGACCAGTTTAGCAAGTACTTGACTTTTTAGTTCGACTATATCAAGACCTAGTGTAGAACCAATCTAAAAAAGCGATTTTCACTAAGTCTAAAAAGCAATTTTTGTACTAGTGTTAGTGACTCATCGATCATTCTATCCTATGAAGGATTAAAATCTTCCTTCAAATGGGTCACTTAGTTCTTCAAATTACTAACACTAATATTCATTTATTACTCACTGCTCAATTTAACTTGGCGATATATCTTTGGATATTCTTTGTACTTTAGTGATTATAAATTCACTCTGTAAGAGAGCTATTTCTTTGATTGGCTATCTGTGAAATCTCAAGGTAGAGAACCTTGAGTGTGGGTGTAACGATTACAACTTGTAAGAAGGTGAATCCTAGTGAGAGAATTACTTTGAAAAACAATGTGTAATCATAAAAGTGATAGTGGAAATCCCAGAGTGTCTGGGGACTAGGCATAGATTAAGAGATTTGACAAAACCAGTATAAATTCTCTGTGTCCTATTCTTCCATCCTCACCAGTATAACCATAAGGGTTAGTTGCAAAGTTTTTAAAATCATCCAACTCACCCCCCTCTTAAGTGATATTTCATCTTTAGAAAGAGGGTTCAATGATAGAGTGGGCTTTGTAGCTTGTTTGAGAAAAACTCAGGGCTATCAATCTAAGTTGCTTATATGTAGTTTGACAAGTGTTGTTGGGGGATTTTTTTTTTTTTTTGGGGGAGGGGGGGGGGGGGGAGGCAGGGGTTATCTTCTTCTAATTTGGCCTTATCATGGGCTTCTTCATTTCGTCCGGCACCTTGCCACCACTCACAAGATCCGGTGGTTATTAACCAGATTTGTTCCAGACATGAGGAAGTGAAAGAACATATTTTTCAGGCACAAGGAATGTTGGAGGTGAAAGAAGTGATACATTATTCCTTATTTAGAGAAGTTAAAATGTTGGCGACTCTACGTTGTAAGTGACTTACAATGACTGTTTTTCAAAAAAACAATTGTTCTAACTCAATATTCCCTTCTTCTTCTTTTTTTTTTTTAACTTAGCTTTCAATGGGAAAATATTCATTTTATTTTTATTTTTGGGCTTAACTTTCAATGATTATTTTAAAAATGGCCGTTGAAAATTTTATTTCAATGATTGTTTTTAAAAAATAGTTGTTGAAACTCACTGATAGAGCAAAATTTATAGCCTACAGACTCCGCAAGTGTATGAGCCGTATTAAGTAATAAAGTGATAAGAACATTATTGTTTCCACGAGGACTCAATCAAACTAGTGATTAGATATTAATTCCCTTATTTTATTTAAGTTGAACGAGTCATAATTGTTTTCAATAATAAAATAAATTTAATAAGAAACTAATAATATCAAAACTTTGCACAGCGAACAAATTCTAATAGCAAGAAGTACAACCTAGAGTCACTAATTCTTTGTTGGTTTCTTAGATTTTATCCCCATTAAATTAATTTTGAATTAACTAACTCAGCTAACCTTGAGTATTAATGTCTATAAATGCATTCCGGTCCACTTATATACCTACCTTAGTTAATTATGTAATGTCTCACACAACTAAATAAGATGCTTTTTCGCTCGGGCTCACTCTAATTGATTATGCGGAGCTTTTAGGTATATGTCTATCCTAGACGCAAATTAGATTAAAACCTAATTTCACATTATTTAATCCTAAGGTCAATTTAAGGTTCCCTCTTCTAAGTTCAACCTTAAATCCCCAAAACATGCTTAATAGTAGCTAGTTACTAAACAATAGCAATAAAAACAATATTAAATAAACTGAATAAAATTAATTAAAACTAATAGTGGGAATAATCTCTAGAACCCAAATAAGTTCATAGGTTCTCTAGGTTGAAAAGAAAATTAGTTGTACATAACTATACTAAAATCCATGAAAGCAAAATAATAATCAGATTCAGACAGAAAAGGAAAAGAAAGGAGAAATCAAGACTCTCAAAGAATTCTTCAATCCTCCTCATTGTCGTGCGCATCGTCCTTGTGTCTCTGCCTCTTGTGTGTAGTGTTTGCACTGAATAATCTCTTGCTCGGCCGTTCTTTCCTCCTTTTAATATATAGATTACTTCATGCGTTCGATTTTTCTTGCTATTCGGCCATCCCCCTGTGCATCCCTTTTATTGTTAATATATAGTAGGGGTGTTCATGGGTAGGTTAGGCAGGGAGAGACCCTTGCCCGATGCTCTGCCCAAGAGATCATTGGGAAGCAAAATGCAGCCCAGTACTGGCCTTGCTCGATAGAAGCCTTAAGATTTGTGGGTAGGGCAATAATGGTCTGGGCAGGGTGGCCCTTCCCTGCCCAAGTGGCGATACCCTGTAATCTTGCGACACCATATGTGAAAAAAATAGCTTTAGTCATACCTAATAAATAATATTGCAAACTTCAAATGAAATCCATAATTCTACACTTCAAAATATTTAGATATAAGTCTACAACTTAAGTCTTAAAATTAAAAAGACAATCATATATCTTAACAAAATAACAAATAGTTAAATATCCATAACTGAAATATTAAATAACATCTATAATTCATTAAATACAAGGCATCAAAAAATTACAATTAAAGCCTTGTAGATATCCAATACTCCTAGAGTTTGCATCAAGGCTCTAAATTGTCAAAAGGATGAAACATATGGAATCACCTACAAGAATATAGAATCACCTATAAAATATAAAATACTTTTTTCATTCTATTAAAAAATAAAAAAAATATTATATACACTACTGGACAGGGCTAAATAGGCAAGGCGGCATATTCTACCTGGTGCCCAGTCCAGCTCGCAAAAATGCCCAGTGCAGTTGAGCCCAATTTTGTTCGGGCTGCTTTTCTTAGGGTTGGGCAGGACGATTTTTCGTTGGCCATAGGCAGGCAAACGGGGCGGCTGGGCATCATGAACACCCCTAATATATAGTACTTAGGGTATGCCTTTTGCCGCGGGTCCCACTGTGCGATCTCTGATCTACTTCTTTTAAATCAATACATATCTATATCCTATTACAAATAATCCTGCAGCAATTAAACCTCTTGCTTCATGTGGGTCCACGTCTTTTTTGACCTTGTCTCTTTATATATATATATATATATATATATTGGGAAAATCATTTCTGCATTTATTGCAGAAAAATTTTCTGCAGCAAGACAAAAAACGACGCAGTTTCAACATATAAGCAAGTGATTGATATAAGCAATGGAAAAAGAAACGTAAATGAACCAAAGAACATAAATAAACTTCTTTTTATCCGTTGTTGCTGAGATCTGCTGTGTTGAGCTGCCAAAGCCCTGTGAAGGAAGGGATTGTGCCTACAAATGCATTGTTCATCCGTCTGAACAAAAGACGGAGCCGACAGCTTCACCACCATGGATGATTTCCGGGGCGAGGCTTACTGCTTCTGCAATTGAATTAGCTGTGATGAAGAGGACGACAAAGACTTTGATGACCTCAGAGAAGGGGGCGACACCTTTACTGACAAGGTGGGCACCGTACCAGAGAACGAGGGCTCTGGAGGCATAAAGAGAGAGCTGGGAGAGACCGAAGAGGAGGCCGGAAGTTTGGCTGCGATGGAGGCTCCGGCGCTGTGGGACACGAAGCTCGTTGCAGAAGAGGGATAAAATTTTTTTCTGAGCGTTCAATGCCGCGACAGTTCTGATGTTGCTCACTCGTTCTCCGCACGATCATACTCGTCTTTGCATGGGCCTTCGTTGTGTCTCCGGCAAACCCTTTCAAAGATAGTTGCTGGGCAAAATTTGCTAGAACAAGTAAAGGGAAGGTAGCGAGAATGAGCAAAGAAACCCTCCATTACACGATGAAAGCAACTATAAATGAAGTTAACAGATCGTCATGTTCTGCAAAATCACTGAGATCCTCTCAGCAATAGCAGACTTCAATGTGTGCATCCCAAACCCAAACCAAAAGACTAAAGCCAAACCTTTGGCCATTCCTGATAAAGACACCGGCATACCAAAAGACTAAAGCCCAGGACATACATGCTATCCCATATGTGCATCCTAAACCCAAACCTTTGGCCATTCCAGCCTTATATCCAAGCTTCGTTGTGTTTTGTATTGCATCAGAATACGAATTAAGGGCCTTGCTCTCACCAGCGTATGAGTAAACAGTTCAAACTTGAGCAATTGCCTGCTCGGCGATTATGCCGACGTTGGCATAGGATTGACGACTCTTTGAAGTGAGACCTGTGAGTGTATAAGTGTACAAGCCGCCGGCGAAAGCAATGCCCGAAATCAATGCCCTGTGAGTGTATAACAGTTTGAACTTGCTTATATGTCGAAACTGCGTCGTTTTTTGTTCTGCAGCAGAAAAGTTTTTCTGCAGTAAATGCAGAAATGATTTCCCCATATATATTACTACGTATTTGATTCCTTTTTATTCCTTTCTTCACATAATACATATCTTCTGCACAATAAAATAGGATATCAATAGATTTTCTATTATAATATTCTTCTATCCTATATTTAATTAAAAGATAGATAAATATATAAAAGAGAATTAAATAAGTATAATATTAATAAATTTAATCCAATATATCTCAGAATCTATATTTATTTATTTATATAATTAATATATACTTATCACTCACAAATATTCATATTTTATAAAATTTCGGCTTAACCTTGGACATTATTTTTTATATGTAAGAGTGATTGAAAGTTTGACTTTCAAGTTTTAACGACAGTTTATCTAGAAATAATCGCTGAAAGTTAAACTAAAATTTTAAAAATGTCAACACCTCCTTTTTAAGTTCTATTTTCTAAAAACGGACGTTAATTGGTATCATTAAATTTATTTTTTGAACTAGCATCTTACACTCAATCTAGAATTGCAATACCACTTGTTGGAAGAGCCACATGGCGAAATACTGCAAATCATCCATGAGGATTCTATGGGAGCTGGGACCACAAGACTCTGCCCTAGTATTACTTGTTCATTGTTGATCATCCCCCTTTGTAAGAACAAAAAGGCATAATATATAATAATGAGGTTCTTAGGCACTTTTGTCATTATGTCATTTTGAGAGTTTATCAATTTTATTGCTTTCATTTTTTGTTTTTGGTAAAATATTGCTTACTTGCATATTTTGATGCTACTTGTACCCCATTCTCCTTTTATTTTTGTATGACATGGTAATGCATTTAACTTTTCAAAAAATAAAAACAAAATACTCTGTTTTGATATGGTAATGCGTGAATAATGTGTTATAGGAAAATATATGAATTTAGATTATATAATTTTGACTCGATTTCAATTTAGTTCTTAAACTTTAACTTAAAACAACTTAATTCCTATAATTATGACTCATTTAAATCTTAGACTCTAAATTTTAACTTAATGCAAGTCAATCTCAAAAGCGTTTTTTTTTTTTTTTTAATGAAAGTCTCAATGGTTGTAAGTATTTAAAATGTTGGTCTTATATTTGAGAAAATAGAATTATAAGGATTAAATTTAATTTTTTTAAAAAATTATGAAGCTAATATCTTAAATAGATGAACTATATGTATTGAGTTGCACTCAACTATAAAGATTGAAATGGGTAAAAGATATATGGAAGTAAAGAATTAGAGCTAAAATTCAGGGATAGATCATTAATTGGGACAAAATTACATGAACCAAATTAATTTTTCCTATATTTTAATAACTGAAACTAAGGGCATCTTCATGGTCAAAAAAAAAAAACCTAAGGGCATTCGGAATTGGTCTTTGGCGAAATTCCCGTAGGATCGAATAACACGGTTCAAATGCAGGAATGAATATGCTAGTAATTGATTAATAATAATTAATTACCAATCCACACACAGTTTAACTAATACACTGATAAACCATCAAACAAATAACTACTACCTCCGGTCCTAATTATAAGAGCTAGTTGACTTTCTTTGAAGAGATTAAGGAAACTAAATAAGTTATTTAATCATTTCATATGTTAAATATTTTTAGATTATATATTAGTTTATTAGTCAAACAAATAAATTTGAAGAAAAAATAAAAATAAAAAAACTTTAAAGTAATTTAATTAGCTTCCTTAATCTCTAAAAAAAAGTCAACTAGCTCTTATAATTAAGACCAAAGGGAGTAATAGATTTGATAAGAAATGGGTAACACAAGTAATATACAAATATTTGCTATCGACATTAATTATTCATTGTATCATACAAGCTCTAAATTTAATTTGGACTGATATTATACTGTCATATCAATCCATATAGTCATCTAAATAAAACATTAAAAGTGTGCATCATTATTCATAAATGCATACTAGCTAGTTAATACGGTGGCGGTGGATGCCAAGGACCAGGAGGCCCTGGCGGTGGTGGTGCCCGAAATGAGCCTGGAGGTGGCGGACCTGGCGGTGGTGGACCACCTGGACCTGGTGGCGGCGGACCGCCTGGACCTGGAGGTGGTGGGTGAACAACAGGAGGTGGAGGTGGTGGTGGATCAAAAACTGGAGGCGGCGGTGGTGGGGGCCCAGGCGGACCTGGAGGAGGAGGAGGCCAACGGCGGGGATCCATGACTGATGACAAAAATCTGCAAATCAAGTGTTTGATATGGAGAAAGTTGGTGTTATTGTTAGGATCGAAGAGGCTTGTGTGGTATTTATAAGACGACAAAAGCACTAGAAGCTTCAAGGTTTGTAGTTGTTGATATAGTGAGATGTGTTGTTGTTGGCACTTGGTATTTGGACTTACGGTTAGTGTTTGACTGTTAGAAATGAATTGCGTGTTAATTTCTAAGTCTCGTACGTTCTCGATACATGGGCTGCTAAGCTTTGATCAATGATTATATTAATTAATAAATTAAATAAATACTAACTCATGTTAACATAACATAACTGGTAGATGTTTTCATCTCTTTGTCATCTTGAAAGTATGTGTAATGCGTGTTAAGATTAACCTTCTCATACAACTTATTTCTACACACACACATACTCTATTTAATCCTTATTATAAAACACCAATTATCAATTCTTACAAATCAATAAAGTCAATAAAATTGTCACACAATTTAAGTCATTTTCAATATTACCCTTACTAATTGCATTAAAATTTAATATTATATTAATTATTACTTTCACTCACTATCTTTATTAATTATGGGCATATATAGAAAAAATAATAATTAATGCACTTTAGAAACAACGAAGTGCCTTATAAAAAGGATCAAACATAATTATTAATTAGTTGGTGTCTTATAATAAGGATCAGAGGGAGTATATATATAATAGGACAAGGCTTACTGTGATAATTTATTTTTTTCTCACACAAGTTATTTTCTCATTTAATTAATTGTTTATTAATAATTTCTCAAAAGATTTGAGCTTCAAACCAATGGTAAAAGTTGATGATGTCATGTAAGCTGAAGATCACGATTTCGAATATTAGAAATAGTCTTTTTGTGTATGGGGCAAGCCTGCATACATATTTCCCATCTAAAAAGCCCTTATGCATTGGGCGTCCTTAAAAACTTAACAAGAAACTGCGATTTATGTCACTGATCCTGTCTTTTAGTTCTATCTTCCACTCAAAGTTTCTGATACCGATCGTCCAACCATATGCACCATATTTTTTTGGGAAGGAACCATTTGATGCTGAGTACTCTCAACGAAGATGAATTCAAAGAACATATATGAGTGAGCTAATGAAGAATGCCCTTGTAATCTTGAGCAGCAACTATTTGCTGTTGCCACAAAATGCGATATCCATACTATTAACAGTGTAAAGTCTCAGAATGTTGATTGGAATCCCAAATTAAAGAAGCTGCTAGAAAGATCATATATAGCACAAGAAGCCATGAAGCCTCTAGAAGGCCGAAGAAATGTTGGCCCCACACAACAAGAATTATTATTTTTTTTTTAATTTTAATATAAAAAAGTTTTGGATGGGTTTGACATCAGTCCCCCACCAAGGTTAGGGCACGGCCCCGGGCTCTATGAGCACTTACTGGGGACTTACGAGATCGCCTACCAAAAGAGTTCCAGCGACGGCAGAGGGGATCGAACCCACGACCCTAGGGTCTAGTCCTGGATCCCTTACTATCTATACCAACTCACATTGGCCAAAATTGGCTTCACCAAAATTCTTTCTATGAGAACGCCAGGAAGAAGAGAGTGCATGGAAGCCCAAGAGTGGTATGCCTGGACCTTATGCAAACTCTGCCTTTTTATAGGCGGTGAGCCCAAGTGAGTGTTGGGCGGTAATGAATCACGTTAATAACAATTAAGTGCCTGAAAGGCGTTTTGAAGCCCTAATTTTTTGATAAGTATAGGCACTATCATTTTACTGTTGGACACTAGATGTGGGTAACTTTTCTAACGAGAATTGAAACCTTAGTTTCCCGTGTTATAAGAAATTAGTTCCTTCTACTACATTCAACCCGCCCTGTACTCTTTTCAAGCGTTGATGTCAAATTAATAACTTTTATGAAGGTCCTGAATTGGCCCTAACTTTGTTATCAGAAAAAGGTCCATAATGGGCCTTTAACACAACTCTTCAATGGCCCTCTAAATAGGCCTTTTTACATAACTAGACACATGGTGGACCTTTGATTTCCTTTCCTTACCTAAATATTCCTTTTATTTAGGTATCTCTACCTTTCCTTAATTTGTATAATTCCTTTTATTTCATACTGAAACTTAATAAAAATCATATTAAAACTTCTATAAAATTTTAGAAAATGTAAGGTTATAGCAAACTATATTATTCATAAGTTATATGAATAATGTAATATCAAATGAATTGTTTAAAGATAAGCATGAGTTTTAGGACTGAAGGTAGTATAATTTTTCTGATGAACACTTATATCATATTGAAACTTAATAAAAATCGCACTAAAACTTATATGGAAGTGTAGAAACTTAATCACAAATATAAAAAACATCAATATAACAATATAGTATCATATGTTCTACATGGCCTATCCACAACCTAATTGTTTACTACAAATTGTCAAATTAAAGGACTTGGATCCAATATAGCATATCCAAGAAGTTGAGGGTTGGTTTCCAAATAAGCCATGAAGGGCTCATCCAAGGTAACCCAAGCTTCAATCCCATCATCACCAAACCTTGAATCCACCAAAACGACAAGGTTCATATACACCGAAGAACCACACATGCCAATGCTGCTAACCCATAAGGGCTTCCCCCAACCAAAATCAACCTCATTGAACCCTAAATTGCACCAACTGCTAAATCCTAAACACTCTACTTCCTCCTCTACCTCGTCCTTGTCGTTATTGAACCCCACTTCTTCTTCTTCTATTTCTTCATCTTCATCTATCTTTGCTTTGATGTTCAGAGATTGTAGTATCGCTGACTTCCTAGTAAAGTTATTAGTTAGGATGTTTTCAATGAACTTATCATTTATTGTCGATAAAGCTTTCCTTAGTTTCTTCGCCAACCCATCTAATCTAGTCTCATAGTTATTGTTGTTGTCTGCAATGTTAGACTTTGCAAAAGCTAACCACAGAAGATTTCCAATGGCGTTTTCTGCAGAACGGCACGACAGGTCGTCTGTTTTTATTCTTTTACGCAGGTTCACCAGGTGACTCGCCAATGAAGCCCTTTTTAATTGGGTACTGTTGTTGCAGAAATCTGAGTATATATATTGGAAAATAAATGTTTAGAACAAAAAGATGAACATTAATTATTTAAAAACGGTAAAGGTGGATTTAACTCTGAAGTATTTTGCTAGGTGTATCCAATATCATGAAGTATTTTATGGTACATCTAATACTCTGAAGTATTTTTTAGATACATCCATCTAACACCAAGGAATGGAAAAAAAAAAAAAATTCAGGATACTGGATATGCAATAAAATACTTTAAAGTACTTGATGCGTATATGAAAATATTTCAAGATACTAAATGTATTATTATCCTTTAAAAAATAAAACACACAATTTTAATATACATAATATACCATTTTGTTTAAGAAGATGGAAGTTAATACTAAAAGTAAAGAACACAATACTGATATACATATAATAGGGGGATGGAGATACTAGTATATATGTATGTTATTCCGAGATACAATAATTGCCGCCTTCCTTATTGTACACGACAAAAGACAAAACAGAACAAGAGTTCGATTTATTTTCAAATAATCTGAATCTTAATGGCTTGCAACAATTTAATTATTTTAAAAACTGAAACCATTATTTGATTAAATTAAACTAATTAATTAAATCCACATGATATAATAACATTCATCACTTACCAGATTGTGCTTTGGACGCATCCATGAAAGACTTCCACAAAATTGCAGAAACAATCTCCAGACGCGTAGGATTATTTTTCACCATACCATCATCACGACACACGGAAGAATCAACCATTTGAACCTTGAGCTTAGCTATGGCTGAATTAGTGAACCAGAACCTTCTTGTCACAAAATTTCCTTTCTTAAACATGGAACTCCACATAGCCATGGACGAGTCTCTGAGCCACAAACTATCATCATGATCATCATCATCCATTGGAAACATCGAAGACGCCATTAATAACTCTGGTTTCACCACTTCCTTGTGATTATTATCACTAGCCTTACTTGTCCATGCCTTGAGAAAGCAGCTCAATGAAACCCCATCAAGAACCCTATGAGAAATGCACAATCCAATAGAGATTCCTCCACACTCAAAGACACTAACTTGAATGTTGCTAACGTAGGTTCCCCCGTATGATTCTTTCGGAATATTAAGGTCACAAGGAAGAAGCTTATGCAGTGAGATAAGGTCAGGGTTCGCGAGGAATTCAGAAACAGAGCATTTGACTTTGGCTTCAACGAAGTTGGCTCCTTCATCGTTACAGTGAATGGAGAAATCATCTTTGATTTTTCCTGCGAGAGGGTAAAAGAGGGTTAGTGTTTGTGATAGAGACTGCTTTAGAATGTGAAGGAAATTAATATTAGGGTTTTTTTCTGAGAGGGTGAGTGAGGGATAGAAGAAGATAATTGGAGCATAAGGAGCAGGAATGAGGTGATCCAAGAGACATAGTTTGAAGATTCCTAGGTTGGAAGGTGTTGAACTCGAAGGTTTGATGTCTTCTTTGGAAACGACTTCTACTTCCACTTCTTTCATTGTTTTGGGTTCTTCTAAATGGACTCAACTTATGATCACCATGGATATCTGATATATACATGGATGAAGATAAATATATATTTAAATCCACATTTTAAGAAGTGACGGGACCTTGTGAGTCACTTTCTTTCTCAATTTCCAAGGCACTTCTAATCATCTCACCAGAACCGATGAGAGGTGATTAAGCCATTAACCTTTATTTGAAAATGGGATATATTTTCAGTTATACTCTATTTGAATTAAAAAAAATTTGAACTTGTATTAATTAATACACTATAAAATGACTTATAATAAAGATAATCCATCTCTTTTAGTAATGCCTTGTAATAAAAATAGGAGGAAGTACCTATTTTTGGTGCTGATCGCAGTGATCATGAGCATCATGATTGCGGTAAGATCTACTATCCAAATATAGTTTCAATCAAGATTGTCAAACTCATAAATTTAAGTAAATTCTTGACAACGATGTAAATTCGTAAGAGTTTATTTTTACTCTTAAATAGATATTAATAGTATATAATAAATAATTAAAATATAAAAAATGACATCAATTTAATTTAACTATATTTTAAATTTAAATAATTGAAATTAAATCTATCAATATTCAAAATTTATCATATTTAACAAAGAAATTTCTATAAAACTTACATATAAAACTTGTGAGCTTGATCAAATAAAAAATTTTAACACGAGTTTAAGGATGAGTTAACATGGTTTTGTAAGTTTGAAACATAAAAACGGTAAACTTAGTGTATAAACTCATAAATTTAACCAAGTTTACAACAGTCACGAGTTTACCAGTGACTAGACTTAATTTGATAAACTAGAAACGTAAAAACGATAAACTCGAAAAATTAACTCGCGAATTTGACAACAATGATTTTAATAGTTAGTTGAGATTTTAAATTCCCTACAATCTAAACTAATTTTTTCTTTAAGAGATATAAGTAAAAATAAATAAATATGAATTATTTAAATTAGATCTCAACGGTGGGCAATGATGATAACATTTTTGGTGGTCATTAGTGCCGCACTGACTCGTTCCATATCTATACAATGTGGTTCCGTCAAATGTTTGTATATAGGTTATTAATTGATTTGATTAATTATGGGTTGATCGAAGAATTGTGCTCAGTTCTGATCTTGAAAAATAATTTTAAATTAAAAAAAACCAATAATTCGAATATAAAACGAACGGAAATCATAATTCCTTTCAAGTCTGCCACATTTGACATTTGAAGTACTAGGAGGTAATCAATATATTTTGTGAAACTGCCTTTTTTTTTTCTGGTTTATATAATAATTAGCCGAAAATGTCCGTCCATTTCAACAGATCTAGCTTAAAAAAAAGCCTGAAATATTAAAATTTTCATAAATAATAGACTTGTTTAGAAAAACTTAAATATATGAAACGAATTCAATGCCAAGATATGATTGAGATTTATAGCAAGCATACTTCTCTGGACTTTCAAATTTGTTTCAAAATAATTTTCTCGGTAAAATTTCAATAAAATCTTGAAAGGAAGATATGTCATTCAGTTAATTAATTATAACATTTCATGACAGAAAGAGGAAGAATTCTGAGCATGCGTTTGAAATCACCGTCACTAACTTCTCTAGAGGGGTTGTTGGATTTTTAAACATAGGCACAAAATGTGTAGACTAGCTTGCTTTTCACCTTCTAGATAATTCATCCATTGGCTTTTTTTTTTCTCCCCCCTTTTTTACTTCTTTGTTTTAAAAATATATATATATATAGTATTTTCGCCTTCACAAATTGTGATACGTACACACCTAATTTGTTTTGTTGAGAGGACATAGATTCAAATTTGATGTCAAGAACTCAAGATCACCGCTCTAATTTGTACACATACAGACACACTTTTAAATCATTTAATATTTATAACTCTTTTTTTTTTCCGCCTTCAATTTATAACTATATTTTAAAAAGCAACTGGTCTTGATCAAGAAGAATTATGATATATTCAAAATCGGAGGCTGGCGATTCTTATCCGGGGTATCGTCACATTAAATGGATTGTTTTTGAATTGTCAAACTTCAAATGGGTGGTTTACAGTTGAGCTTAGATATGTGGACATGCATGCCATTATATTTTCTGTTCAAACTCCAAATGGGTGGTTTACAGTTGAACTTCTTCAAAATTCCACAATAAATAATGGCTTTGATTTTCCATATAATACCCATCACACAACTTTTTGAATGGTCAAAGAAAGAGGACTGCTAAAATATATTAGGCCATAACACTTGTGGGGATATCATTAAACTTGTATCATGTCATCCATTTAAATAAAATTACGTCCAATCCCATTTTCAACTTTAGTCGTATTACAAATTTATTCGAAAAAAAGTTTTGATCTCAAATATAAATCCACTTAAAGAATTATCAATGAGTCATTTCTAATTTTATCATTATTTAATTCTCATTTGAGAGAGAGAAATATGAGATAGGTTTGAGAGTAATTTGTAAAGGTAAAGACAAAGAGGGAAGCAGCTCTTCTCCTCATCATTTTTTCTCATTATCTCTCACCAGTTCATTTGTGCCATTGATTTGGAGGATGAGAAAAAAAATTTAAAGTGATATTTTGACTTTTCAAATTAATTGAACAGATATGACTTAGAGATGATGAGAGATAATAAAAAAATGATGGCGCGAGAAACACAACCAGAGAGAGAGAATTCAATAAAGATAAACTTAGTAAATATTATAAGTTTAAGATATATTTAATTGATGACTGCAATTTGTCATTTCTTAGTATATAAAAATTAGTTAAAATTGACATATAATATGGATGGTATAATATATTTTTAATTAAATTATCTCGGCTGAAATTAATTAAAGTTAGTTTATATATTTTGTTTATTTGGTCAATAATTGTCAGTCGAGAATTTGTAATCATACCTAATGTTATCAAAATCGAGTTTCTACATAGACACAGAAGAGGGTGATAGAAATGCAAATCATAGAAACGACACAAAACATAGTTTCTAATTTCTATTACTTAAGGATAAAGCTCAAAATTATATTATATGTATACATTGTATGTACATACATATATGTATGTATGGAAAAAAAAATTATAAATCACTACTCAAAATTCAATGAACAACTTCATATTTAAAATATATAAGTCATGTAACTATATAAAACATAAAAGAAAAAAAAAACATTAAAAACTTATGTTTATAACTATGGAATTATGTTAAAATCTATATATAACTTTTCAATCTCCACTCTCCAGTAATCTCGAATCCAAGATGCATGATGGAAATAAGGTTTTCAACTTTTCATCATTTTTTCAGAAATAAGGTTATCATCCTTTTTTTTTTGTTAAAGTAAAAATGGTAAAAAAAAAAATGTAAAAACACAAGTTTTTACATATTTGAGCGGCGTTTCTACCAATTTTTACTTAAGATAGTTTTTAGGGTTAAGGAGCAATTTGGCCAATAAACTATTGGCTCAGGAATGCCCAACACAATAAACTTTCAATTGGACCTTAAATACCAAACAACTATTAAAAAAATAAACTTAGCACAAATCTCTGTTAGTTAACGCTAACTGATCCACGCTACAGTCCAAATCAACGAAACCTCCCTCCCATATGCAAACGACTAAAAACATTTTTAGAGTGAGAAAATTAAAAATGCCTAAGGTTATAGAGAGAGAAAGAGCTCTCTTGAATCCCCACTTGGTGTCCCGAGATACGAAATCTAGTGACTCCGATTCAAGCTTGTCACGGTCGCAGATTCCACTTAGTTCCTTGTTCCTGAACTGCCGGAGAAGACGATCTTGAAACCCATCAACACCAGTTCGCCAAACATTTTCTCTGGCGCGTGGCAGAGGAGTTTCGTGATTCTCATCAAAAGATTGAAGCCATAATGAGCTTCTTGGTCCATATCACGCTGTCTATCCGTTGCTCACGCCGTTTGTTCAAGAAAGGGGTGTTCTCAAGGATTCCAGCGGCTTCTTCTCTGCTAGTCATGCATTGACGCACCTTTGCTCGTTCTGATCAAGTCTGCACTTTCTATAACGGCGATGTCACTCCCCTAGATTTTTTATCCTTGTTGTCGGTGTTTGAGTCGAAAGGTTTTTTTTTTTTTTTGTGGGACTGAGTTTGAATCGAAAGTTGAAACTGCTTTGTTTTGGAGGTTTTTTGGTACGAATTTAATCAGTTTGAAGGCGAGTAGATTTTTTGTTTTTTGGATTTTTGGGAAATTCAGTGAATAGTGAAGGTTTTGATTTAATTGAAAGATAAGAACTTTGGGACTGTGTGCAAGTAATTTTGGTATGCTAATTTATGTCTCAATCTTAAATCTTTCTAAATTTTGAGGACTTCTCCACTAAGTTTCCTCTCAAATGACCTAAACCAGTAATTTCACTAATTTATTGCTTCCGAACATTGATATTTTTAATACTCCGTCAAATTCTTAAGCACAGAACAAGATGAAATGAGGAGATTTGATAGCAACAAAAAAAAGGAATCACAGAAACAACCATTAAAAAGAGAGGAGAGCAAAATTATGGGGAATCGAAGCGGAATCGATGGGGAAAATGGCGGAGCAAAAGGGAGAGACTCAAGTCACAGCTAGAGAGATAGCACGCATATTTCTTCATTGATTTCTCTAGGGGGGGGGGGGAGAGAGCATATAGGAAGTTTGTTCTGTGCACAGGAGATCAACTAACGGCCCTAACAGAGACACTAACGTTTTTGTGCTAATTTAACATTTTAAATAGTTTGTTGGTATTTAAGGTCCAATTAAAAGTTTAGTGTGTTGGGCGCTCTTGAGCCAATAGTTTATTGGCCAAATCGCACCTTAACCCTAGTTTTTACTTACGTTTCAGCACATATGACCCTATTAAAAACATAAAAACATTAGTTTTTACCTTTTTACATTAGTTTTTGACAACAATGATCACACCTGATTTGAGTTTTGAACCTTTATCCCACTGATGTCAAATGCGGTACTTTCAAGTAAGATCTTAGAATTATAATTATGAAAAGGAGTGAAAATAGATCATGTCAAGTCAGCCTAAGCTTTACTACCATGTATTAACAGGCTAGGTCTATTTTATAATATGTTCGTTTGACGTAGCATACAGCTTGTTATAGGCATTCTTTCCAGCTTGAGAGCCTAGCCTGTACAAAGGCCTGACCTATCCTAAAGCATATTAAAAGCCTACACTTTTATTAATTTACTATTTTTTATCACCTTTTTTTTTTAAATTTCAATTATTACCAATGTCTTTTCTTTTTATTTTTCAACTTATTTTATTTTCTTTCTTTTTCCTGTTTTCTTATTTTTGTTGTCATTGTTGTTATAATTATTATTATACTTTTATATGATTTTTAAATATTTTTTAATAATTACTTTTACTCTAATATAATCACTACTACAAAATTGTGCATTTATAACACTTAATACATAACGGTTACAATTAATAAACATCATTTATGTCGAGGTAGAGGTTATGCAATGATATATAATACTTAAAAGTAATAGTTAATTATGTGCACCATCATGTATTGCAAAACGGAATTCACAAAAATAAAATAAAAAATAACGGTTGTAGTTAATAACTGTCATTTATTTTGTGACAAAAGTGATGGTTCTTTCGTAACATCGTCAGACCTTCATAAGGCATAACCCTTCATAACATCTGTTAGACCTTTATTTAAACTCACATATTTCTTCTGATTCTTACTACTTTTCTTTATCAGCCTCATCCTTCTCTCCATGATAATAACATCCCATATGGAGCTCCTCCACCACCACCTCATCCTCTTCCTCCTCCTCTTCCTCCACCTCCTCCTAAAATGGAGGATCTGATGTAGCTATTGTCAGGCCTTGACCGCCACACAAGGCATATATGCCATCAGGCTGAACAAAAAGTTGAACCTCATACTTCATCACAATGAGGTTGTATAGGACTTGCAGTCAGATCAGACCCTTTATCTCCTTTCTTTAATGATGAGAATGAAGAGGAGGATAAGGAGGAGGAGGATGGTAGTGGTGGTAATGACTGAACTATTTATTTTAAAATATTAAAAATAAGTAATAAAACAACTTCATAATTCATGGTTATTAATTAATAATTATAAAGTATTCTTGTACCGTGGTTATAAAACACCAACACACTTAATGATTCTAACCTACTAAATGTAAATTAAAGCTTTCAAAACCTCTTATCTTCCTCATGCTGACTATGTGTGCTTCCTCATTACCCAATAGTGATTGTCAGGAGAACCAAGTACCCTTTCATTAAATTCTTTTCAATTTCCAATGCATGCAATGATGGCTTTTTCGATCCCTTCTAGAGTTATTTAGACTCCCTATTTTCATTTGCTTTCTATGTTTTCTTCATCATCTTTCTCTTCGTTCTCTCAATTCCAAAGATCAAAAACTGTGTGGAAGAATTTCCAAAAAGCTCTTAGAGTCATCATCCACCTCTTCCTTATCCTCCTCCTATCCTCCACCTTATGCTTCTCTTCCCCAACATCAGCTACCACTGCCTCCATATCCCATGTTTCCACAACTGGAGGAAATGTTGTGGCATGCAGAATATATTGACCATGCCATGACAATGCCTTTTTTTTACCTTTAGAGTATAAACAGGAAGGCGAATCATGTAACATGTTGCATTTTGTAAAACAATAATTAAATAATGGTTTGACTTAACCATTTATCAAGATGTTTTCTGCACATAGTTGAGCTTTGGACTTTACAGACCCAAACTCATTAACTGAGTATTGCTTTGTGATTTATCAAAATCTTCAAAATATGCCAGTATGCAAGATGAGTCCTAATATGACAATTGTAACACCCTATTTTTCAAAAGCATAATGAAATATTTACATCAGAGTGGCGCATCGGAGCAAGTGAGTAACTGATAACCATTAACTGTGACGTATTTGTTTGTTCATAAAGAACAATACATTTATCCGAGTATTGTTATTATAACGGTATAAGTCTAAAAATCGAAATCTTCAGTCAGGTCTCACGTGTGCTGCTTACTCTTGTCTTCGGTCCTCGGTTCTCCAGACCCTGAAGCTATGCTAAGAGCTGAGGTCCAATACCCATCGGACCCCAGGTAACAGTTAACCTCATACTTATGTATGACAAAATATGTATGACAGATATTCATGACATTTCAGCAATAATCAATACATAAGTACACAACAAATGTAAGATTAACATATTAACAGTACATAGCACACAGCACATGCACAATCACCCATGTTTGCACTAACCAGTGCCACGACGGCCTATCGTGTCCTCAGCGTTAGGAAAACTCAACGGCATTACCAAGACTGTAACCCGTATAAAGCTGAATGTATAAACATGTGAACTAAGTCCCATAACTTAGCCACGGTGCATGACCCAAGACCAAGTCTTATCCATGACTTTATGAAATCATCCATCACATATATGCATATAATAAGCATCAGAGTTAGTATTACAGTACGCGTCCATACCTTAGTCCGTGTGGATAGTGGTACGTTTGCCTGGTCCATACGTCTCCCAATTTTTTCCCCGGATATCCTATAATAGTATTATCGCATTATTACCTCGTAAATAATATCTTAGGAGATATTTTAGCCACTACCGACCTTTTTACCCCTGGTGGATTTATTATTCCAATTATATCCCTTTTATTTCTCAAAAGCGCTGACTTCAGCATTTCGGGCAAAATTTTTGTAAACTTTGAAAATTCATAACTAATTCTACCGAAAATCGAAACAAGGATCCGTAAAATTCCTCAGAATCCTTAGGATGTCTATTTCTGAGGAAAAATACTGGTTTTTGCTCAGATTTACTCTGGGCTGCCTCCCAGTAGCATTTGTTATAAAGTCTTCATTCGGACTTTGCTATAGCAATTTAGTGCTGTAGCAAAGCAGGAGGGTCTCCTGCTTCACTAATACCTATGTTGTCAGCATCAGTAGTTAGGTGCGTCTCAGCTGCGTCTTTGTATTTTGCTGTCTTAAGGATTGAGACGGTGACTTGATCCTTATTCACATGCATCGTGAGTTCTCCTTTAGCCACATCAATCAGCGTTCGCCCAGTTGCCATGAAGGGTCGTCCTAGAAGAATTGGGACATCACGATCTGCTTTAAAGTCCAGGATGATGAAATCCACAGGAAAGATGAACTTATCCACTTTTACCAAAACACCTTCAATCTTCCCTTCAGGAAGCACTATGGATCGATCAGCCAGTTGCAGTGTGACTGTTGTGGGCCTGGCCTCTCCTACTGCCAATTGTTTAAAAATCAACATGGGCATGAGATTTATGCTAGCACCAAGGTCGCACAGAGCCTTCCCTGAGTAATGGGGTCCAATTGCACACGGGATTGTGAAATTGCCAGGATCTTTTAATTTCAGCGGTAATCGATTGGTTAACATGTCACTACAATCCAGGGTCAATGCTACTGTCTCAAATTCTTCCAGCCGCCTCTTCTTAGATAGAATTTCCTTCATAAATTTGACGTAGCCAGGCATTTGTTCCAAAGCGTCCACAAGCGGGATGTTAATGTGCAATTGTCATAGCATATCAAGGAATTGCTTAAATTGTTTCTCATGTCCTTGCTTCTTAGCTTTTACGGGAAAGGCGGGGGTGGCTTTGGCTTTTTTCGCTTTTGCCTCCTGCACCTTTGCTTGTAAGTGCATTCGATTTCTGGATCGTAAGGCTCTAGGCTGGCAGTGGGCGACTTACGCATGCACTACAGAATGTACCTGACAATTAAAAACAGAGAGGAGGTGAGCTTTTATTTAAAAAAATTCACAACTATTGAGAAAATAGGGCGTCGTCACTAGGGGTGTCAGTAGTCCCCGGCAACGATACCAAAAACTTGTTGGTCGAATTCCCTTATGACAAGTGAACCAGTCGAACAAGTAATAAAGTGAAAAGTAGAGTATCGTCCCACAGAGACTGAAATATCAAGGAGTGACGCTCAATCGCTACTATAGTTGTGCAAAAAGAAAGTAAAATACTGGGTATGAGAGGTTTGATTGGCTATGCTACTAGCAGAAGGAAACAACGTAAATTACTTGAGAAGAGATATCAGTAGGAAGTTAGGCTGGACTCAGAATCACCCTTAAATGCATCAATCCCCCAGTTGCTCTACCCATTGCTATAACATCTATACTGCACAGCTTCTGCAATATTACAGCATAGCTGCTCACCATAAAGCTATTTGATTAACCCATCACGATAGTCTATCGAAGCTTCCGCGTCTGATACATATGATGCTAACTATACTCCTCCCATATTCCTATGGTAACTTTCTAGTTAAACTTGCGTTATGCTCAAGGTGTTATGGTTATGAGAGGTAGACCTATTCCTGAAGTTTACAATAATAGGTCAAGCCATGCACGGGCTGCCTAGCAAACACTGTTTCTCAGAGGTCTAACATCAAGTCCTTGCCAGTAAGCCGAAGCCACAAATCTAGCCTCTAGCTTCCGCTAATCGACTAGTAATTAAAGCACTAATAAGCAAACCAAATTTATTAAATTAAGAACTTGCAACTGGGTTCATTTAACACTTAAGGATTCATCCTTGTCCAGCCATACGAAAATTAGTTCATGACTGACGAGGGAAACACAAAACAAATACTAACAGAATGACCCATAATCGAAATACTAAAATAAAAGCAAAAACAAAACAGAAAGCTTGAGCGGAGTTTCCAAGGGCGTGGATGAAGTCTTGTCACGTCATCCCTCCACGTCTTCTTCTCTCTATCGCACTGTAAGGAAGGATGCTGGGCTACTCTGGAAATCTCGTGCTTCATGAAATCTCTCTCTTCTCTTGAGTCGGCTGAATATGGAATCTTGTTTAGGCTCAGTGCGACTCTCCTTTAGGGTTGCGTTCCTATTTCCTTTTATAAGCAGCTTTTCTTGCGGTGCAAGTTCCAGCGAGCTGGGCTTTGCAAATCTGTTGAGGTCCATCGAATCTTCCGCCCTTGATAGATTGATTCTGCTGATCCTGCGAGATTCTCCAAATCTGTCAGTTTTGATTCTCCGCATCTTCTATTTTATTACGTCAGCAATCTATCTGTCGCTCTCGACTTCTTTATTCTTGAAATCATCTAGATAAAAAGATCAGACAAAATGGCGCATAGCATTGTGTCCTTTACTTTGCTATAGCTTCCGTGATGCCTTTTATTGCACTGCGAGTTGCTGTCAGAATGCTATAGCATAGTATCAGCTTTGCCTATGCGTTCTTCTTAAAAAACTTGTGAATTACTCCTTTCTTAGCACATATTCAGGATGTAAATGATTTCTACCCTCCAGTTCCCTATATCATGAATATATGCCTTTTTGCTTAGATTGTTTGCAGTTTAAGCTTATATTTACCATACAATTCAGTCATGAAATATAGGGAAAACATGGTATAATTTGTGCTCATCCTCTATAAATTGTAAAATATAGAAAAACAATATTTCCAAAAAAGCAAGAAAGAAGTAGCACTACATTGTCAATTTCATTGGTTGTTAGCAGGATCTCATCTAAATCTTAAGATCTTGGGATCTTGATTATCCTGTGACATTTTGGGCTTCAAGTGTTTTTCCTAGTTTCCAGGCGTATAAGATCTTGAGTCAAGTGGAAAACTCAAAGAATGCTAGAGTATGTCAATCTACAAATAAAGATGATAGTGAAATGTATGACCTGACTCTTTAGATATGGCTGCAAAGTAACCACAAATTGGGAAGGGTTTGAGGTTGGCGCATAGAGAGTAGGATCCACAAGACAAAACGCATGCAATACAAGCACATATGGAACTGCAAGCAACTCCACTTCATTGCTATTGGCTTCCTCGACCTGATAAAAAACATACACAACGATTTTATTTCAATTTCAACATGTCAAAATACAAAAATTAGATGCAGTAAAACTAGAGTACCTGGAAGATTTTCTCTAGCAAGCACTTGCACATCAACTCACAATGCTTACGCACAGTTGTGAGGGAAACAGGGTTGACCCCAATGGCTTTTGCAGATTGTGGCGAAAAATCAAGGGATAAATTGCGCTTAATAACAATTACAAGAAGCTGATGATTTGGCATTTTCCTCAACATTTGAACAATTTGCTCAATTTTCTTAGCCACCTCAAGTGGAACAGAGCTACTATCTCCATACACCTAAGTCTAGAAGCCTGAAGGCTCCTCAAACCAGAACTCATAAAAAGTTTTGCAAACAAGATCCTGAGAAAAAATTATGATAGGGGAAATTCTTAGAGATAGGAGTCGAGGGGATTAATATATGCATCCAACATGGGGGCTAGGCTTGCACATATATACACCCAAAAGACAAATATATGCAACAGAGAACATTTGCATGGCACGACAGTACTTCCACAGTAAAAAGGTTTTAACTTGAATTAGCACAAATAAAAACAATAAAAAAGGAAAAAGAACAGCAACCTTCAAATATGCAAATGCAACCAATAATTTCAAGTCAGCAACCATGATCAAAATTTGAATACCACAAATTAACTATTAACATGCAATTTCTGCGCCATACCAATATTAACACCAAGGCTGTCAAATTGTTATTTGGATCATCAGCTTTTAAGATCTTAGGATCCTCACCCAAAAAAGTGTCACTCCAATGTAGGATTTAAAAGAACCAAGATTTTAGTGGATCATGATCAAAGATCATATGACTGTGCAATCTTTAAATATTAGCAGCAAAGGTAAATTCTAAGATCTGAAATAAAAAATATGTAGCAGGTATATAAAAAATTTTACTGGGCATTTAAACATATATGCTTTTATAACAATATGAAAATATCAAAATGTCCTTAAAAAAACTCACTCTCCCAAACTAGAAACATCTACCAGCTACCATGATCAAAACAGGCACACCAGAACCAATGAGAAACATAAAAGCTGAATCAATCAAAACCATGAACCAATTATAAAGTCAGGCTTTTAATTGGACCATCAAGCCTGCCAATTGATTTAGATGCACTATTTAAATCAGGGATAGCAACATTCATGCTTTTTTAAAAAATGGAATTAACCTTTGGAAAGAAAAAATGGAATTAAGAAATTAAAGAATTGTCTATAATTACTCTTCTTTTTCATATAATCAGAGACAGGATCATATAATTTGAACGATATGGACTACAGTCCCAACTGCTTTTTTTAAAAAAGGAAAAAAAGAAATCAGAGAGTCCAACAATACAATTAAGCCTATTCTTTTATTAGCAATTCATAAATCCTTTATGAGAGCAAACAGAGAAAAATATTTACCAAAACTGACATTTATGCTAAAGTATTTCATAGTTTCAACAACATGCTTTAAGAGAGCCAGTGAGCCAGTCAAAAAGCTAAGCACTGATCCTGCCCCCTTTGCCTGCAAAACTTGATCCCAATGAATATAAAAATCATTTTAGGCATAACCAAATAAAAACATTGAATTTCAACAGGTAAACCATACCTGAGAGTAGTGCAAGTCACGTCCAGGATGACCAGGAAGACCCGCATAGTTCATTTTCTTTACTCGGGGATGGGAGTCAAGAAACTCAACAATCTTTTGTGCACTCTCCTGCAAAACATTTGGGTTCTAACTATTATGTTTTATAAAAATAAACAATGGCACTGTATAGGAGTTATCTTAGCACCAAAGTCTAAAATAGAAGCTTAGCTAGAGATACAATCTGATTTTGAGAAGATGAGATTCAAGACATCATTCAAAATTCATTAGCTTATGAAAACCACACTGCACAAGTATATGATAATCCTGCCGGAATATAATAATAATTATAAAAAAAAAAAAAACATATTATCTCTATGACGCAGGAGGTCAAAAGTGTTAAGAACGAAAAGTTTATGAACAAACAAAAAGCATTAGTTCAAAACATTAAGGCACCTGTTGCTTCGTCAAAGATCGGAAAAGGAGGGGGAGGTGCCGGAAACAGAGCACACAAGCCAACGGATGCCGCGAAGAGGGAAGTCGACGGAGGAGACGGAGTTGTCGGGCACAATGTGAGGGAAAAATGAAAGGGCTTTCAGTGGTAAGGAATGAGCCGTGAATGAGAGACCAAGGGAGTGTGAGTCGATTAGGGCTTTCTATGGTAGGGAAGCAGGTGTGAATGATGGTGTTCGAGGAGACTGATCATGAGTGAGCTTGATGATATAATTAGCCAATTTTTCCAAAAAATAAATTGGGTTCAAAAAATACCTTTTAGGCGTCCTAAAATATTTTCAGGACGCCAAAAAATTATATTAAGGCATCCTTAATCTTATTCAGGAAGCCAAAAAAATAAAAATTATTCTTAGCGCCGAAAAAATTCCCCAAATGGTGCCATGGCGTTAAACAACTAATTTTTAGCTAATTTTAGGTATCCTGAGAGTTATTCAGGACAACAAAAACTTTTATTAAGACGTCCTTAAGCTTATTCTGGATGCCAAAAAGCTAAAAAATACTCCCATAACTTTAGTTGGTGTCAAAAAAATTCCCAAAATGGTGCCATGGTGCTAAACAATTAATTTTTGGCTCATTTTAGGCATCTTGAAATTATTTTAGGATGCCTTAATTAATTTTAGGCGTCATAAGATATATTTTAGGACACCAAATGCTTAGAATTCAAGTAGTTAATTACAAGAATTTCACTGTGTTCACTTTTAACTTCCTTTTTAAAAATAAGGACGTCTTTTAGGGAAGTAGTAACCCTTTTTTGTAGTAGTGAGTTTCTTTTTAGAAATCTTGTTGTCTTCTTCAATTCTCAATCTAACAATTAAATCTTCAAGTGAGATTTCCTTACGCTTGTGTTTGAGGTAATTCTTGAAGTCCTTCCAAGATTGTGGCAATTTTTCAATAAATGCAGCAACTTGGAAAGACTCACTAAGAGACATCCCTCGGCATGAATCTCATGCACAACCAATTAAAGTTCTTCAACTTGACTCACCACAGATTTAGAATCAAGCATCTTGAAGTCCAAAAATCTGCCAACTCTAAATTTCTTCAAGCCAGCATCTTCAGTCTTGTACTTCTTGTCCAGACTTTCCCATAATGCTTTGGTTGTATTCAAAGCACTATATATAGTATACAGTGTATTGTCTAGACCATTGAGAATGTAGTTTCTACAAAGGAAATCAGAATGCTACCAAACATCTATTGCAGCAACCTTTTCCTTATCAGCCAGCTGTCCTTCTTCCAATTTTGAAACATTTTCAGTGAGAAATCGTGCCAAGTTCAATGTGGTTAAATAGAAAAACATTTTCTGTTGCCATCTTTTAAAATCATTCCCATTGAACTTTTCTAGTTTTTCACCATGCATTGGAACATGACCACTTGGGTTCATCAGATTGGTACTTGTACTTGCCATTTCTGTTGTTAAAACAGAAACTCTGATTAATCACACAGATTAATCCACAAACAATATAATAATAATATTCACAAAAACTAAACACAGATTCAATTCAATATGCTACCTACGTATGAAATCAGCAATGATATAAATTACTATAAAATGATTTCAATCAAAAAATTGTCTTAAGATTGTTGTTTGTAATGTATTGAGTAGGTAGAAATTGAATATACAATAAACAGAATAGCATAACAAGAATCTATATTAATTAAATAGAACATACAACAAGTCTGTATAATATGAAAAGCTATAAACGAACTCACAAGACTGCAAAAAGGTAATGAACTATGCAGAAATCCGGGCCCAACTTTCATTGTGTCCTTAAGACAATTTTGATTCCTCAATACAGATGTCGAAGGTTTCTGAGCAATTGCTTCCCAGGATAGAGTGGATTATTCGTCTCCAGAAAGATGGCTCTGTTTGTCTAAAGCCCAAGCGAATCCAACAAGTCTGCTTTTGAAATGCACAGAATGTAAATGCAGTATGCAGAGATAGTGCTTGTAGAAAAATCAGGGGTATGATTTTGTGACTTGGGCGCCCTATTTATAGACTTTGAAAAAACTCGATCAGATGGGCTCGTCTGTTGCTGCAAACTGGTCTGTTTTGCAAACAGATGTACCAGTACGAAACGAACAAAGGCGACTCGCGTCTGTTCACGGCGAATTGGTGTGTCTCACGAACAGATGCACCAGAATGGAGCGAACGATCCGAATGAATCGCAATACACAGCCGCTGGTTGGAATATCTCGAGAGGCACATTAGAATTATTCAACGTTCGGAAATTCAAAAAAAATAATTTAATAAAAAATTAATTTTTTATTTCACACATGCGCGGACCTGACCGGACTGGATCGAGAGGGCGGTGCGCGCGTGTGTGATGGACCAAGGGTCACCTAAGTCTTCACTCCTCCATAAAAGTGGGTTGGCCCAAGAGCCCAATTAGTAGGAGCCAATTGGGGCTTATATACCCTCCAACTTCTCTCCAACTAACCAATGTAGGACTTCTCTCCACACACACATTCCTTCTAGCTTTTTCCTCTTCTTTTCCATTCTTCTTTTTATTCATAACCTATGAGATTTTCTCCTAAATTCTAACAGTACCTATTGAAAAAAAAAAAAAGGAAGCTTGCATGTGGATTTCCTTCTTCTCTTTCCTCCTTCGATCACTTTCATTTCTCTACTCCTCTCTGTCCTCAGCCCTCTCTGCCCCCCCCCCCTTCTGCTTGTTCTGTTTTGATTGCAGAATGAGGGAGGAGATGCCTGAGTTTGGGTTTTATAATTTGATTGGACCATTCTACCCTTTACTTATTCTTTGTTTGCATTTTCGTTCTTTATTTAATATACTAAAACATCTAATAATTTCTTGAAATTAATCCTTAAATAATTTATAACGATTTTCTTCTTTAAATAGATTCTTTAAGATATAAAGTAATTTTTCTAAAATTTTTAGGTCAAACGATAACTTCTAACTATTTTTCTTAAATTATTTCAAGAAAATAAGCTTTACAATTATCTATAACTGTTTCGGAGAAACAAACTTCTCCACAAACTCCTTATTCCCCAAAATAACTATATATAATTTTTATTTAATTTTCAAGGCCTTTATACATTTTTATTAATTATCCTATACTTTATTTTTCTAAAACTCTTTCATGAAAATATACTTTTTACCAAATAATTTATTTATTAGGCTTTTCATTATTAGATAATATCCCTATACCTCAAATATGACTTCTAAATCTATTTTGAAATTATAGGAAAATAAGTTGCACTTTTTATATATTTATTGTCTTTAAATAATCTTAACTAACTTGTTGAGTTGCATAATTTAATTATGTTAATCTTATATTTTGAAGTAGATAGAGTATTAAATAGAGGTAAAGTTTGAAAATTATTAAATTTTAAGATAGAATTGATAATATTTAAAGTTTTCTTTTGGTAAAATATGTTAGGAATGGTTTATAAATAGATGAATGATAAGTAATACTCCTTCCGGTTCTTTTTATAAGAGCTCAAAATGTAAATTGTCTTGGTCTTTGAACCCAATAAGAGTTATTTGAACATTTAACAAGTGGGTAAAGGATTTCTTCAGTCACTGACTCACTGGAGATAAATTATCTCTACTGACCCCTAAAACTACGTCATTTTGGATTAATGAATGGTGTTTTTCGTAATTTTGCATCTTTCATAAATTCACCTAAAATTACAAACACACCATTCATTAATTCAAAACAACGTAGTTTTGGGGTCACTAGGGATAACTTATCTCCAGTGACAGGAGAAATACTTTTCCCTTAATAAGTTTTTTCCACTTTTACCCTATTAATTATATATATATATATATATATATATATATATATATTGTATTAATTAATTAAAAGGTTGATGATATTTATATTTACTTTATTTCTCTTTCACTTACTTAGAAAAAACAAAAAGATAATTTTAATGAGAGATCAAATCTATTTACTCATAAGAGAATTACAAACAAAAGTCAACATAATAAAATTACTTCATCAAACTCCACCTATAGCATTAAAGGTAGGGGGTGATCAAAAGCACAGAAGTTGCCTTCAATGCTATTATGTTAATATAGCTAACTGGTTAGCCGTCGTCAAACTTTCCCCATTCACATAGCTTATCAAAACCTGTCAATCCCTAAAAATCAATGATCTAACTTCACCGACAATTTATTATAAGGATGATTGCTCTTGCAACTCCAAATAATTGACAAGTTAATAGCTTCTATAAAATCACAAGATGGCTCTAGTTTCCTGGACCTTTGATTCTAGCACAAATTGAGACCATATATATGATTCCTATAAACTCTATTATAGTTGGAGGAACTGATGTGAGTTTGCAACTGAAACCACATATCAATCTACTTTCTTTGTCCCTGATGACGCCTCCACATTCGCTTCTACCATTGGCCAACGCCAAACCATTATCTATTTTCAATCTCGAAGAAATCTTCCCTAGTTGGGTATGCCCTTTTGCCCATGAGGGTGTCTGTGGGGGCAAAGAGTACTCATCTTCAACAGGTCTTGATCTGAACACACTCAAACCATAAAGTTTTAAAACGCAGAAGAAAATGTATATCTCCAACCATATAGCTATAAGAAAATTTCTTTTAAGCGGATATTTTTTAGTTTTATTGTCTCGCTATGGTAGAATATTATACTCCCTCCGGTCCTAATTATAAGAGCTAGTTAATTTTTTTGAAGAGATTAAGGAAGCTAATTAAAATACTTTAAAGTATTTTTACTTTCATTTTTTTCTTCAAACTTATTAGTTTAACTAATAAACTAATATATAATCTAAGAATATTTAACATATGAAATGATTAAGTAACTTGTTTAGTTTCCTTAATCTCTCTAAAGAAAGTCAACTAGCTCTTATAATTAGGACCGGAGCCAGTATTAAATTGCAGAATTAACCTTGAGAAATCCTATATATTTATAGCAAAATGAAAGCGACTGGTTCGAATGAACGAAGTTTGAATGACTAAACAGTTGACACGTACGTCGTGGGCTCAATGAAATCCAAGATAAACAGTTTTTTTTTTTTTTCATGAAATCGTAATACTATTAATTCAAACATCAAAGACAGTAGAATGGAAACGAATAAAAGAAAAGAAAAGGCCTATCTTTCATGATTCTCCACATCATGAAGAAAAGGTGGAGAATGAAGATAAACAGATTTCAAAACGGGGATTTTCAATTTGAAATATGATGAAAATAACCACTTTTTTTTTTGGGAAAAAAATTCAAAGAATCTTCTTGCTAGCAACATGTGGTTTCTCGTTCAACAATAATAAAAATAAAGTAAAAAAACTAACCACAAGAACATCCCAAAAATCAACGGTAGGTGATGAACAAGAGATAAGGATAACAGGTTAAAAGGCATTACAAGACAAGATATTAAAGAAAGAAAACTAAGATAAAGTTCAATTATACTGATAACAAATGATTGTTTATAAGAGAAAATAAACTTAATAGGGTTTAACAATAATCATCCCTCATTTAAGGATGATAAACCAACCCCACTTGGGGAAGTACTTGAGTGAGACTTCTCTTTCTAGGAAGAGATCCAAGTTACTCTCCCCCTTTACATTAGTGACGAGGATTCCACATCTTTCTCAATATTAATCTAAAGACTAAAATCCTTTTTAAATATAGTGTTTTAGGGCCATTTACTAACTCATCCTTCTAACAAAGTTCTTCAACTAGAAAAAACAATTTCATATATGACTAAGATATAATAAATATGATGCTTTTGAAATACTTATGGTCCCAAAATTATTAATCTGGCATGAACAACTTACAAAACAAGCAAAACAAAAGTTAATTAGACCATATCTACCATTATTCTCAGTATTTAAAAAAAAAAAAAGGACGGCTTAATGTACAAGAATGCACTAGGTGGAGTCTGGTGAAAGATATAGATGTATGTCGCCTTACTCTCACAAAAACAAGAAACTGTTTTCAGGATTTAAACTCATAACCTCCAAGTCATATGACAATAACTTTTTTTTTTGCCTCGAGGCATATACCCTCTACAATTATTCTCGGTAAAAATAGAAAACGGCAGGGGGTGTGTGAGAGAGAGACTATATATATTATATTAAATATAAAACAAGATGGGGGCGAAGACACAAGGGTGTGGTGACAGAAGATAGAGAGCACAAAGGAGTGAGATGCCATTAATTAATTGATTCCTTTGTGCATTTCAATCTCTGTGCTCTCTATCTTCTGTCAGCAACATCACCATCGCCTTCAGAGATCAACATTCAAATTCTAAATGAGAAATTAAACAAGAAAAAGGAAAAGGAAAAAGATTGTTTGTGTGTGTGCGAGAAGAAAATGAATGAATTAGTGTAAGAAATAATCATATCTCCTTATCATATCACTCACTTATCTCTCTGCAAGAATTCGAAGACAAGATAGGCATGTTGGAAAAGAAGTGATGAACAAGGCTTCCAAATATGGTAGGAAGAAATATATATGTGTATTGGGGCTCTGTAGAATGGAAGTACTACCTAAGGACCAATTTATAGGGAAATCTAACGGCCAATGCATGCTCTATGTATAGTGTTTTAGGGCCATTTACTAACTCATCCTTCGAACAGAAGTTCTTCTACTAGAAAAGTAATTTCATACATGACTAAGATATAATGAATATGATGCTTTCAAAATACTTATGGTCCCATGCATAATTAATAATCTGGCACGAACAACTTACAACACAAGCAAAATAAAAGTTAATTAGACCATATCTACCATTATTCTCAGTTAAAAAAAAAAAAAGATGGCCTAATGTACAAGGCTGCATTAGGTGGAGTCTTGAGATAGATGTATGTCGCCTTACTCTCACAAAGGGGAGAAACTGTTTTCAGGATGTAAACTCATGAGCTAGTCACATGACAATAACTTTTTTTTAGGCACACCCCTACAATTATTCTCGGTAAAAACATAGAATGGTAGGGAGTGTGTGAGAGTGAGACAATATATATTATATAAAATATAAAACAAGATGGGGGTGAAGACAAAAGGGTGTGGTGACAGAAGATAGAGAGCACGAAGGAGTAAAATGCCATTAATTAATGATTCCTTTGTGCATTTCAACCTCTGTGCTCTCTATCTTCTGTCAGCAACATCACCATCGCCTTCAGAGATCAACATTCAAATTTTAAATGAGAAATTAAACAAGACAAAAGGAAAAGGAAAAAGATTGTGTGTGTGTGTGTGAAGAACATGAATGAATTAATGCAAGAAATAATCATATCTTCTTATCATATCACTCACTTATCTCTCTGCAAGAATTCGAAGACAAGATAGGCATGTTGGAAAAGAAGTGATGAACAAGGCTTCCAAATGTGGAAGGAAGTAATATATATGTGTTGGGGCTCCGGAGAATGGAAGTACTACGTAAGGACCAATTTATAGGGAAAAGTAACGGCCAATGCATACTCTATATAAAGTGTTTTAGGGCCATTTATTACTCAGTCATCCTTCTAACAGAAGTTCTTCTACTAGAAAAAAATAATTTCATACATGACTAAGATATAATAAATATGGTGCTTTCGAAATACTTATGGTCCCATAATTAATAATCTGGGATGAACAACTTACAACACAAGCAAAACAAAAGTTAATTAGACTATATCTACCATTATTCTCAGTAAAAAAAAAAAAAAAAGACGGCCTAATGTACAGAGCTGCACTAGGTGGAGTCTGGTGTGAGATAGATTTATGTCGTCTTACTTCCACAAAGAGGAGACGTTATTTTCTTAATTTAAACTCATGACTTCCAAGTCACATAACAATAACTTTTTCTTTCCCCCAAGGCACACCCTCTATAATTATTCTAGGTAAAAACAGAGAATGGTAGGGGATGTGTGAGAGGGAGACTATATATATTATATTAAATATAAAACAAGATGGGGGTGAAGACACAAGGGCGTGTGGTGACAGAAGATAGAGAGCACAAAGGAGTGAGATGCCATTAATTAATGATTCCTTTGTGCATTTCAACCTCTGTGCTCTCTATCTTCTGTCAGCAACATCACCATCGCCTTCAGAGATCAACATTCAAATTTTAAATGATAAAATAAACAAGACAAAGGATAAGGAAGAAGATTGTTTGTGTGTGTTTGTGAAGCTAATGAATGAATTAATGCAAGAAATAATCATATCTCCTTATCATATCACTCACTTATCTCTCTGCAAGAATTCGAAGAAAAGATAGACATATTGGAAAAGAAGTGATGAACAAGGCTTCCAAATATGGAAGGAAGTAATATGTATGTGTCGGGGCTCTGGAGAATGGAAGCACTACCTAAGGACCTATTTATAGGGAAAACTAACGGCCAATGCATGCTCTAGAGCTCTTGAAAGAATAAAACCTTTTTGTGCTGATTTAAATTCAACAGAAATCGAATAACTCATAACTTATAAATAAGGGAAAATTCCTTTAAGGTCTCAAGGGATCAAAAGAATGTCAAAAAAATCCCACTGAAAATTTGGATGTAAAAAAAGTCTTATTAACAACTTTTTTAGTAGATGATTAACAACTTCATCTGTCGATTTTAACAATTCTTTGAGGCTTTTTTGATATTTTTTTGGTTCTTTGGGACCTTAAAGGATTTTCCCTTTAAATGATACAAGTTTTTGTAGATTTTATATTTTACATTATGATAGATGTGATTCTAATTCTCATTTTATACCCTATTTGGGATTGATTTGTTTTTTTTTTTTTAAAAAGAAACAGAATTTTTTTTCAAAAAAGAAAAGAAAGAATAATACTCATATAAACTTTTGTTGCCTTCAGACAAAGATAGAAGCCTGGAACGTACTTGATATCAATTTGATTTAAAACGAAAGGCTCTTAAAGTGATCAAATTGTCAGTTTCCATGTTGAATAATGAGGCAATGGTAGCGCTACTGTCTCACAAAATTAAATATCAATAAAGCTCTTTAGCTACACATGTGAGTAAGAACATATATATAATAAAATATAGTAAATACCGTATATTTCTTATGCTTTTTTTTTTCTTTGAAAGTGTAGTGCTGGCTAGCTAGCTAGTAATATTCCTTTAAACAAGGTCTCATAAACTCTAGAGCCTAATTAAATACGACTTATGAATAATGAGCTTAATTAATTAAAGTATTTATATTTCTTATACTGATATTGACATGCAGGTTTTGCGTCCATGGCAATTCATTTTGTTTTTAAAACAAGTTAATTGAACTAGATATCTTTCGTAATGTAATGCACAAAGAAGGATAATGGTTTAATGCTTTTATAATCATATCCACTTATTAACAATTTAGTCTCTCTGAATCAAAAGTAAAAATCAATAGAAAAATAATACTGCATGTGAAAAAGCTTTATAAGGTTTAAAATTTTTATTATATTCATAAAATAATATTATAATACTAATCGTTGGAGCACATATTCCCCCACAATTTTTGCCCTTAAATGCATGGAATAAGCATATACGTAAGAGCTGGAATCTCATTTCACTTTTGTTTCGACATTTTGGAAATTCAAACGAAATGAAGCAGAAGTCATCATAAGATATTTCAAATCATGCTGAAAGAAACAAATCATTATGTGAGAGTTGAATTTGATAAATCATAATTATGTTTTTACTATACTAATGAACCTAATTTAAGTTGTTAAATATTCGAGTTGACTCAGCTTAATGAGGATGGCATTTGTTTTTCTATGCATCTTTTTGTTGATTTTTTTCCCGAAAGAAATACTAAATTATCATATTAATTAGTTTACTGAATATATCATTATTATTAATTGAATATAAGTGGCATAAAATTGAGTATTTCTGAAAAAATAATTAAAATAAAATTGACAGTTATACATTTTAAAAACTTATGTTATTGATAAAATTATATTTCAAAATTTAAATAATTATATTAAATTGTATCACAATTAAAATTATAATTCTTACATGTAAAATTCATACAATTTTATATTAAAATAAAAGGGGGGAAATTAAATTAGAAAGATCCCCCTCCACAAAAAGCCTATCCCTTTATTTGTGCATGAATAAACATATATAGCCACAAATTCAGAATGTGAAAGCACATGGACACGTGTGAACGCTCATCCTTACGTCTCTTTCATGATCTTATTTTTCTCTTTTTGCATCTCCATATCTTCTTGGGTTTGTCATGGTAGCAAATGTTTTTTTTTTTAGGTGTAAAAGTGACTATGTGGTTATAAATTAGTTGTAAAAATACTGTTTGATCGTTAAGTTTGACTTTAACTGTTAAGTTTGATATTTTTTGCTGACTGGACGATGACGTTACATTTCAAGGATGCAAAAATACACATGTGATTTGTCAACAAGAGCGTCGAACACTAAATTATTTTTTTTTAATTTAATAATTTTATTTTAATTACTACCGGGTGTTAAAAAATTATTCAGGATACTGACTTGTACTGAAGAAAATTCTTCATGATTTTGACAAATTATTTTAAGATCTAAAAAAATATTTCAGGGTACTGACTGGTACTAAAAAATACTTTGAGAATACTTCCTAGTACAAAACAATATTTCATGATTTTGAAAAATTATTTTAGAATCTTAAAAGAATATGCTGAAGTATATTTTTAGTACTAGTCAGTACCCTGAAATATTTTTCAGTACTAGTCAGTAACCTTTTAGTACCAGTTAATAGTTTGAAATATTTTTTCAAGATCCTAAAATAATTTTTCAAGATTATGAAGTATTTTTTCTGTACCAGTCAATATCCTAAAATTACTTTTTAGTACCAGTCAATATCCTGAAATATTTTTTTTAGTACCCTGAAATATTTTTTTCAGTATCAGTTAGTATCCTTTTAGTACTGATCAATACCTGAAATATGTTTTTCAAGATCATAAACTAATTTCTTAAGATTATAAAGTATTTTTTCTATACTAGTAAGTATCCTGAAATTACTTTTTAGTACCAGTCATTACCCTGAAATATTTTTTCAGTATCAGTCAATGTCCTTTTAGTATTGGTCAATACTTAAAATATCTTTTCAAGATCCTGAAATAATTTTAATTGAAGTAAAATTATTAAATTAAAAAATAATAACTTGGTGTTGGGCGCTCTTTTTGACAAATCACATTTGTATTTTTGCACTTCTAAAATGTCACGTCATCATCCAGTCAGCAAAAAAATATCAATACCTCAGACTGGTTAAAAAGCATGGAGATTGAGAAGGAGTGGGAGAAACACAATGTAGCCAACTGGTTATTATTGGTAGGGTATTCCCTGGCTATTCATTCATGTTTTGAATCAAAAAATATCAATACCTCAGACTTTTCCCATTTTGGATTTCTCCCTACTTTTTTCCCGATAAGGTTTTTCATCGAATTTCCACTTTAAGTAATTCACAAACTCATATAAATTACTTGAATTAAGTAGTAATAATAATAATAATAATAATAATAATAAAATTTTCCTATTATTTGAAATTAGAAATATCAGCATTCATTTTTAACATTTTAGGTTACAGAAATGAAAATACTAAAATAAATAAATTGTATGTGTTATTCTCACCCTTTATCTTTTTTCTATGAAGCTCGGAACACTTTTACCTCAAACAATAGGTTGAATTCGCACAATTCAATCCATCTATGTCTATTATTCAATGATGAATGTTACGTTAAATTAACCAAACCAATTAAGCAGTAAATAACAAATAATCTAATTATTCACTTATACATATTTTTATTATACAATATGGTGCATGATGTCGCACTCTCCTGGAACTTGTGCTTTATGATTGGTAGTTGAATTTGAAATTATTGGCCAGAGAATTTTGGTGGAAGAGTTTAGAAGCATCCATGGCTTTTCGCTTTATTCCATTCTCTTTAAAGTTCCATCACTGGCGGTCTACATGTCTTTTATAGTTTTTTAATCTACGAATGTCTCACATAGATATCTCACTGATTCAACATAATAAAGTTTTTTATTTCCTGGCACAGCATCCAACTATAGGATGTGGGAATGAAGATTTAGACGCAGAAAATGTGGAATACATAGAGCATAAGGCCTTGCACTTCCTTGAGAATGGAATTCTTGGCGTGTTGGAGGCCATGAGAGAGAAAGTGGATGGATTCTTAATGATCTTTTGATTATTTTAAGATGGGAGCTGAGGAAAGAGGTTGCAATAACTAATTAATTTATCATTCTACATGTTAGTTTTTTTTCACTATATAAATTAATTTACATATTAATTCATACAAACATTAATTTCTTATTTTAAGGATATACATACTTTCAACTTATAATGTTTTTTGAAGGACCAATACATCAATGTTACAATTTACCAGTGTGTCTAATGAAAAAGTAGCAAATTCTATACATCAAAAATTATATATAGTTTTATTGGGTGTTAAAACTATTTTATTATTACAGAGAGGAAGATAAAGTATTGGGTGATGATAAAATTGTTTTATTATTGGAGAGAGGAAGATAAAGCTTTTTTTTTTTCCCTTAATATGAAAGGTAGTTTGGGATTTTTTTAAAAAGAAAATGGTAATTTAGTCAATAAATAATTTTTTTTCCTTTTCCTTCCCCTTGAAAAATCCCAAATTTGAGGAGACTGGTAGGAGGGGAGGAAAGGCCCTCCTTAAATTAAATACCAGCAAAACAAGGGGAGAGGAGCCTCCTCTCCAAAAACCCCAACCAAATATCACTTTGGTCCTCTTTATAAGTGATTTTTAATTAAATCTCACATGCTAAGGAGAGATAGTTAACTTAATGATTATAGGGTCTATTTTCAACTTTGTCCTCATTTATGAATGTGTATTTTTTAGCTTTTTCTTCTTTTGCTATCTTTTAAATTTTATTGTCATTGGTACAATTAATATGAGTAAAACTGTCACAATCTCATTTACTACCTTAAAATTGGACTAATAAATATGACCAAATTTTTTGTTCAAAAAGAACTTATAAATATGACTAGAGTGATACATCCCTAAGATGGATTTAAATAAGAAGGCTTGAGATATAATATCTCCAGTTCTTAATATAAGATCCACTTAAAATTTTATATTAAAACTTTGATATTATTGGTTTAAGCAGCTAGGGAGGATAGAGATTAGGTATTTGGTAGAGAGCTTATTTGACCAGATAATCCTTTGTCGTCATAACTCATATCCACTTGTGTTAGTGGTTGATGCTTTGTCATTCATGTTGCAATCAATAGGGGGTAAGCTTTGATGCACAGTCGGTCAATCAATTATCAGCATCAATTGTTGATTGGGAATTTGGAAGACTACACGATATTCGGTCTTCAATATTCCAAGCTAGTGTACTCAGTCAAAGACATTGAGCGGGCAGGAAAACTGAATCAAATGCTTCCTCCGATATAAATGTTAGATATGGGTTTATTTTACTCATAAATATAAGACATGAATTCAATTTCACTTTTAAATTTATAATTCTTTTCTTTAACTTATACTCTATATATCATCCCTTGATCATGCCCACGATCTGAAATAATGCAGGTAATAATGGAGGAGACCCAATGCAGATCATGGAGATGTGTACGACGGGGGAACTGACACACAGTCAACAAGCAGAAACCCTATGTGACCTTTATAAATAGAAGAATATCCACCAGGTGCACTCTCTCCAATTCCAACTTTAGACTATTTACATTGAGCCTCACTATGCACACACCCCACCCCTCTGGCAATGTGCCACATTCGTGTTGAACGGTGATCACTGGCTAACCTGTGTTATCTAGACCATAGATAGCATTGGGTAATCTCCTCTGGGTGATTTACATCCTTTGGAACCCTTTGATCTTACATTGATCATATACTAGCCCATTGGGGTTAGACATTTGTGTTCTACACTAGAACATTAGTGCCGACCGTGGGGACCATAAAATTTGATTCCCATATCACGAAAAGCCATTGAACTATCATTGACGATGGCCACAAATACTAGGAGTCGCAGTCAGGCAACTCGGTAGGACCAACCGCGAGAAGGACAGCCACTGCAGCCGCATCAGGAGCAAACAATCCAGGGAGCAGATTCTGTGGCCCTCGACGATGATCAAGTTATTATGGAAACTGAATTGGGGGCCTCAGCATCAGCAAGCTCTCCACTTCCCAATAATGTAGTAATCCAGCAGGTGATTCCACCGGAGTAACCACAAGATCCTCCTTTAGAGTTCCAAGTAGAACATCCCGACATTCAAAGATTGGAAACCACTCTTGGGGCAGTGCGGCATCGGATGGAGGAGATGGAAACTCGAAATCGTCTGCAGAGAGAGGAGGACATCAGACTTATTCGGGATGAAATGAAGCATCAGAATGCCATCTGGAGGCAGGAGGAGAGTCGAAGGATAAGGCAACTGTTTGAAGAGCATGTGGGAAGGGTCGAACGCCCAGCGAGAAGTGCAGGTAGAGATGTTGCAAGACCAAGCCGAGTTCACATGTCGGCATCCACGAGTACCAAGGCTCCACTTACTAATGCTACAGAAGAAAATGCGACCGGTCAAGCCCGAATCCTGAACACTACGGACGACGTGTTGAAAATACAAACATTGGAGGAACGCGTCAAGATGCTAGAAAACTCGGCACAGAGTGCAGATCGAGAAGTTGGAAATCCGAATAGGGACAGCCGTACGACGTCCACTCAGGGCGATGCACATGCCTCGAAGGTTAACGAAACCAAGCCAGACCACGCACAGACTCACAAATCGGTTCCACCTAAAGGAAAGGAACTCGTCGAAAGCCGAGGTCCATCTAGGGAAGGCGAGGGTTCGATGATGAGGATAAAATGTAGGGTCCTTTTCCTGAGAAAATTATGACCGCCGCTTATCCCAAAGGCCTTGACACTAAGGACTTCCCGAATTACAACGGGAGTCAGGACCCGCAAGTGCACGTAAACAATTTCAAAATGGAGATCATGGTAAAAGGATATTCAAGACTCATGATACCTCATCTATTCATAGGAACGCTGTAGGGAGCTGAACAAATTTGGTTTAACTCATTACCACCAAATTCGGTACCCGACTTGAAGGACTTAGTTAAAAAGTTTTTGCTGAATTTCGCCACTAGTAGGAAACAACCAAAGACTGAGTTTCAGCTCGGATAGGTGAAACAATCACCTAATGAGACACTGCAGAAGTATCTGGAGCACTTTAAAGACACAACCCTGTAGGTGCCGGAACTAAAAGAGGAAGTACATCTCCATTGTGCCATAGCAGGTTTGGACAAGTCGTCGTGTTTGAAGAAATCAGTTAGGAAGAATCATCCAAAAACCTTGGCGGAGTTTCGAGATCGGTTTAAGCAGTACTTGGACTTGGAGCAGATGGAAATTATGAGCCGAGAACCTAAGGAAAAAGCCAGAAGTCCGCCTCCTTGGGGCAAAGACCAGTATGCCCTAAGCAAGCAAGACTCACGAGCATGTGGAAGAGATAACAGGCCCAGGGGACGTCGGGCGGAAGGAAAGGACGATAGATACGCCCCGTTAAAGGTATCTCAGGTGCAAATTTGGAAGGAGGTATCCACAACTGAGGTGAAAAAAGTGGAACGGCCTCGGCCTTTACGACGAGAGGCCACTTTAGATAAATCTCGGTATTGCGAGTTCCATGATCAGCACGGTCATAAAACAGAATCTTGTTGGGATCTTCGGGATGCTGTGGAGAAGTTTGTTCGGGAAGGAAAGCTCCAGCGGTACGTCATCCAGACAGAAGGGCGACAGAACAAACGCCAGGGGGTTGGAGTAGAAGCCCGCCCCCAGAGAAGAAGAGACGTGAGCAGAAGAAGAAGGTGGATGGATGTAATACCCCATATTTTTATTAATGGAAATAACCCTTTTTTTTATATATAGCCTTGGTGGGCCAAATACTCCTAGTACTAATTGCCTTAGGAATTTTCAGCTTATGCACTAAAAAAGAGGTTTTAGGTAATAAATCAACTACTTGTCAATCAAGTCACATTAAATTCACACCATGATTGATTGATTGAATTTTATATACCCTATTAATGAGTTAGCAATAGTAAAAGAGCTCAAAGCTAAACCCTAATTTTCAGTTATAAATAGAGGTCTAGCCTAACCTTGAATTCTTATCTTCTCTTCTACTATTCTCTTCTACTACTTCTTCTATTCTTACTCTGAGTCAAATTATTTTTCTGAGAGGTTAGCAAAGACGGAAACTAGGTAATCCTAATCCCTAGAACAATAGGAGTTAATTGTTGCATGCCGATCTCGATCTTTGTGAAAGACCTTTAAATGTGTCGCTGCATTTGTATATGTATATATATGTTTTCCTTTTCGATTAGCGTGAATTACTTTATGAAAGCAAAACACCTCACCTCCATGTATACATATATTTCTCCTTCTTGATTTGCGTTTAACTATTTTGCAAAACCCTTTATCATTGAATATACATGTACACTTTGGGTGCCTCGGTTTTCGTGATTAAAACTTACATATATCCTTCATTAATATATATAATACCTTACATCTTTTGCCTTGGGTGTTTCAGCTTTTGCATGTATATATGTATGTATGCATGTGTGTGTGTGTGTGTGTGTGTGTATCCTTTTTAATTTGTTCAATCTGCACCTATGTTAAAATATATTCTCTTTTAAATAGTTTTGCCTAGGTTTCCATAATCGACAAATAGCAGTATATATATATTCAGTTTGATTTTGTAAATTTGAGAAATCCATTTTGTGTGTGAATGAAATAATCTAATTGTGGGAGGATATCTTTGGAACATTATCTCTTAAAGTGATGAACACAACCTTTGGGTTTTATGCCTCCGATATATTATTTGATGTGAACTGATTATATCCGTTCTTCTCAAAGTAGTGTTTGGCAGGGTTTCCTAGGACACTAGTAGCAACTTTAGGAAGAGGTGTGCACATTAGGATGAAATGTTTATGGCCAATTTGATTGATTGTGACTGGCAGGGTTTCCCGGGTCTACCATGATTCTCTTCCCACTAAACTAAATAAACTGACAGGGTTTCCCGGGTCTGGATAAATTTAGAAAGATAATGAGTAATATTTGATTCGATATGATATGATGAATATTGGAATTGATAGTTGATTCATGTGATTATATATTTGATTTGATTAATATACTTGAGCTATATCATCATTGTTTTTATTAGGATTACCAGCTTTGCTGATGTTTGTGTTCTAGGCTGTGATGATCCTTCGAGGAGCAGAATTTCAGTGAATCAGGTTTCAAGGTTGGGGCTAGCAGTGAGAAGTAAGGAAGAATAGTCGGCTAATTCTAGCTAGTTTTATTTTACTTTATGCTTTGAATAAAACATTATTATTTAAGTTTGGATTTACATTAATGTAATAAGGTAGTCTTGCACTTGTCACAATACAAGTGTGGCGGTAACACTTTCCAAGGTTGTTTATTTCGAATTTCAGTAATCATTTATAAAAATCATTGAAATTTTATGTTATGATAATTGTTAGAAATTGGGGGTGTTACAACGGTAGTGATGACAAGTTTCCAAAGCCTAAATATGATTGCAATGTTATTGTGGGAGGATCCGGAGGTGAAGGAGACTCGGTAAGTCAATGGAAGAAATACTTAAAGGAGGTCCTCTCGGTTAGGAACTGTTCGGAATTCAAGAGAGACCCCAAAAAGCAGAGCCACTAACGCTCGGGTTTACCAAAGAAGAGTTGGAAGATGTAGCGCCCAGCCACCATGACAGGTTACTAATCACGGGAACGGTGGTAAATTGTTGTGTTAGGAAAATTTTTGTGGATAATGGTAGTGCGGTGGACATAATCATTTGGGATGTGTTTAAACACATGCGGTTTGATTCGAAGGACTTGAAGCCGTGCAAAACTACCTTGACAGGCTTTAACGGTTAGGATACACGACCTAAAGGATATATAGACCTCAAGTTGACATTGGGAATTGAGGAGGCGTTTAAGTCAGAGCTTGTCTGATTTATCGTGGCCGATTTCCCTTCACCACATAATATCATCCTAGGGCGACCCACAATTCATGATTGGGATATGCTGGTGTCCTCCAAACACCAGAGATTGAAGTTCGTTAACAAAAAGAGTCAGGTTGTCACTATTATGGGCGATCAAAAGGACTCCCAACAATGTTACTTCAAGGCTGTGAAGGGGAGTAGTATGTCAAAGGAAGGAGACTCGGGTAATGAGAAAGGAAAGAAACCCATCCAGGTTGTCAAGTTAGACCTCCGGGAGGAAGATAAAATCCTACGGGCAAAACCAAATGGTGAGGTGCAAGACTTTATCCTAGGCACTGAGCTAGAGCAGACTACCAAGATCGGTAAGGCGTTAGATGCCGAGGTCCGTATAGAACTAGAACATTTCCTGAGACAAAACAGGGATGTGTTTGCATGGAAACCATCCGAGATACCAAGGATAGATCCAGAGTTCTACTGCCATAAGTTGGCAATCCACCCGGGGTCTACCCCTGTAGCATAGAAGAAGAGAAAGCATGGCTCGAACCGAGGCCTGGCTTTGGAGGCACACGTGAAGGAGTTGATGGAGGACGGTTTTATCCCTGTAGCACAGAAGAAGAGAAAGCATGGCTCGAACCGAGGCCTGGCTTTGGAGGCACACGTGAAGGAGTTGATGGAGGACGGTTTTATCAGGGAAGTGCAATACACCACATGGCTCTCCAACATAGTCATGGTTAAGAAGCCTAATGGCAAATGGTGGGTGTGCACAAATTAAAAGGACTTAAACAAGGTATGTCCTAAGAATGGTTTTCCCATGCCCAACATCGATCAATTGGTTAAAATTCTTCTAGTTTTCAACTCCTGTCATTTATGGACACATACTTGGGGTATAATCAAATTGCTATGCATCTTGAGAACCAAGAGAAGACGGCTTTCATTACGGATAAAGCCAACTATTGCTACAATGTCATGCCATTTGGCCTCAATTATGTTGGGGCAACTTATCAGAGGATGATGACCAAGGTGTTCGAGGACCAACTCGGGAAAAACGTGGAAGTGTATATAGACGATATGATTGTAAAGTCCTTAGAGCCAGGGAACCATGTCCGTGATTTACACCAGATGTTTGATAAATTGCGAGCCTACCAAATTCGATTAAACCTGGCAAAGTGCGCCTTCGGGGTTCCGTCAGGCAAGTTCTTGGGGTTCCTGTTGACAAACCGAGGTATCGAGGCTAATCCAGACAAATGCCAGGCAATGTTGGACATGAAAACACCAGCTAACAAGAAAGAGGTACAGCAATTGACTGGAAGATTGGCCGCATTGACGAGGTTTTTACCAAAGTCGACCAAAAAATCACTGCCTTTCTTTAAGTTACTAAAGAAAGAGGTTCAGGGAGGATGGAACTCAGAATGCGACGCCGCATTTATGAAAATCAAGCCATGTTTGGCCACCCCACTAGTTTTATTCAGGCCCGAGCCAAGTGAAAGTTTGATACTCTACTTGTCAGTAGGGGAGGAGGCAGTAATCGCCGTGCTTGTGCGCGAGACAAAGGACGGCCAGAAGCCGGTGTATTTTGTAAACTGGGCTTTACAAGGCTCAAAACTAAGATATCAGAAGTTAGAGAAGATGGATTTTGCTTTGCTCATGGCGGTAAGACGCCTTCACCCCTATTTTCATGGCCATTCAATCATCATCAGAACGGATCAGCCCATTCGGCAGTTGTTGTATAAGCTTGACCTCGCAGGCAGGATGATAATTTGGGCCGTAGAGTTGTCGGAATTCGACATTTCTTTCGAAGCTCGGCAGGCCACCAAATCCCAAGCATTGGCGGATTTTTTGATGAAGTTAACCCCATCAGTTGAAGGGGAAATGACGCGAGTAGAGCCATGGAAAGTATTTGTGGACGGTTCATCCAATATCAAAGGAAGTGGTGCGGGGGTCATCGTGGAAAGTCCTAAAGGAGTCTCCATGGAGTTATCACTTCGACTTGACTTCCCAACTTCCAATAATCAAGCCGAGTATGAGGCCCTTATCGCAGGTTTGCTTCAGGCAAAGGAGAATGGAGTTTGGTTATGATCTAAACCAGACTAGCACAATCCCTTCCCTTGGATTCGATGCCAATCTAACTCTTGTTTCTGGATATGGGAATTCTGGATGCGGGTTAGGATTTGGTTCCGAGGGTAAGTACTCTATCATGCAATTATTGGGCTCGGATCAAAAAGGAAATGGCTCTTCCTCTTAGAGTTTGAATGTGGACATTGAAGGAAAAGCGAACGAAGCCGAGGAAGAGAAGGATGAGATATACGAACTGTTGGAGGAGTTGATGGTGTACAAGAACTAAATGAAGTTTTATCCGTATTACGATGGGCAATCGGCAATGTCAAATAATGTTCAAGAAAACGTGGTGGGTGATCTATGGAGCTTCGACAATGAGGCCGTCCCCGCTTTGGTTAAGTCATCAGCCCTATGATTGCTAGTGTTTGTTGACTTCATCTTGTTTGCCAAGCTAGATGGAGAAGCAAAATGGGCGACAAAACTGGTGATTTATGTTGGGAATTTTCAAGTTGAATTGTAATGATTTTCTTGGACTTTCCTAGTTAGCAATTTAGGTTCCAATTGCCTTCTACAAAATCCAATTCATCATACACATCACCATTTAGGTTCCAATTCATCGTATACGTCACCATGTTCAGCCAAACCGTCCAACTTCAGGATCAATGTCATCTACTTTAATTGAATATGTGACTTTTGCAACCACATAGTCACTTTTGCACCTAAAAAATGTACTTGGGGTTAGGCGCTCTTTTGGTCAAACCACATGTGTATTTTTTTTTCACCTTAACCCCAAATGCGCGCATGAGTATATCTATATCTATATCTGTGTATATCAAGGGGTAGTTTCAATCACATAGTTAAAGAAGGTATTTTAGATAAAGTAACATACATTTGTCATAAAAGATTGATTTAACTAATTTTATTTATATTCACAAATTAGTTACACTACTTTCGAAGGTACTTTTAATGTCGAATGTTTTCAAGGGGTAATGTAGCTGAGTATCGTTGAAAATTTTTAAAATAGACAACTATTTTTAAACAGTAGATGTAAGTTTACTTACAATGATTGTTTTAAGTAAAACAACCATTGTAAGTCTCACTTACAATGACTATTTTAGGAAAATAGTGGTTGTAAATCAGACTTACAACAACTATTTTCTAAATAGCAGTCATCTATTGTTGTAAATCAGACTTACAACGGTTGTTTTCTGAATAACAGTTGTCTATAGTTTTTTTTAAAAAATATTTGTATTTATTGTCCACAACCTTTTTTGTAATAAACAACCAAAGCGGAGATATAAAAACTGAGTAATATAAATAGGCAATTCCCAGAACAGAGAATAAATAAAACTTTGCATATATACAAAAGTTCTCTAAACATAGTTAATATAAGAATGTGCACAAGTTTACACAATGTAAACCACTACACTATGTAAAAATAAAAAAATTAATTAATTAATTAATTAATTAAAAAAAGTTCCTTTTATCTGTTCTTCTATATATCTTCTATCTCTTGTAGAAGATTTCATGCCAAAAGGCCTCGCATCACATTAATGTCTTTCATTGTGTATGGTTCCTCATAACCAAAAGTTTGCGGGCAAATCAAAGAACAAATTAACATAAATCAATTAATTTTATGAAATAATTAACAATTCACTTACAATTAAGGATAAAAATGAAAATCATTTGAGAATGAAGAAATGATCAGCTGTTCAAAATCTGAAATAACACCACTAATTATGATGCTATACATATTTAGTATAACGTGGTACCCGCATTCAGTTTTTCCTAGTTGGTGAGAGTGCTATACATAAAAACAAAATGGTCAAAATGAATAAAGGCAATTATAAAATGATTGTCAATTAAAGAATTTGAATTTAAACAACTTATTTTGGGCCGATACCACTTTGTGATAGTAATTTTAATTTGACACTTCCCACCCATCATATAATACGTCTTGAGTGCACTATCATTAGAATGAAAAGCAAAAGATATTAAAACAATTTGTTCAAGTAAAAAATCGATGATTTACAAATAACTTAACTTACATGTTGAAATGGTTTTAATCTCTTCGTCGTTCGGCTTGCAACCCAAAGAATCAAACTAATAAATGTTGTTGAGCAAGGGGCAAGAAACACAAAGACGCCAAGGATAACTATAATTATATATGTAGATTAAAATGAAGAAATTAACATATTCAAGGCTTACAAAAAATCATAATGTACTTATGGTGGAAAAAGTAAGTTATTATTGTTTAGCTCCTATCCTATTGACTATTGGAAGTAATCGTTCTTATGGGTTTACTGGATGATTAGAATCATTTTGATTTTCTCTCTATCTTTGCTCTATTTGATTTGATCTCATGTTGATTCATGAAGTCAGTCTTATTAGCTCAATGGAAGACACTCTTTAAGAAGGATAAATAGTACATAACCAGCTAATTAATACCTAGTAATATTTTAGGTTCCAACTCCTTACAAGTACATGAAAGAAATGAACCGATTATCAAAAAGAATTTTTAGCCATATTCCACAATATTCCAAAGTCAGCCACAGAATAATTATAAAGCTACAGAGCCACAGACAACTCAACACAGAATAATTATAAAGTCATTATATTCCCATTTTAGAAAAATGGGGTGTTCTAGACAAAAAAGGCAGGAGAACACAGAATAATTATAAAACTACGAAATTATATTCCCATTTTAGGAAAATGGGGTGTTACAGACAAGAAAGGCATAAGAACACAGAATAATTATAAAGCTACAGACTTCCCAGTTTAGAAAAATGGGGTGTTACAGGAGAAAAAGGCAAATGCAAAGTCACAGAATAACTTCAGCACAGTGTTACCAAAACCTGAAGACAGAGCACAAATTTGAAGAAGAATAGATGACAACAAATTGAAGAAAGGGGCGGCCTTGAAGGAGGAGGAGACAATGACAATTCCTGAAGATGACGACAATTAGATGGCAATGGTTCAGAGATGACCAGCAAAGGGGGCCAGAAGAAGGGGAAGCGCGATAGAGAATTCAAAAAAATAACTAGGGCTCAGACATCTGTGCTTCAGAGGTTAGAGAAGGAGGGGGAAGCGTGAATGAAAAAGACTGAAGAGAAGAACAAAATGTTTTCAGGCATGAGATTAAAATAAAATTTCTGAATGAGATACAACAACTGGTTCTACAAAACCAGTCATTGTATCTCGAATAAAAAAAATAAACTAGATGAGTCACAACAATTGGTTTTAAGAAACCAATCATTGAAACTCTAGCTACAATGAATTTTTAAGAAAAATAATCGTTGTATCTCAAATAAAAAAAAAGAAAGAAATAGGGTGACAAGGGCTCTAGGTTAATTATGATTATTGGTAATTTATTTTAAGCTAATTTTGAACCCTTATTGGTCCTTGATTTTTAGTTAAGTCAAAATATCCCTAATTGATGGCTTTTTAACATGCCTTTTAATTAATTATGAAAATTAATACAATTAAATTAATTATTGTAACTTTAATTGTCCTTTAATTATTGGTAATTTGCTTTAATTGATTTAGGTATTTTTATAACATTTTATGGCTCTTTATGATTAAATATGAACTATGTTGTAATATGATAATTTTAGGGTATTTTATGATCCCTAAATGAAGATTAGAAAATTTGGGTCTTTAGTTATTTAATTCTAAGAGAGAACTCCCTAAATTAAATTAAATAAGCTACTAAATTGTAAGACCACATATTCACCTATTTTCAATAGGTATTGCTTATCAAAATATAGTGGTTAAGCCAAATAAAAATTTTAGGATATTACAGAAACTCATAATTTCTTATTATTAACGACTATTTTATAAAACAGTCATTGAAAGTGGCTTTTAACAACTATTTTTGAAAAAATTCTTTGAAAGTTAAACTTTCAACCACTGTTTTTATTGAAATAGTCTTTGAAAGTCAAAAGTTTCGAAAAACAGACGTTAATTTGTGTCATTTAGTCTACTTTTTGTGGTAGTGTTATCTAACTCTTATATAAAAGACAAAAAAAGTAATTACCGATTATCTAGTGCCTAAGCATACGAGTGTTAATTTGTTTGACATTGTATGTTGATGACCAGCTATAATGCTAGTGTGCAATTAAACGTAAAGTGAATACTTACTTGATGGTTGTAGTGGTCTATATCTGATTTTAGTACAAGGCTGATCTATTTTTGAGTTGATCACAAAGATTTTTTTGTTTTTTTTTTAGCAAGTACCTCACTAGCATAAGATATTGATTTAACGTCCTCAATCAACGTCTTTGTGTAAGAAAACAAACATTAAAAATTACGCAACGTAATTTTTGATATTTTTTTTCTTCTTTTTAACAACTACTTTAAAAAAACCATACATTAAAAGTTATCTTTTAACGTCTGTTTTTGGGGGGGAAAAACACGTTAAAAGCTTTCCTTTAATGTTCATTTTTCAAAAACATATTTTAAAAGGTAGCTTTTAACATTTGTTTTTGAAAAAACAAACGTTAAAAGGTGTTTAAAAATCACCAGATCATATCCGCGATCACTCTGCCTCCTTCTTGTTTTGCTCTAAGCTCGCGACTCCTTTAACCAAAATACAATGAAAATTTGACTCCTCCAACTCCTCCCTTTCTTCGCGATCAAGCATGCCTTACCATCGCAATGATGACCTCCTCCTCTATCCTTAGATCTTTGTTTTCTCCTCCATCCTTAGATCTGCAACCCAGCTTGTCGTCCTCCTCCTCCTCCTTCCTTTCGACATCTTGTTAAACCAAACCTCGATTTCTTTTGTGGTTTTGATTTCAGATCTCAGGTGGCAAAAGAATCTCTAGATGAAGGTATATATGTTGACCACCAGCAACCTCCATCACTCCGGATTTTCTCTTCTAGCCTTCTCCCATCACCGTCTGTAGATCTATTTGAGGTACGTACGCTCTAAAACTTTTTCCCTTTTTCCAAAATCCCTACACATTTGCTGGTTCGTTGCACTTATGTAACTAAGGGTTGAGAAATATATGTGAAATCTAGGACTATACTTACTTCTTATATGAATATTTTAAGCTTTGCCTTTGAGCATGGTGTGCGATTCATTTATGTTTTTCTCTTTTGGTTTTTTGCAAGAAAATCTTAATCTATAAGCAAAAAAAATAGCATATGAGCTTTTAGAGGTAAAGCTCAAGTAGTTGCTGCTTATTAGATGATTCTAATGCTTCTCAGGAGTTAAATGTAGGGTACACTTCAAGTTCAAGTACCTATCCTATAAGCACTTTGTGGCTTTTTGTTGATTTTTGAAAAACATTTTCTCTTTCTGAACTCTTTTCCTATTCATTTCATATGGTCAGGTATATTTCTTGACTGAATGAGGAACTAAACTTTACTACAATTCAGCTAGTCTATAAAACTCCTTTTTGAGAATGGATTGCAATGAATAGTGTCCTATGTTGAAGCAATATCAAGGAACCCAGAAGCAATAACAAAGATCAAAGATTCCAACAAACTCATTCTCCTTACCAATAGAAAACTAAAGTATGTAGGCCCCCTACAACATTTTTTTCTGCAAGTACGGCCTAACAATATGAGTTAAGATGTTCTAGAATTGATGTGATTTGGTCATGTATTGTGCATTAATATTTCAAAAGCAGTGTACATGCACTACCTGATGGGGATTGTTAGGGTAATACACTACTACAAAAAAAACCCAAAAAACGTCCTAAATAAGACCCAAAAAACATCATTTTTTAGAGAGACGTCTTGGAGGGGGTAATTCTGAATTATATTCAGGACGCCTTAATAAGGCATCCTGATTAAATAATCAGGACGTCTTAAGGTTTTTGTTTTTTTTTAAAAAAAAAAAATTCAACCGCCTAGCCTCCCCACGCGCTTGCCTCCTGTGCTCACCACCATTTTGCCCACAACCTAGGACACAACGCGGCGGTGCTCTTCCATGATAGCAGATTTGTGCAATTAGCGAAGCAAATATATTTTCATGTCTGAAGTAACCAAAAAAAAACCACAAAAGCATATATGTGCAATCAGCGAAATAAAACTATTTTCAGATCTGGAGTCAAAAAAGAAGAACTACAACAGATCTGTGCAATCAGCGAAGCAGATCTATTTCCAGAGCTAGAGTGACCAACAAAAAAAACCACAAGGGATGGAGAGGAACCTGAAGATCGCTGGACCTAAAGATCTGGAGTCACGAAATTCCCAGGACGTAAAGATCGTTGGTGCCCCGTCGTCCTACACTTTTGCCGATGAGTTGCCTCATCGTAAGGGATGAAGAGGGAGGCCATAGAAGCGAAGGAGCAAAGTTGCCAAGGGAGGTCACTATGAAAAAGGTCCGAGAGCAAGTTCTTTGCGCAATGAGAAGTTTTGAGAGTAGACGCATGGAGGAAAAAACCAGAGCGAATGTGATTATGTTACAGCTGTAGTGCGAAAGAAGAATAGAAAAAATTATATGATGTGTGATTAAATTCCCAAATTGGCGACCTGAATTAAATTCATGTCGCCAAAATTCATAAATTGGAGACCTGAATTTATTTCAGGTCGCCAAAATTCCCAAATTGTAAAAATTTTTTAGCGCTATTTAAGAATTTTTTGGCGCCCAAGAGCAATTTTAGGAATTAAGGCGACCTGAATTTATTTCAGGTCACCAAAATTCCCAAATTGTAAAAAAAAAAAATTGGCGCTATTTAAGAATTTTTTTGGCGCCAAAGAGAAATTTGAGGGATTAAGGCGACCTGAATTTATTTCAGGTCGCCCAAATTCCCAAATTGGCGACCTGAATTTATTAAAGGTCACTAAAATTCTTAAATAGTGCTAAAAAAAATTCTTAAATAGCGCCAAAAATTACATTTTAGACGTCCTAAAATATATTTAGGACGTCAAAAAATTGTTTAGACATCCTAAATTTATATTTGGGTCGTCTAAATTCTAAAACTCGAGTAAATAATTACGACAATGCCACTACCTTCATTTTTTACTTCTTTTTTTTTTTTTTAAAGGACGTCTTTTAGGATAGTAGTATTTATATTTTGTAGTAGTGATAGTTGATTTTGTAGAAGAAATAACATATTAGTTTCAAATTCAATAAAGCAATCAAAGAATGATGGAGAAGAAGAGAGTTTAGCTGGAGGGAATAGCAAGAAGACTCCTCTTGTAATATAGCCTTTCTCTTATTGTAAATAGTTTTTCAACTTTCGGTCCATGAGTTTTTCTTCTTTTGTAAGCTAAATGTGAGCTGAAAAGTGTACAAATAAATAAATAAATAAGACTTTCAACGTCTATTTTTAGAAAAATATATATTGAAAGTATGACTTCCAAAGTTGAAAGTGACTTTCGGCATTTGTTAAAAAACAGACGTACAAAAGAACTTACGTTACTCACATAGACGTCCTCTTTGTGGAAAAGAAAAACAACAGATGTTAAAAGTGTTTTTTGTAGTAGTGCTAGATAGAGGGGTGTGTAGGTGTGAGTGACAATGTCTTTTTCCCCTTTTCAAGAGATCATTCTCAAGATTTAGCAGACTTTCGTTTTTTTTTTTTTTTAAAAAAATAGAGAGATGAAGAAGACTTACTTAGCTTATGTTTCACTTTCTCTATGGTTCCTTCTAAAGTGAGGGGATTTGAAGCATTTCTTTAAAAAAAAAAAATAAGTAAGACAAGAGTTACCCCTTAGATTGTGTCACATCAACACTACAAAACACAAAAAAGAGTGATACATCGTCAACCAATCTTAGTCTAAGTCGACTAACATTTGATCCGAACAACAAGCTAGTAAAAATTGTAATAAACTCAACTCATTGTTCACCTCATGTGCCATTTTGGCCAAAAAAACTGCACATTTCAATGCTTCTCTATTTGAATGAATTATTTCTATATCCCAATTAGAGAAAATCAATAATATAATTTTAGAAATCTCTGGAGCCAATGGGTGATACGATCTGTATTCTGATGTCAATAAACAAATAGCCTCTATAGAATATGAATGCAACTTAATTTTTGTAGAACCAAGCTACTTATAGACATGCATACTTGCTTTGATTGCTTGTAATTTTGTTGCAATCACTAGTGCAAAAAAGGCTTTTAAGACCGCCTCCTTTAGAGCGGACTATCGACGCCCTAGTCTTAAAGATATGACCGGTGGCAATTTTGTAAATATAAAGAACGTCTTGGACCGAATCGTTTACCAATGGGTCTTAAATATATTATTTAGACCGCTTAAAAAACGACCGGTTTCAAAAATGTAATTAAAAAAAATTGAAATATTGAATTTCTTTATAGAGAAATCTCGAACACGCCGACTTATATTTTCTGCGGTCCAAAATAATAAGGAAAAAATTAAATAAAAACTTTTAAGACCGGATGTTTATAACAGGAGGTCTTAAAGATTATACTTTTAAGACCGGACATAAATCGTGCCCGGTGTTAAATAGTTTATTACTTTTAAGACCGGAGTTTAACAAAGGACGGTCTTAAAACTTAACATTTAAGACCGTCCTTTGTTTTTCATCCGGTCTTAAAAATAAAGCGCCAAATATATCTTCACGCGAAACGTTACCTTAAGACTTACGTTGTCCGAACTCTGAAACCCCTCTTCTTGTTGTGAAGCCACTCTTGCTCTTGCATTACCATTCTTCCTCGTTCACGTACCATTAGCCTCTGTTACTCTCTCATTTGCTCAGGCATTCCTCTCTTACTGTCTCGAAAATGAACGGTGAAGACGATTCCATTCGTGTTCCGGGAACGCCAGTTAATGGTGTGAGTCAGAACGAACCCTCTTCATCTGACAATGTGCCTTTTAACTGCCTTGCACGCCGTGGTAGAAGAGGCACACGAATGATGGATGTATCTCTAAGTCGGGCTTCTGGGTCAAGGCTCGACATTCAGTTTGATGAAAAGTTGCGACCTTTCGGTCCTAATAAAAGCAAATATCATAGTTTTGTCGGCTATCTTGCACGCAGCAAGGTTAGCATCTTGATAGATGAGTGGAAAAGTGTTGACCTTGACAAAGTAAAGAAACCTATTTGGGACACTATCCGGCTCACATACACTGTCCCTGACTCTGAGGAGATGAAAGACAAGACATTGTCTTATTGTGCTGATCGGTGGAGGAAGTTTAAGACCTCTCTCGCTAACAAGTATATTTTTGCCGAGGTTCCGCCTGCCAAACAGCCTTGGGAACAGTACACATTCATTGCTTGGCGACAATTTGTTCTTCTGCGGACCACTCCTGAAGCTCTGGTGAGTCTATATTTAGTTTTGTTTGCTTATATAACCTGTGAGCTTATATTTGTTCATCTAATCCTGTTAGTTAAATTGTTTGGTGTGTGAATAGAGGTATACATTTCCTGCCTTTGTCTATGCAAGTCTGATATGTAAACCCTGAAAAGGTAAAATACTAAGGAGGTAATTGTGTAATGGTTTGTTTTGCAAATGATGAGGAAATGAATAGTCTTAAAAGGGGGAAACTTTATATATCCAATTGTTACAATCTAATGTGGACTGATGATCCCACTGGATGCCTTAAAAAGGATCAAGTTTGTATTATTCTGTTAGCATAATTCTCTTTTGTTTCTTGTTATTCTATCTACATAGTAGTACAAAACATAGCTCCTTTGTAAGCATAATTCTCTTTTGTTTCTTAACCTATCTACATCTTCCATAAATAAAATATAATGTTGAAACTTGATCAAGTGAATTTGACTAGTGTTTGAGGTTCATGTCAAGCATGCAGAAGTTCTCTAATTTTTGTTAGTGAGATGGCTGGAATTCATAATTAATAGTTGTTTTCAATTCGTATTCACAGCAAAGAAGGGAAAAAGCACAGGAGATAGGGAGAAAGAATGATTGGCCGCATAGGGCTTCTCGCGGCGGATATGAAAAGGCTGAACAAGAATTGATGGCGGCCAAGCGGAAGAGATTGGAAGATGAAGCAGAATCCAATCCTTCTGTGGTACATGGTCCGCCATCTTCAATACGTCGCGAGGACCTGTGGTTGCACATTCGGCAAAAGCCAAGTGGCGCCTACACGAGTGAACAAACTCGTGTAGTTGCTGAAAAAATTGTAAGTATCGTTATTATTGTTATTTTTTAGTTACTAAACATCTTTCATTACTAAGCTTCTTGTTATCTGTACCTTACAGGAAGATCTTAAGAAGAAAGAGGTAGATGGATCTTTCGTGTTGTTCGGTAGGAGTGATATTCTCATTGTTGCCACCGGAAAACCGGACCACGGTGGGCGTGTAAGGGGGTTGGAGGACAGGTAGGCCTAAAGGTATTCTTTGGTTCATCCGCCAAACGCCATAGGAAAGAGGTGATTACCCGGGAGGAGATGGAACAGACAGTGGCCAGATTAAATGAGGAAGCAGCGGCTAAAGAAGCAAAGTATCAATCTGATATGAGCCAGTTGAGGGAGGAACTGAATCAGGTGAAGCTGCTTTTGAGCTCACGTCCAGAGACCAGTGTTCCCTTCACACACTCACCTGCAACTGTGCAGCAGAGCACTCGAGGGAGCTGCATTGTTGGACAGTCAGAGCAACCTTGTGACCTTTATGTGGATGATCCTGATCATCATGATAGACTATTATTGGTTGCAAAAGGGACTGTCCACAACTTATTGGGATCAACTGTACACCACCAACAAATGTCTTCTGATGAAGTCAGAGTGTTAGTTGAAAAGATGATCATTGATGCACCTCTCCCTCTCCCAACTGGTGAGCTGAAGATTGTGAGTGATGTCAAGGGAACCTTCATCTCTTGGCCAGTGAAGCTTGTACATGTCTGTACTCCTGCTGAAGCTTCAACCCCTCGTCCTCAAGTTCCATCCCCTCGTCAAGCTCCATTCCCTCCTCAAGCTCCATCCCCTCCTCAAGCTGATCAATCCCCTCCTCAAGCCGAATCCCCTACTGCTAAGTTGACTGGCCGCGAAAAAATAACCAATATGGTGAAAAGTGGAGGTTTTACAGATAAATCGTGGCCTGTCAATGAAGTAGTAGGCGTCGTAAATCCCCTACCAGTCCAAGTTGACACTATTGATATTGACTCCCTGTTGCTTCCTAGACAGGAGCTTACTGATGCAATTATTCAAATTTGGATGAAGTAAGTATGTTCTTCTATGAGTACATAATTTAAATGCGTCGTTTAGACACACATACATATATATACTAATTCCCTGATCGGTCTAATTATTGTAGGTTCTTGCATCAAGAATTGGAGAATGAGGGCAGGAGTGACGATTTTGGATTCTTGTGCCCACAGTATATGAGTCAAACAACCATGGAGCAAAGACAAGAGTACATATCAAGGAGGTTGTGTAATGTGAGAAGAAAGGTGTACTTGTTGCTATTCTTCCACAGGTACATATCACAAATCTTGTCTACAAGTCACTTAATTCTACTACATGCCTACATATATCACTGAGTATACTTTACTGCTGTGAATTTTCAGCCACCACTGGCAATTGGTCCTCATGTGCATGGCAGAACATAAAGTTATCTTCTTATGCTCCACTCACGGCGAGCCAGTGTCCACGTTGGTCCAGACCATCAACGAGTAAGCATGTCATTTTGATTCTCTTGTCAGAAATCTCTGCTGTGAATTTTCAGTGAATTGATAAATATGCATTTTTTATGATAGTGCCATGAGGACCTTCCAAATCGATGCACTCAAAAATCGTCCTTCAAAGGCCAAAGAGCCTAAATGGCTCAGACCAGAGGTTGGTACAATATAATATTTGTAAACTTGTCAACTGCCTTGTGAACTTGGTCAGTAAGATATATATTACTTATATATTTCTTGTTCTTTTTAGACTCGTTGGCAACCACAGGCGTCCAACCTATGTGGCCAATACGTCATGAAACACATGTATGATATTGTCACTAAAGGAAATACTAAATTATATGCAAAGGTAAATATTTGATGTTACATATTATGAACGCAAGTTAATTTAGTTTCTGGCTTAATGTTACATCTGAAATATGGATGCAAGTTAATTCAGTTTCTGTCTTTGATGTTACAGATGTTTCAATGCCCTGCCCCCTTTTCAGATCCTGAACTTGAGCACATACGCAATTTGTTTTGTCAATATCTGTATGACTTGATCTTAAGTGATCAAGGACAATAATTAATGATGTTATTCATTTGTAAATATTCTGTAAAATTTGATTATTTTTTCGAACAATTTGTAAATAATACACAGGCAATGTAAAATTCAATAGATAAATTTGTTTAATTTTTCGAACAATTTTCTTGTGTCCATTTTGGGTATCTGAAATTGGATGGTGGATATAGCTATTTAGTGCTTGAAATTTGAGGTTCAGTATGCTGTAAATAAGCAAGAGTTCGCGACTTTAGGACCGTATATGGGTAAACTTCCGGTCCTAAAAGTTTTCAGTTAAATAATATGAGACTTTTAGGACCGCATATTTTAAACTTCAAGTCCTAAAATTATTCAGTCTAAATAATATGAGACTTTTAGGACCACATATTTTAAACTTCCGGTCCTAAAAGTATTCGTCTAAATAATATGAGACTTTTAAGACCGCATATTGTAAACTTCCGGTCCTAAAAGTATTCGTCTAAATAATATGAGACTTTTAGGACTGCATATTTTAAACTTCCAGACCTAAAAGTATGCACTAAATAAAATGACACTTTTAGGACCGCATATTTTAAACTTCCGTATATTGTAAAATTCCGATCTTAAAAGTATTCCACTTAATATTGGTGAGACTTTTAGGACCGTATAGTGTAAAATGACGATTCTAAAAGTATTCGAGACTTTTAGGACCATATCTCCTTTTACCGTCCGCTCCTAATAGTCTTCCTTTAAATAGAGTATTGACTCGCTTTTCGAACAAATTAATTAGGGTTCAAGGCAACCGAGGTTCTGGCGTTCTGATCAAGCTAGGTCCTTCATTGTAGTTGATGTTACCTCTCCTAATTTAGATTATCGGTTTCCCTTTTCTTTGTCCCTTTTCTTTTTGTCGGAAAAAAGATGGGAGATATTGAAAAGGACACTTTGTTTCTAATCATGCGAGGTAACACCGAGGACAACGACGGTCCAACCTTGAGAAGAATTGTCACTGTGTTTGTTTTTATTCGAATAAGGTAAATGATCTTTTTGTTTTGTTGGTCTAATCTTAATTGTATATTGTTGGATTTTTTAATGTGCGAGTTTTTAATGTTGATCATATACACACGAGGACAATGTTTTGTTTTTTTCCTTCTTGCCGGAAACAGAAAGAATCTTTTGTTGGATCTTAAGTGTATATCGTTGGATTTTTTAATGTGCGAGTTTTTAATGTTGATCATACACACGAGGACAATGTTTTGTTTTTTTCCTACTTGTCGAAAAAAGAAAGAATGTACTGAGAAGGATAAGGGTGATCGAAATAAAGCATGTAACATTTAATTATTATAGATTTTTTAATGCTGCCCCGTGGGGGGCAGCGCAGTACATGATAAAAAAAGAAAAAAAAACATAAAAATATTTACTCCTCCCCATCATTGTCGGAAGGGAGGGACTCGTCGGAGAGGTCGGTGATGTCGTCATCGAGCGGATTGTACTCAACGTCCTGGGCGTTGAGTATCGCGCTGATCTTGTTGTTGACCGCATGGTAGACCTGAAAAAGCTGGCCCTATCGTCGATCTATATGATCGACGCGGGCCAGGAGGTGGCGCAGCAGCTGTTTGGTGGTCGGGTTCGGAGGCAGAGGAGGAGGGTAAGGATTGTTAAGCCCAGCGGGAGGAGGAAAAGGAGGACCTGGTGGTGGTGGAGGACCTTGGGCCGATGGAGCAGCCATTGTAGAAGTGATGATGAAGAATGTATAGAAAGTAAAGTAACAACGGGTTTAAATAGAGAACCCATCCGGAGTGAACCGTCAAAACCATTAATGAGCAAACACATAGTTCATCAGAATACGAGGAGACACCTAGTTACGTTGGGAAGTTTATCTGGAAGACGAAGAGATCCTCTAATAGAGTGTAAGGATACGACGCTGCTATCGGAATTTGAAACAATGAACTTTTTTTACGAAATTAAATCTTACTTTAAAAAATATGAAAAAAATAAATGAATTTTAGGACCGGAAAACTGATAAAAGATCGGTCTTAAAAGTAATTTAATTGACTAAAAAAATAAATAATATACTTATAGGACCGGAGAAGTGATAAAAGGTCGGTCTTAAAATTAATTCATTTAAAAAAATAAATAATATACTTTTAGGACCGGAGAAATGATAAAAGGTTGGTCTTAATATTAATCCATTTAAAAAAATAAATAATATACTTTTAGGACCGGAGAAGTGATAAAAGGTCGGTCTTAAAATTAATTCATTTAAAAAAATAAATAATATACTTTTAGGACCGGAGAAATGTTAAAAGGTCGGTCTTAATATTAATCGATTTAAAAAAATAAATAATATTTAAAAAACTTGCTCGTAAAGTGTAGACCATTCGTCTGCTCTTTACCTCTCTGTCCTTAACACTCCTTATTAACTCCGCACTACCTCGTAACTCCAAACTACCTCTAGCTCTGCCTTTATTAATAAACGCCTCATACCTCTTTGCGCCAACGTACTGCTCAAACCATGGTTAGATACAAGATAACCGCTCGTAGAGGTGCTCTCACTCGTGATGCTCGTGCCTTCTGTCGATCGTTATACGGTGCGCCTCCTCCATCGAGAGTGCGTTCGATTGAAACAGAAGAGTCTCGGGTCGTCGGACCCATTGTTATTTCCGATGATGAAGACATTGCCGCACCCCCCAGCCTTCCGACCATAAAGAGGTTCCTGCTCCACCTCTCCAACCAGTTGGCCCCAGCGCGCCGACCGCTGACCCTCGTCCTCTTTCCTCTAATGACCTGATACAAATAAGACGGGAACTTGCTGATATCCGGCGGGAGATTAATGCTGCTCAAGCAGATATTGCCTAGGCTTTGAAGGATAATAAGCTTTGATAATTTTTTTTTTATTGCAATGTGTACAGCAATATTCAAGTAATTAATAATAGCATTAATTAAGAACCATAAGCTTGTCTCTTTTTAATTTTTTTTTAAAGTAATTAATAATAGCATTAATTAAGAATAGCATTAATTAAGAACTATAAGCTTGTCTCTTTTTAATTTTTTGTTCAAGTAATTATTAATAGCATTGATTAAGAATATGCGCTCGCCAAAACCAATACTTTTTTCTTGAAAAAAAATAATTGGGAATTTATTTTCTTAGTTTTCAGATAAAGTTATATATTTAGGACCGTCTACTAATAATTAACCAGTTTTAATAAAATCTACGAATGAATAATAAAAACTTAGGTCCGGAGTATTATAAAACTGTGGTCTTAAATATTTAGGACCGGACTGGATAATAATTCGATCATAAAAGTAATACTTAAAAATTTATTAAAAATATTTAGGACCGGATGCTTTATAATTAATCGGTCTTAAAAAATTCCAAATACAAAAACATGTCTCTGTCGCGCGGAAAATTAAATTTCCCTCTCTGAAATTCTCTTGTCACGCCGAAAGTGATTACTGAGGAGGTTCTGTCTCCAATGTTTGTGTGTTGCTCCGTTGGTGCTTCGCGTTGCTCTCTCGACAATCACTTTCTGGTTCCTCAGCTAAACATATATAGACCAAGCTGTAAGAGCTGTTTCGGTTATATAACTTCATGGTTTTCCTACTTATCGTTATGGGTTTTTCATGGGTTCAACGAAAACGATGAAATGCTATTGTGGGTTTCTCTGTTGTTAATGAATATTCTATTTTGAAGATTATATTTGCACTTGAGACCTACCCAACTGACCAACAAATGTTTTTAGGGTACTCTTGCTGTCTCCAACATCAACGTTCGTGGCGGGAGATTAGGGACTCTTATTTCGCATTTGAGCTATAGGTGAGTCCTCAAGACCTTCATGCGAAGCATTTAATTTCCTCGTCATGCATTTATTTTGCTTCGTGATATTTTATTTTGGATTCATTGTGATATGCAAGACAGCCAAAAGTGATTCTGCGTTATGCATTTACTTGTGCCTTATTTTACGTATGCTAAATCTTTCCGTCCATAGGAATTCTACTATGGATCGTTGTTGGATAAATGCTTTACGGATGAGCGTTGAATATCAGAATGGGGTGAGGGACTTTATTGAATTTGCTAAACAAAATGGAAGTGATGATAGTGGGAAGTTTTATTGCCCTTGTGTAAAATGTTTGAATGATAGGCGACTAAGTCCTGAAGTTATGCGCACACATTTAATTTGTCATGGATTTGGAAGACTTATACAGTATGGGTATGGCATGGTGAAAAAATACCAAGTGGGTCTCAACATGGGGAAGTGGCCTTTGATGATAATGACACGGATATGGATGATCGCATAGAGGACATTATTCGTGATGTAGGAGAAGAGGCCTTTCAACAATCACATGCATATGGTAATATGTGTAGTGATGTGGAGACCCTGCTATACCCTGGGTGTCAAAGATACCAATTGTTGAACGCTATATTGAAATTGGTAAGCTTGAAGGCACGTCATGGATGGAGCGACAAGAGTTTTTCTGAAATGTTTGAGGCTTTTAAGGACATGCTTCCGGATGATAATGTGTTTCCGCATCGATACTATGATGCTAAGAAAATACTTTGTCCACTGGGGATGGAGTACAAAAAGATCCATGCATGCCCGAATGACTGCGTATTGTATAGAAAAGAGTTTGAAGAGAAGCAGAATTGTCTGATATGTGAAACCCCAAGGTACAAGTCAAATAAGGGGCTTGCAAAAGTGTTGTGGTATCTTCCAATCATACCAAGGTTCAAGCAGTTGTTTGCGAATGAAAATGATGCAAAAAATTTGCGGTGGCATGCAGATGAGAGGATTTCTGATGGAAAGCTTCGTCATCCAGCCGATTCTTCTCAATGGAAGTAAATCGATCAATTATTTCCCAACTTCGGCGAAGAACCTAGGAACCTTAGGCTTGCTCTTACCACGGATGGCATGAATCCATATGGAAGCCTTAGTAGCGTACATAGTTCATAGCCTGTACTCCTCATTATTTACAACTTATCTCCTATGTTATGCATGAAACGAAAGTACATCATGCTGTCTATGTTGATTTCGGGACCAAAACAACCCGGAAATGACATTGATGTTTACCTTCAACCCTTGATCGAAGACTTGAAGGAGTTATGGGAAGAAGGTGTTGATGTTTTTGACTCTTTCAAGAAGGAGGTCTTCAAATTGGGAGCCATGATATTATGTACTATAAACGACTTCCCAGCATATGGTAACTTGTCAGGGTATAGTGTAAAGGGCCATAAAGCATGTCCGGTTTGTGAAGAAGGCACATGCTACCATCAACTCCAACATGGAAGAAAGACGGTTTATCTTGGACATAGGAGATTTCTTAGACGGGGCCACCCATATCGTCGATTAAAGAAAGCCTTCTTTGGTGGCCAAGAATATGAAGATGCTCCGGTGCCATTGACTGGGGAGCAAGTTTATGAGAAGGTGAAAAATATCAATGTCATCTTCGGCAAAACAACCAAGAGTAGAAAAGATACAAATATATGGAAAAAGAGATCTGTATTCTTCGATCTTCCCTTTTGGCGCAATCTTGATGTGAGACACTATATCGATGTCATGCATGTGGAGAAAAACGTATGTGATAGTATTGTTGGCACGCTTCTCAACATACAAGGCAATTCCAATGATGGTGTGAAGGCAAGATTGGATTTGCAAGCAATGGGAATACGTGAAGAGTTACATCCAAGGCCGAATGGGAAGAGAACTTATTGTCCCCCGGCTTCTCATACTTTGTCTAAGGATGAGAAACGAAGTTTTTGTGAGTGTTTACATGGCACAAATGTTCCATCGGGGTATTCTTCAAATTTTAAACGACTTGTATCGATGAAGGACTTGAAATTAGTAGGCCAAAAATCTCATGATTGTCATGTCTTGATGCAACAGCTACTCCCAATAGCTATTCGAGGCATCGCCGAATATGATCTTCGGGTCGTTTTGACTAGACTTTGTGTCTTCTTCAATGCGGTTTGTGATAAAGTTTTTGACATCAAAAAGTTGGATGAATTGGAGAATGAAGGATATCTTATCTTGTGCTACCTTGAGAAGCTTTTTGTTCCTACATTTTTTGACATCATAGTTCATCTAATTGTTCACCTAGTAAGGGAGATAAAGTTGTGCGGCCCTATCCATTTACGGTGGATGTACCTAATTGAAAGATTTATGAAATTCCTTAAAGGGTACATGAAGAATGCATACCGTCCAGAAGCCTCGATTGTTCAGAAATACGTTTCTGAAGAAGCCATGGAATTTTGTCAAAATTATTTGGCCAAAGTAAGACATATTGGGCTTCCAAAACGTCAGCATGCTGGGGGGGTAGGCGAGGGGCTTCAGTAAAGACTGTGGATCCTGATGAATTGTCACAAGTCCACTTATACATCTTCAATAATGTTGATGAAGTTCAAACCAGCATAGCTGCACATAAAGAAGCTGTGAGGAAAGAAAATCCTCGAATGACTGAACAAAGGTTGATTAGGGAGCATAACAGAACTTTTGCACACTGGTTCAAACGAAAGGTCGAGGGAGAGGAATGTGTTTCTGATATCCTCAAATGGTTAGCACGTGGTCCTGAGGTTGATGTCATAAGTTGGAATTCGTATGTGATCAATGGTTATACATTTTACACGAAGTCCCTAGATGATAGGAGCACAGTCCAGAACAGTGGGGTGATGTTAGAGGCTGAATCTATACACTTCTCTAGTTCGAAAGACAAGATCCCTTTATTGGCAGTCATGTCATATTATGGGGTTATTGAAGAGATATGGGAGGTGGACTATGTCAAAATTAGATTTCTCATTTTCAAATGCAAGTGGGTTAATGTCATTAATGGTGTTCGGATCGATCGGCTAGGATTTACATTAGTCGATATCAATGGTAGAAGTTTTGGAGATGAACCTTTTATTATGGTAGACCAGGCGAAACAAGTGTTCTATATCATTGATCAAGAAAATAAAATGTGGTCTGTAGCTCTCCAAGGAAAGAGGGTCATTGATATTGATGAGGAAATGAATTTTTATTATGGTATTCCTGAGAGTACTCCTTTTTCAAGGGGTCTACCGGACATGAACGAAGAAGATGAAGCGGATAATGAACCCGGCATAAGAAGTGATCATCAAGAAGGGATATGGGAAGATATCACTTTATAAAAGAGTCAATTCATAAGGTAATATTCAAATATATGTAGCTTTCTTTGAAAACTACTTTAAGTCTTTAATTATAACATTTATTCCTTCTATGTTACGTTCATCATGTCTTTGACTACGAAGTTTGTTCCTTGTTTTATTTTTGTGGCAGGATCCGATCCAAAGGGGCATGTTGAATTGGAGGGAGCTGCATTGTTGAACTGAATCAGATGAAGGCATGGTGAATATTATTTTGGGCACATCTATATTTGTAACTTATTGTATTTGTAAGTAAGTTATCTTATTGTATGAATTAATTTAGGTGTTGTAGACATAGTATAATCATTAAGGCCAAATAACTCATGGTGAATAAATATTTGTATCATTTTCATTCAATTTATTCAAATAATTGTTCATAGCTTGTAGCTTAAAAGTATCGACTTTTGTGTGCTAGATTGGGTAGATGATTTGTGTGTAATATAATCAGGAAGAACAGAACAGGGAAAAATTCAGGAAAATTTAGACCGCAAATAAATTTTCCGGTCTTAAAAGTTGAGATTTTAAGACCGGATGTATTTATATGTCCGGTCTTATAAGTCATATCTTTTAAGAGCGGCCAAGTTTTAGCCGCTCTTAAAAGTTGATATTTTAAGACCGGACGAATTTATATGTTTGGTCTTAAAAGTCGCTATGTTTAAGACCGCATATAATTAGTCGGTCTTAGAAGTCGCTAAGTTTAAGACCGTATTTATTTTTGTCCGGTCTTAAAAGTCATATCTTTTAAGAGGGCCAAGTTTTAGCCGATCTTAAAAGTTGAGTTTTAGGACTGAACAGAAAGCGAGTCCATGGATTGTTTAATACGAATTTTAAGACCGCATGTTTAAATGTCTGGTCTAAAATAGATTATTTAAGACCGGTCGTAGTCCGGTCTTAAATGTCGACTTTTAATACCGGCTGATACAAGACCGCTCGCGGGTCCGGTCTTACGAGCCTCTTTTGTCAGGTCTTAAAAGCCTTTTTTCCACGAGTGAATAATGGAACATAAGACAACCTCTACCAGAATTCTATCATTCATGCCCCCACTGTTATCCTAAACTATGCCACCACAAGCTGCAACTTTATATTGTTAGTTCTCTATGTGTTTTAATGATAACTAACAATTGTAAACTTAAAATAAAGTTTATCTTTGTTAAGTTGAAAAACTTACTGTCAAATGCAAACTCGAACTTGCATTTGTCAAACTCGAGTTTAGACTTGACAAAGAATAGCTCAAATTTCTAAACTTTGTCAAACTCAAGTTTATGTCATACAAAGAGCACTCTATTTTTTTCAAGTTAAAGCAAACTCGAGCCAGTTATGGCAAACTCAAGTTTGTGTTAGACAGAAAGCCTTCAATGATTTTTGAACTTAACTAAACTCGAGTTCATTTTGTCAAACTCGAGTTAGTTCTTAAGCTTTTAAAGTTTTCTATCCTCTAAAAAAACTTGAGTTTAGCAGAGTAAACTCCAGTTTGTGCTTGGCGAAGATTTTTCAAAGTTTCTACTCTTTTAAGGAAACTCGAGTTGGTTTTATTAAACTCTAGTTTGTGGCAGGCCGAGAGCTTCTCACTATTTTGAACTTAAGAAAACTCGAGTTTGTATTTGAAGACTCCAATTGGAGCTTTATGGACTTAATATTATTTTCATTTCAAAAAAGTTTCTATGACATAGACTCCAAACTCGAGTTTATGTCATACAAAGAGCACTCTATTTTTTTAAGTTAAATCAAACTCGAGCCAGTTATGGCAAACTCAAGTTTGTGTTAGACAAAGAGCCTTCAATGATTTTTGAACTTAACTAAACTCAAGTTCATTTTGTCAAACTCAAGTTAGTGCTTGAGCTTTTAAAGTTTTCCATGCTCTAAGGAAACTTGAGTTTAGCAGAGTAAACTCCAGTTTGTGCTTGGCGAAGATTTTTCAAAGTTTCTACTCTTTTAAGGAAACTCGAGTTGGTTTTATTAAACTCCAGTTTGAGGCAGGCCAAGAGCTTCTCACTATTTTGAACTTAAGAAAACTCGAGTTTGTATTTGAAGACTCCAATTTGAGCTTTGTAGACTTAATCTTATTTTCATTTCAAGAAAGTCCCAAACTCAAGTTAGTCACTTAATGACTCGAGTTTGCTCCTGTTTCAAAATGTTCTTCAAAGCTCAATTGCAATGTTCAGCTTTAGAAAGAACTAAACTCGACTTTGTGTTTCTAAACTTGAGTTTTGCTTTTTAGAAAATGTTGCAAACTCCAATTTGCTTGAACAAACTCCAGTTTAAGGCGTTTTGTTTCAAAATCAGCTTTCTCGAATTTGTGAAATCTTCATATATGATCTAGATACTTCTTATCATCACTTATTACTATTCTTAATTATGTTTAATCAGTTTGTTAGTGAGTTTCAGATGATTAAATGTGTATTAGAATGAGGATTAAGCATAAAACAAAAGGTGATGTCAGAACATTTATTGCTGGTCCATAAAACTTAGCATCCTTTTTGGAAAATCATTCCTTGGACTTTGCAAAGGTTTAAATGTCTTCTTTTCTTTAATGGAAGCCTCATTTTCCAATGGATTTATTTCAAGGAAAGCCAATAAGAATAATTGAGCACTTGGATTAACTCAAGGCAAGAGAGAGAAAGGACCAAGTTATAACCTAATAGCTACATTAATATCTCAAACGGTTATATTAATGATTCCAACCGTTATTTAATGCTTCCTTCATATATAAGCTGAAGCATTCAAGTCTATTCAACCACTAGAATACAGAAAACGAAAAGCTATCAAGTTTTATTTGTATTTAGTGTTTTCTACCTATTTGTAAAGTATCTTTTGATACATTGTACTTCAGTGATTATTTTATCTGCTATTTAAGAGAGTTTATCATTGATTATTAATCATTGTAAGAATCTCAAAGTTGTGGGACTTTGAGGTTGAGTTTATTAATTTACAACTTGTAAGGGGGAGTGTATCCTTGTGAGAAGATAACTTTTGAGTGCAGAGTGTGTAACTGATTTGAGTGATAGTGAAAATCCTAAAGTGTCTGGGACTAGACGTAGGTCAAGAGTTAAAACTGAACCAGTATAAATCTTGCTGTGTCAAGCTTCTCTTCTCTCCTCTGTTATACCCTGTTTTGCTTTCAGTGTTTGGGTGTTTTCCAAAAGAATTTTTTAAAATCCCCAATTCATCCCCCCTCTTGGTGATTTCCTCCATTTACATATATTTGTTTAACGATCCATCTACATCCACCCTAACATAGTGTTAGAATCCTTCTGATTGATATCTGCGATTCTTGCCTTGATTAGAAGATCGATTCTTGCTTGATTAGAGGATCTGATCTGATTCTATCTAGTTTAGGAAAGATTAGATTATTATGTCAATTAATAGGTTATTATGTCAGTTAATTGTATTTCCTATTTTCTAATGTTTCCTTGTAACGGCTAGCTTCCCAATGGCCTATATATATTGTAATCTCTTCTTATGAATAAGACTACAACAGAGAGTGTAATGATACCCTCTGATTTCTAATATGGTATCAAAGCCACGGACACTCGTCCGAGGCCAGAAACAACAAGTGAAACAGTGAGTGACTGTGAGAAGAGAGAAACAGTGAGTGGAAGTTTTCCGGCGAGAACTCCGGTGAACGTTTTCCAGAAAATGGATTCATCCCAATCTACTCCCCTGTTTGGCTCAATTTCAGGAAAAACAACTGACTTAATTCCCATGGTTTTTATGTCTGGTACAAATTCTTCTTCTTCTTCTTCTTCTTCAACTTCTTCCACTACTATCAGTACTATAGCATCAACCAGAACCACAGAGATGCCGCCAGATTTCTCAGAAAATCACACTATGGTTATTAACCATAAGTTTAATGGTCACAATTATCTTCAGTGGTCATAAAGCGTGCTGAGGTATATTCGTGGAAAGAGAAAGGAGAAATATATCAATGGAGCAGCTCCTCAACCAGACCCCGATGACCCCAATTTTGACACATGGTTTGCTGAAAACAATCAAGTCATGACTTGGTTGTGCAATTCGATGACTGTGGAAATTAGTGAGGGATACCTACTTGCACACACGGCAAAGGAAATATGGGATGCTGCTAGAAGAACCTACTCCTCCCTTGAAAATACTGCTGCCCTAATTCACTTGAAGAGACAACTCCAGGATTTGCAACAAGGTAGTATGTCAGTGACTGACTATTATAATGCATTGTTAAAATTATGGCAACAGCAGGACCTATTTGAAGCTCATCCCTGGGAAACTCTTAAAGATGCACAATTGTACAAACAAATTGTTGAAGAAGGAAGGATACACGATTTTCTGTTAGGCCTGAATGACACTTTCGAAGAAATAAGGGGAAGAATCATGGGATTAAAGCCACTCCCTCAGCTATTTGATGTGCTTAATTTTGTACAATTCGAGGAAAGCAGGAAACTCTTAACCCGAAGCGGACCAAGTCACATGGAAAGCTCGGCATTTGCAATTCAGGGACCACATGGAGAAAGAAGAACTAATAAGTGGTGCAACCATTGTAAAAGAAGGGGCCATAACAGGGAAGAATGCTGGAAACTCCATGGAAAACCGCTCGGGGGAAGATCAAAATTCCAGAGTCATATGACCACTGCTGAACCAAAAGTGGAAATTGAAGATCGCCTGAGTCAGGAGGAATTACAGATGTTTCGTCAAATGCTTGACAAACAAAATAAGGCTAACTCTGTTCCTAGTGTGAATCTTGCATAATCAGGTAATTCTATTGTTGCCCTAAATACTGTGATGACTGGTGACGATACCTGGATTGTCGACTCTGGAGCCACAGATCATATGACCGGTAACAAATCCCTATTCCATACCCTTAAACACTGTCATGAACACCTCAAAGTTAAGGTCGCTAATGGAGTCTTCACTAGGGTTGAGGGTATTGGAACTGTTATATTATCTAATCACTTGACAATACATAACGTGCTGTTTGTACCAGAACTCACTTGTAATCTTGTGTCTGTGAGCAAGTTGACTAGTGATAAAGTATGTCGAGTAATTTTTGATAAAGGCTTATGTATGTTTCAGGATTTAAGAACGAGGAGGACGATTGGGACTTCTAGAGAATGGGATGGACTGTTCTACCTTGAAGGATCCACCTCAAAGAATAAAGATATGTGGAAGGCAAGACGAGCACTGGTTAGCTCAAATTCACAGAATAAAGATATATTGTTGTGGCACTGTCGGTCAGGCCACCCTAGTTTTGATTATATGAAACATGTGTTTCCGAGTTTATTTAATAAAAATTCTGTTCCCTTTAATTGTGAAACTTGCCAATTTGCTAAACAGACACGATCCTCATATTCTAAACAGCCCTATACTCCTTCCTCTCCATTTACATTAATTCACAGTGATATTTGGGGACCGGCCCGAGTTCCTACTCTCACTCATTCTAGGTGGTTTGTGACGTTTATCGATGATCATACTCGAACCACATGGGTCTATCTAATGAAAAACAAATCGGATGTTGCCAGAGTCTTTCAAAAATTCTATACCTTTATACGGACTCAATTCAATACGTCTATTAAGGTACTTCGCAGTGATAATGCCAAAGAATACATGAGTACAACCTTCAAAGAGTTCCTTGATCACTAGGGAATTCATCACCAAACCTCCTGTCCCTACACCCCTCAACAAAATGGGGTAGCTGAACGGAAAAACCGTCACCTATTGGAAGTAACCCGTGCATTGCTGATGGAACGAAATGTTCCCACTGTCTTCTGGGGTGATGCCATCCTTACAGCCGCTTATCTCATAAACCGTATGCCTTCCAAAGTCCTCAACTACAACACTCCAATACAAAAGCTCCTTGAACTTTTCCCAAATTGTCCTCTCATTAATTCATTACCTCCCAAAGTGTTTGGGTGTGTTGTCTTTGTTCACAAACAGGAGGGAAACAAATTTGGTGCTAGAGCTGACAAATGTATATTTCTTGGCTACTCCTCCACCCAAAAAGGGTACAAGTGCTATTGTCCATCTTTGAAAAAGCTTATTGTTTCTCGAGATACTGTGTTCTCCGAAGATGATGCTTATTATCCTAAATTACCCATTCAGGGGGAGAATTCCAATATTGAATGGCTTATCATGAATACATCGAATTCCAACACCTCCAACACCTCCAATCCTAATTCCACCTCAAATCCACCTGACACATCTTCAATATCACCTAACCTTATAGCCTCTCTTGACACACTTGCTCCCATAAATCAGCCTAATACACCCCAACCAGAACAACTCAATGAACCGGAAACACATGTTGAAATCAATACAGGGATGAATGAAGAATCACGACAAGAAAGAGAGTCCAGCTCACACGCTCAACCTGAACCAGATACTGGTAGAACTGTCTCTCCCATTCAAAGGAACAACCATGAATCCGATCCGGAATTAAATCCTAAAGAGTTGGGTTGGCCTATTGCCTTGAGAAAAGGGGTAAGATCCTGCACTCATCATCCAATTCAACGGTTTGTCTCATATGGTAATTTGTCTACAAAAATGCGAAGTTTTGTTATAAATAGTGCACAGATAAACATTCCAAGCACATTCCAACAAGCTATGGCTGATCCAAATTGGAAGCAAGCTGCAGAAGAGGAGTTGAGGGCACTCATGGAAAATAGAACATGGGAAGTCACGACTCTTCCTAAAGGAAAGAAACCAGTAGGATGCAAGTGGATCTTCACTCCGAAATTTAATCCTGATGGCAGTATCAACAAATACAAGGCGAGACTTGTTGCAAAAGGGTATACCCAGACATACGGGATCGACTATCAGGAGACATTTGCGCCAGTGGTCAAGTTCAATACCATTCAAGTACTGTTATCACTTGCAGCAAACTTAGATTGGCCTCTGTATCAAATGGACGTGAAGAATGCATTCCTGAATGGCGACTTGGAAGAAGAAGTATACATGGAGATTCCAGATGGAGTTCTAGCTCCTAATAACTCTGTGTGTAAACTAAGAAAGTCATTGTATGGATTGAAACAATCTCCGAGGGCATGGTTTGGTAGATTCACCAAAGCAGTGAAAGGACTTGGGTATACTCAGGGGCGAGCAGATGACACACTGTGTTGGTTATACTTAGTTTTGATGATGTCTTATGTAGATGACATTCTTATAAGCAAAAAGATTGAGTAATATAATTATCTCCTACTTGGACTAACTATTGTATTTAATGTAGATTAGTCCAAGTTGAGTTATGGAAAATAAACAAGAAGGAGATAAGAGATTACAAGAAGAAGAAATTGAATCAAAGAAGATGTGAAGTCAAATGATATGGAATGATCAAGAGAAGAGAAGGAAGAAAGAGTTGAATTATCAAGAATGATCAAGAAAAGAGAAGAAAGAAAGAAGAACTTGCTAAATGGAATGAGAATATAAATATTCAAGTTCTTATATTAATGCTAGAAGGCTCCAAGATAATATAGAAGTTGCAGAAAGCCAAAACTGAAGTTCAGAAGGGCTATACCGTGGTATGCAAGTGGATACTCGAGTATCCAGAAGGCAGAGAGCACATTGCTGAGAAAAGTGACTGTATACTGCAGTATGGTATGCTATACCGCAGTATAGGATCAGACGGAGGCCAAAATTCCAAGTATGCCAAAGGCATACTGCAGTATATAAGTGATATACCGCAGTATGCAACGTGATCAGCAACTCTGTTCATGTTCAGCACGGGCGACGTCTGGTAATTCAATGATATCTCACAAACCAGAAGTCGGATTGATACGAAACCAAAAGAATTGGAAACTAGACTCCCAACACGTATTGGTGACAAAAACTCATGCCCAAAGGATTTCAGATGAATTATTGATGAATTTGACAAGTTGACACAAACATCAGCGTTACAGTCAGGAATGGCCCTCGGTATTTTGAGTATATCTCACAAACGACAAATCCGTTTGAGCTGAAATCAGTGGCATATGAAAGTAGACTCACAGAGCTTTCCATCAAGAGTTGAATGAACCAAAACGGAGCTCGGACCAGAGAGATATGGCCCTCAGAATTTGATAGTCAGTGCAAGAAGTTGCTATACTGCAGTATAGGTCCGTATACCGCAGTATAGGGCCATACAGAAAGCAAAGATTTTTGTAATCAGGTCAATACTGCAGTATAGCTTTGTATACTGCAGTATAGGGCCATCCAGAGAGCAACTGAGTTTTTCAAAACTAGCCAATACCGCAGTATAGGTATGTATACTGCAGTATAGGGCCATCCAGAGAGCAACTAAATTTCTAAAACAAGCCAATACCGCAGTATAGCTTTGTATACTGCAGTATAGGGGCATCCAGAGAGCGACTAAATTTCTAAAACAAGCCAATACCGCAGTATAGCTTTGTATACTGCAGTATAGGGCATACAGAGAGCAACTAAATCTCTTGGTCAAGCCAATACCGCAGTATAGGTATGTATACTGCAGTATAGGACCAACCCGAGAGCAATCAAGTTTTCTCACTCAAGTAAATACCGCAGTATGGAGTTGCATACTGCAGTAAAGGCTCTCACAGAAGGCTCTCAAGTTTCATAACCATTGCATACTGCAGTATAGGTTTTCATACTGCAGTATTGGGCAATCACGGGGTCTCTTCTCTTTGACAAAAACTCGCATACTGCAGTATGTTATTTGCATACCGCAGTATAGAGCATTTCTTTCAAAATTATTTCGCGAGGTTTTTGTCTCTGGAAGTTGTTTACTGCAGTAAGCTTTGGATACTGCAGTATGCACAGTGGCATACTCCAGTATAGAGGAACATACTGCAGTATACAACGGTCAAAATTGGTTTTTGAATTACGCGAATTTGCAAATCATTATTGTTTGATCTTATTGCTTCCATAATTCATTCAATCATACTCCTAGCTATGTTTAACAAGTTTGTTAAGTGTATTTCAGCTAGAACAGATCAAGATTATTGAAGGTCAAAGCAATAAAGCAAAAAGTGAACAGTGCATTTAATGCACTTCTGCAAATCAACCTACTTTCAGCTAATCCATCTGAGCACACCTTCTAAACATTAAAGAATGCTTACTACAACAAGTAAAGTTATCTCCAACGGGCAAATTCTCAGAGAGCCACCTCAGATCAAATTACCACATGGATTAGTTGGAGTTTAGAGAGAGAAGCAGACCACACTTAATGACAATCAACTACAACGGTCTGATTCATCCTACAACGGTCAAAAACGGTCACACATTGTTCTCTACCTATAAAAGACATGGATTCAAGCAGAAAAACGTGGAGATACAAGTTTACAATGCCAAAATGCTGATACTCTGCTTCTTCATCATTCTCACTCTGTTTTTCATATCTAGATAGCTTAGAGAGTGAAATGAATTGTATCTGTACTTCAATGATTATCCATTCATTCCTTTGAGAGGAAACTTATTGTAAACACATTATCTTTCTGAGAGTTACTCAAGATTGGGTAATCTTGAGTGGGATATACATTGTGTTGATTACAACTTGTAAGGGGGAGTGAATCCTAGTGAGAGGATTACTTCGAGTACAGAGTGTGTAATCAAGCAGTGTGTTGATTACAGATTGTAAGGGGGAGTGAATCCTAGAGAGAGGATTGCTTCAGTTACAGATCGTGTAATCAAGAAGATTAAAGATAGTGGATTGAAAATCCCAAGTGAGGCTTGGGGACTGGACGTAGGTCAAGGATAAGGCCGAACCAGTATAAATCTGTTTGCAAACTCTTCTCCCTTATCTCTTACATTTCCAGCATTTACATTTGAGTGTTTACCAATTGTTTGTGAACTTACTTTTGATATCCAAGATGAATTTACTGAATTGCGAAAATACTTTGATGAATGAAAATTTTTATACTTCACCCAATTCACCCCCCCTCTTGGGTTCAGCCGGAACTTACACACTGTTCACCAAACATATTAATGGCAAAGTCACCATATTGATTGTCTATGTTGATGACATAATCATTACCGGAGATGATGAAGAATCCATTGCTCAACTAAAGCGGGACTTGTCCACTGAATTCCAGGTAAAGGACCTCGGACAAATGAGGTATTTTTTAGGCTTGGAGGTAGCAAGAACAAAAAAGGGCATCAATGTATCTCAGCGCAAGTATACACTAGACCTGTTACATGAGACAGGCATGTTGGGCGCTCAACCAGAAGGGACACCAATGGAAGAGGATTGTCATTTACAGATCAAGCCAAAAGGTGTTCCAATTAATTCAGAAAGATACAGAAGACTTGTGGGGAAGTTAATATATCTAACTCACACCCGTCCTGACATTAGCTATGCAGTTGGAATAGTAAGTCAATTTATGCATCAACCACAAGAAGAGCACATGGAGGCTGTATTCAGAATCTTGAGATACCTAAAACTTAATCCTGGAAAAGGAATATTCTTTAAAAAGGGTACGACCAGAAACATCGAAATCTACACTGATGCAGACCATGCAAGGGATAGAGAGACCAGGAGGTCAATCTCAGGGTACTGTACATATGTGTGGGGAAATCTGGTTACATGGAGAAGCAAGAAACAAACAGTAGTGTCACCAAGCAGTGCAGAAGCAGAACTAAGAGCTGTTAACAAAGGAGTTTGTGAAGGAATGTGGATCGTCAGATTACTGAAGGAGTTGGGAATTCAACATGAAGGACCAATGCAACTCTGGTGCGACAACAAGGCCAGCATTGAAATGGTCAAGAATCCAGTATACCATGATCGAACCAAGCATGTTGATATTGACAGGCATTTTATTAAAGAAAAGATTGAAGCAGGCATTATGACCCTATCTCACATAAGATCTGAAGAACAAATCGCAGACATTCTGACCAAACCACTAGGCCGAACGAAGTTTGAAGGATTCCGAGGCAAGCTGGGACTACTCGATATATACTCTCCAGCTTGAGGGGGAGTGTTAGAATCCTTCTGATTGATATCTGCGATTCTTGCCTTGATTAGAAGATCGATTCTTGCTTGATTAGAGGATCTGATCTGATTCTATCTAGTTTAGGAAAGATTAGATTATTATGTCAATTAATAGGTTATTATGTCAGTTAATTGTATTTCCTATTTTCTAATGTTTCCTTGTAACGGCTAGCTTCCCAATGGCCTATATATATTGTAATCTCTTCCTATGAATAAGACTACAACAGAGAGTGTAATGATACCCTCTGATTTCTAATACATAGCTAGAAAGTATAACACTCTACTTGATATCTGCTCTATCAGGAACTTGGTAGATCTTATGATTGAGTTTTCCTTGCTCCATACCTTACATTAGTTGGTGAAGGAAGCTATGTATGATTGAACAATGATGGACACCTACACCTTCAAAGACCTTCCTACATCTGTTTTTCCAGACTAGCTAGCAAGCCGATCCAAATATCTGCATCCAAGGCCAACTCTTGACTCTTTTGCTACCTGATTCTTGTCTATTGTTTCACAGTATCCAATCCTGTAAAAAATACTATAATATATAGGGTTAATCAAACCAAGTCACATAGTGTATGCTACCTCACATTATCTCATTATATGTAACATTGTTTCCGTTAGTATTCAGGTGTCCTAGAGACAATCTGTGATAATAGATGAACACTTTTTCTATATTGTAGTATTTCATCATTAATAAATGAGCATATTTTATCTTTATCATATTTATGTCTCGCCTTTATTTTGAGGTAAATATGTGTTTAAAGATAAAAACCCTACTAATAGAACATGTATTAATCTCGAGGATCAATGATAGAGATCATGATCATAAGAACTCTAGAGCACTACATATATATTGTCTAAAACTTGTCCCTAGTCTTGAATTACCAAGAAAAGACATTGATGATCTCAATAAGACTAGTACGACATCATCTACTTGTACAGAGATACAAGGTAGGGAAATCATGGAATATAGGCATGGTGATGCCTTAGCTAATGTCGTAGGTAGATCTATTGAAGAACAGATAGCATTGAACTGACCCTCAGAGAGACTCCATAAAGATTCATTGTAGAGAGTATCATTGAATATAAAAAGTCTCTCATCATTTGATAGTGCAGATTGTCCTGGACTTTAGGATATCATCGAACACTATGTCCTAGGGTTATACTTTGACTGGACAACTCTATCCACCTAAAAATGAGGAGAACAATGTACTCTTGGGTATAACTCGAATACATGAGTATAGATGGACATGCCGAGAAGACTCAGAATCCCCTACAAGGGATTAGTCATCCACAAGGCTGGTAGAGCTTGATAGCTTCTAATTGACTGGGAGTCTGTGCGCACAATAAGTGATTATGAAAAGTCATGATCCGTTATAGAGTTAATATAAGAAGATTTCTAGTTTTGTGAATTAGCTACATTTAATCAATCAAGAGAGATGATACTTCATAATATGTGACTTGCAGTACAATAATTGAAACATTCATCATTCTCTTTACCCTTCATTTCACGCTCTCTTCTCTTGATGGAAAACTAGAGACATCCATAATGGTCAGAGGATGAACGAACAAGTTTCTATCCTTTATATAACTTATGTATCCAAAAGACATGTACATCCTATGAATATGACTACTCCCATCAAGCAGTCAAGAAACCTCTTCCCAAAAATTATTTACCAATAGTCATTTGGCTTCTCATTAGTTATTAAATCATATATATTTATCACAACCACATGAAATATTTCTTACATGGTGAGGCAAAAGGTAATTTTCCCTCTGTCGAATTTAGATCGGTTCTAATGATTAGTTACTCCTTAGGTTTTCTCAAATCCTCTCTCCCCCTCCCTTCTTTTTCTCGTCCTTCCTTTTTGGTGCATGAGATACTATCACACTCCTTAGTTTCTCTATAGTATTGTCCTATTGGATATCGTACTCGATTGCCAATCATGCTTTTTTTCGGATTCCGTTGTTTTTGGTTTGTTCTTACTCGTTTTCTTACTGGTTAAACTTTTACTGATAGTTGAGGAGGAAGTAGAAGCATGTGTATGTGATGTTCGTTTTTAATTCCCTTTTTTGGATGTGGAGGGAATTCTGAAAGATCGTGTTTGTCATGTTTGTTGCTTGTGTCATTACTTATTATGGTCAGTTGGATTCTATTGGCAAGAAAGCAATGAGAATCATTTGGATATAGTATTCTTTTCTTATTTACAGATTGGCATCTAAATGCTTAATTGTACTTTCTAGATCTAAACTTACAATTTGCTGGAATTTCACAAAGCCAAGTCTGTGTGAAGGTTTTGACGCTTAAAATGGATGAACGATTCAGTTCTTGTTCCCTTTTCCTTTGTGATGCCATCTGAGTTGATGTACTGATTTATCTAGGAGATCCAAGCTATCTGGTGTGGGCTTTAGTTTTTAGGTCTACATTCAAGGGAAGCGAAAAAGACAGGGCGACTTGCATTGTTCTGTAAGGTCGTAATCATTCATTCAGGGGTAAATTTTTTACTCCGGCATTAGTCTAGTTGTTTATGGCATGTTGTCTCTGTTTTCTCTACTGTGTCTACACCTCACTTGTATTTCGATTTATCAAATATGAAAATCTTCATATTTGTTCACTTTTTGGTTTTTGTTCTGAGCGCTATATCTAGGAGCTGTCTCATTTTCACATGTTTTGTTTGTATACCATGTGCAGTGAAATCCTGTGGAGGTGCTTGGATTAGCTTTGGTGCAGGTAGATGCCAATTGAAAAACACAAGGTTTCCTTTATATGTTATGTATATAATCAAGCATCTGCATATAATTAGTCCAATTTTGCCTTTTTTGCTGGTTTTATGTATTCTTTCATGTTAATTGGATGACAGAACAACATATTTCTGACCCTTATTTTTGTGATGGTTGCGTATTGTAGGATTCAACAAAAAAATAGATATATGTTAGAATAAGGTAATGTTTTTTTATCCTTGTGTTTCCTTTAATGGTAAAGAACTTGTTTTTGACGAGCTTTTATACATATAATTTGTGTAGCTATCTGTAGAAGAGGCAAAAGAAGTTGTATCATTCACAAATGTAATGCTAGAGGTAATCTACTTGTGCTCTTTAAGATATATTTTATTCGTGACAAGAAGTTATTTACATGAGTCAACTTGTTCCCTATGTTTATGATATAATTTTGAGTGTTGTGCTTGTTTGTAGTTCTTTCTAATTGCTATATTAGATGAAAAACTGTTCTTGTTTATTTGGAAGCTGTAGCTTCCTTTCAATTGTGAAAGTGAATTCTAAAACACCTTGTCCACAATCTATCCTCTCCAAAAATATGCTTAATCATATATTAATAAGAACCGCAGATGTAGATATACAGTATTGAGTATTGTAATGGCAAAAAGTAAAAGATAGATATGGATCGTATCTCTTTTAGTTTCTCTCTTTAATTGTCTTCTGCTTTTCCATTTTCTTTAGTTTTTTCATCTTTCTTTTCCTTATTGACATTGCTTTCTAGGAAGTTCCAGGGTCTTCTATTTTAAAAGCGCTGACAAATCTTGTTCAAAAACTCCTCGCTTCCATAGAATTATCTGAAGGCTGATTCTGCACTTTTGGTAAGAAGCATTAAACTCTAATTTATCAAGGGTTAAGGTACAAAAATACACATATGCTTTGGTCAGAGAAGCGCCCAATAACAAGTGCTTGTTTCAGGTGCAAAAGTGACTATGTGGTTACAAATTAAGTGCAAAAATACCTTTGGCCATTAAGTTTAACTTTGACTGTTGACTGAACGATGACGTGGCTTTCAAGGTGTAAAAATACACATGTGATTTGACCAAAATAGCATCCAACACAAAGTTCTTTTTTTTCGTTTTTTTTAATTTTTTTATTATTTTGATTTCTTATTAATATTAATTAGGGTAAAGGTGCAAAAATACACATGTGTTTTACCCTAAGGAGCGCCCAACACCACGTGTTTTTTTTGGTGCAAAAATGCACATGAACTTTCAAAATGAGGGCAAAAATACCATCTCCGTTAATTTTGCTGACGTTGACCGTTAGTTTGACCTAAAACATTGACATGGAAACTGATTTGGCTATATAATATCCTAGTTGGCTGGGGGAAAAATAAATAAAACTAAGATAAAAATTTGCAAACCTATCATCCATCTTCATCAGATCTGACTCAACGAGCTCCCTTGCCTCCCCAAGACGCAACCTTGCCTGCTTCTCACCGACCTCGTTTTCGGCCGCCATCCTCTGCCGCATCCCCCTTGAGTGCTGGAGGCTTCGTCCAAACCAGTCACCGGAGGTTCATCCAAGACCAATCACAGGAGGCTACCTTGCTCATTTGTCATTTTCGCCGGAGGTTTTCTGCAAGTCCAGTCGCTCCTTCGCTCATCTATTCGTTTCTCCGGAGGTTATTGTAGGACCAGGCTTGCCGTCTATCGCTGCTCTTCCGACCGTCGGAGCCTCAGCTTCTCTGCCTAGATTTGGAGATCGTAAAGGCGAGCGTCTTTGCTCATGAGGAAGTTTCATCAATTTCTCAAATTTGGATTGTTTGCTCTCTTGTTTCTTCCATGGTTCTACATCCGTCACCTCCTTCTTTCTTCTTCCACAGTTTGCTCCCTTTTTTGTTTTCAGATTGATTATTTTGATTTTCTTCAAAATTTATCTTTTGGTTGTTAATTTATGGCTTGGTTTGGATGTTGTTGTAATATTGTTTATTAGATTGCTAATGGTATTTTCCGATGACGGTGGCTATAGTTCTATCAAGAAGGGTCACTCAAATCTATATATTTTTGAAGTCGTTTTGAAACACAGGATTTGAAATATCATAGATGTAATTTTCGCCCCCAAAAATATCACCTTCAAACCAAATTTTTTCGTTTCAGCGGCTCATGGTTCTCCCTCGATCTTGTGCGACCTGTTACCTATTATCTTTAAGAAACATGTTTGAGTAGAAGTGAGAAGAAGACGAGGCACACCAAAAAAGATTACTCCCTCACTGCTGATTTAGTGTGGCTGGTCTGGGGAAAAGTTTAGTGAGAAAGGGGATAAATTTTTGAATATACAGATGAAGAGGGGGGAAGAGGATGAATGAATAAGCACAATAAATTTACCGAGTAAAAAAATAAGCACAATAAATAAAATGTGAGTTTGCCAAAAGGGAATTATTGAGAAGTAGCTCGCCTTTGGAGGAGATGACAAGGGAAGCGGAGCCATTGATGGATGAATTCCAGCAAAAGAGTTAAGATGATGAACTCAGGAGGATGAAGGGCCTTTTGATTTCTACAGTAAATTTTTCTTTCTTGCCCTCCTGTACTGCCAGCTAGACTAGATTGGTTGAGTAAGCTTCCATGTCAGCATTTTGGGTCAAACTAATGGTCAACGTCAGCAAAATTAACGGAGATGGTAGTTTTGCCCTCATTTTGAAAGTTCATGTGCATTTTTGCACAAAAAAAAAACATGTGGTGTTGGGCGCTCCTCAGGGTAAAACACATGTGCATTTTTGCACCTTTACCCTATTAATTAAATAAAAATTTTAAATATTAACTAAATAAAAATTCATAATTTTAATAATAATAATAATAATAATAATAATAATAATAATAATATAAACTTAAAATATAAACTGAATCTTAATACTTAATAATATTAACTTAGTTATGTTCTATACTCTTTTTTTCCTTAACTTTTGTTTGGCATGCTGCGGTAAGTTTTCGATGAGATCCTTAATTTGAATACTAATATTGTCCTAGAAAAATTCAGAATTTATTCAAAGATTTGAACATTTTAATAATCTTAATTTATAATATCAAATAAGTTTTATAGTGTGAATACTCTAATGTGTACTTTTTATTTACACGGTAGTGATATCCTTTGTTTCTCTTTTTATCTTTGGATTCCTATCTAATGATCCAGGACATAATCCGTGACATGAAGAATAAAAATCATATTTTCTTTATTCTTTTATTTTATGTGTTTTCCTTGTTTGTGCTTGATTTTAAAATATTCTTATAATCCATTTTTCAATATAGAAATATGAATGGAATATAGAAATATAAATTAGAAATATATTTTATAAATATATTTCTAAATTTATTAAATTCAATATAGAAATATATTAAATATATAAATTAGAAATATAAATGAAACATAAATAAATTAGAAATCAATATTTATATTCTATTTTCAATATTTCAAAAATAAAAAAACAATTATATAAGTATATTCTATTTGAATTGTTGGCAGGATATTGTTCAAACTAGATCCTCTATTATTTCCTTATCTTACAAGGAGTTGCCCGGTATCCTTGGTATAGTGCCAGTGAAAAAACATTTTTGTGTGGGGCAGCAGTGTCAATGCAAAAATAATAAGGATTGGGCTTGAATCAAAAAACTTGCTTGTGCTAGAACAACTGTTTACATACAACTTCTGTTCCCCTGCTTTCGCTTAGGTCAATTTCCTCTCACTTAGGTTAAGGCATGGCTTGCAGACAAGGAAGCTGAAGCATTAAGATGCAAGAAGCTGCTCGGAAAAGGTACCCGAAACGTTCTAAGTTTTTAACCAGTTCTCTCTTTGATTTTTACATGTTATGTCGTGTATATGTTTATTGCACATCAATGATATTGTGAGTCATTTTTCTTTTCTGTGCTTATATGTGTATATTGGAACTGTAGTGTTTAATTTATTTATTGAAAGGATTGTTGCATCAGCAATTTGGCAAACAAACAATGCTTTTGCCGAAGCTTATTCACTTTATTGAAAGGATTTTTTTTTATATTCCATGGCCATGTGCCACAGATTTTTTTTTTTTTTTTTTTTTCAATATTCTATCGTAATTTGCAACAGAATCCATCACAATTTGCAATTTGCAACGAATACATAAAATCCATTGCAAATTTTATTTGCAATAAAGTTTTTTGTGACGGATTTTTTTCTGTCACAAAATTAGTTTATAATGGATTTCCTCTAATTTGACATGGATTTTGACCGTCACTAAAAAAAACCTTTTTTTGAAGTGCCGACGATGGCTTCAATTGTCGTCGTTGATCTCTCAGAGGTGAACGATGGGTAATGGCCAAAACAACACGAGACCCTATTCACAACTCTTCTCTCTTACTTTTTCTCTTTCTACAGATGTGAGTGCTGTTGTAGGCTGGTATTTTTCTTAATGAAAACGTCATCAAATATACATGGGAAAATTAATATTTAGACCTTATAGTTTCACCCTATGAAGCACCGACACTCCTTTTTAAAAAAAATATGCGTGTCGGACACTCCGACACTTGTTCGACACTCCGACACCTCCTGACACTCCTCAACACTGCTATTTTTTAAAAAATATGTGTGGTTTTGAATATTACTAAATTGATGATAAATTTTTCTTTTATATTTCTTTTTAAAAAAGGAGGCACGGCTATTGAGATGAAGCCGAATCTACAATGAGCCAAAGCTAAAGGCCAGGATTTTACGAAATATTGAACTTTAGTGTAAATTATAATATATATATATATATATATATATATATTTTAATATCAAAACGTGTCCTAACGTGTCGAAATTTAGATTTTTTTAAAATTAACGTGTCGGAGTGTCGAGTCGTGTCGTATTTCGTATCTCGTGTCGGTATCGGTGCAACATAGGTTTCACCAAGTTTGCGACTCATTCCTTATAGTGTAACTCATTTCTTATAGTCTAACTCATCTCATTCCTTATAGTATAACTCATTCTTTATAGTTTAACTCATCGTGACTCAATCCTTATAATTTCCTGATTTTTATAGATTCTGAGCCTCTCATAACCCCTCCAATGTGACATTGAGAAAATTGCTTATTTGGCATCCTTGTTGTCAGGGCCATATCCAAGGTGTCAAATTCTTACTCCTTCCTCCCTCCTCCCTCCTCATCTCTCTATATCATACATTGTCTTCTTCCTCCACCTCCTTGATTTTCCCCCTCTTCTCAGCCACACTCTTCCATTTCCGGCAGATGCAGTATCCTCTGGCGAACCCCAACAAAGACTCTAAAATGAGCAAGATAATAAATCTGATTTGTGTCTTTATTCACCTAACGATTATTATTGAAGCTGCCGGAACCGAAAGAGTGTGGCTGAGACAAGGGAAAAAAGCAAGGAGGTGGAGGAAGAAAGCATATGGCAGAGAGAGAGAGAGCGGAGGAGAAGCAAGGAGCCGGGAGCCGGGAGCAGTGAGAATTTGATATTTTGACTGTGGCCTTGACAACCAAATATGCAATTTTTCTCCCTTTCAGCGCCACATAGGATGAGTTAATGAGAGGCTGGTATTATTGGTTCGTTATTGCCTTGTTTGTTTGTTATTTGTTATAAGTGTTTCGATTTTTTGTAAATTAAATTTTGGTTCTTATTGATTGGGATGGGCTTAGTAAGAAAAAGTTCATACCCACTAATAGAGACATCCAAAATATTTGAATTAAATGTAGGGATAAAATACAGATTTACTAATAAAGTTTTATACCAGGAGCACACAAATAAGTTTTAAAAGATGCAAATATACATACAAAGAATTAAAAATGGAGCAAATACAATAAAACCGTGAACTTTATCCTAACGTTCATTTTATGTGAATTGAATATTGCCCAGGTGGCAGGTGAGAGTCTTAAATAGATTTGAATGAGTAAATTAATAATCAGACCTTGTAAGATTGGAGGGGGGGGGGGGGGGGGGGGGGACATATATAAACGAAACGAAAAACCTTTGGGAAAATTACAGTAAGGACCCAAGATAGATTTAAAAAAAAAAAACTACAAAAAAGTCTTAACTCCAAATCCCCTCACAAAACCCTTGGGAAATTTAGTGATTTAGTCTGAAAATGTTACAGACGCTTTTTCACAAAAAAGTCTCATTATCAAAATAGTTTTTTATATTATCAAAATAGTTCTATTAGTTGTTAAAATATTCCTATAAAAATCTTGTTAAAATGGCTTTTTACGTTACTAAAAATTTTCCTAGTTTCAAAAATTCTACATACAGGAGGAAAACTCGGAAATTTTTTTGACAAAATTAAAAATCATTTTTGATAATATTAGAAGCCAAATGACAACGAGATTTTCATATGAACATTTTAACAATTAATAAAGTCATTTTGACAACATGAAAAACTATTTTGAAGAAGCGATTTTCATAGGAACATTTTAACGACTAATGAAGTCATTTAGATAACATAAAAAAACCATTTTGACAAAAAGGACTTTTTTATAGGGGAAATTCCGTAAATTTTTCAGAATTAATTATAAAAAAGTCTCTAAGGGAATTTGGGGTCGGGACATTTTGTGATTTTTTATCTACCTTGGGCCTCACTGTGATTGTGGGAAAACCTTTCCATGTCTTTCTCACTTCTTTTCTTAAAACCCTAATTTTAAAATACCAAAATACGATAGTCATTCATCCCATTTCACATTATTACAAGAACCCAGAATATTCCATAATGGCCATGCTTTCCCTGTCAAAGCCCAACGAGCTGGTCTCTTGCCACTCTAATTACCCCACTGCATTCTCTTCCTTATCCTTTTCTTTTCTTGCAATAAAATATGGAAAAAAATAATCAGTTATATATATGAAAAAACTTTCTCTTCAATTCCTTACTTTACAAAGTCGTCGTTCTGTCACCAGCGGGAGTTGGCTCAAGTGGAAGGGACTTAGGCCGCTTAAGCAGGGGTCTCGAGTTCGAGTCCTTGTGGATGTAGAAAACTCCCCTGGGAGAGGTCCCCGCGTATGCGCCCGACAGAACCTCGATCCGGACTAGGCAGAGCGAAGCTCTGGTGAACCAGGTGCAATAGCAAAAAAAAAAAACCCAAGTGCAAAAGCAAAAAAAAAAAAGTCGTCGTTCTATCTGGGAGCTGCTCCTTATCTCATATATCTCATATAAAGTTGCTTAAAATAAAATATTCTAAATCAAGTTGTTCAACTCAACAAATCCCTAATTAAGTTATAGACTCAATTTGAGGTTTTAAAATATAGGTAAATTGACTTTATTACACTCTTCTAATCTTCTCTATCATCTTTCCTCTTGAAAGAATTTAATTGCTCTTTAACTTTTAATAAGTGTGCATATATATTAACATTAATATATAGTAAAATAAAATATGCTTCAATTAAATCAAAAGAGATTTTGTGTTCGGGAAGAATGATTAAAAATGTTTTGAGTAAAAAAAAAAAAATGCATGACAACATTATCAATTAAAGGTTTTTATTAAATATTTTGAATGAAATTTTATTTTTGAAAGAACACAAATTAATTTTTTGTCAATAAAAAAAAATCAATTTTCATTAACCACACAATTTTACTTATACGATATATTAGTTGTTTTTTTACGTTAATAAATATCTTTTCTTTTAAAAAATCATTAATGAAAATCTTTGATATACATTTTGCTTTATCAAACAAGTTATTTTTTATATTAACATTTTCTTCTCAATGAACAAAAAATAAAGTAAAAAATATTTTTTTATTCTAAGTGTTCAACTAGAAATCATTTAATTAATATTTTGGCTGATACTTTTGTTTTGAATTATTCCCGATCATTCTTCCACAAAACATAAATATTTTTTTCTAGTTAATCATATTTTATTTTATTGTATATTAATGTTTATATATATTTACACTTATTGTAAAAATAAATTAAAAGCCATTGAAACCCTTTTATGATGAGAGAGGAAACTATGATAGGACAACAATGTCATTTAATCTAAATTTTAAAATTTTAAATTGGGTCGATAACTTAATTAAGAATTTATTGAATTTACCAACCTAATTTAGAATTTTCCTATTTTAAACAACTTTATGTTGGATTTTCCCAATAAAATATGAAAAAATAATCATTATATATATGAAAAAACTTTCTCTTCCTTAGTTTACAAAGTCGTCGTTCTCTGTCTGGGAGCTGCTCCTTCGCGCCTCTGGACAATGCCAAGATTAAGGTGGTCGACATTGGTGGTGGTGGCAACAAAGTTGTTAATTGCGTGATTGGTATTATATTGGTTTACAAGCGTGTTTTTATTTTTTATTTTTTTATTTTTGTATTTTTTTCACCTTTTAAAACTTATTTGCTCCATTTAACAGTCAAAGAGGACCAAGTTAGCGGTTTTGTTCTATTTGCTCTTTTTTTTTTTGTGTATTTTTTTACCTTTTAAAACTTATTTATGCTAAGCGCTTCTAGCATGAAACTTTATTAACAAATTTGTACTTTTATCCTTAAATTTATATAATACTACAATTTATAATCAATAGAAAAAGACATGCAGATATCCTTAAATTACAAAACCCAGATCACTCTCCCAGAATCACAAAATGCCAAATTTCTTGGGGGGAAAAAAAAAGAGATTTTAAATTTTGGTGAATGATTAAACTTGTAATTTTCCAACGAGTATTTGTGAAAGTAGTGTCACTCGCTTATATAGTATAGCTATTTGCCAATCAAATGTTGTTATTTGTTGGGTTTTTAAATACATACCACTCTGGTCTTATTTATAAGTCCTATTTTGACTAAATCACACATACCAAGAAGAGGTAGTTATCTCAATGATTATGAGGTGAATTTTCAACTTAACCCTCATTTATAATTGGGTGCTTTCAACTTTTTCTTCTCTCTCTATTTTCATTGGTACAATTAATATGGGTAAAATTGTCACAATCTCATTTATTTGGTCAAAGGGGACTTATAAATAGGACCAAATTTTTTTTAGTCAAAAGGGACTTATAAATAGGACCAAAGTGGTACCAATATATATTTTGGCCAAAAAAAAAAATGCATACTAATATATATAAGAAGATCCCAGTTTTTTGCTGGTAACTTGCAGGGTTGGCTTAACTGGAACTCCAAGCATAAACCAGGAAAGGGAAAGTTTCAGAGCTTTTCGTGGTTGAGAGTTTTTAGTTTGGGGTGTTGGATCCTCTGGACATCTAGATGCAAATTTTTATTTTAAGGCGAAAGCATTCATACCAGGGAGATGCTTCACTTCTGTAGTTATCTTTTGATGGAAAGTACTGTTAATTATAATTTGTCTCATCAAATTTTTCAGTTTGACAGGAATGAAGAAAAGTCTTGGATCCCGCCACCTGAAAATGTGGTCCGCATTGATGTGGACGGATCGGTGCGACAACAAAATCAAACAGCATGTGGAGGGGTCATCAGGGACTCCCGTGGACACTGGGTGATGGGGTTCTATAAGTCGCTTGGCCTTCATATAGTTATCGAGGCAGAGCTATATGCCATAAGGCTGGGCCTAAGAATAGCTCAACAGTTGGGTCTCCAGCAAATTCTGCTGTATTCGGATTCTCTTGATGCGATTAACATCCTCATGAGAGATTGTTGTCACGCGGATCATCCATTGAGAGACATCGTTGGTGAGATCAGAGAACTTTTGTTCGGGGATTGGAGTGTGCAGCTCAAGTATACCCCTAGAGACAACATTGCATGTGTTGACCTTTTGGCCAAGAAAGGTCATGATGTTGCTGCTGATGTGGACGCGATTCTTATTCCGACAGTTCCTGTGGAGTGCCTCGATATGGTGTTGAAGGACCGCCTGGCTTGCTGGTCCCAGTCTGTACCTAGTGTCATGTAGTTAGGACTAGAGTTTTATTTTCTGGTTCCTTTTAGTTCCTCAAGCGATAGCTTGCCTGTACTACACCAAAAAAAAAAAAAGATGCTCCTATGATAATAAATTCAAAATATATTTACTGAATTTGATTGGCTGGCCTAAAAGTGAAAAGATTTCAAATAAACACCACAAGACTCCGTCGAACTTCAAGACGAGATGTCAGCTTCAACACGCAAGGCCAGAGAGAGTGAGACAGAAAACAAAATCACAGCCATTGGTGAAAAAATAAGAGAAATGACCACAAGATGAAGAGGAAAGAGACGCTAGAAACAAAAGAAGAAAAGTTCAGGGAAAAGAAGCCAAAGGCGGCGCCGAGAGGATAAGGGAGAAAAAAGGCATCACAGATAGGGCTGAGCAAGAAACCCATAACCCGGTGAGGCCGCCCATAACCCGGTATAATTGGGCCACTTTTAGCCCTCAAAAAGACCCATAATGGGTTGGGTTAAAACCCGCTCATTTAAGAATTAAATGGGCGGCCTATGGGCACACATTTGGGTTGCCCATACCCGCCTATTAAGTGTTTTTATTTTATTTTATTAATTACCATAATCCTAATAGGTATTGACTCTCACTCTCTTTCTTTCTATATTTGCCTATTCAACTTGCGAGTCGTCACGACTGACCAGAACAAGAGAATCAGAGTTTATAATCTTCGTGGGTCGGCATTTGTAGATGTCGCCTTCATCCCCTGAACTAGAACGAGAGAGCAAGCCAAGGTCGTATCATCTGAATGTTGTTTCATTAAATTCTCATTGATTTGTTCCTCCATCTCTACTTTTTTTCCCTTTAAATTTATGTGGTCCAGCTTTTGTTTCCAAAAAGAATTATTTTTTCTTATTTAAATCAATCTTCTAGCTAACACACCACATCTCAAATAATCCAAATGATTTCAAATATCTTGCAATATTTGAAAGTTGTCATGAATTTGGATGTGTATTTAATGCTTACGTATGTTTTTTTTCAAAAAATAAACAAGTTAAATGTAAATGGGTTACCCAAAACCCGGTGAAACCTGCTCATTTATATGCTAGCCCATTTACATGGGTTTAAATGGGTTGAGGTATAGGTATGGGTTAGCTCATACCCATTTCAAGTTAAATGGGCGGGCTATGGGTTAAGGCATGGGCTGCCCAATCTGCCCATTGCTCTGCCCTAATCACAAATATGTGTTTGTGTGGTGATGGAGACGGAGAAGAGACATAAGAAGGAGAAGAGAGAGAAAATAATATGGTAAAATTTTAAAATCAAGCATTTAAAGCTTGTAACGGTAATTTGGCAAATGTTTCACCTAAACCTGATTGTGAAAAGCCACAAATTCTGGCTTAAGAAAATAAGCCACTTAAGCCTACATTACTACAAAAAAACCCAAAAAACGTATTAAATAAGACCCAATTAATGGCCTTTTATAGTTGAAAATTCTGACTTTTGGAATTCAGGACGCCTTAGTTAAGGCGTCCTGAATAAAAATTCAAGACGCCTTATTGCTTTTTTTAAGGGGGGAAAAAACAAAACCCAAATCCATCGTCTCATCCTTCACAATCGATGTCGTTTCATTACCTCCTCCATGTCTCGCCATCTCTGGTCCCGATATCCGGCAATCAACCTCCTCTTGCTGCTACCTCCTCAACGCTACGTTCTCACTCGCCGATTTCTTCATCTTCTCCCGTGACTTAACCGGAGTGCTCCTACTCAACTCCGATTTGCTCCTCTTCACCAAATTACTAGCATCGTTATCCTCTTTCGACTCTGGAACGTCACATTCGCAGTCGAGTACTTCTCTGGCTGCTTTTACTGAGTCCGATCTGTAGAAACTGGACAGGACACTCCAATCAAGTTCAACCGTGTGAGAGGGAAATTCAAACACATGAACATTTTTGTATTAAAAAAGAAGATTACCTTGGAGGGGATGCAGCTAACGTTGAGGCAGGTACCACCAAGGGCGCCACGCTTCTTGATACAAGTGATCTTGAGACCAAGCTAAACAGCTTTAATGGCAGCGACATAGCCTCCCTGTCACACAATTGAACCCAATTGAAAACGAAACCTTAAAGAGAGGAAGAAGATGGGAGAGGGAAAATTTGTATTTAGCGGGATTGAGAAAGTCTATAGAGAGTGAACTAAGAGAATGGGAGAATGAGAAATAACAATAAAATAACGCTGGTTTGGCGTCCTGAATTATTCAGGACACCAAAATTGATTCTTTTTGGAGTCCTAAATATTTATTCAGGACGCCAAAAATTTTCTTTGAGTCCGAAATTATTATTTAGGATGCCTAAAATCCTAAGGTATCAAAAAATTTCTAAAAATGCGTTAAATTGCGCCAAATAATTAATTTTAGGCGTCCTAAAACAAGTTTAGGACGCCAAAAATTTTCTTTTGGAGTCCTAAATTATTATTTAGGATGCCTAAAATCCTAAGGCGCCAAAAAATTTCTAAAAATGCACCAAATAATTAATTTTAAGCATCCTAAAACAAGATTAAGACGTCAAAAATAAATTTGAGGCGTCCTAAATAATATTTTTGGACGCCTAAGGCTCAAAAATAAGTAAATAATTACGAGAATGCCACCACGTTCACTTTTTACTTTCCTTTTTTTTTATTAAGGACGTTTTTTGGGAAAGCAATATCTCATTTTTATAGTAGTGCTAAAAGCTCAATTTGCAAAACATTCTACCAAACACAACCAAAAAGTGAAAAACTACCAATCTGATTTGGGCTACCATAAGCCCTACTAAATACACACTTATTGGTATGCTTGAAGCTTTTGATAGGAGTAGGATTCAAACACGTGTTTGCTCTTATACTAAACCATAGCAAAATAGAAGTGGGATTCAGACCTGTGCTAGCGCTGATACCAATCCATTGGAACAAAGTGCTAATCATATAGATGAGAAATGATTTAATCTGACAACTATTACAAGTTGCCAAGAGAAAAAGAGATGAATTGACCTAGTGGGTTGCTTGAAACTTTTGATAGAAGTGGGATTAAAATTAGCGTTGGCTTACCAAATTGTATGAAGATAGAAGTGGGATTTGTACTCATGTTGACTCTTATACCAAATCGTTGGAATGAAATGATAATCATATAGATGAGAAATGATTTAATTTGACAACTATATATGTTACCAAGAGACCAAGAGATGGATCAACCTGGTGGGGTGCTTAAAACTTTTGATAGAAGTGGGATTTAGACCAATGCTGGCTTTGATTGCAAACTAAATGAAGATGGAAGTGGGATTCGCATCAATGTTGGCTTTGGTACCAAATCGTTGGAATGAAGAACTAATCATAAAGATGAGAAATTGTTTAATCTGATAACTATTACATGTTACTGAGAGAAAAGTAATGGATTGACCTAGTGGGGTGCATGAAGCTTTCTATAGAAGTGTAATTCAGACCCATATTGGCTCTGATACCAAACCGTAGGAGGAAAGAAGAAGGATTTAGACCCGTGCAGTCCTAAAACCGAATCGTAGGAATGAGGTGCTAATCATATAGATGATAATAGTTTTATATGCAACTATTACATGTTACCAAAAAAAGAGTTATTATGTACTATGAAGAACAAAATTGAAGACTTCCCTTTAGTTATACAAGAGCCAGTGAAGAGGAATATTATTAGACCCTTGCAAGTTCAGTTATAACAAAACCTATAGCTTCCATTACCAAAGAAGTTAATAGACAATTTCTTATTATTGAATATGTGTTCCTTCTATAAAAGAAAAGTTGACAAGAGATTCGATCAGATAATCTATATATATTCAACTAGACAATGTAAGACGTCACATCAAACAAGATGACAATGTATTTTGTCGAGTTGCCATAAAATATGGATTTTATATCTACTTGATGAACCAACCCCAAACTCTCTGGAGATGAATATTCTAGATCTTTTTTTTTTCAACAGCATACAATCTTTTTAGGGTAAAGGTGTAAAAATACACATATGTTTTACTCTAAGGAACGTTCAACACCAAATGCTTTCTTTAAGTGCAAAACTACACATGAACTTTCAAAAACAGTGCAAAACTACCATCACTGTTACATTGCATTAATTGACATTACTAATAAAGTGAAAATATCAAAATGCCCCTGACTAAAAAAAAATGAAGAATGACATAAACGAAGACTGTATCATTTGGATCTTAAGAATGAGCTGCTAATCTCGAAGCCGTCGTTGGATCAAGTGCTGGACAACAACAATGATTTCACATAACCAAATTCAAAACCCAAAACCAAATTCAAAACGACAATACCAGATTCAAAAAGAAACAGAAAACGGTGCTACAAAGGAAGTGAATCATCATTTGAAAAACCCAAAATCAGATTCAAAACGACAATTCTAGATTCAAGAAAAGCTACAAAGGAAGTGAATCATCATCTGGAGCTACAGAGGAAGTGAATCATCATCTAGAAAATGAAAAAACATGTTTTTCTAGGTAACAAACAAATTGAAAGAAGGCCAACACCACCACTGGCATCTCTAGTTGGAAATCTCCCCAGCCTAACCTCAACACCACCAGTTCCGTTGTTGATGTCATGCATCCCTGAGATGAGAAGAACTCCACCAACACTGGTCCCCCGCCCTTCTCCTTTGTCATCACGCTGCTCTCACAGACGACTACGAGCTCATCTCCACCACAATGAGCGCAACTGCCATGTTTGTGAAAGTAGGATAACAAACTGAGGGCCATCATGACAGAGGGATCGGTGACGATGGCGAGGCAATGGAGGAATCAGACGGCCAAAGAATGTGCCAAGATCAGAGAAAATAAGGATCAAGAAAAGGAGAGAGAAATAGATTGAAATGTAAGAATTGGGGAAAAGAAGCTAGAAGAGCGATAGATCAAAAGAGAGAGAAGAGAAGGGCATTAAAGTAAATTAGATCATTTAGGCATTTTCATTATTTTAAATGATGCGGGAGTAACGGCAATTTGTGAAAGCTGATGATGATAACATATATATATATATATATATATATATATATATATATATATATATATATATATATATATATATATATTTGCACATTTACCCATCTTTTTAATACAAGAAGGCACACAAAAGGGGGGGGGGGAACCAATGATTTATTTACAGCAGTAGCTAAATCGTTTGAATCATTTTTTTTAGTTAAATTTTTTTTAAAAAAAAATTGCACTTCAATGTTGCGTGGTAGAAATCAGGAAGGACAAGAATTCTAATAAATATGATCTTTCGCGTTTAAGAAAAGAAGTCATGGAAAAGGAATGTTCCCTACCCAATCAAATCAAGGTTAGTACAGGATGTTATGGAGTATTTGAGGTTTTTCGTCCTTTCTGTGAGGATTTCTTGTTTTGTGTTTTTCTTTTCGGTTAATGTGGATGCGCTACTTCAATCCTGGGTGTTGGATAATTCAAAGGTATGGCAATGTTGGAAGAGTCAATGACAGACTAGTCCTTGGCTTCAACCACCAGGTGTTGTAAAAGAATAACACACCACCTTGTTGACACTGAAAAGATGCAGTCCATTTCTGAACTCTTATTCGTTCTTTGTTGATGTCGCTACTTGTTTTAGATTGATTGGTAAATATTAAATATATATAAAATCAAGGACGGACCTTAGTTGATAAAGGGGGGCCCAGCCCCCGGGGAAAAAAAAAAGTTCAGATTAGTTGAAACTTCTATAGCACTGTTCGCTACTCTTCTGTTTCACTCACAGCTCAACGAAGGAGAAGGATGAACAGTAAACCTTTTCTCCGTTTTCCTGCCTCCTTTCATTCCTTTTCTAACGGCACTCTTGCAGCTTTTAGGTTTCGATTCTCATTCAATTGTGGGGCCCAATCCATTCAAAATCTCCTTTAATTGCCATCAATCAGGCTCGTGCTCTCTGGTCATTGTGAAAAAGAAAAAGAAAAAGAAAAATTATATAATGATAATTAAAAGTTTCTCAGCGCATAAAATCTCCTAAATAAAATCTTCTAGAATTTCATGATACATTTTTATTTTGTAATTGATATAATATTCATACTAAAGACAGCTATGATCTCTTATACATTAGAATTGTTAACTATAAATCTGGATATTTTAAAAATGTTATATAAATCATAAAATTTTTAATTAGTTAATAAGTATATATTTGGCATCTCCAAATATTTATCTCAAAGTCCGTCCCTATATAAAATCTAGGAAGTCCAGGATTATTGAGGTGTTTAATTCCCCCCCCCCCCCCTCTTTTTTTTGGGTGGGTAACAGCGGCAAGCCGTGGCTTGAATAAAACTACACTAGAAAGAGCAACCTAGTACCTTAGATTAAACAAAAACAACCACAGCGGATGGAGCAGCTATAGCTGACACTGTAGATATTCCAAGAGCTTGAGGCGTTAGTTTATGAGAAGCTAACAAGCCTCATATGTATCGTAACTCTATTTTAGCTCCAGCGAACTATAGAAATCTTTGTTCTTGGGATTTACATATTCGCAAAGCCTGCATAATCAACTTTTACGTGTATGATGCTAGTTTATAGATTTTTTTTTTAAAGATGAATTTGTTACGGACCGGCCCAATAGGCCCAAGTCCGGACCTCGGCCCAATGGCGCCTATAAGGGAATCCGCGCTATATTAGGAAGGGATCCGAGATCCCCTATTTTTAGGATCTCATCAGTGAAGATTCTCCTACAATCATGGCACCAGCCAATCAGCCCCTGACAGCTCAATCATAGATATCCCCCATTAATAGGGAGATACGCGCACCAAGCTCCTCTATAAATAGGAGGAAACCCTAAACAGGTGCACACGTTCTATCTTATGCTCTTGTTACTTTCTGCCACACAGAGCACACACCCCACTCCCCTTGCTACGTGCCTTCAAGTTTGTTACGAACTACGTGGACTTTGATCCCTTCGAGGGTACGTAGGCTCTAGGCTTGACAACCTAGTCAAGTCCAATCTCTGTGTTCTTCATACAGAACATTGGCGCCGTCCGTGGGGACTGTAAACTTCAATCCCCGTGACTACTAATGGTGAACACTAGAAGCCACAGCAGAAATCCCCAACCGGTGGGAGGAGACCCACAAGCCAGCCGCCCGCCGCCAAGCCAGCCGCCTGCACCACCTCGGAGAGGAAACACCCAAGAAGGACATGTTACTGACACGGTGACTTCCTCCCCTGACAGGGAACAGCCGCTCCATGAGGAGCAGCCGCAGCAGGAAGACCGGCGACCACAAGGAGCACTCGCGCCGTCTCCAACGCGTGATGTCCGGGCAGTTGATGCCGACGTCCACATGATGCGAAGGACTCAGGAATCGTTCATGCTGCGCCTGGAGAACAAGGAAAAACACGATGACCTGCAGAGGCGGGCTGATTTTGAAGCTATCGGAAAGATGATCCAAGAAGTGCTCGAGAAGGACCGCCGTGAGAGAGGCCGCCGTAGGGGTCACAGTCATACAAGGAGAGCCTCGGCAGGCGACAGCAGCTCCTCGAGCAACTCTGAGTCGAGGAACCCACACCGCGACAACGGCGAGCCGAGGCGGCGCCCGATTGCAGACCACGGCAGACCACGGTCCCTGGGAGACAGAGAAAACCACGGTGTCGGTCCTAACCGCACCGATCGGCATGCAAGGGAATACCGAGATCGAGAAGAAACCCGTGCGGAGGAACGAACTCCCCGGCCTCGCCACGGATCGCCTCAGGAATATCGCGTGACGTACTTATCAAAGACGGGAAGATCCCCGTTCTCGAGGGAGGCGGCAACAGCCCGTTTCCCAAAGAGCTTTGATTTAACCAGCCTGCCGAAGTACGATGGAAGCCAAGACCCCCGGAACCACTTGGTCACCTTTGAGAAGCTCATGTGGGTCCGGCAGATCAGCGGCCCGGTCATTCAGCGCCTTTTTGCGGCTACTCTGGACGGGCCGGCGCACAGGTGGCTGACGTCTCTTCCGGACAACTCTATCCGAGACTATGAAGACCTCGGACGAAAATTCGAGCTGCACTTCGCCACCAGCAAAAAGCAGCCGAAGACTACGTTCACCTTGAGCAAAGTACGTCAGAAGAAGGGTGAGGCCTTGCAGAAGTATCTGGATCGGTTCCGCGACGTGGCCATGCAAGTACGGTCATTGCCCGAGGATGTCCACGTACACTGCCTGGTCAATGGACTGGACCCATCATCCCGGCTGGCTCGTCACCTATGCAAGAACCCAGTGTACACCTTGACCGAATTCTATACCGAGGCGAAGAAGTACCTGGAAATGGAGCAGATGGAGGCTGCCAATGCCGACGAACCCGAACGCACTAGGAAGAGCCCGCCTAGCGACGAGGAACGCCCAAGAAGGACGAAGACCGACCCGAGACAACGCAGCCGAGACAGCCGAACAAAGCCCGACCGGGCCGACCAGAAGAACAAGTACGACAGCTACACCCCATTGAACGTCCCTCGGTCCCAGGTATGGAAGGAGGTATCCCAGACCGAGATGAAGCGGGTGGACAGGCCAAAGCCGATCAGAGGATGCTCCAACATGGACCGTTCCAAGTTCTGCAAGTTCCACGACTGCAACGGCCACACTACTGACGAGTGCTATGACCTCCGCGACGCCATCGAGAAGTTCGTGAGGGATGGGAAACTGCGTCAGTACGTGATCAAGACTCAGGGAAAGACGAATGGGAAACGTAACGACCGCGCCCGCTCCAGAAGTCCGCCCAAGGAATACCGAAATCCGGGAAAAAAGCAGAAGGCGGCCTCGGACGACGAATTTCCCGACGCCGATTTCCAGTGCAACGTCGTCAGCGGAGGATTCGGTGGAGGAGGAGACACCGTAAGCCAGCGGAAGAAATATCTCCGCGAAGTACTGACCGTCCGAGACCCCCCTAAGTTTAAGGAAGACTCAAGGAAGCCTCGGCCGCCTACCCTGACCTTCACTGATGAAGAGCTGGAAGACGTCATACCCGGACACCTGGATGGACTGGTAATTACTGGAACTCTAATAAATTGTCGAGTTAAGAGGATCTTTGTGGATGCAGGGAGTTCGGCCGACATTATAAGCTGGGACGCCTACAAGAGGATGCACCTCGACAAAGAGGACCTCAAGCCGTGCAAGACCACCTTGGTTGGCTTCAATGGCGAGCAGTCCTTCCCAAAAGGCTACATCGACCTCCGGTTAACTCTTGGCACCAAGGAAGCCTTCAAATCGGAACGGGTACGATTCGTAGTCACCGACTTCCGGTCCCCTTACTGTTGGAAATTATGCCCTAGGGGCAATTCATTGTACTTTGGATATTTAAGTTATTTAAAGTATTCTCTTTTGTTATCATTTTCGTTTGCATGTTCGTATTGATAACTGCATCCCTGGATAATCTTATAGATTATCCTAAAAGTCCCTGGTCGGTCATCTACACGGGAGTGAAGATGAAATAAGATCAGTATGACTTTGATGAGGTATGGAGATACGAATCAAAGTCATGGGCACTTGTAAGAGTACAAGGTGCTGGACCGACCCACTATGAGAAAGCTGCATGGATTAAGTCATAAGCTTATCTCATGTATAACCGCGTCACGACGCCCTATGACCTGAGACCATCATAGATTCCTACATGATGAGTACTGGTCTTTGACCTAGTCAAAAGTCACCTTTGACCGGGTGATGATAAAGGCTAGGACCAGGATCAGTGGTTTTCATGCGGAGGAATGTGAGTGGTCAAGATGGGATTTGTCCCTCACATATGTAGAGAGATAATGCTGGGCCCCTCGATGAGTGAATCTAAGAAATGTATGGCCATACTGTGATGGAAAGGAGTTTCCATTTCACTTATTAGACTACTCGAGAATCGAGAAAGCATTGGTCAAGAAAAGGAAGTTGACATTATCCATGCCTCATCCTTGACCGAATTATCGCGTGACAAAAGGGACGTGACATGGTTGTACGATAGGTAGTATCGTGTCATCGATCCCCATGTGAATTGGGTAGTCGCAATGTCTTGCTAGAGGCCGCTTGCGACTTGTGGGCTGATACAGTGTTGGCCCACTGCCAATTTCATATGGGCCTGCAGGGTCGCACACAAGAATAATCCAACACGGGTGAAGGTGTCCAGGTTCATTGAATCTCAGATTAATCTGAGATTAAATGAATACTAAATTTGATCTAGGATTTATATATATATATATATATATATATATATATATATATATATATAATTCGAAATTAATATATATATTATAAATTGAGATTATAATATTATATATGATATTTGTTTAGTATTTAATTTATTTGATAAATTAAATATCTGAAACAAATAGAGATATTGTATCTCATTTAATTTCGAATAAAGATATCGTATATCTGTTTAATATTAAATTGAGATATGGTATCTCAGATTTAATTAAATAGATAGATATCATATCTCGGATTTAATTTATGATGATAAATTAAATCAAAAGGCTTTAAATTTAGATTTGATTTAAATTTAAAATTCGAATTTCCAAATCTGGCTTTTAATATATTCAATTACATTTATGAGATAGATGTGATTGATATGCTGACCAGATTCAAAATCCGAATTTCCAAAATTAATAAAGGATTAATTTTGGTTATATAATACGCCTATCGGGTTTAGAAAAACCTACGGGATTTTCAGTCGAGCGTATTGAGAAAAGCCGCGAGAAACCCTAGAGCAATTTGAGAGAGAGAGACGCACAAGAAGCGCTAGCACGCTGCCGCAACCGTTTAGGGGATTGTTCGTGTGGATACCAGTAGAGGAAGCCGATCCAAGAGTCGACTTCTGCTGATCGAAAGAACGAGACGCGGACGTGTTGATCGCCCACCTGATCAAAGGAACGGAACGCGGACTAGTTCAACAAAGGTATGATTCGGTTTCCTTAACTCTGATTTAAACGTCGTTGAGTGATCCTTCGGAAGGATTCGTAAGAAATTTTTAATCCGCTGCGTGTACGAATCCCAACAGTGGTATCAGAGCCAACTCAACGTACGTTTAAATTGGGTTTCTCTACATGCCGATATATGTGATATGTATGTAATAAACCGAATTTTGAATCAAGAAATTAAATCTTGAATGTTCTATTTTGATAATTCGCGTTAGGGTTTCACGGCCGTTATTCTTGTGGTTCTGAATCGTAGAGGTCGGATGATCTTGATGAGATCAGAAGATGATAACATAGGGGTCAATCATGATCGGAGACGTCATATGTTTCTGGTCGCATAGATCACGTTCTGAAAGGTTCGAACGTCGATTACGCGTCGGAGACCTATGACGACTCGAACGTTCATGACGGCAGATGGAAGAATTCGATTCGGATATCGCTTTTTGGGGTTAAAATTTGATTTTATGAAAGAAATTTTCTTTTAAAAATATGTTGTTTTCAAAAGTTCCAGGGGGCGCTGCCCCCCTGCACCCCCCGCACGGGCGCTGCCCCTTGACCCCGCCCGCTAACCGGCTAGCAGGACCGCCGTAGGGACCGGCTGATTGTCGTAGCGCGAGTAATCAAATCAAAGTGATATAAATTAGAGAATTTTATCATAAGCAATATTTTATTTCATAAATGTATGAATTAAAATATGGTTTTAATTTATCTTTCAAAGTGTTGTTTGGGTATGGTGAACAAGATGGCTCTAGCATTGGAAGTTTTAAATATGGCCTGCGTGCCATGCCTCTCTCTAAATATTCTTGATGTACATTCTCTTCTCATCTCACTCCCCTCGTATCTGAAACGAGGTTTCTAATTATGTACTTTCTTTTATATTATTTAGAGAAGTCCTCTCATTGGCTTGAGGGGACTATAGGTTAGATGAGCCATATTGTTCACGAGTTTTAATTATGTTTTGATATGATCATTGCATGATTAGTTTAGACCTTATATGATATACAATAAATGATTGCATTCATATAGGAAGGAATAATAGGAGATTTAATTCACAAATGAAATAATACCCTCAAAATAAAATCTTAAGTCAAAATGCCATCAATTAATGAATACTTGCCAAAATCTCGATCACCCATTTGTATGTTCCACTAAAGTGGATGCATTTGAGTAATCTTGATGAGGCAAGAGAGTAATGGTGATACTCAACATTCATTGTTGTCTTGACTTAATTGAGATCATCAAAACGGTTTTGGATCTCAAGGCATTGGATGGGATTAAACATGCCAGATCATATGATGATCGAATCCCATAAAGATCTAAGAGTTACATGTGATGTAATTGGCAAAGCAGTTGCCTACCTAAATAACTTATTTTAAGCGTCCTGCCAAAGCGGACTTAAATTTAAGCTAAATATGGATCTTAGCCCACTAATTATAATGAGGGTTGTTAATTTAGTGGGAGAATATTAACTGACTTTGCATATCTTTTAATTGTAGAATCATGTCGACCACTAACACCGCAACAACATCAATGCGATCACTCCTTGAGAAGGAAAAACTGAATGGGACAAACTTTCTTGACTGGTTTAGAAACTTGAGAATTGTTCTCAAGCAGGAAGGAAAGCAATATGTCCTTGATCGACCCATTCCTGAGGAGCCTGCAGCCAATGCTCCAAGAGCTGAGAAAGATGCTTACACGAAGCATTCTCGTGACTCTGTGGATGTAGGATGTTTGATGCTTGGCACCATGGTTCCAGAGCTCCAAAGAGATCTGGAACATGTGGAGGCTTTTGAGATGATTGCTCATCTCAAGGAAATGTTCCAGCAACAAGCAAGGCAAGAAAGGTATGAAACCATGAAAGCCTTAAATTCCTGCAAGATGGCTGAAGGTGCGTCAGTTAGCCCTCATGTTTTGAAGATGAAAGGCTACATTGATCACCTTGAGAGGCTGGGATTTCCCATGCTTCCGGAGTTAGCCACAGATATGATCTTAAACTCACTCCCGGATAGTTATGACCAGTTTGTCATGAACTATAACATGAACAACATGGAGAAATCAATTTCTGAATTGCATGGGATGCTTAAAACAGCTGAGCAGAGCATTAAGAAAAAGCCTAGCACTGTTTTGATGGTTCAGAAAGGAAAGGGTATGAAAAAGAAAGGCAAGGGCAAGAAATGGGGTAAAGGCTCAGCTGGTAAGACCAAAGAGTCTAACAAACCTGAATCTAAGCCTGCAGCCAAGAAGGCAAAGCCTCCAAAGGATGGGGTCTGCTATTTCTGCAATGAACCGGGTCATTGGAAGAGGAACTGCAAACTCTATCTAGAAGGTCTGAAAAAGAACAAGAAGGATAGCGAGGCTATCGCTTCAGGTATCTATGTCATGGATATTCATTTTTCTACTTCCTCTACATGGGTATTAGATACTGCATGTGGATCTCACATTTGTACCAATGTGCAGGGTCTCAAGGAAAGTAGAAGATTGAAGAAGGGCGAAGTTGACCTACGAGTTGGAAACCGAGCAAGAGTTGCTGCTTTAGTCGTAGGCACTTATGAATTAGTTCTGCCCAATGGGCTTTTGTTAATTTTGAACAATTGCTTTTATGTTCCTGCTTTGAGTAGTAACATTATTTCACTTTCTTATTTGGATAAGGAAGGTTTCACTTCCATTACTGGGAACCGTAAATGTTCAATTTATCTTAATGATGTTTTTTATGCTCATGGAGATTTGCATGCTGGTCATTATGTATTAAATTTAGAACATCCTAATAATGGACGAATCTATGACATAACTACTAAAAGGTTCAGGTCAAATGACTTGAATCCAACCTACCTATGGCATTGTCGTCTAGGCCATATAAATGAGAAACGCATTTCGAAACTCCATCAAGATGGATTTCTGAATTCATTTGATTTTGAATCATTTGATACATGTGAGTCTTGTTTATTGGGCAAGATGACAAAGGCTCCTTTTACTGGACATAGTGAAAGGGCCACTGATTTATTGGGCCTCATTCATACTGATGTATGTGGACCAATGAATATCTCTGCCAGAGGAGGTCATTTGTACTTCATTACATTCATAGACGATTTTAGTAGATATGGCTATATCTATCTAATGAAGCATAAGTCTGAATCTTTTGAAATGTTCAAAATATTCCAGAATGAAGTACAAAACCAACTTGGCAAAACAATTAAGGCACTTCGATCTGATCGAGGTGGTGAATATTTGAGCCAAAAGTTCATTGACCATCTTAGGAGTTGTGGGATTATCTCACAACTTACTCCTCCAGGAACACCTCAATGGAATGGTGTTTCTGAACGGAGGAATCGAACTCTACTGGATATGGTTCGATCTATGATGAGTCAAACAGACCTTCCACCTTCCTTTTGGGGCCATGCCCTGGAAACAGCTGCATTCACACTAAATCGTGTTCCGTCAAAGGCAATTGAAATGACACCATATGAGATATGGACTGGGAAGCAACCCAGTTTGTCATTTCTTAAAATTTGGGGATGTGAGGTTTATGAACAACATGCCTCTGATAAATTATCATCTAGATCCTCAAAATGCCTTTTTGTGGGGTATCCTAAGGAAACTAAAGGATACTACGTCTACAATCCCACCGATCACAAAGTGTTTGTCATTCGGAATGGTGTCTTTCTGGAAAAGGAGTTTATCTCTAAAAGAACCAGTGGGAGTAAGGTGAACCTCGAAGAAGTTCGAGAGTCACAGGATTATGTAGAACCACAGATGGAAACTAGAGAAGACTCACAACAAGTTGTTGAGCCTACTCAAGTAACACAAGGCCCACGAAGGTCCGATAGATCACGGCTACAGCCTCAGAGATATGGATTTCTGATTACTGGAAGTCGTGATGTTTTGCTCATTGAGCAGAATGAGCCAACAACCTATCGAGACGCTTTAGTGGGACCTAACTCCGAAAAATGGCTTGATGCCATGAAGTCTGAAATGCAATCCATGTACGACAATAAGGTATGGACCTTAGTTGATCCACCTGAGGGTGTAAAAACCGTTGGGTGCAAGTGGGTTTTCAAAGAGAAAACCGACATGGATGGCAAAGTAAGTGTCTTCAAGGCACGGCTGGTTGCAAAAGGATTCACTCAAACTCATGGTGTGGACTATGATGAGACCTTTTCCCCAGTTGCAATGGCCAAGTCAATCAGAATCCTTCTTGCCATTGCATCATATTATGACTATGAGATATGGCAGATGGACGTCAAAACGGCCTTCCTTAACGGAAAGCTGCTTGAGGATGTGTACATGACACAACCTGAGGGTTTTGTGCGTCCAGAGGACACTGGTAAAGTATGTAAGCTTCAAAGATCCATTTATGGATTGAAGCAGGCATCTCGGAGCTGGAATCATCGTTTTGATGAAGTAGTCAAAGAGTTTGGCTTCATTCAAAACATGGATGAACCTTGTGTTTACAAGAAGGTTAGTGGGAGCACAGTTGTATTTCTAGTGCTTTATGTTGATGACATCCTACTCACTGGGAATGACATTCCTACCTTGCAGAAGGTCAAGTCTTGGTTAGGAAAGTCTTTCTCAATGAAAGATTTAGGCGAAGCCACTTATATCCTTGGGATAAGGATCTATAGAGATAGATTCAAGAGGCTGTTGGGCCTAAGTCAGAGCACATACATAGACAAGATACTGAATAGGTTCAGTATGCAGGATTCCAAAAGGGGTAACGTGCCCATGTCTCATGGCATTCATCTCAGTAAGGATCTGTGTCCTAGTACACAAGATCAAAGAGACCGCATGAGTAAGATTCCATATGCATCTGCCATTGGATCTATCATGTATGCTATGTTATGTACTCGACCGGATGTGTCATTTGCCTTGAGTATGACCAGCAGATATCAACAAGATCCCGGTGAGGGTCATTGGACTGCTGTCAAGAATATCCTTAAGTACTTAAGAAGGACTAAGGACTTATTCTTGGTATATGGTGGCTTGGAGGATGAGCTCTGTGTGACAGGTTACACAGATGCGAGTTTCCAAACTGACCAAGATGATTCAAGATCGCAATCAGGATATGTATTCCTGTTGAATGGTGGTGCGGTGAGTTGGAAAAGCTCTAAGCAGAGCACTGTAGCTGATTCTGCAACGGAAGCTGAGTATATAGCAGCAACGGATGCAGCTAAGGAAGCCGTTTGGATCAGAAAGTTCATCACTGAACTGGGGGTGGTTCCTACCATCTCAGATCCAATAAACTTGTTCTGTGACAATAACGGCGTCATTGCACAGACAAAGGAGCCTAGGTCACATCAAAGGACCAAGCACATACTCAAGCGTTTTCATCTCATCAGAGAAATCAATGAAAGAGGTGATACAAACATATGCAAAGTACCAGGAGAAGACAACGTAGCAGATCCTCTCACTAAGCCGCTTGCACAAGCGGCACATGAGCGTCATGTTAGGGCAATGGGAATTAGAGTAATCAATGATTGCACCTAGTGCAAGTGGGAGTCTGTTGGAAATTATGCCCTAGGGGCAATTCATTGTACTTTGGATATTTAAGTTATTTAAAGTATTCTCTTTTGTTATCATTTTCGTTTGCATGTTCGTATTGATAACTGCATCCCTGGATAATCTTATAGATTATCCTAAAAGTCCCTGGTCGGTCATCTACACGGGAGTGAAGATGAAATAAGATCAGTATGACTTTGATGAGGTATGGAGATACGAATCAAAGTCATGGGCACTTGTAAGAGTACAAGGTGCTGGACCGACCCACTATGAGAAAGCTGCATGGATTAAGTCATAAGCTTATCTCATGTATAACCGCGTCACGACGCCCTATGACCTGAGACCATCATAGATTCCTACATGATGAGTACTGGTCTTTGACCTAGTCAAAAGTCACCTTTGACCGGGTGATGATAAAGGCTAGGACCAGGATCAGTGGTTTTCATGCGGAGGAATGTGAGTGGTCAAGATGGGATTTGTCCCTCACATATGTAGAGAGATAATGCTGGGCCCCTCGATGAGTGAATCTAAGAAATGTATGGCCATACTGTGATGGAAAGGAGTTTCCATTTCACTTATTAGACTACTCGAGAATCGAGAAAGCATTGGTCAAGAAAAGGAAGTTGACATTATCCATGCCTCATCCTTGACCGAATTATCGCGTGACAAAAGGGACGTGACATGGTTGTACGATAGGTAGTATCGTGTCATCGATCCCCATGTGAATTGGGTAGTCGCAATGTCTTGCTAGAGGCCGCTTGCGACTTGTGGGCTGATACAGTGTTGGCCCACTGCCAATTTCATATGGGCCTGCAGGGTCGCACACAAGAATAATCCAACACGGGTGAAGGTGTCCAGGTTCATTGAATCTCAGATTAATCTGAGATTAAATGAATACTAAATTTGATCTAGGATTTATATATATATATATATAATTCGAAATTAATATATATATTATAAATTGAGATTATAATATTATATATGATATTTGTTTAGTATTTAATTTATTTGATAAATTAAATATCTGAAACAAATAGAGATATTGTATCTCATTTAATTTCGAATAAAGATATCGTATATCTGTTTAATATTAAATTGAGATATGGTATCTCAGATTTAATTAAATAGATAGATATCATATCTCGGATTTAATTTATGATGATAAATTAAATCAAAAGGCTTTAAATTTAGATTTGATTTAAATTTAAAATTCGAATTTCCAAATCTGGCTTTTAATATATTCAATTATATTTATGAGATAGATGTGATTGATATGCTGACCAGATTCAAAATCCGAATTTCCAAAATTAATAAAGGATTAATTTTGGTTATATAATACGCCTATCGGGTTTAGAAAAACCTACGGGATTTTCAGTCGAGCGTATTGAGAAAAGCCGCGAGAAACCCTAGAGCAATTTGAGAGAGAGAGACGCACAAGAAGCGCTAGCACGCTGCCGCAACCGTTTAGGGGATTGTTCGTGTGGATACCAGTAGAGGAAGCCGATCCAAGAGTCGACTTCTGCTGATCGAAAGAACGAGACGCGGACGTGTTGATCGCCCACCTGATCAAAGGAACGGAACGCGGACTAGTTCAACAAAGGTATGATTCGGTTTCCTTAACTCTGATTTAAACGTCGTTGAGTGATCCTTCGGAAGGATTCGTAAGAAATTTTTAATCCGCTGCGTGTACGAATCCCAACACTTACAACATCATTCTGGGCCGACCCACGATCCACAACTGGGATATACTGGTATCCACGAAGCATCAGAAGCTGAAGATGATCAATAGTAAGAACCAGATAGTCGTGGTGTCCGGAGACCAGAAAGAATCCAGGCAGTGCTACTTCGAAGCTCTCCGTGTCGAGGAAGGAGGACCCTCGTCTCCACCCCGGCTCGGATACAATGAGCAAGTAGTTGAAGCCGGCTCGGGCGAGCGCCCGCGGCAGCAAGTCAACATGGTGGAGCTCGACCTCCGAGAGCTTGACAATCCGAGACCCGAGCCGGAAGGAGAATTGGAAGAAATTGTGCTAGGCGAAGACCCATCCAAGACCGCCAAAATAGGCCGGGATATGGAGGACGGACTAAAGGCTCTCATGATCCGCTTCCTAAGGCGAAACCAAGACGTCTTTGCATGGACCTCGGCCGAAATACCTGGCATCGACCCCCACTTCTGCTGTCACAAACTCGGAATATGGTCGGGGTCGAGACCAGTGGCATAAAAGAAGAGGAACATCACGGACAACAGGCAGAAGGCCTTGGAAGATCACATAGAAGAGCTCCTTGCGGCTGGTTTCATCCGGGAGGTGCAGTATACCACCTGGCTCTCCAACGTAGTCATGGTCCTCAAACCCAGCGGCAAATGGAGAGTATGTGTTGACTACACCAGCCTCAACAAGGCCTGCCCAAAGGACTTGTACCCGATGCCAAACATTGATAAACTGGTGGACAACTCGGCCGGATACCACCTCCTCTCCTTCATGGATGCCTACTCCGGTTATAACCAGATCGCCATACATCCGGACGACCAAGATAAGACCGCCTTTATGACTGACAAGGCAAACTACTGCTACAACGTCATGCCTTTCGGACTCAAGAATGCCGGGGCAACCTACCAGAGGATGATGAACCGGGTTTTTGAGGATCAGATCGGGCGCAACATAGAAGTCTACATAGACGACATGATCGTCAAGTCGAGACTCCCAGAAGACCACATCCGGGATCTAGAACAGACGTTTGAGAAGTTAAGAAGACATCGAATCAGGTTGAACCCGGTCAAATGTGCCTTCGGAGTCCCGGCTGGGAAATTCCTAGGCTTCATGCTGACAAACCGAGGGATCGAAGCCAACCCAGACAAGTGTAAGGCCGTCCTCGACATGCAGCGCCCAAGAACCAAGAAGGAGGTACAGCAGCTAACAGGCCGACTAGCCGCCCTGACACGGTTTCTACCAAAGTCGGCCGAGAAAGCCCTACCTCTCTTCAAATTGCTTAAGTAGGAAACCCGAGGCGGCTGGAACCCGGACTGCGACGCCGCCTTCTCAGAAATCAAGAGATGCTTGGCAACTCCGCCGGTACTCACAAAGCCGGACCCCGGAGAAACCTTATTCCTCTACCTATCAATCGGCAACGAAGCCGTAAGCGCCGCCCTAGTAAAGGAATCCGAGGCGGGGCAAAAGCCGATATACTTCATCAGCAAGGCACTACAAAGCTCCGAACTCCGGTATCAGAAGCTGGAAAAGGTGGCTTTCTCCCTGCTTACCGCGGCACGCAGACTCCGGCCCTACTTCCAGGGACACCGGATCGTGGTCCGAACCAGCCAGCCGATCAGACAGGTTCTCCATAAACCCGACTTAGCCGGGAGAATAACCAACTGGGCCATAGAACTCTCCGAGTTTGACATCACTTTCGAAGCCCGCCAGGCAATTAAGTCCCAAGCGCTTGCGGACTTCATCCGAGAACTCACACCGGCCACTACAGATGATGGGATTTGGAAGGTCTATGTTGATGGCTCATCCAACGCAAAGGGCAGCGGCGCGGGAGTCATCGTAGAAAGCCCACAGGGGGTCGCCACCGAACATTCTCTGCAGTTGAAGTTCCAGACCTCCAATAATCAGGCCGAGAGTACGAGGCCCTTTTGGCCGGACTGCTTCAGGCCAAGGAAAATGGCGCCCAGCGAGTAAAGGTTTTAACCGACTCGCAGCTCGTCGCGGCTCAGGTAGACGGCACCTATCAGGCAAAAGGCCCACTAATGGCAAAATACCTGACCAAAGCCAAGGAACTCATGGCCGAGTTCGAAGAGGTCACAGTTTCCCATATACCCAGAGAAGAGAATGCTCGGGCTGACATCCTCTCTAAGCTCGCCAGCACAAAGGGGCCGGATAACCATAGGACCGTGATCCAGCAAAATCTAACCGAGCCGAGTTGTATTATGGCCATCTCGGTCGAGGCCGATTGGAGGAAGCCAATTGAAGACTACCTCGAGAGGGGAATTATCCCAACCGACCCGATCGAGGCAAAGAAGCTGATCCGTGAAGCCGCCCTCTACGCCATGGTGGACGACCAACTGTACAGGAAGGGACTCCATTGCCCCATGATGCGTTGCCTTGGAGACTCTAAAGCAAAATACGTGCTGGCCGAGCTACACGAAGGCGCCAACGGTCACCACATGGGGGGCAAGGCACTCGCCCGGAAAGCATTACGTGCCGGCTATTACTGGGCCACTATGGGTCATGACGGCATGGAAAAAGCCAAGACATGCGACAGTTGTCAAAAGCATGCAAGGATAATATGGCCGCCACCCTCAGAGTTGAAAGGAATGCCAGCCCCGTGGCCCTTTTACAAATGGGGCATGGACATCCTCGGTCCATTCCGACCGGCGCAGGGGCAATGCAGATGGCTAATAGTCGCCGTAGACTACTTCACTAAGTGGATCGAAGCAGAGCAACTCGCCACAATAACCTCGGCCAGAGTGATGAAGTTCTTCAGGCACAACATCGTCTCTCATTTTGGCATACCAGCCGAGGTCGTCACGGACAATGGCACCCAATTCATGGACCATCGTTTCCAAGCACTAATGTCCAACTTGGACATCAAGCAGCACTTCTCGTCCGTGGAACATCCCCAGACAAATGGCCAGGCCGAAGCCGCCAACAAAGTCGTCCTGGACGGACTCAAGAGGCGGATGTTGCAGGCCGAGACCAGTTGGACCGAGCAGCTCTACAGCGTCCTGTGGGGATATCGCACGAGCGTACAGTCTTCAAATCAAGAAACCCCGTACAGGCTAACCTATGGATGTGAGGCAATGATGCCGGTTGAAATCGGACAGCCATCTTGGAGAAAGGTCAGAGCCAAACAGGAGGGGCAGGAATCGAACGACGACGCCTTGAAGACTGACTTGGACCTCATTGATGAAATCCGGGTTACGGCGCACTGCCAGGAACTAGCCGCCAAGCAACTACTCACGGCTAAGTACAACAGAAAGGTCCGGCCCCGGTCTTTCAACCGAGGCAACCTAGTACTCCGACGGGCGGACATAGGCAACAAGAATGCCAAGGACGGGAAGCTGGCGGCAAACTGGGAAGGGCCCTACCAGATTAAGGAAAAGCACGACGGAGGAGCATATACCCTCGAGACTTTGGCACGGAAGCCAATCAAAAGGACATGGAATGCCGACAAGCTGAAGATCTACTATAGCTAGACTCTTTCTCAGCAGTATTTGTTTGCTTTTACGATTGTCCCCTTTACTCGCATTTGTTTTCTTTTCATTTAAAGTCCGAGTTATGTCATTTCTAATTACGATGCTTTGTAAATCCCCGTAGGGCTATTTCTTTCTATCAATAAAAGATCCCACTGAGGAGATTTACGAATGCGCACAAAGCTTAAGCATGAACCCGAAGCCATGAAGCTCGGCCAGTAACGAACAGACCGAGGCAGAGAAGCCCGGCCAAGAAACCGAAAGCCGAGGCTATTTAGCCCGACACCGGTAAAAAGCCCCGAGGTCACAAACCTGGCCCAAACCAAAAAACATCTAGATGTACGAAAACCGGCCGTCGTACTCCGACAGGCATTGGTTAGAGCTCGGCGAAGGAATCGGACACGGCCCTTCGCGAAATTGACGCGTCAACGCTCGCCCGGTTAAGCAAGCGGCCTACCATGCCGACCCTGATCAGGTCAAAATGTCTGACCAAAGGTAGTTGAAACCTCGGTTAGATATGTGGTAGCCCCGCCCTTACATCGGATAAATTTGATCCAACTAAAGGAAAGTTGGAGCTCGGCTACTTGAAAGCCTGGCCGAGGCAGTATGGTTAGTTATGCCTGACGAGGCTGAAACAAGACAACCTTGCCCCAACCTCCCACACACTAAATGTGGTAGAGAATCAACGGCTATACTTATGCAGCCGACAAACACTCAAACTTAGGCAAAAGAATGGTAATATTATCCACTGCCTAAGTCACCTAGGCGGCCCAGGCGGCCTACGCACGTACAGCCGGTGAAGGCACAAAACGGGACAGCAGAATGAGGACAGAACATAAACCACCTCCGGCTTCCGATAGCCACACGAGCTCGGCTGTGCAATAGGAAGATGATGCGAATTTAAATCGTTCATTGTCAATTAAAGACAAAAGGGACGGTAAAAATCAAAGTCATTCACCAAAATAAAGACAAAAAAAGTATTGGCATCAATTGCTAAAATTTGTACAAGAATGGCACCAAGGCCAGAATCACTCAAAGTTACAAGGGCACCAACGCCCCAAAAACTTACAACAAAAACAAAAATAAGGCTAGGACTAGGAGCCAGGTGTGATGTCGACATTCTCCGCCTCAAGGCCCTCAGTGTCGGCGGCATCCTCCACCTCACCCTCAGCAAGATCCTCGACAGCTGGCGGCTCAAAAGGAAGGAAGGACCCGTCTTCCTGCACAAAGGCGCGATGGTCATATCCATCCACCTTGAGCTCGGCCCCAGGGTTGAAGTGCCGGATTTGGAGTAGGGCCTACTTAAAGCACGCCTCGGCGGTCTCCACCAAGGCGTTAGAAAGTTCCCGGGAAGTCTCCTTCTCTGCAGCCACGGCCCTCTCGAGCGCCTCCTTCTCAGCAGCCAAAGCAGCGACCTGCTCCTCTAAAGCCTTGGCCGCAGCCAGGCTCTCAGACATCCCTTGTCGGGCCCGAGCATACTCCTCGGCCACAGAGTCGGCATGCTCCCGGGACAGCTAAAGCTCCCGGTCAGCCTTCACCACCGAAGCCTTGGCGACATCCCGTTCCGCCCTGGCCGAATCCCGCTCGGACCGGGCCTCAGCCAGCTCAGTCTTAACCGCCTCCAGTCCGGCTTTGGCCTCGTCACGCTCCGCCCAGGCCGCGATAAGCTCGTCCTCAGAAGAACTGGCCCTTGCTCTGACTTCAGCCAGCTCCTTCTTCAGTTCTGCAGCAGCCGCAGCCTGGGGCCTCAACCCGGCCTCCACCTTCCTTAGCCTCGTACACTCGGCGTCAGTCCGAGCATAGAGGTTCCTCACCATCCTCAGAGCCTGAAGATAGCCCACTGACTTGATGAGCTCCTTCTGGGCCACCTGCAGACGGTCCTCTGCATCCGGGGATAAAGGGCGGGCGCCCTCCAGGAAATGCCGGGGAGGGAGGAAGGCCACGTCGACCTCTGAGACCACCCCGTTGTCCCACAAAAAGCTGCGGGGGAAGACCGAGGAAGGCCCTGTCGGCAGAGGTGGTGGAGGAGGAAGGTGCACCGGAGAAGACGGTGGTGACGATGAGCCAGCAGGAGAAAACAGCCGATCGATCTCCTCATCATCTGCGACAAGGTCCTTCCCCCTCGGACCATGAGAGGCAATGACAACCTCTCCCCTCTCAGAAGCTGGGGGCTCAACCGCCGGGAGGGGATCAGCAGCAGCAGTAGCAACCTCCTGACTCCCAAAAGCCGGAATCTCCTCCACAGGGTTTGATTTGGGAGTCGTGACCGAAGAAGGACCCTCAGCGACAGGACCTTTCGCCCTCTTCAAAGCCGGTGCAACAGAAGTACCGGCATCAGCAGTAGCCGCACGCTTCTTTTGGCGACCGGCCGGCGCAGCAGCCCTCGCCAAACGAGCATACGACGGCAAACCGTCCATGGTCCTCGCTGAAAGCAATACATGAACAAATGAGTCAGCAATCCAGAAAAGGGAATTCAAAAATAAAAACATAGGCAAATGCATGAGCAGAAACCCTACTGGTGGACGGCTCGGCACCATCACCGGTTATAAAGAAGCCGGCCAGTCTCACGCCGTACTCGGCCACAAGAGCCTCCACCCGTGGCAGGGCGGAGACCGACTCAGATGAAAGACCCTGCCGCGGCACTTGGAAGGAGATCGCCATGGACTTATAATGGCCCTCCTCCCAGTACAGAGGGAAACGACCACCGCCCTCCAGGAACCAGGGCTCCCCCCCAGTACGGCCTCGTCCTTGAAGAACACCCCCTTGAAACGTTTGAAGGAGTCGGAGAAGGGCGTCATCAGCTTGCGCTCTGGATTAATCCGGAGGGACACCAACCCCCTCAGCTTGTCACTTCCTTTCGGCGAGCTAGGGGTAAAAGGCCCAAAGAAGTAAAAGAAAAGGTTGGCCGAGCACACTATGGGAGGTGAAAAATGGCCACAGAGCCTCTCGAAGGCTACTAAATACGCCCAGCCATTCGGATGTAGCTGGGACGGAGCGAGGCGAAGATGCCGCAATGCCTCCATCTGGAAGGGGGAGAAGGGAAGAGAAACTTGCACCCGCGTCAAGTAATCCCGGTAGAAGAAAAAGAAGTCCGGCTGATCCTCGGACCGAACCGCACAGACGGGCTCCCCGGGCTCTGGATCTCTACCACCTCCCATCAATACGGAAGCCTCCGCCAGGCAGTCCCAGCAGGGACCGGCATAACCCTCTGGGGCGGGGGTCTAGCGAGCGGCAGAAGGACCCTCGTAGAAACTCAGGGGCCGAGCCATCAACGCCGGGGCCCCGGAACTGGAAGAGGAGCCAACCCAGGTCCCACCAGGCGACCCAAGAGGAAGAGCCCGTGCAAGCGGCCGAAAAGGATAACGTGGGATGGGAACAGAAACCCTTCCCGAAGAAGGACGAGCCCCAGCTCGCCCCGGACGCGCGACGCCACCTCGGCGTAAAGGATCCAGAATCCCTGAAGCTGGAGGCTCACCCCCAAGAACCCAGTAGGCCATACGAGGAAGGCGCGCTCGGAGGAGCATTTCCTCCTCCGGCGTCAGCAACGCCCGCGGTCGCGGAACGCTTCTGCCTCCCGCCATAATCAATAGCCTACGGTACTAGAAACCGGTGTTTACGGGGAGTTTGGGAAGAATTTCAGGTACAGTGACAATAACAGAAACCCAGAAAAACCCAGAGTTCTCGAAGAACAAAAACACAGACAGCAAGTCCTAGTATAAACGGTAAAAGACGGAAAACTACCGATCAAATACACAAAGGAATAAGCGGAATACCTGTGTAAGTAAAATGAAAGAGACTGGAACGCTGAAAGACGGCGAAAGTCTCAAACAAAGAGGAATCCCCACTCAAGCTCTAGAGAAATCAGAGAAATTTCTGGGCAAGGGAATGAAGTAGTGGGAAAAAGTAGAAACGAGAAGAAAGAAGGCTATTTAAAAGCCAACACAGGGGCACGACAGTATATTCCCGTACAGACGTGACGAGATTGGCGCAGCACAACGCCAGCGCAATAAATGCGCATCAGCCTCGATAAACGAAAAGGCGTGGCGGTTGCAGACTTCCTCCACTAAGGATCTGACAGCTGTAAAGCCGCAATAATGACTCATGCGGGGGGAAACCCGAAGCGTCCGGAGAATCCCAAAAGGCAAAAAGGCAGGACGGGAACTGATTAAGCCGACCACAGTCCCAAACCGAACTGATGGCCACGGCACCCGAAAGCCGACTCAGTCCGCGCAGAGGACCTCGGCTATAGCGGGACCGGGGTACAAAGCACCTCGGCCGTCCAAAAGCCTGAACGACCAAGCTGGGGGGCAACTGTTACGGACCAGCCCAATAGGCCCAAGTCCGGACCTCGGCCCAATGGCGCCTATAAGGGAATCCGCGCTATATTAGGAAGGGATCCGAGATCCCCTATTTTTAGGATCTCATCAGTGAAGATTCTCCTACAATCATGGCACCAGCCAATCAGTCCCTGACAGCTCAATCATAGATATCCCCCATTAATAGGGAGATACGCGCGCCAAGCTCCTCTATAAATAGGAGGAAACCCTAAACAGGTGCACACGTTCTATCTTATGCTCTTGTTACTTTCTGCCACACAGAGCACACACCCCACTCCCCTGGCTACGTGCCTTCAAGTTTGTTACGAACTACGTGGACTTTGATCCCTTCGAGGGTACGTAGGCTCTAGGCTTGACAACCTAGTCAAGTCCAATCTCTGTGTTCTTCATACAGAACAGAATTATTTATATATTCAAAATGATTTTTTTTTCATTATCTTGAAATGTTAGTTTGTAGATTTAAAATAAATTTTTAACATATAGAATTATCTTTTTATTTTTTTTTGTTTTGTTTTGTTTAGTGATATAATTTTGGGAAAATCCTATATAAGTACCTTACGAATTTGTAAAACCATCAGAAGCCCACCGAATTTGCAAAAAGACTAAGAGTGATAAGGACTTTTGAAGGATACGCAAATTTAGACAAAAAGACCAGACTGCCCCTTAGTAACTTGTCTTCATTTCTCATTCTCATTCGACACATTCGACAATTCACTTGCCCTAAGTCATCCACTGCCTTCGCTGAACCACTGTCGTCGCTGCCATCGCCGTGTACGCAGTTTTCGCCACCGCCATCAGCTATCTTCCTCATCCCATTAGTTCTAAGCCCACATTCTTCCTCTATGTTTTTGCCGTGGTCTATTTTCTCCGCCGTTGCCATGTAAATTTTCTTTTTTTTTCTTTTTTTTCTTTTTTTGATTTGTAGACTATAGAAAATTTAGGGCTCTCTCTGGCTTCTGTTTCTACTACATTGCCTTTCTTTGGAATCCACTTAATGATTTGAGATTATATCCCCTCTGTTTTCTTCATTTTTGCCATGGTTCGTTCGCACCACCGTTGCCATTTTGGACCGTTTCTGGAAATTTCAAAATTGTGGTATGAATTGTGTTTTTGATAGTTTGTCGAAATTTTAAAAAAGCAGTTGTATATTTGTCCGTTTGCACCGTCGTCGCCATTACATCTTTGTTTTCCTTTTTGCATGGACAAGGTCTCTGAACAATAAAAAATCTTCTCTCGCTTGTCTTCTCTCTCATTTCTCCAACACAATAATAGGTTCTACAAAATTTCTTAAAGGAATGTGCCTATCAAAATGTAACCACAGAGGAAATGGATGGTAACATGTTATTGTTGTGACTATGCAATAGGTTTTAGTTCTTACTTATTTTATTTTATTTTTATTGTTTCCCTTGGGTTATTCTTCTTAATTAATCTAATATATTCACATGTTTAGTTTCTTTCTATGAATAAAAAGGATTTATATCACAATCTACTATGCAGATACTAGTGAGTAACGATAAACAAATATGGAGCAATGATGGAATACGTAATTCCACCCGAGATTGTGTATTTTGGAATCTTATATGTATTTTTGGATATATTTGGAATCTCATTTCATCCACTTTGCATTTTTTGTAATTCTTTGAATCTGTAAGAGTTATTTAAAGGCAAGTAAGGTTATTATGTATTGAGAGAAATTGAACTTTGAACAATGATGCTATTTTATTTGAATTTTATTATTAAAAGTCAATTCTATTCATACATAGGACATAGGAAATTAGCATTGTATTGAATTGCTTTGAAACAAAATTGTTGGATTGTGCTCTAATTGTCGTTGTTATCACATTCATTAGATGATCATTTGTCTTTGAGAGTGTATTGAGTTTTTTTTTTTTTTTGGTTATTGGATTAAAATTTTTGGAACTAGTTTTGCTAAATGAGTAAAAGTATTTGTTGCTAAATGTGGTCCATGAACTCTTTTAGTTTTTGTCCTGTCATTTCAATTTTTGGTTAGACAAAAATAAATCTAGAACTATAGTCTGACTCTATTACTAACTTAATGTTGACATTTTGAAATTAAGTTGGGTCTTATCTGCTAGAATATTCTGCATCGTCTTGTGTAATTAGAATTGACTTGAGATTGTGCAAGAATTTGTTAGAGTACTTTTTGATCCTTTACAAAAAAAACGTGATCCCCATTTTAATTCCTTACAAAAAAATTGACCATTATTCGTTTTTTTCTGAACTAAAAATAACCTTTTGAAAATTTGTGAGCTATCAAAATGTCAACCAATTGAGTATATTTTGAATTTGTGAGAGACCACGAGACTTTTTTTTTTTTTTATAAGGGATCAAAATGGGGATCGCGTTTTTTGTAAAGGACCAAAAACGATTTTTACTCAATTTGTTATCTTCATTTAGTGGATGGGCTCTTTTGTAAGTAGATGTGCGCTATTGTAATTTTCTTGTAATACCTTGAGTGTCCATGGGTAGTTGAATTTTAGTTTTCATAATTTCAAAACCCTCAAATAAAAAAATGCATGTTCAGCTGACCCTAAATTATTGCGGCTAAAAGCTAGCAATCCACATAAATCGGTACAAGCAAATTATTTTAAATTCACTGTAGCAAGTCATTATATCTAAAGTTCTAAACCATTCACTGTTGTCATTTTTCAGGTTTATACAGGTTTTTTTTTTTACCAAACTAGCAACTTTTAGCAAAAAAAAAATACCAAAATAAGGCAGTTTTCAAAATATTTACCGAAGTAGGGTTGTTTTGGGGGAGTTACGTTAGGCTGTACAACGGCACGCCGTCAGGGTACCTAACAGCACTAGTGCTCAGTGTCAGTATACCTGACGCCACAAAGTGGCGTCTCTGTGATTGACGCCACTTTAGCGTCCTTTCAAATGAATGAATAAATATTCATTCAATTGAATGAATTAATTCAATGGACGTGGCGTCCATTATTTTTTAAAAAAAATTAGGGAAAATTACACATAGGTCCTAAGGAAGGGATATATTTACGTTTAGGTCCCGTCAATTCATGAAATTACTCTGAAGTCCCAAGGGACTTCTGTGTAATTATTTCATATGAGTAAAAGACCTTATTGCCCTTCTACTTGAATTTGTGATTTCTGAGTTCCAGAGGCGAATAACAACACAAAATGCATAAATTAACAACACAAAATGCATAAATTAACCACAACTTCTGAAAACCTTGAATTTGCGATTTCTGAGTTGCAGAGGCGATTAACAACACAAAATGCATAAATTAACAACACAAAATGCATAAATTAACCACAACTTCTGAAAACCTTGAATATGTGATTTCTGAGTTGCAGAGTCGATTAACAACACAAAATACATAAATTAACAACACAAAATGTATAAATTAACCATAACTTTTGAAAACCTTGAATCTGTGATTTCTGAGTTCCAGAGGCGAATAATAATACAAAACGCATAAATTAACAACACAAAATGCATAAATTAACCACAACTTCTGAAAACCTTGAATTTGTGATTTCTGAGTTCCAGAGGCGAATAACAACACAAAATGCATAAATTAACAATACAAAATGCATAAATCAACCACAACTTCTGAAGGGCAATAAAGTCTTTTACTCATATGAAATATTTACAATGAAGTCCCTTGGGACTTCAGAATAATTTCATGAATTGACGAAACCTAAACGTAAATATATCCCTTCCTTGGGACCTGTGTGTAATTTTCCCAAAAAATTATAAATAGTAATTCTAATTAATTAAAAGAATAAATGATAGTTTTAATTAATAATTAAGGGAATTATAATATTGAAAATTTATTATAAACCTTAAGATACAAGACTAATTAGTAAATTAATTAATTAGTGAATTTCTTATAAACGTTAAGATAGATGACTAATTATTTAATATTTTGTACATTAATAATTTGATATATAAATTGTACAGCCTAACATAACTCCCCCAAAACAACCTACTTCGGTAAATACTTTCAAAACTGCCTTATTTTGGTTTTTTTTTTTGCTAAAAGTTGCTAGTTTGGTAAAAAAAACCCGTTTATACATCGCGCAGAGTGAAAAATAACATCTACAAGTGGGGCAACAAAGCAAAAGTCGAGCAAAATGTATATGCAAATGTACATTTTGTTTCGCAACGAGTTTAAGAAACAAAATAAATTTGTTGACTTGAATGAAATGAATATGGAGTCCTCAAAGGTATGGAGGGCTTTGAGTGTCGATGAGAAGAAAATATACACTGATAGAGCCAAAAGAGGAAGACGTGAGAAGAAGGGCACCTCCACCATAACTTTTCCCTTACGGTGCTCGATGAACAAATTTTTGAAGCTTGTAGCATATGTCAACTCTGATGAAACATTAAAAAGCTAAGGTCTGGCAGTTGGGGTTTGGACATTTGCTTCATATTCAAAGTTTGAGACTGCCACGGGAAATGTTAATGGCTATAATGAGAGTTTATGATCCCCCAACCAATCAATTCCAAATAAGCGGGAAGACATGTGAAATACAAGGAAAAGATGTGGCTCGATTGCTTAGGGTGCCACCACATAATGGGTATGAGGTAACAATGAATGTAAATGACATAGATCCAATATTTTAGCAACTTAGAAAAGACTACGGTAAAATGAAGTGTGATGACATACTAAACGTCACAACTTCAAGGGAGTTAAGTGAAAAGTTTGAGATGTTATTTATGATGCACATATGTTAAGGACTTTTCTCGCTCCAACATCAAACACAACTCCCGTTGACAAATTGCTGAAGGTTTTAACCTCGACTATGAAAGGATTTGCCCACTTCAGTTGGGCCACATATATTGCCAAAGACCTCCAAAAAGAGCTCGCTAATTATGTCAACGCGATAAGAGGGAAAAAAAAGATTGCAACTCATATGTCGGAGGGTACTTATACATGTTATTGGTAAGTATTATGAGATATTTTGTATTAATATTGTTAATATTGTTTTTTTGGTCATAATTTTTAAATGTTTAACCTTATCTTTCCAATTATATTTTGCCGAACGGTTCCCATTGGCAATCCAACATGTAGGAAAGAGTCCAATTCAGTTCTGGACCAAAAAGAAAGTGAAGGAAATGATTGAGAAAGGGAGGAGGAAGAGCAACATTGGGATGTTGTATACCACGAAGGCCGGTAAAGACAAGACTAAGAAAGGACACTTTAGACACAAAATTCCTTTCTGAAGTGTCGTTTTTAGCCTTGTCTTTACCGACCTTCATGGTATACAATCCCAATGTTGCTCTTCTTCTCTTTCTCAATCATTTTCTTCACCTTCTCTTTGGTCCATAACTGAATTGGACTCTTTCCTACATGTTGGATTGTCTTTCCCAATGGGAACCGCTCAGCGAAATATAACTGTAAAGATAAGGTCAAACACTTAAAAATTATGACAAAAAATATTAACACAAAACAGCCCATAATACTTACCAATAACATGTATATGCAACCTCAACATATGGGTTACAATCTTTTTCCCCTCTTACCACGTTGACATAATCAGCGAGCTCTTTTTGGAGGTCCTTGACAATATATGTGACCCAACCAAAGTGGGCAAATCCTTTCATGGTCAAGGTTAAAACCTTCAGTAATTTGTCAGCAGGAGTTGTGCTTGATGTTGGAGCAAGAAAAATCCCCAACATGTGCATCATAAATAATATTTCAAACTTCTCACCTGACTCTCCTGAAGTTATGATGCTTAGTATGTCATCATACTTCATTTTACCATAGTCTTTTCTAAGTTACTGAAATACTGGATCTATGTCACTTACATTCATTGTTACCTCATCCTCACTATGCAGCATCCCATGCAATTGAGCTACATCTTTTCCTTGTATTTCACGTGTTTTCCCCCTGATTCGGAATTGATTAGTTGGAGGATCATAAGCTCTCATTATAGCCACTAACATTTCCCGTGGCAGTCTCAAACTTTGAATATGAAGCAAATATCCAAACCCTAACTATTGGACCTTAGCTTTTAATATTTCATCAGAGTTGACATAGACTACAAGCTTCAAAAATTTGTTCATCGAGCACCATGAGGGAAAAGCTACTGTGGAGGTGCCCTTCTTCTTCTCACACCTTCCTCCTTTAGCTCTATCAATATATACTTTCTTTTCATCGACATTCAAAACTATGCACGCCTTTAAGTACTCCTTATTCATGTTATTCAAGTCAGCAAATTTACTCTCTTTCTTAAACTCATTACGAAATAAAATGTATCCATTACTAGTGTGCATTTTGCTCGACTTTTGCTTTGCTGCCCCATTTGTAGATGTCATTTTTCACTCTACACGATGTATAAACCTGAAAAATGACAATGGTTAATTATTTAGATATAATGACTTTTAACAATGAATTTAAAATAATTTGCTTGTATCAATTTATGTGAATTGCTAGCTTTTAGCATCAATAATTCAAGGTGAGCTGAATATGCTTTTTTTTTTTTTTTATTATTATGTGAAGGTTATGAAAGTATCAAAACTAAATTCAACTACCCATGAACACTCAAGGCAGCAAAGGTACTGCAAGGAAATCACCAATGAGTTCAAGATTTTGAAAATTACAACAGCACACACGTCTACTTACAATAGAACCCATCCATAACATCTAAATAAAGATAACAAATTCTTGCACAATCTCAAGTCAATTCCAATTACTCAAGACGATGCAGAATATTCCAACAGACAAGACCCAACTTAATTTCAAAATGTCAGCATTAAGTTAGTAACAGAGTCAGACTATAGTTCCATATTTATTTTTGTCATACCAAAAATTGAAATGACAACACAAAAATTAAGAGAGTTTATGAACCACATTTAGCAGCAAATACTTTTTACTCATTAGCAAAACTAGTTCCAAAAATTTTAATCTAATAATAGCAACAATAACAAAAAAAACTCTACACTCTCAGAGACAAATAATCATCTAGTGAATGTGACAACAACCACAGTTAAAGCACAATCCAACAATTTTGTTTCAAAGCAATTCAATACAATGCTAATTTCCTATGCACTATGTATAAATAGAGTTGACTTTTAATAATAAAATTCAAATAAAATAGCATCATTGTCCAAAGTTTAATTTCTCTCAATACACAATGACCTTACTTGCCTTTAAATATATAAAAAAGAGTCCCCCCCCAAAAAAAGTAGAAAGTATATATCAAAAGGTCACCATTGTACTTCCTTCACCATCCAAATAACTCTTACAAATTCAAAGAATGACAAAAAATGCAAAGTGGATGAAATGAGATTCCAAATATATCCAAAAATACATATAACATTCCAAAATAAACAAAACTTTAGTATCTCGGGTGGAATTACGTATTCCATCATTGCTCCATATTTGCTTCTCGTTACTCACTAGTATCTGCATAGCAGATTGTGATATAAATCTTTTTTTACTCATAGAAAGAAACTAAACATGTGAATATATTTAGATTAATTAAGAAGAATAACCCAAGGGAAACAATAAGAACTGAAACCTATTGCATAGTCACAACAATGACATGTTACCATCCATTCTCTAGGAAATGGATGTGGTTACATTTTGATAGGCACATTCCTTTAAGAAATTTTCCAGAACCTATTATTATGTTGGAGAAATGAGAGAGAAGACAGGCGAGAAAAGATTTTTTGTTGTTAAGAGACCTTGTCCATGCAAAAAGGAAAACAAAGATGCAATGGCGACGGCGGTGCAAACGGACAAATATACAACTGCTTTTTTAAAATTTCCACAAACCGTCGAAAACGCAGTTCATACCACAATTTTGAAATTTCCAGAAATGGTCCAAAATGGCGACAGCGGTGCAAACAGACCACGACAAAAATGAAGAAAACAGAGAGGATATAATCTCAAATCATTAAGTGGATTCCAAAGAAAGGCAACGCAATAGAAACAGAAGGCAGATAGAGCCCTAAATTTTCTGTAGTCTACAAATCCAAAAAAAAAAAAATTACATGGCGACGGCGGAGAAAACAGACCATGGCAAAAACAGAGAGGAAGAATGAGGGCTCAGAACTAATGGGATGAGGAAGATACCTGACAGCGGTGGTGAAAACGGCGTACACGGCGACGGCAGAGGAAGCAACCGCAGTGGTTTGGCGAAGGCAGTGGATGACCTAGGGCAAGCGAATCGTTGAATGTGAATGAGAATGTGTCGAATGTGAATGAGAAATGAAGACAGATCCGAATATCCGATTTCCCATTCCCTGTTCTATACTTCAGCTTCAGCATCTTTCTGAGTTCCGATTGATACAAGCTAAAACCCTAATCTGACAAGGAAGTTTCGGCTACTCTTATATTTATAGCCCAATCAGTAAACCGGCGAAGCTAACCCAAGCCGTTGGAGCCTTATGTAATTTTTGAATTTTGAATTTTGACGCTTAGGTTTGGCAATGAACATATTTTTATTTATCGAAAAAAAAAAATTAAAAAATATTTTAATAATCATCAATATATACTCCCCTTCACAACATCGGGCGCTTTAACTTATTCACATGAAATAGAAAATGACAGTTAACTTATTAAATATATTCTAAATATATTAAAAATTTCCATTTTTACCTTATTAAAAAATGTGTTTGAAAGTTTAATAAATGGGTAAATGAAAAATGAGTATTAATTATAGGGATAAAACTAAAAACTAAACATTAACTATCTTAGGAGTGGCTTATATTTTGAATCTATTATTCTAAAAGTTCCCACACTAAACAGAGTACATTTCGTTATTTATAAATCATGAGTAAAAATTTCTACAGCTTATTTTCTAAGTGTTGCATCTAACTTGGCTCTGGCTCACAATCTATAATTGACTTGTAAATATGTGTAGTAGTTACAACTTACAAGTTAATGGCCAATAGCTATTTTCGTGTAAATTTAATAATAATTTTTAAAACCTAATAACAAAATCACCAAATATTTCCGCTTCTTCTCTGAAAGGAAGCATTTTTTTCACTTGAAAAATGAAAATAGAGAATTTAATTTCAAAATCACCACATATATCCTTCAAGCCTAATAAGATGTTATACACCAACACACCAACATAAATTAAAATATTCGAAAGACAAAATGGGTCACCGACTTTTTTTTTTTTTTTTTTTGCTCAAGAAAAGTCACCGACTTGAACATTTGCTTTTACCTTGTGCGTGTAAAACGAGTAAAACTTATCCTGTTCTTTAACATTTTTCCTCTTCTCGTCTGACCTTGCTCGTTGTCTGTCTTATTTATTTGTTTACTTTTTTGTTATTTTAAACCATTCTCTTTCATATACTTAGGATTATTCTCCACGCTAGCTAGAAGTGGGATGGTAATAAGGCCAAGGTTTGGTTTGAGGAATCTTTACTATTCATGTTATTATTCTACATCAAGGTTTTGAAACTCGGACCGGTCATTGAACCCATAGAGTCACTGGGTTAAGGGTCAGTGGGTCAGACCGGAGATCGGTATTAATTAAAAAATAATTTAATTAAAATATGTAAAATATTCATATTTTAATAATAATAAATATTTTAAGATTAAAATATAAGAAGAGATGATGTGATATTATAATATTATATATTTTTGTTTGAAAAAAAGAGATCTTTTAATAGTCGTGTCTGTGTATAGTCGGCATTGCTGCAGAGACAATTTCAATCAATCACCTTCAGTCACAATAAAAAAATCGTCTCTCTCTCTCTCACGGGTCAGTGTATATTTCACCGACTTCTTCAGTTCTTCTTCTCTCTCACGGGTCAGTGTATATTTCACTGACTTCTTCAGTTCTTCTTTGTCTCCTCTAGTCCTCCCTCAAACGGCGAAGTCGGCGTTGCTTCCAGAGAAAGATGAGGATGGAAACATGTTCACTACGGGAGGAGATTAAAGAAGACGGAGGTCCATTGCTGCCGTTGCTGAAGGAGGTTATTCGCTATTGTCATGGTGGAGGATTTCCCTCGTGGATGGAGGATTTGGTTGCCGATCTGCGACGTTTAACCTTCAACAAAGCCACCACCGACACTCCTCTCCTTCTTTGTTCAGTTGATTGTTTTTTTTAAATATCTTTGTGGCTTTCACTCGCCAACTCGGTCGGTTCTGGTCGAGTTTCTCGAGTTGACCCCGGGTCAACTCAGGACCGGTTTCCGATCCGAACCGGCCGGTCCGGTCTGGGTTTCAGAATCATATTCTACATATAGTGTTTCATTCCTTTTGGTAAAATGAAGTAATATGACTATTTATGACCGAACTTATTACAAGTTACAAATTGGGCAATATCTCACGTTACTAAAAAGTGGGGTTCAAGTTTCACATATTGGGTAACATTTCACCTTACATCATTAAACCACATGGACCAACTCTATGTGGTTTAAAGATGTAAGTTTTTTGAGCCAAAAAAAAAAAAAAGATGTAAAAGTTTGGTTAGATTCCTATGAGTTTGGAGTTCAAATTTCATATGAGATATTTGTATTAAGAGAGGCAACGAACTCCAAACTGTATACTAAATAATAATATCTTTTTAAAAAAAACAAGGGGGTTTATCTTCACTTAATGAATTGAACTAAACTTTAGGATATATGTTAATTGTACTCATTATATTGGGACGACTCCTACAATAGGAGGCCTCAGATAAATTAGGAGTTTATAAATAAGTTTAGGAGGTTTTTTGCCCGAATTGCTCGTATGATAGAGTAATCTTTTGATATAAACTTATCTTTTAAAGCTATGATCATAATAGAATTATGTGTGCCTTAAACTAATTAATAGAATTATGTGTGCCTTAAACTAATTAATAAAAAATAGAATTATGAGTAAAATTTCATTCTCACTCATATTTTCACTAATAGGGTGCTAAACATAGGCACATCTCTTAGTAAGTATTCAAAATCAAATGTTGGTTCATCATATTATAAGAAATTAGTCATTTATGCCAGACTCGGTCCCCAGTGATTACTAGATTGGACTGGATACAAACTTTGAACCTAAACTGTTTTTTGGTTATTTTATCTTGGGCTTACTTTTGGTGTATTGGATAATCTAGAAAAGTGCCCCATTATCGTGTGAGGAATATGGGCCTTTAATTATCCACAAAAGATTAGAATATGGGCCTAATATTTTTAGTCCAATTAATTAACACTGCCAGAGTTCTTTTCATACTCCCTCCGGTCCTAATTATAAGATATAGTTGACTTTTTTGGAGAAATTAAGGAAGCTAATTAAATTAACTTAGAGTATTTTTATTTTTATTTTTTTCTTCAAAGTAATTAGTTTGACTCACATACTAATATATAATCTAAAGATATACAACATATAAAATGATTAAGTAACTTATTTAGCTTCTTTAATCTATCTAAACAAAGTCAACTATGCCTTATAATTAGGACCGGAAGTAGTACCTTATATATTGGCTCATTTAGTAAGCGATTAGATCTAGTAGAATGAGTTAATCTCTTACAACATGACGAATCAATGTTTGAGACCTGACTAAAAGATATACACATATTTAATATATGATAGTGTCTCAAATAAGATTGCCTATAAGAAGATAGATATGCCTATAAAAAAAAATTAGTGGACCCATTTTTTATGATGCAATTTGAACCTTTCTTATACGCAAAATTATACATAGCTTCCTAAAATTTGAACCATGTATAGATTTGAGCCAAAAAATTGGGCCAGCCTTTTTTAAACCTTGGCCCTTCAAGGGTCAGGTTTGTAAATTGGAGTTTCTAAATAAAGTTGGCCTTGTCAAGCTAGCACTGTAAAGTCGAGGACTTAAAAGGGATGGCTTTGCAAAGCCACGGGCTGGCTCGTTAGGCCCTTTAAAACTTATTTTTGTTTTGTTAATTTAACTTAACCATTTAATTTACTAATTTATATGTATTTTGTATTTATTATAGAGTTATTTTTCATTTAATTACAAATTCATAATAACCATATTTTGATTTTATGATTTGGTTTATTATTTATGGCAAATAAAGATTATGGATGTATTCAACTAATAATAATGTGGGATACAATATATTTGATATTTTTACCCATGAAATAGAGCCTAGTACTTGAAATCGAGTACAATCGAATGTTTTTCAAGTTGATAATAGTGGTGAAGAAGATGAAAATGATAGTCATCGTACTTATATTGCTTTAGCGGTAAGCTTGTTATACTTTGTGTGAGTGTCTTGTGGATAATAGTTTATTCTTGATTATGAATTAATGATTATGTTTGTTTATTGCATTAAGCGTGTTTTGTAGACATTAATGTTGACAATGTTTATTTGATAAATCAGAACTTTAATTGTTGTATTTTACTAATTTCATTTCTTTGAAAAAAAAGTAGGAAAAATAATTTTAATTCATAAAAATGTCTTCCGACCCAGACCTGCATGCTTTCAAGCCAGACTTTAAAAAATAGATGTTTTTCTTATATCGAGCCTAAAAGGGCAACCCTTTTAGACATTGACCTTCCAAGGGCCAACTATGTAGGGCTAGGCCTATCCAGATTCCTAACTTCAGTATATATTATGTATCCAATCTTTAAAATTTTACAATGAACTCTTTAAAGTTTTACATCAATACTAATGAGTTTCACAACCTTGCATGCATTGATGTTTATTATTATGTTTTAATTTAAAGGTTAATGAAGTTATTTGTATATGGTCCAAAATTTAGGGAAGTTTGACGTAATTTAGCCTTCCTTATGTAAAAAGTTTATCATATTGTGAATTATATTATATGGGTTTAAAGGCAAAGTTGTTAATTGGTGACGTAAAACATTTATTGACCTCATTCTTTTTTTATTGATGCATGGGATTTACAATGAATGTGTCTTAGTCAAGATATTCGTATTGATGGACTATAGATAAGTTAATTAATATTATTAAAAAATGGCTTACGTCCCTTAATCAAATCATGTACCTAGCTACCCAATATTTTTAATTGTGTCCTACTTCTCCTTGCGTGCTAAAATATTATTTGAAAGTGTTCGCACGGATTATAAAAGTCTAATAATTAAATAACCAGAGCTAAAGTGTGATTGAGGCTTGAGAAAAAGTCATATATCAAACAGAATTGAATTATATATTAAAAAATTCATGAGAATGAAAATTATCTAGATCGAATGGCTGGATAAATTGGATAGAGAAAATCCAAATGCATGAGGTTTGTGGCTTTGATTGGTGCGTGTTAAACTGTGACAAAAAGAAAATTCAACAATTCAAACATATCATCATGACTTTGACCCCATTTTTTTTGCTGACGCTTGAAGAAGAAAAAGTTGTTGAAGAATAAGTTTGAATGGGATTTAGAAAAGTAAAGATAACCTCTTCCGTGTGCAAATGTAGAGATTCAGTTGATGAAAACATAATGATTGTGTTTCGTGTTGGGATTAGGAATAAGTATTCAGGTTTTTTGTGAGAACAAAAAAAAACTGAAAAACGGAATATTAATCATGCATTTTTTGAAACCGGATCGAAATTGAAGAGCAGAAAACAACCGAATTAACTTTGGTTTGGTTTGGTTTAGTTTTTGGGCTTCAGTTTGCTTCTACTCACCCCTAGTTGTGATGATTAATTTCTTGTTTAAAAAATAAGAACATGATTATTAATTCACATGACTTTGTTACGAGTCTCACGTCAATGAACCACCCGGTTATAAGATTAAAGGCCCTATACTAGTTTTTGCGCTACAATATCTGATAACCTTGATTTAAAAAAGCTACCCATAAAGGGTCTGATCGGCAGGAGACCAAATGAAGAACTGTAGTGTGGAGCTCCCAGGAAAATTGACACCGTTCATATTCCTCCGTAAATCTATCTTTTAGGATGAGATCTCCCTTTAAGTTACTATATAAATATATATATATATATATATATATATATATATATATATATATATATATATATATATATATATGTTATCATAACTGGCTCGTTTAATCTTTCATCATAACATATGCTTCCTCTAATTTGTGTCTGTGGTTTTAAAAGTAAAAAGCAGTTATTGCCTTATTGATAATTTCAGAACATTTTCTGCGGGATAACATCTGCTAATCAACCTTGCTTCCACAAAAATAATAATATATATGCATCAAGAAATGAACAGAACAAAACGGCAGAAATTTAAAAAACTAGAAGATTATCAGTTATATATACATACTACATGGGGTTCAATTCACGAGAAGCAATCAAGACCTTGGAAATCTCGTAGATGAGCCTAGCTTCAAACTCATTCATGGAAAATTTGTGTGTGACTTGACGAGATTTTGGAATCCTCTTTTGTCCAAATACACCATCACCAATACCATTAGAAATACTCAAGCTTCCTCCTTTCACTTTTCCAGAGAACTTCAACATGAAGTCAACATAAGCATTCTTTAGCTTATTCATTAGCTTCAATGGCGACCTCAACATCAGACTCAGCTTTGGGATCACCTTGATCCTCCAATACCTCCTTGTTCCCTTCAGCCGAACCACCTTCATTTTCTTCTTCTTCTTTGCTTTCCCCAGTTGATCGCTGGTGTCCCCAATTCGCCAGTATCGCATCAGCCGCCGGCTGGAACCCGGCTTTGGCAGGAGGGATTCCGTTTCCATGTTGACTTGGTGGGGGAGGATATGGAGTTTTGGTGAATAGCTTAGACTTGGAGGAAAGATAGTAAAGGTATGATTATATATAAGGATATGGGAGGTGCATTGAATTTTCAATTTTGCAATAGATTGAATTTTTTGTTTAATGTTATCATAAGAGGAATCCTGAAGTCGGATTATATTGATGGATTTAGATTTTCTACCTTTCTTTTATTTTTGGGTAGATAAATTTTATCATTTGAGGTTATTGTTATATACTTATATTTATAAAGTTATAAATCGTTGATGTTTTTTTCTTAAATTTGATATATTTTATTTTAAAATTTTAGAGTATAAAAACTAAAGAATTTTATCTAAAGTATACTTTTAGTCCTTTAAGTTTACATGAGGTATACATTAAGTCTTTTAACTTTATAAAGTATACTTTTAGTTATATAATTCTAATATCGTTAATTTTTCTAACAGAAAATGCAAATTCAAGTGATAACAGTGTAAACTTTAATGATAACTTTGTAATTAAATGCTATTAGTCAGGTGTAAATTTAAAATATACGTAAATTGAAAAATATATAAAATTTGTGTAATTAAATGTTATTAATCATCACTTGAGTTCGATGCGTCAATGTTTTCTGTTAGCAACATCAATAGTGTTAGAATTTTAGGACTAAAAGTATACTTTATAAATTTAAGGGACCAAAATTATATCTTATATAAAATTTAAAGGATTAAAAATATACTTTAGCCAAGAATTTTTTAGGTATCAACTTAAGAATGAAAGTAGAAAATTAAAGATTTCTAAATTTATCAAATAAAATACTAATATTGTGACAGAATGTGTACTGAAATTAATTAGAAGTTAATTCAATATTTTATTCTAAAATAGTAAGAGTCCATATTTCATACATTAATTTTATCCCTTGTTATTCTATAGTTTGATCTTTTCTGTTTATAAAGTATATCTTTTGATTTTCTAAACTTAACACTGCTGATTTTAAATGATAATTTTTTATGTCAATCATTATTATTTTTGAAAAGTGAACGAAATACTTCAACCTTTTTTGGTTAAAAAATAATTTAATATATCAACGTTTAAGAATGTTTTATCCACATTTAAAATTTTAGTATAAACATTTTCTTAACAATGTTAAACATAGGTGAAATTAAAGGATTAGAAATGTAGTTTTACCTTCTAAAGCACTCCCCTCTGATACTTAATCCAATACTTATTTACCTAATTTGATTAAATTAATTAAAAAATTTGTTAATATACCATATATTTTTTAAATCATCTTTATGAATTCTCTTACTCCCTCTTCTTGTTAATTATTGTTGTGAGAACATCAATTATAATAATAATAAATTAAGAAAATGTTGGTAAATATAAAAACTATGTGTTAAATTTAAGACTAATATTAACTCTTTAAATATGTTTTATATTAATGATAGGACAACTTAATATGAAAGATTTTTTTTTTTTTTTGGTACAACCTCTCATGGTATTAACAAAAGTCAAAATCCAGGGTTGGTGAAATCTTTAGTAGCTCAGGAGAGTTTGGGAATTGTTTCTTGCTGTTTGTAATCTTTGGCTGTTTGCCATCTTTTATTATTTTTTTTTTAAAAAAAGTCAAAATCCAAATCCATACCAATGTTTTAATGTCATAAAATCATAAAATGTTTCTCTTCATTTGCATAGAAAACGGTGCGATAATAATTTATACGTGGCCTGGGCGATAGACTTTCATAGATCTGATAATTTCATTTTGAAGAATAAAAGTCAACAAAATCGGTTTGACCGAAAATTAATAATGCGCGTTTGAGTCCATGATTGAGGGGCAGAAAAGTAATGGAAAAATCGTACGCTAATTGATATGTTAATCCACTTAAATACTTATACTAATATTTTTATAGGGATAAGGTTCAAATATATTCTGTTGACTCCGAAAGTATATAAAATATAGCAAGGTACAGTTGGTTGATTTTGACCGTTAAATAAAAAGTTTTGACCAAACAATGACACAGGCAAGATGACTCGGCAACACTCTTGTAAATCTCTCCCCCTCCCCTCTCTCCTTACTCCCTCTGCTTGCCTCTTCCATCGAAGATGAAGAAAACCAGAGTGGCAACGGCGTGCCTCCAAAACGCTAATGGTGTCCTCAATTGTTTAGTCGTCGACAATATAATGAGGAAGATGATGATCAGTGATTTTCAGCTTCTTCCGTCCGAGCTCGTCGCCGGCGTTCTCTCCTTGCATCACAAAGAGTACGATGAACAGTGATAACACACATCTCCCTAGCTAGCTTCCCTCTTCCCATAACCAGTCGCCTTTCTCTAATGAATATAATAATAAGTAGTTCGAAAACGGCTCTCCCCCGTTTCCCATTTGTTTTCCTCTGTCTATTTTTCATTCATGGGGATGAAGTATTCCTCAAACCTCTCTGATTTTGCTAACCCACTCACAGAAACAGTTGTTTCTCTCACTCTATATAGAAAGAGAAGAGAGTTTAAGCAAACAAAATGAGAAGGGGTGCAAAGCAAATGTCATCTTAATAGAATTATAGAAGCCACTTGCATCGTGGATTGGAATGACGCTGTTGAAAGCTCACAGTCTGGTTAAAATGATCCTTCTCACAGATATCATAAACAGAATCGACCGTAAATATATACCACAAAATAAATGGCTCCTTTATTTCTCACCAGCCATCCATCGTTACCTTGTCATCTTGATTATGATGAAAGTCAGTCAGTCCGGCATCGCAATGAATAAAAAATGTTAATCGTGTTAGGACTCACCGGTCATTGAAGGATGGGTCAATGCACCAAACGTTCGAGGCATGTGAACGAATCCTTTCTTTATGCAAAACGTCCGAGCTTATCTGATAAAGTGAGGAGGGAGGAGAGAGATTTGCTAGAGTGTTGCCACATGAGCTTGCCATGTGTCACTCTTTACTCAGAAATTTTTATTTAATGACATGGTAAGGCAACATTGCTACATTTTATGTATTTTCGGTTAAATTGTTTTTTTTGTGATAGATCAATACCCACTTCTCTTTTTCACGAACACTTCCAAAACAAATTTGGATATTATCCCATTTTTATATGTATAATATGGGCACTATCAAATCCAATAAGTCCATCATTATGCCATCCACTTGCTACCGAGGCTTCCACTTTTATAAGAAGTGGACTTAATGGTAAGTAATCTTAGGGCCCATTTGGATGGACTTTTTTTTAGGAAAAAAATATTTTTTTAATGCAAAAAAAAAACTTTTTTAATTAGTTTATGTATTTAGATAATATTTTTTAAAAAAGTAAAAGTTAAAAAAAAAAAGCCAAAGTGCTCATTTTTTTTAAAGTTTCAATTTAAAGCTTAAAAAATAAGCACTAAAAAAAACACTTTTTTTAAAAGTCTCTACATTTTTTATTTTTTAGTCCCATATTTTTGAATGGTCAAATATTTTTTTTTTTTACAAAAATGATAAAGATGAGGACTAAAGAATATTTAATTTTAAATTAAAATTCAGGCTTTAAGATAAGTTATATTTTGTTCTTGAGAAAAAGACATAAAGAATTTTGAATTTGCAAAATTTCAAATCAAGTATTTGTAGTTGTGAATTATTTATTAAATTTCGTCATTCCTTTATTAACTCTTGATAATAAACTTGATTTGGGATCTTACAAAAAATACATTGGTTTTTTTTTTTAAAAAAAATAGCCAGATTAGATTACAATAAGATAAGCATTTTTTTAATCAATCTTAGTTGCCCTCACTACAAAATAGGTGGAGAGAAAATGTTAGTTGCGAGTTTAATACGTTTGAACACAAATGAAACTTAGATTAATTAATAATAAAGCATAACTTAAAAAAACTCACCAAATGATAGGTAAATTGTCATTGCCTTTAAGGAAAAAGTTTTTGAAATTAGCTGGTTGGAACAGCTTACACTTGTAGGCGATATTATTACCATTGCCAATGTTGTAAAGGTCTCGAGGTTTTAAGTAAACCACCATATTCCAATCTCTGTGCCTCTTGTCCTTGGCATAATAAACTTGATGTGTCTTTGAGACAAGAATATATGGCTCATCATCTTGAGACTGATCGGTGAGAATTGGCATGTAGAAACTTATTGATGTGATGCCTAAGTCATTTGTTGTTAGTGCCCAGAAAGTTGTTCTATTTGCCCACAAATACTTGAAAAGTGTCACGGCAAAAATGGCCTTGGTAATTTATTTCGATGACATCAAGAAGCTTTTTATAATCTAGACGTCTTCGAACTGCATGTTGCTATCACTGCAGCTTGCATAACTCATTATCCTAAAGGTGCCACAAATACCCGATTTTTGGGTTAGTAGCCTTAATCTTGTGAAATCATGTAAAACTTGAAACCATTGATATTATATCTTGTAAACCTGGTTGCATGGTCTAAAGGGCTGAGTGTGAGAGCTTTGAAATTTGGTGCGTGTGGGTTGTGGTCATTTAGTATTCTCTGCTCAAACCATCCTGAGAATTCTCTACAAACCTTTCTGTCAATTTCAGAGGATGTTTGTGCATGATTTTGAGTTGACACTTCACATGACTTCTGAATTCCCTACAATTGATCATGAGATGACGATTATGAAATGTTAGTATAAAATGTAAGGAAATACATACCATAAAATATGAGTATACAATGCTTACTGAAGGAAGGGTTTAACTTTAGTGTAATTAACAAGACATGTCTATATGCTTGCAACTTGTCAGTTGCCATAAGTTTAAATCTCACTTTCTCCAACTGGTTTACCAACACAAGGGATTAACAACTCTCTTGATAATGGCTCAAGTTCGGGTTTAAGACAATCTTCTACACAAGGCGGTTGGTTGAAAGATGTCTCAATGTGATCAAAGTAGCTTGAACAAAATAAAGGACCTTATCCTCTATATAGCGTTCAACTATAGAAACTTCTGGTCACACCTTATTCCTTACATAAAATTTCAATTTCCCAAAAAACCTATAAAGTAAAGAAGGAAAAATGTCCATAAATGCTTAAATGTGTAACTAGCAAATTAAAAGAGTAATGCTGATGCACATGTGTAAAATGACTATCTCTTAATCGGATACATCCATCGGTTTTGCATTAGGCCATCTAGCTTTGTTTTATGAACAAGGTGTACTATACGGTGAACTATCATTGCGGAAAAATATGAAGGAAAGATCATCTCCAAATGATACAGCGTAAAAATGATTTTCTGTTGCAGTTCAACGATCAAAACCTTGTAACATAAGTTCTAAAAGAAAGAACACATCTCCACCAAAATGATCGACACATTGGGAGGCAGCATGGAAATCGATTGGGGAGAGAGAAGAGAAAGAAAAACTATGTACATAAACAGAGAAATATATAGCGCTTTCTGGGTTTACACTAAGCAAGGAAAAGAGAGAGATAGAAAGAAATTGTGTAAAGAAAGAGAGAAATGTCATAAGCTAAGAATTAAAATGGAAGGCCCTAAGATATGAAAAGTTATGAAATACAACAATTGGTTTTAGAAAGCCAGTCTTTGAAACTTAACATTTAATGGCTGGTTTTTTTGAAAACCATTGTTGTAACTAAAAATAATAAAATGGGGTCAGAGGAGGTTCAATGATTGGTTTTTCAAACCCAATAGTTGAGACTAAAAATGATAAAAGAACCAAAAAAACAAAAAAACAAAAACAAAAAGACGTGGGTCTAGCAAGGTTCAAACCCTTGACCTAAGGATTACTTGGTAAAGTGTAACATCCCTAAATTTTTATAGTAATCAAGTATTTTAAGGTTATGATTTATAAGTATTTCGAGGTTTAGAGGAGATTTATAGGTTTAGAATTAAGAATTTTTGTCTATATATTAAGATAAATAGATTATTATATATTATTAAAATATTATTTAATATTATTATGTTGAGAGAGTAAAGGACGGACTAAAGAAAAGAAAGAAAGGAAAACAAAAAAAAAAGGAAGAAAAGAAAAAGATATATATATATATATATATATATATATATATATATATATATATATATATATATAAAAGTGGGCGGTGCCCACCTTTTGAAAAGGGGCACCACCCATGTTCTAAATGGGGGTAGCACCCCATTAGAAAATCCCCCCCCCCCCCCCAAAAAAAAAGAAAAAAAAGAGGGGGTGCCAGATATAAGGCAGTGGAGGATTTTTGTATAAATACCCCCATCACACACACACAAATACACCCTGCACTCACGCATACACCGAAGGCATGACAAGAAAGGTGAGAGAGAAGGAGAGTAGGGTGATAAATATTTGAGAGTATTGCAGTAACACTTGGTGATAATTTGAGAATTAGTGAGTAACAAGTTACTCTGAATATTTTTCCTTATACTTGTGAATTACGTATGATTATAAATGTTTATTTATTTGTTAATTTTAGACTAAAATATATGTATAGGATATTTTATGGGTTATAAGATTTTAAGATTTGATATGGGAGCCTTGGACTTGTAATTGCACTTCATACAATGGCACTATTTGCACATATATTATTATTGAATTACTATTCACATATGTGTACATTATTTTACTATTCACTTATACTCACTACTTTACTATTTATTATTTAAGTATTCATACAGTATTTTATTATTTACTATTCACGTATACGCATAGTGATTTACTATTCACAAATACGTACAGTGATACTATTTATTATTCACGAATTTCGATGATTATATTTGATATAAATAGAAGTGTAATGCATTGTTTCTGAATGAATACATTTATCATGGCGGTTGTATTTGTGATGGATTGGAGCTTAGAGGAATTGGTATGATATGATTTTATGTCATCACTCGGTGCATAGTGGTTGGTACTTGTCAAGGCCCTCTTCTTCCATGTTTTTCCTTTAGCCGAGATTGCATTGGAGTTGTGGGACATGTGACACCTCCTTAGTTGTTATTTTTAAAGAGAGGAGCCATAGTACATACTTAAGCTCTATACCTTTGGCCGAGTGTATCTTAAGTTTTGGTGAGCTTGGAACAATTCAGTCACATGGATGTGTTTCTATTGGACTATGTGTTAGCCTATGACTCCAGTCAGCGGTATACAGATGGAAGAGGATATAAAGGAGGCTGCATACTGCATAATGTATTTTTGAACAATTCAAAGATTGACAAAATGATGATTATTTTTGTAAAGACTTTTTATAAGAACTTTTGGAATATATATATATATATATATATATATATATATATATATATATATATAAAATTATAATTTATTATCTCCTATTTTTGTCATATATGATTTGCTCATGTACGGTAGAAATATTCAATAGTTACTGAGACGTGGAATCTCACCCCATATTAACATTTTTCAGGTGAATATCCTAGTAGAAATCAAGGGAAGGCACCTATAGAGTGAGCTTTGAAGGCTCTTTGTACTCCTATAGTTTATGTTATATTTTATTTTCCATGAACTTAAGATTTTCACTTTGTATTAAACTTTGAAACGTTTTCGGAAAGTTATTTTGACGGTGTATTATGAATTTTATTTTAAATGGTTATGTAATTTAATGATTTGGATATTGATTATCCCTGTTGAAGATATTTCAAATATGTTGGCTAAATTTTCAAGTGTTGAATTTGAGGTGTTACATAAAGGCTCACACCAACTGCGCTAAAACACAAACTTATTGAAATATTCTACGACTAATGTTTATTAAACATACAATCATCCATCTCAATCTTTGTAATTGTAAAGAAAAAAATGATATGAGGTGAAGGATGGTCAAACCCTGGACCTCAAGATTACTTGGCAAAGGCTCATGCCAACTATGCCAAGACACTAGCTTGTTGAAATGTCTAATTTTATTTTTATTTGGTTCTTATTGTGATCCTTCATTTTAACTCATAGTCATAAATAATGTAAAACTAAAATGATTTTCTAAATATGGACAAGTGGGGAAGTAAAAACACATATATCATTATCTCTAAACATCAGCCTAAAGAATAATTTGTACTATATTTCTAGCAAGTATAAAACAAATATTTGTAACAAAATATATCCCCTATTTTATTACATTACGTATAGGAGACTTAGATAATCATTTTTTTTAATTTCAAAAAAGGAGCCTATAAATCCAACTTCCTACTGGGGAATGGCCAATAATGTAAGAATGAACTTTCAATCAATGCAAAAATAAATAACCACACGGCAGCTTGATTTCTGGATGAATTTGAAACAATTGACGAGAAACTTCAACACTCATCTCCAAGTCTACACAAACTCTTGCAAGTATCAATGTATGAGTAAAGTCTATCGTGAGGAAAATTAAATGGCACTAGTGCAAAAAAGAGCTTTAAGACCGCTTCATTTAGACCGGACTATAGAGAATCAGGTCTTAAAAGTATGACCGGTGGCAGTTTCGTAAATATAAAGAACTTTTTGGTATGACCGGTGGCACTTTTGTAAATATATAAAACACTTTTAAGATCAGATTATAAAAGATCCGGTCTTAAAAGTATGACCGGTGACAATTTCATAAATATATAGAACACTTTTAAGACCTGATTATAAAATATGCGGTCTTAAAAGTATGACCGATGACAATTTCGTAAATATTGTGAGAAGACGCCGATAAGTCCGAGAATGCGATGATTTATTCCTTCACTTAATTGGAATTATACACAGATGCTAATAAATAAATAATCTTCTGACTTGGGCAGTTCCTATAATCTAGGATTACAATCAGGAATATAATTATGAAATTCAAAAAACCATGATCAGCTAACTTGATTTCTAAAATCTCTCTAACAACTTAATTAAGATGATTACAATCAGGAATATAATTACGAAATTCAAAAAACCATGATTTGCTCATTTAATTCCTAAAATCTCTCTAACAACTGAATTAAGATAATTACACAATATAATCGTATATGCTAACTAATTAAATCTGAATTTCCAACAAATATATAAAACACTTTTAAGACCGGATGTTTGTAAAAATAGGTCTTAAAAGTTTATTTTTAAGACCGGATCCTTTATAATCCGGTCTTAAAAGTATATTTTTAAGACCGGATAGTCCGGTCTTAAAAGTGTTTTATATATTTATGAATTGCAACCGGTCATATTTTTAAGACCGGACTATAAAGGATCCGGTCTTAAAAATATACTTTTAAGACCTATTTTACAAACATCCGGTTTTAAAAGTGTTTAAAAAAAAAAAAACTAAATTCGCTAAACTCGTTAAGTCCGTGAGCGTGCTTGTCTTCTTGGTGATATAACATTTGCTTAGTTAAATCAACAAGTGTACCAAGAGCCTAACGAGTCAAATCCTCAGCAAGAATGACATCCTCTTGCTCTAATCTACTCGCAATCTTTGTAAGTCATCCTAAGAGCCACACAATCAAATCCTTGACAACGTTGGCAGTGAGATGCTTCGAGGGTTTAACGATGACGTCAACTCCAATCCTTAGCAACGACGCAAGCGTACTGCTTCGAGGATTCTGGATGATGACAGCTCCTTCCTCTTCGATATATGGCTCCTCCCACACCATCTTTGCACAGATCTGGCTTAAAATCAAACCCAGATCTCTTCTTGCTTAAGTTTGTTTCCTCCTACCTTGACCGCTCCTGCTCAGATTTGGACTTTGATTTTGGTTGCTTGAAGCTTTGCTATCATCAACAAGAGGATCCTGCTCAGATTTGGTTGCTTTAAGTTTGTGATTTTTTTTTGTAGATCTGGACTTCAATTTCACTTCTGATTTTATATTGATTCAAATTCGATTTCCATGGTAAATGATTTCTATTTCTTTTTATATTTTCTTATTTCTGGACTTTGTACCCATCTTTTTTGTTTTTCTTGTTGGCGTTACTTTCAATCTTCTCTTCTTTTTTGTTTTTCTTATTGGTATTGCTTCCAACCTTCTCTTGGTTCTCCGTCACTGATGATTGAGGAACATTCAAAATGTTACCAGATCTGGTGATTTGGGACCGATTGTTTCATTTGGGTTTTATTATTATTATTATTATTTTGAAACACTTTTAAGACCGGATATTTTAAAAGTTCGGTCTAAATTTTTAAGACCGGTCGTTCATCCGGTCTTACAAGTTACACTTTTAAGACCATCTGGAACAAGACCGGTCGCAAATCCGGTCTTACATACCTCTTTTGTCCGGTCTTAAAGCCCTTTTTTTACACTAGTGTGGCGTCAATATAATAAGAGGTAAGATGCGAAAGGAGTGAAGAACAAATTGGAAGGCGAAAGTCTAGAAAAATCTGGATTTACGCGACTGGATTAAAAAAACAAGTCATATACTTTCAAGTTTCAACAATTGTTTTCTTGAAACAGTCGTTTTAACTGGGAAAAAAAATGATGTGAGGTTAAGGAGGCTCGAACTCTTGACCTCAGGAAAACTTGGCAAAGGTTCACGCCAACTGTGCCAAGAATGTTCAACGATGGGTTCTTATTTAACAATCGTCGCATCCTATTGAGTTTCAACGACTAGGGTTATAAAACCAATCGTTGAATTGGAACTTTCAACAATTAGTATTGAGAATCAATCATTGTAACTAAAAATATTAATTATTTTTAATTTCTGGGCTTAAATATCAATGATGTTCGCAAGAACAGTCATTGAAAATTCTTGTAATGATTTTTTCATTGTAACAGTCGTGGAATGTTAACACAAAATTTCAAAAATATTACCGCCTCCTTTTTTTACTTCTGTTTTTATAAAACAGACATTAATTGGAGTCGTTAAATCTACTTTTTGTAGCAGTGTAGTTGGAGTAAAAGAATCTGACATCACCAACATATATAGAGTTGGTCAACGGTGTAAGGCCTTACTAGATTCCTTTGGATCTCGAGTTTAAGTCCTAGAGGAAAAATTTGTGTTGATAGGGGTAGCTACGAGTCTTGAACTGGATACCAGGCCAGATGAATAATATCAGAAAAATATTCCGACCTCCCTTATGTTTTACCTTAGTTACACAAATATTTCTTCTATTTTGAAAACATACACTTAAAGTTCAAATCCTTAAGTCCGTTAAAGATTTTTGTTTTTAAAATTATATTAAAATAAATTTATCTTTCATCATTACTAATTCCTTAATTTTGGCTAAAATGGTTTAAGTAATTTAAGATTTTTTTAAATTTAATTTTTATTTTTTTAAACAGTTATATGTTATTTTTTTTTCGTATTGAAATAAATATTTAATTAATGTAATTAATGCAGACATAGAAAACTTAGCTAAAAATATCATTAATTATTTTAATAGATACATACTTAAATAAACATGCTTCTAAAGTTTGTGCAAAAAAATGTATTTAAAAATTAAAATTAAAATTAACATAAGTCATATAATATATCAAATTTACATTATTGGTAACAAATGGTGAACAAAAATATGTCTTTCAAATATATTTTTAATCATGGCATCGTGTCCAACAAGTTGTTAGTCAAGGTAGTAAGCGGTCTCACCACCGTAAGAAGGAAAATAGAAGTTTGAATCTCAGGAAGTGTATTTGTTGGGAGAGGTGAAAACCTTTTGCGATCTAAATTTCGAAAGGGGAAACCCTTTATATCATTAAAAAGATATGGTGTCATGAAAAAAAAATGAAATATGTTTTTAGTCATTTAAAATAATATTAAATAAATAATTTTCAATAAATATGATTAAAAAATTAAAATTTTATAATATAATAAAAATTACAAAAATTTTATAATATATTGGAAATTTTGAACATTTAAATATTATAATTATTTTTTTGTACAAAATTATTTTAGGCAAATATAAATGTTTATTCATTTGTTGAAAGAGGGATATTTTGGTCAATGGAAGTGTTTAGTAGTTAAACTTAATGATCAACTAACGATTGGGTGTATGGAGATGGAGATGTAAAGAGGTTTTTGTAATATACATTTTAATTTCAAAGGAGATCAAGTCTCTATACATTTTCAAAATAGAGAGGAATTTGTGCATTTTAGGTGAAACAGAAGGGTAATCAATATATTTTAGAGAAAATATTAGTTAGGTCCCAAGGTATAAAAAAAATATAAAAAAAGTTTCAACCCCAAATTCCCTTTAAAAAGGTTCCTAAGAACTTTTTTGATATTAATTACGGAATTCCTCTTACAAAAAAGCCCCGCTGTAAAAATGGCTATATTAGTTGTTAAAATGTCTCTATGAAAATCTCATTGTCAAAATGGCTTTTCATGTTGTTAAAATTTTCCTATTGCTAAAATTTTTCCAGGTTTCTAAAATTCTACATATCGAAGGAAATAAAAAATCAAAGAATTTTTGACAATAGGAACAACTAGTTTTTGACAACATGAAAAGCCATTTTAACAACATGACTTTTTTGAGAGAGGAATTCCGTAATTAATATCAAAAAAGTCCCTAGGGACTTTTTTCTGAGGAGATTTGGGGTTAGGGCGTTTTTTATAATTTTTAGTTACCTTGGGACCTCATTGATATTTTCCCTATATTTTACTCTATTAATTTTATATGCAAGGTTGTCAAACTCGGGAGTTTAAGTAAACTCGTGACAATGACGTAACTCGTATTGTGAACTCGAATCGTAAACATGTAAGAGTTTACTTTCACTATTAAATTCGTATTAATAGTGTATAATGTAACATCCTTATTTTCGAAATTCGTTTTCAAAATATTTTAATCAGAGTAGAGCATCGGAATAATTTAAAAGAGTGAGTATCTGATATATATTCCCTGTTGTTGAGTCTGGGTACTTATACAGTGGTACAATTGTCCGAATACAGTGTGTAAATAACGGTTTAAGAAAAAGTCCTCCGCCCGTGTCCTCACGCGTGCTGCTTATCCTTGTCCTTGTTCTTGGTTCCTCCAGAATCTGATGCTATGGTAAGAGCTGAGGTGCAATTGCCATTGAACCTCAGGTAATGGTTAACCTCATGCTTATGTATCAGTTATATGTATGATAGATATTCATGACAGTACAACAATATTCACATTCGATATTCACATCTCAAAGATAAAACAAAGCCATCATATATGCATGTTATTCCAGTCTGCACCATTCACCAGTGCCACGATGTACATCTGTGTCCTCAGCGCTAGGAAAACTTAACGGTGTTATCATGACTATAACCTGTATAAAGCTGTATGTGTATGAAAAATTTTTAAAACAGAATCTATACCTGTATGTGTATGCACAACTTTTTAAATATAGAGTCTCAGACTATCTATCACATATAAGTATACAATAAGCATCAGATTAGTGTTACAATATGCGTTCGTACCTTCGGTGATGATTTTGGTACGTTCGTTGGTCGAATTGTGTTCACACTTATCCTATAATAGTAATATCGCATTTATTAATTCAAAAATAATATCCTAATAGATATCTTAGTCCCTAATGACCATTTTTCTTTTATGGGATTATTTTTCCAACTCATTTCCTTTTATTTTCCTGAAAAACGCTGGTCCAAAATTTGGACATATTTTTTCCTAACTTTGGAAAATCATAACTAATTCTAGAAAAATCGAAACGAGGATCCGTAAAATTCTTTGGAAACCTTAGGATGTCTATTTATAAGTAAAAATAATCACTTTTGCCCAGATCACCTGAGTCATTCCAAATTTTAACGTTTAAAGCCTCTGCCCAGAATTTTTCCAGAAATTTGTAGCCCAACTTTGAGAATTTTTATCTCATTGTACAGAGCTCATTTTAACATGTTCTTGGCATATTTGAAAAGACCTATATGTCTAATTTAACCATGAATTTTCCCAGAATTTTTCAACATCATTTTTAGCATAAAATATTGGCACTTTCGTCATCGACTTCAGAAATCGCCTACTAACAAAATTTCGCCAGAGTTTCGTTACTTTGATCCCCATCTTCCAGAAATTTTGCTAAAACACCTTCTTCATCAATTTTTGAATTAAAACCAATTTTGACTATAAAAACATGATATTAAAACTACCCTAGCATATTTAAGATTAAAACTACTTCTAACTAAGAATTTAAAAACTAAAACTTAAAAAACTTAAAACTAGAGCTAGAGAACTTACCAAGAACCTTGCTACTCCTTCAAGAAGCTCCTCCCTCTCACTCTCTATTCTCTATATCAGCTTATTTAAGCTTGATTTGGTTTGAGGAATGTGAGGACCCAAGGACCCATATTTATAGTAAATTTGAGAGTTAACTATCTAACAACTTTAATTCATTCTTAACCCTTGGATTTAGATTAATTGGAAGTACAAATCCTAGCCCCACACCTCATCAAAACCGACCCTTCCTCTCTCTCCCTCATCCTCTTCCATTTCTTTTATGATTTTGGCTTTAGGGTACATTATCCTCTTCCATAATTTATTGCCATTTATCCAGTGGCGGAACTTGGAGGAAAAGTTTGGGGGGGCCAAATAGTGGTGGGGATTCAGGGGTTTGGGGGCAGCGCCCCCGAAATTTTTTTTTAAGGAAAGCTTTAAATGCATTAAAAATGAAAAGAATAAAAAAAATATTCATGAAATCAAGTCAATTAATTTCATCTACAAGTATAGTGTAGAATAGATAAAAGCATAGTAAGGGATACACCACAAATGTAAATATCACTGATAAGCTAAAAATTTCAAGTAATTAGAATGAAATATAGCACTACTAGAAAAATCAGGAATAGTGACGGATTTTGCGACGGAATAAGTTCCGTCGCAAAAATGGGGATATTTGCGACGGAATATTAATTCCGTCGCAAATTAAAAAAATTTGCGACGGAATTAAAATTCCTTCGCAAATTGGCGACGGAATTAATATTCCGTCGCAAATTTGCGACGGAACTAACGTCCGTCGCAAAATGGCGGCCAAAAGGCCGCCATTTTCAGCCATTTTGCGACGGAATGTAAGTCCGTCGCAAAAAGTAGCCCTTTTGCGACGGAAAATAGTTTCCGTCGCAAAAAGTAATAAATGCTTTTTGCGACGGAATTTAATTCCGTCGCAAAAAGCATTTATTTTTGCGACGGAATTAAATTCCGTCGCAAAAAGCATTTAATTTTGCGACGGAAATTTTTTCCGTCGCAAAATTCTAATTTAATCTCCCTCAGCTCGTCATTTCCGGCGTGGAGCTCCCCCTCAGCTCGTCATTTCCGCCATTTCCGGCGTGAAGCTCCCCCTCAGCTGGAATCACCGCCCCCAGCTCCGGCCTCACCCTCAGCTTCTCCTCCGGTCAGACCCCAGCTCGCCCTTTCCCCCAGCTGGCCCTCCTCTCAGCTTCCCCCAAGCTCCCCCCAACCCCTTCAGCTCCCCAACCCGCCGGACCAGCCCCCAAACCCCCCTCCCCCGCCGGACCCAACCCCCAAACCACCTCCCCCGCCCCCTCAGCTCCCATCCCAGCCCCCTCAGCTGCACCCCCACCCCTCAGCTCGTCATCCGAAGGTTTGTTCTTTTCAGTTTTTTTTTTAACGCTGGTTGTTATTTTTTTTAAAAAAAATATTGGACACACATAAACACATTTGTCTCCTATTTTCCGGTGGTATCTCCGTGTGCTCCGGTCAGTGATTTTCCGGCGGTGTCTCCTCTTCCTCTTCTCTTACTATTTACTACCCACTGCACCTCTATTCCAAGTAAGCTTGCTCTCTTTTTTCTTTTTTCTGGTGTGGAAATATTTGATTTTTTTTATTTATTATTTTTTTGAGTATTATTTTTATTTGTAATAAAATTATGTCAAAAATATTGCTGGTTCTCTTGAGTGATATATAATCATGATTTTTTATCCATAATTATAATTTTCGCATGTATAAGGTGTTTGGATATATATTTTTGTTTTTTAAGAAAACATTGGTTTTGTCTCTTACTCAAAATCAATATTTATAAATCATTGACAAAAATTATAATTATAAATCAATATTTAGATTTTTTTTGTTGCAGTTCTGAATTGTGTAAATAAGATTTTAACAGATTAAATTTATTTATTTACTTGTAAAATAATAGTTCTATAAAATATGAAATATTGGAATCATTTATATTTTTAATCTAAGGGTAAAAATAAGGTTCTGTTTAGAAAATGAGACATAATTTTGAGAGAACTCAAACTCCACTAAACATATATGGCGATTCAAGATATCAACACTTAATTAAGAATTTTCCTTATTTTAATTGTTACTTCAAGTTTTTTAAATAAGCTCAATTTGTTGGTTTTTCACTTTCTTTAAATACAAGGTAAAGCTTGTTAATGGTATTAATATCATTTTCTCCTTTATGAAAACTGATTTTGGCCACATTTTGTTTCAGTCTATTAATTTCAACTTTGTTTCTTCATACAAAATACAATCCAAAAATATAATCAGGCTCGTACAAAAACTTTCTTTAATCACTACTTAATTTAATGCATCTACTTAAAGTAAGATTGCATTTTAAGTAGCACATAAACTTGGACCAAACATTTATAATCCAATCGAGTCTAAAAAAGAGAGGGGAAAAAACACACACACATATATGTATATTCATGAATCATGAGCGTATTTTTGATATCTTTATTATGTGATATATAATCATTCAATCAGATTCGAACACAATTTAAAAAAATATCCTTTATTTATATTCATCACCTTTCACTAATATATAATATAATAATGCACAACATATTATATGATTAAATAATTTATTTAACTTTCTTAATCTCTAAAAAATCAATTAGGTCTTATATTTAAGACATAAGAGAGTAGATTATATATATTGTCTTTAAATAAAGACTTCATCTCTTATTAATATTACTATTTATGTTATACGACTACTAAATTTAATTTGATTCAAATAATGATGAAAAAACACTTTTAAAAATATATAATTTTTACGTGAGTCGTATAAAAAACATAAAAACTTGTAATTTCTTAATGATTTGTTTCTACATCTACCCAGGCATGAGATGATTCAATGTAATAACATTGAAGATCCAAGGTTACAAGTTGCGTTAATAATTTATATACCATATATGGATGTCTTGAGCATAATTATTTTTTCTCCACTCTCTTATTCCCATATTTTATTATAAAATAAATTTTCAAATACATAGGGGTGAGGTTGCTTACAACCTTAATCATAGTGAAATATTTATTTATTTGATATTAATACATCTTTGTGAAATGTTGAGATGTTAATTAAGTTGAGTAACTGAACTAGCTAGGAAATATGGATGACAGCCATGATAGAAGTTGGATGTACAATCGCCTAACTGAGAGAAGAGAACTAACTCAAGCATTCTTGGCGGGTTTGCAAGAGTTCATCAATTTTGCTCTCGCACATTCAACTAATTCAAGTAGGGAGATCAGGTGTCCGTGTGTCAAATGTAGGTGTATAAGATTTGAAGATTTTGAGGAGGTCAAAATCCATTTGTGTAAAAGGGGATTCATGAAGGATTATGAGTGTTGGGAATATCATGGCGAAATCCGACAGACACCGACACCTAGTGGTTATTACGGGGACAGTAGTCATCGAGACAACCTTAATCAATATGAGCAGTTGGTTATGGACGCTGCGGGACCGTCGATCGGCCGATATTTCGATCCTCTTACTCATGTTGAACCGTCATACATGGGAGAGGAGACCGATACACATGCTCAACCATCATACATGGGAGAGGACCCTCATCCGGAAGCCGATAGGTTCTATAAAATGCTTCAAGAAGCGCAACGTCCGTTATGGGAAGGTTGTGAACACTTTGAAAATAGTGAATATTCATCGCTATCGGCTACCCTAGCAACACTAAGCTTGAAAACTGATCACCATATGAGTGAGAGGAATTACAACGAAATGATGCAGATCATAAGCAAGGTTGTTCCCAACGACAATAATTTGCCGAAGGATTTTTACCAAGCAAAAAAAAAAGGTGAAAGAGCTTGGGCTTGGATGTGAAAAAATTCATTGCTGCCCTAGGGGTTGTATGTTGTATTATAAGGATGATGCTGAGCTGACGAATTGTAGATTCTGTGGACATGACAGATATGAAGTTGTGAGGAAAGGAAGGAAAATTACCCGTCGAGTGTTAAGCAAGATGCACTACTTTCCTCTGGTGCCCAGACTTCAAAGATTGTATGCATCAGAACAAACAGCTGCTCACATGAGATGGCATCGGGAGCATCACAGGGATGAAAACTTTGTGACGCATCCTTCGGATGCTGAAGCTTGGCGTAAATTTGACGAGGCGAATCATTTCTTTGCTGTGGATCCCCGTAATGTCCGTCTTGGTCTATGTTCGGATGGGTTCGCTCCTTTTGATAAAACGGGCAGGAATTATTCCTGTTGGCCTGTCATTGTGACACCGTACAACCTCCCACCTTCTATGTGCATGAGAAGAGAGTTTTTGTTCCTGAACGCGTTAATCCCTGGGCCATCCAACCCAAAAAAGAAGATAGATGTGTACCTCAGGCCTTTGATAGACGAGTTGAAGATGTTGTGGAGTGAAGGGGTTCTTACGTATGATATATCATTGAGTCAGAATTTCACAATGCGTGCTGCCTTAATGTGGACGATAAGTGATTTCCCTACATATGGGATGTTGAGTGGCTGGCAAACATCGGGAAAGCTTGGATGCCCGGTATGTCTTGAACAGAATACGGGTTATAGCTTGCAACACAGTCACAAGGTCTGTTGGTTTGACAGGCACCGGCGATTCCTACCCCCCAATCATCCGTACAGGACAAATAGAAAAGACTTCACGCGAAATGTTGTCGAACGAGCAGATCAACCTCTTCGTTTAAGTGGCCAAGAAATATGGGATAGGGTCAAGCACATTCCAAGTGTCGAAGAGGGGGCTGCTTCTAGCGAACCTGAGGGATATGGTGTTGATCATCATTGGAACAAACGCAGCATCTTCTGGGAACTACCATATTGGAAAGAACAACTGTTAAGACACAACCTCGATGTCATGCATATTGAGCGGAATGTGTTTGACAATATTCTGTACACCGTGATGGACACCAAGGGCAGGACGAAGGACACAGTCAATGCAAGACTGGACATACAAGAGATTTGCAGAAGGCCTGCTTTGCATTTGGTGCAGGATGGCAGGGGACGGATTTCCAAACCTAGAGCACCGTACACATTAAACAAACAACAGAATTTAGAATTGTTGCAATGGGTAAAAGATTTGAAACTCTCGGACGGTTATGCGTCAAACCTGAAAAGATGTGTCAACATGCACGAGGGGAAGTTCTTCGGGATGAAGAGTCATGATTGTCATGTTTTTTTCCAGAGATTGTTGCCTTGGGCCTTCAAAGCACTACCGAAGGAAATGTGGTCTATTCTAACGAACTTTTCCGTGTTCTTTAGAGAAATTTGTGCTTCAGAGCTTAATGTTGAAAAGTTACGGCTTTTGGAGGCGAGTATGCCTATAACGCTATGCAAGTTAGAGAAGGTGTTTCCTCCTTCCTTTTTTGACTCAATGGAACATTTGCCCGTTCACTTGGCTTACGAAGCAAGGGTAGGAGGCCCGCAACAATATAGATGGATGTATCCGTTTGAGAGGTAATATATATGTCTTTCGATCTGTTATTAATTGAAAAACATGGTACTTTAGTTTATAAATACCCTATGATATTCCATTGTAGGTTTTTACGCACACTTAAGCAGAAGATCAAAAATCCAACCCACGTTGAAGGATCTATCGCTGAAGCATATCTAGTCGAAGAGGCCGCTAAATTTTCGTCATACTATCATCCCCCTGAAATGATGTCAAGATGGAGAAGGGTACCTCGCAACGATGCCGGTGATACAAGGGATCAAAAATCAATATTTAATTATCCAGGGCGAGTCGTGGGAAAACATTGGAAATCAACTCTTGACGGAAGAGATAAGCAAGTAGCGGAGTGGTACATTCTAAACAACTGTGAAGAGGTCGCCCCGTACTTAAAGTAAGATTTTTGTTTTTCCGTTTTACTATTACGATAAGTATTAAAGTATTAACTTCATATATATATATATATATATATTTTGCAGTTACTTTTCTAATTGGGTCCGATCGGAAAATCCTTCAATGTCAGTGTCCCAAGTTGATCAATTCACGAACTCTGAGTTTCCAAAATGGTTTCGAACCTATTTCGCGAAACATCGAGAAGATCCCAATGAAGTTGCGTGGAGTTTATCTTATGGAGCTCCAATTAGTGTTACTCAATGCAGCAGATATATAATCAATGGGTATCGGTTTTCAACTGTTGACACGGATGCAGGTACACAATGTTGCAATTACGGTGTATGTTGTCGAGGTGACCAAGTTGACGGGGTGGAGACTGTCTACTACGGGAAGTTACGTGACATAATTCAATTGAAATATCCGTGGGACAATGTGGTGACCCTTTTTAAGTGTGAGTGGTTTGATAACAGTCCGCGTGGGACAAAAATGGACGAGCATGGAAATATTGAGATCCACTGGACAAGGAGATATGCGGTTGGTTATGACCCATTCATCCTTGCTCAACAGGCGGAACAAGTTTACTATACATTATATCCCACATCCCGCCAAGGGTGGAGGGGGGTTATTAAAACCAAAGCACAAAATATCATACCGAAGTCGAAAGAGTCGGATTCAAATGACGGTATGGCTGAACCTTTCCAAGCTGATGTGGAACATCTACTGCCCATAAACATCGATTACAACGAAATACCAAGCAATCTCTTTGATTCTGCTGCGGATTTAGAATTGATTCCTATACAAATTGACGATGAGGAATCAGACGATGAGGCAGAATTGATTTACTCTGACAGTGAATCTGAGTTCGACGACTATGAGACTTCAGAGGAAGACGGCCAAGCAGAAGTCGATGAACAGGAATCGTCCGGTTGAGATTTGTTAGTTCTTTGTTTTTGACGGTCTGTTATACTACATACTTTGTTACTTCACTACTGTAATCAACCCTAAATATATTTGTAGTTTTTTTTTTGACCTAATGTCTATAAGTGTTCAGAGATGGAGCATCAAGGAGGATCTTCAGGTAGTGGACGTGGTGGTGGTCGATCCCGGCCCTGTCCTATCAGAGGTGGTAGGGAGTCGTCATCTGCCCATTCTGTAGGCAGAGAGCGGGGCGGTGCCCCAGAGGTGCCACCGTTTAATATGGCATCGTCACCGTCGGGTTATTTCGCATCTTCACCGTCGCTGTATACGTCGCCGTCGCCTTCTACCTCCACTGATCCGCAGCAAATGGGACAACAGGTTTACTAGCCTAATTCTGATTGATTTACATATGTTTAGTTTCATGAAACCATCTATGTACAAACATCTTTAATATTTCACATTTCTTGCTTAGCACACCCCGTCGCCTCAGAGCCACGTCGGGGAAGAAGGTAGTTCCTCCAATATACCGATCTGGGGCACAACAGATCCTGAGACAGGGCTGCTTTGGATCTGTCCTGACAACGAGTAGTAAGTCATGCCAAGTTACCAGTAATGTTACTAATCCCTTATCTAATTGGTTTTATGCTAATAATATTTGCATGATGTCCTCTGGCTTTAGCTTTGTGCCTCGTGATCCGGTGATGGATTTCATCTCGGACCAATTATTCCGTAACTACAATGAAGCTTGGACCAGCTGGACAACGATTCCTACGGAAAATCGAAATGCTTGGTTCGATGAGTTTATGGTAAGTTATTTATTTATGGTTTTTAATTAAGTACTTTTATAAATTACCGCACTAATTGTTTGTTGTTGATTTTCAGAGGAAGCACATGTCATTGCCTGAACATCGTGCAGCTCTGAGAAAGGCTTATAACGCCAGGGCAGCCCGGTGGTTGTCTCAAAAGCTTTATAACTTGAGACATGGTGGAAGAGGCAGGCGAGATTGGCTTCCACAGGACACTGCAAACCAATTATTTGACAATTGGGCCACCAATGAAAAGTTTCAGGAGAAGAGTGTGAAAAATAAGCAAAATAGGGCCAAAATGGAAGGCCCGTCATATGTTGGCGGCTCTATTCCGATGACTGAGTGGAAACGGAAACTTGTGAGTACACGTTATTTTCTATTTAGGTAATCAATATTTTGTACTTTGAAGTAATTAACTATGATCATCATTTGCGTTTGCAGGCAGAGACTGGGGTTCCTCCAGAGTCGGTAGGTTGGGCTGCCTTTGAGCGGACCCATTCCCGGCAGTCTGAAGGAAGTGATGAGAGGGAATGGATTAACTCAAGGGCGCACACAGTAGCGGTTAGACATTTATTGCATTTATTACTTGTTTTATGCACCACAATATTTATTTCATTTTATATGTCTTATTTGTTATGTATTTTTGTCTTTGTAGGAAAATTATACGAAGCTGTCGCAGGAGAGAGACTCACAGCGTGAGACTGACCCGTCATCCTCTGTGTGCGATAATGATAGTCTGTTCATTCAGGCTGCAGGTGGATTTGACAAGAAAGGGAGAGTCTTTGGATACGGTGCCGCTGCTAGCCGACTGAAGCCAACAAAGCGCTCCTCATCCTGCATTGAAGATGTTTCTGCAGGTAAACGTATTTGATATTGAAAATTTCCATTCTCTTGTCCATTCAAATGAAGTCCAAATAATAAATGTACTTGATATTGTTTTTGCAGATGAGATGAAGAAGATGAAGGCTTTGACAGCACAGATGACTCAGGAACAGGAGCGGATGCTTGAAGAGCAAGAGAAGATGAGGCAGATGATGATTCAGGAACGAGAGATGATGGAGGAGCGGATGGCTAAGGAACGAGAAATGATGGAGGAGCGGATGAGGCGGATGCAAGAGGAGATGATGAGGCAGATGCAGATTCAACTCAAGTCCCTAATGAACAAGGGTTCGGGGTCGGCTCTTGGTGATGATGACCATGCTGGTGATGATGATGATGATCACAATGCTCCTGTTTAGACTACTGTTTAGAATTTGCCCTTTGTAACATTGTTAGACTACTTTTTAGTATTTGGTATTTGTTAGATTACTCTTAATGTGCACTCCTTATAATTATTATTATATCCATGAATCACTACTTTTTGTACTCAATTTTTTAAAATTAAAAAAAAAATAACATTCAAAATAATTATTAGTTTTTCTAAGAAATTGTTTCTGTAGCAAACGATCAAATATGGGAAAATTTACAAAATTTCTAGTTTGCTATAGAAAAAAAATAAAAAAAATAAAAAAGGAAAAAAAATAAATTAAAAAATAAATTAAAAAATAATTAAAAAAAAAATTGCTACGGAATAGAATTCCGTAGCAAATTTGCTACGGAATTCTATTCCGTAGCAAAATTCAAATTTGCTACGGAATGAATTCCGTAGCAATTTGCTACGGAATATTTTTCCGTAGCAAATTTGCTACGGAAAGGAAATTCCGTCGCAAATTGCGACGGATTTTCCTTATCCGTCGCAATTTGCGACGAAGGATTTTGCTACGGAATTTTTCCGTAGCAAATTCCGTAGCAAAATCATTTTGCTATGGAAAATCCATATTTTTCCGTAGCAAAATGATTTTGCTACGGAAAAATTCCGTAGCAAAATCTCAAAATTTTTGTAGTGTAGAAAAGAATGACAAGATTAACATAAATCATACAAGACCCTATATGGAACAAAGATTGAATTATAAGCCTAAAGATATAAAAAGAGGGAAAAATATAAAAAAACTATAACAATATTTTTTTGGAGGGGCCAAAGTTGCATTCACTACTTTGGGGAGGCCAAAGTTATATTATTACACTAACAAAGAAGAAAAAAAAAATAAAAGTTCCACTAAAAATTTTAAACAATTTTTTTTTGGGGGGGGGGGGGCCATGGCCCCCCTTGTCATTGATAAGCTCCGTCATTGCATTTATCCCATGTGTGTCTAAAGATTCTAGCTTTCTCTTGAAGTCTTTGTTTTGCATTCCACTAGATAGAACCACTAAATAAAAATATATTTGGGGATCCTAATGAAGTTTTATTCAAATTTCCTCTTTGGTTTTGAAATCTTGAAGTTCATAGCTTTATTTAGAGACCATAAACACCCATTTTCTTAATTGGTATCAATCTTCAAAAGTTGAGGAAATGGCTTTGGTTATACCCATTCTCAAGCTTAAATTATGCTTGTTAATAATCACTACTTATATTTGATCTATGATTAATGGATTTCAAGATATAATTTAATTTGTATAGATTTTCATTTGCTTATATCTAGAGTTAATTTCCATGGATGAATTTAATTGTTTAATGCTCAATTTTTCCTATTGGCTATTACCTTGACTTTTCTCTCCTTCTTCATACTACACACACACATGCACAACAATTGTATGCACAACAATTGTACATCCTATCCTCTTCCAATTGCCCCAAAGTCTTCAAGCCTTAATGTTAGAGTATTGGCTCATCCTTGCATAGGGTTGTGACTCATTTATGCATAGGGTGGTGACTCATTCTTGCATGTATGTTTTTGATTAATTTAACAATTTTCCTTCTTCCTTTTGCTTCCTCAAAACCGCCCCCTCCCCCTTTATTTATTTTAATTTTGTGTTTTATTTATCTTATAATATTTAGAAGAAAATCTCTCATTGGTTAATTTTGGTTTACATGGATTGTGTTTTATGAGAGTTAATTTAAGCCTTAGGATTTAACTTTACTAGATTTAATCCAAACCTTTAATTTGTATTAATCTCTTATTCGTCCAGTTAATTTTAGGAGGATTAAGAGCATTTTCTTGATTTATCATTGGCCAATTCAATTTCACAAGGATTTGACTTTATGAGGCTTAATTAAGGCCTTTGGATTTAGCTTTATTAAATTTAACCTTAGCCCTCCATTTCTAATCTTAATTAGCATCTCTAATAAAGTGGTTTAGTGAAGTTGTCAAATTATTATTGGTCTCTAACTTAATTATGGCCCTTAGAGACTCTACTTATGCTAATCTTAATCCTTATTTGCCATTGGTTCTTAATTAGAGTCATAAACCCTTAATTATGCTAATTTAAATTTTGTTATTAAATTTAGTGCCTCTATTCTAATTGTTGCAATTTTAATTGGCCATTATTTGTTGATAATTGCCTCTTAATTGGTTTTAGTATTTTGATAATTATCTATGACTTTTTATGAACTAAATATAAACTTAGGTATAAGTTTGATAACTATAGGGCTTTAGAAAATTTAGTTTCTTAATAAATTATGAAAATGGAGGCTTAAGTCTTCATTAATTAGTCCCTTGGTAAATTATGAAAATTTACACAATTATTTAGTTTTAATGAAAACCTAGTTGTTTATTACTTAATTTCCCCTATCTTGTTTAAGTATTTTCCATAGTACTTCCTTGTTCTTTTTAATTCCATTTGAACCACCATTTTAATGTGGTAATTATTTGCATTTTATGATATTTTATGATTCCTAAGAAAATTCAATCATTGGTTACCTTAATCCTAAATAAAGATTTCCTAGAAAATAGAATAAATATACTTCAAAGTTTGAGACCACATATTCACATATTTTAAATAGGTGTCATTTATCAAAATATTGTATTTTTGAGGAATAATGATTTTTGGGGTATTACATATAATAAATTATTAAAATATAAAAAATGACAATAATTTGATTTAAATATATTTTAAATCTAAAAAAATTAAAATTAAATATATTAATATTCAAAATTTACTATATTTAATAAAGAAATTTTTATAAAACTTATATATAAAGCCACTGAGCAGAATCAAATAAAAAAAGTTAACACGAGTTTAACGGTGAGTTACATGGTTTTGTAAGTTTGAAACATAAAAACGGTAAACTCGGTGTATAAAATCGTAAGTTTAACCAAGTTTACAATAGTCACGAGTCTACCAGTGACTCAATTCGATTAAGTAAACACGATAAACTTGGAAAGTCAACTCGAGAATTTGATAAGATGATTATATCTTAGTCAACCGCTCATTAATGTAGTGTAACTGCATAAGAAGTACGAAAAATACTACCTGCAATGACTTTGACATTTCTCTTTATTTATAAGCTAATTAACTGGATTATTTATGTTTCATCCATAAATCTAATTTTCATTGCATTCAAAATACTGTTTTTTTTTTTTTGCTCAAATCATTCAAAATACTTGACTCTTTAATAATGATTTTAATACCAAAAAATTCATTTACTAAAAAAATATGTGAATGACGCGTATTATTAATAGTTACTTGGTCTATTCAACCAATAATGAGTCAGTGTGTATACTATTCAAACTTTTTCTTTTTGTTTTCTTTACCAAGAAAATATATTTCATCAAAACTAACTCAACCAAAGATATAAACTCAAAATAACAATGTAACGAAACCTTAAAAACAACTTAGTTTTTTTCCCCCTTAACTTCTCCAAATATTTATGACAATTTTATTGTTGAACCTCATAAGAAAAGTAGAATTTTCAAGTTCAAGGGACTCTGTGCTAGTCCTCGATCGAAATGGCCTACCCACTGGGCGTCTAACCGATAGGAGGTGGAGTAAAGTATTGTACTGAGGTTGCTGGGAAAATTGACACCTTCAACATTTCCCCATAAGCTAATCTTTTAGGATGGCTTATGTTCGTAACAGACTCCTTCAATCTTTCATCATACATAACATATGTTTCCTCATATATGCGTGTGTTGTTTAAAAATAAAAAGTACAAAACAGTTATTGGTAATTAGCGAACATTTTCTGAGGCATAACTTGTGGTACTCAACGTTGTTTCCAGAAAAATAATATATATGCATGAAGAAGCGAACAGAACAAAAAAGGCACAAATTAAAAGTAGAAGAAGAACATTAAATATACATATTACATGGGGTCTATTTCACGAGAAGCAACCAAAACCTAGGAAATCTCATAGATGAGCCTAGCTTCAAACTCATTCATGGAAAATTTTTCCGTGACTTGACGAGATTTTGGAGTTCTCTTTTGTCCAAACACGCCATCACCAACACCATTAGTAATACTCAAGCTTCCTCCTTTCACTTTTCCAGACAACTTCAACATGAAGTCAATATATGTAATATCCCGAATTTTGGGCCTATAGACTTGAAATTAGTCTATTTTTGGAAGACTACTAGGCCATATTTTAGAAAATGGCGAATTTGGAGTCAATATTTTATAGCTTTTAGAAGCTAATTGAGAAAGAAGAATTCTTATAAAGTATTAACGATTTATTTCAAATATTTATCGAATGCTTGCAATTAAATAAGGAAAGGATCGAGTTACAATAAAGAAAAACCTTGTACGGTGGTCATAAGGATCTGAGGAGATTATTTTGGAATGGATCCATACTCCCTTAATATTATTTGATAGTTGGAGTAGATATATGTCCATTAAATAAAATAAAAATGGACACCCTTTCTTATTATACATGTTTGGACACATAAGCATTATTCTATTCAATCATTCTTCCTCTTGTGAATAAGCAAGGCCGACACACTTGCTCTCATTTTTCTCTTCGGATAATGCTTTCACTAGAAACCAAATTGTCTCCCACTATCATCTAACAACTCCACTCATTTTCTCATTCTGCTGGCCCCTCTCCCATTCACATGCACACATATTATTTCCTCAAATAATCATTCACTCCCTCTTATACATTTACGGGAGAAAATGTAGTGCACTCCTTCCATTCTTTTTTTTTTCATCTGTCACCGAAAAGAGAAAGAGAGAGAATGAGAATGGAAAGAGAGAGGGAGGTGAGTGCAGGAGAGGAAGGGAGCTCGGATGAGAGTGAGAGCCGAGAAGGAGAGATCATTTGAGAAGCATCGGTCAACATGTACAACATCGCTATTTCTGGAAATTCAGTGAGGAGGTCATGTTCATGCAATGTTTTGTTTAAACAAATGATTTCCTTTGACCATGAAATTTGGTAAGTTGAAAGTAGACTTCTTAAGCTTTCAAATGAGTGCTAGAACGTATTAATCCGACGTCTAGAACTCTAGTTATGAATTTTCAAAGTTTGTTCAGAAAAACTGGAAATTCATGTTTTCATATTCAAATAACGTTGCTTTTACGAATTTCTGGGAATTATACAGTCATAAATTGTCTTGATGAATATTTTTCTCATAAACTAGACTTATAGAACTTCAAATAGAATTTTGAATCACCTTAATCGGAGTTCTATAGAATTAGTTATGATTTTTCAAAGTTAGAAGTTGAAAACTGGAAAACGTCAGTTTCCAGAAATGAACAGTATTTTTCGGATTGATTTTTAAAATAGTAAACATTTGAGTTTTTCTATGAAAATTTCCAGAATAAAAGTAGACTTATCAAGCTTTAATTTGATAGGTCACAAGCCTTATTTGGATTTATATTCAGGGAGTTATGAATTTTTGAAGTCAAGTATGAAATCTGGGACGTTTTCTGAAACATCTTCTGAACAGTGTTTATATTTTTGAAATCTGGGAATTATTGGCATATGATTAAATGTTGAAACCAATTTTTCTAGAAACTAGACTTAACAAGGAGTTCATGGATTTTTGAAACACCTGATTTGGACACCTAGAACTCCAGATATGGATTTTTCAAGTTCAGCATTAAACCTGGACGTTTTTCTGGAACAGTGATGATGAATGAAAATTCTGGGAATAGTTTACATATATTTGACAGTCAAATGTATTTTCCTCTGAAAATAGATTTAATAAGGAACACGTGACTTTTGGAATCACCTTAATTGGAGTTTTGTGCAATTAAATATGAATTTTCAAATTTAATTGGAAATTCTGTCAGATTATGGAGTTTATTTGGAAATAAGAGAAATAGAGAATTTGGACAAGTAGTAACTTGCCAACCATGAATATTTAATTATAGGATTCGGTATTTATCTGAGATGACCAGAGGATAGAGAACCGGATCAGGATTTGGAAAGGCTATCAGGTAGTAACTCTAATCTTGCATTCTTTGTATGTCTTTATATGATTGTATGTACCATTCAATATGTATAAATATGTACTGTATGAATTGTTTGTGCTGTATGTGCTGAATGTATATGTGATGGTTATCTGTCATATACTGATCTATGCTTAGAATGTAAGATTAACATGTTACTCTGGGAACCTTCGGGGTCCCAGTATTTGTTGCTACCTGTGGATTGTTCAGTTTAGAGAGCGTGGCTTACAAGGCAAGGCGGTACTCACTGTCGAATAGTGATGCTGGGACGGACTGAGAAATGCTATAGGTTATTTTTATTAGCCTATTTTAGAGACTAGAAATTTATTTGTATAGCCATATGTGGATTTTGTTATGTAATCAGAATTTAATATCAGTATTACTATGCTAGAATGATTATGCTCATTAGGCTATGCGCTACAACTCTGATAATAATTGATATATCAAGGGGTGTTACAATATAAGCATTCTTTAATTTATTCATTAGCTTCAATGGCGACCTCATCACCAAACTCAGCTTTGGGATCGCCTTGATCCTCCAATATCTCCTTGTTCCTTTCAGCCGAACCATCTTCATCATCATCTTCTTCTTCGTTTTCTCCAGGCCACCGCCACCACCCCCAAGTTGCCGGTACCGCATCAGCCGCCGGCCAGAACCAGGCTTTGGCAGGAGGGATTCTGTTTCCATGTTGTCTTGGTGCGTGAGAGCGGAGGGAGGGAGAGGAAGTTTGACGAAGGGCTTAGACTTGGAGGAAGAGATTGTAAAAGGATGATTATATATAGGACATAGGAGGTGCATTGAATTTTCAATTTTTCAATATTAGATTGACTTTTTTGTTTAATGTTACCAAGAGAGGAATCCTGTATTTGGATTTTATTTAATTCTTCCCTTTTTAAAAAAATTAAATGCATGTGAGAAATTAATGGATTTCGATTTTCTACCTTGTTCTTTTTTTTTTCCCCTTTTCTTTTTCAGTAGATTAATTTTATCATTTAAGGTTATTGATATATTTATAAAGTTATAAATAATTTATAAATTTATTAAATAAAATTCCTAATTTTGTGACCCAAGTTAATTGAATCTTATATTCTAAAATAGTAAAAGTGCACATTTGATTTTTTAATTTTATAGAATGTTCTAGTTTGATCCCTTCCTTTTATAAAGTGTATATCCTTAGTTTTCTAACCCTGACATTGTTGGTCTTAAATGATAATTTTTTTGGGTTAAAAAACAATTTGATATATCAAATTTGATAATATTTTATTGATGATATTTAAGATTTTAATGTAAGCATTTTTGTTAACGATGTTAAACACCGGGGGAAATTAAAGGATTAGAAATGCAGATTTACCTTCTAAAATGCTATGAAAGAAAAAATAAACTTTTTACCAACAAGTTATTGGTTGATATGGTAAGCGGTGTCACCTCGTAAGAAGGAGAATACACATTCAAACCTTGAGAAACAAGGATGGACCTTAAAAAATATTTGGGAACTAAATGTATACTTATTAACTATTTTTTTTAAAAAAAAACATTTGGGAGGCCAAATGTATAATTTTTTTAGCTGAATATATAAATTATTGGGTCAAATGCATAAAAAAAAATCTAATTTACATGAAATATTTGGGGAAAAAAATTGGGGGGCCATTGTATCAGCAAATTAATGTCGTCCTTGTTGAGAAACCTACGGATTAAAAGAGACGAAAGTCTTTGTATTGTAAACTTCCAAGAGAAACCCGTTGTCACATGAAAAGAAAAAAGGAAAAAAAGAAAAAGGAATAAGAAACTTTTGCCATTCAAATATTAACAAAAGTCAGAATCCAAATCCATAACAATGTTTTATAATATACCATGTTATAAAATCATAATTTGTTTTCATATCGTTTGCGATATTAATTTATACATGGCGTGGTAGATAGGCTTTCAAAGATCTTACAATTTCATTTTTTAGAATAAAAGTCAACAAAGTCGGTTTGGCCGTACCGAAAATTAATATTGTGTATTTCAGTCCATGATTGAGGCGCGGAAAATTAAAAGAACAAACGAAAATCACATCAACATCTAATTGAAAAGAAATTATATATATATATATATGTATATAATATATATTAAAAAAATCTCATAACTTATCAACAATAAATAATTAAGCAACCATTAATAAATAGAGGATTGATTATTAACAAGTTTTAGGACTTTTTTGGTATTATGTTTTTTAATTGAGATCTTAACATCATTTTTTCTGAAAAAAAATCATCATACGATTTTTTGTAAAATGAAAAAAAAAAGATGAAATGATATTTCAAAGGTTAATAAGTTACAATAAATAAATATCAAGACACTTACATATCTGCGGAAAAAAAAGAAAGAAAGAAAGAAAGAATTAAGACCCTTACATATGATTTTCAATGATTCAATTTTTTTTAAAAAATATATTGAGCTGTACTATATAGATTCTTTGCATACTCCGATGGGATCATTAATCAAGATCACACCATAAATATTTAAATATTTTAACAATAATTGAGTGATTTATTATATATACAATATATAACACATGTGTTTGTACTCATTTGTTCGTTTATTAGTATATATTTAGGGTGACGTGAGCTTTTCCTTAGGAAACACTCAGCACCACGAGTTTTTCTTTGGGAGTAAAAGTACACACGTAGTTACATTTTGGGAGCAAAAATATTACTGGCCGTTAGTTGACTAGATGTTGACCGTTAACTTAGATAGAGTGAACAGTAACGCGAGTGAAATTATCTTTTTGCCCTTAGTTTTAAATAATAAAAACAAACTAAAATACGGGCACCGTCGGCGAGGTGGTGGTCGGCCGCCGGCGGTGGGAGTCACCGGCGGCCGGAGGGTATTTTAGTTATTTATTTATTTATTTATTTAAAACAAAGGGCAAAAGGGTAATTTCATCCGCGTTACTGTTCACTCCATCCAATATTTTTGCTCCCAAAACGTAACCACGTTTGTACTTTTGCTCTAGAGAAAAGCTCGTGGTATGTTGGACGTTCCCTGAGGAAAAGCTCATGTGTAAAATTACTCCTTCATCCTATATATTTATCTTCTTATTATAAAAAGGGACATCTAGAAGCATGATGAAGAAAAAAGAGAAACAAGAAAACAGGCACGGAAGGAGTTCGAATAATTTTCTTGTAGTATAAAGGGTTAACGTGCACCGTTCACCTTAAATTATTTAAAAGTGCAATTTTACTCCTAAATCCTAATCCTTTAAAAATGGAGCAATCCCCACCCTCACCCTAACAGAACATTAACACCGTTTACTCAGCTGCCCAGCTGCCCAAAAGAGCCGCGGACGAATCAACGTTCATCTGGAAATGAACCAGATCCCTCGAGAACCCAGATTTCTTCAAGTTTCCAGCAAAATTTACCTCGGAGATTGTGAAGTCGTGGATTGTGGCTAAAGATGCGTTTTTTCCACGAGAAAGAGTTGGATGGTGAAATGGGTATGCAGAAATCCATGACTAGATCTGGAATAGAACAAAAAGCAACAATGGATTCAAACATTAATGCCAAAAATCTCATCACAAGCTGCATATTAAATTTCCCTGAGAACAGAAAAGGGAAAGATGGATTGTAGAGAGATTACAAGACATGAACGAGGAGGAAGAAAAGAAAAAATGAAAGGAAAAAAAAATATTTTGGATAGGAAATGAAACAAAACTGATTGTGTCTGTGTGTACGAGATAGATGCCTCGCGTGGATAGAATTTTTAGAAATGTGCATCACGCCATCACCCTCCATTAAAATAACTCATGAAAATGGAAGAAAATACACCCAATTCCAGTACTAAATACAACGAGTATTTTACCCGAAAAAAAAAAAACAACAACAACAACGAGTATTTCATTTGAGGCTGTTAGGATGACGGTGAGAATTGCATCAAGATTAGGGGCAAAATTGCACTATCAAATACTTTAGATTTAGAACGTTTAGAGTGATGGGTGCACGGTGCACCTCTCAAAATAGTTCAGAATGTTAGATGCCTGTCATTTTTATAAAAGAAAAATTAGAAGGAGAATGATCATTAAAGTAGATAATTGTTCATACAATTATTTAATGTTTAACATTATCGAGTTCTTAGTAATATTGAATCCGAATTAAGATAACTTACCTACCTATATAAATCTTGAATTCTGATAGTCATTTGTAAGTTTATTTTTTCAATCTATTATCGTTAATTATATGTATTGAAACTACATACAACTGACCCAAATTTTTTTTTTTGGGTACAAGGCGAGGGAGGGGGGATTCAAACACGGGACCTGAGAGGAGATATAAGGCATCTCAATACTACCAACTGTGCCACTGCACTGCTGTCCTCGGTGGTGACCCAAATTTCTTTTGTCATATAATTACTCCACTTTGGGCCTTATCACTTTTGTAGTACTTATCATGTACGATTATATAGAGACTACACCCACCTAGTTACTAGAAATTTTGGGCCCTTTTGTAATAATCATCGAAGGAATAATATGGTCTTGAGCAAAAAAAAGGAATAATATGGTGTAATGAGATTAATCAATATTTATTCCACTTATTTACCCAAAAAAAAAAAATACTTATTCCACTTTTACACCTGAACTTGTATTACTTTTAAAGTTTTTCTGACTTCCACAAATATTTATGAAAATCTTATCGTTGAATAATTATTTAATATACTATTGTCGACAAGAATATAAAATATATTTCATTATTTCTAGTTCTTATCATGTATTAGTATTATATAGAGACTACACCCACCTAGTTACTAGAAATTTTGGGCCTTTTTGTAATAATCATTGAAGGAATAATATGGTGTAATATGATTCTTCAATACTTATTCCACTTGAACTTGTATGACATTTAAAGTTCTTCTGACTTCCACAAATATTTATGAAAATCTAATCGTTGAATAATTATTTAATATACTGTTGTCAACAAGAATATAAAATATATTTCATTATTTCTATATGGCATAGTTGATCACTTGATCTTATGAAAAAAATTAGTTGATCTTATATAAAATTAATTAATTAATCTTAACTTAAGAAAATTCTTTTAGTAATGGTAGTTGGTTGCTATTATAGGTATCGTCATCAATAACATTTTAAGCAAAATATGCATTTAAATAAACAAAATAATTTTTCTTCCCTTGACGATTTATTTAATACATTAATACTTTTAATTATTAGAGAGTATTAGTTTCTTTTGAAAACACTCAATAGTTTCAACTAGGGTCTTCTCCCGTGCGATGCACGGCCTGTGGTGCTCTGGTCATTAATATCTTGAGGTTAATACCGCGGAGTTGTTGGCTGCGTGTTGTTTAGGGATTCGGTTTTTTTTTTTTGGCTGTGTTTATAAGAGATTTATATATTCTTCCTTCCTTATCGATTCTAGGCCGAAACACATACTGCTTCTGTTTTAAATATAGGATATAGTTTATATTGCAAATTGCATTATAAACTATATCTTATATTTAGAGCCGAAGATAGTATGAAATAATATATGTGCCAATATACGTTATTATGTGTTTTCTAGTGTGTTGGTAAGAAATGAGTATTAATACATGGCAAATATGTCACATCAGCTAACTGGCTTCAACACTAACAGTCATATCTAACATTTTCGTATTGTCGTATTAATAGCTACTTGTTTACATGTTGCTTAAAACTAACCTTTAAAGATAATTTAGAGAGGATTGAAAATCAGCTATATGTTCTCCGTCTAGGAGTTCATTTATCTTTTCTACCTAGAAGTGGTCTTGTGGGAGAAGAAAAAGTATAGCGTTGATATCACCCAATCATCTAGCAGGTAGGGAAGTTTATTGTGTTTTCTCTGTTCATAGGTTATCTTGATTTACCCTAACCATTGGGAATATGTTTCTTTCATAGTTTGAACTGTAATACTCTACCCTTAGATAATCCGTTCTTAGGGCGCTTATCAGCTCTTTTAAGATATGTCGCAGGGTATTCCGGTTTGTAAAAAGATTAACTTTCAGAATCATCTTGGTAGCTTAACAACTGAAGATACTCACGGTTATGAATGAATGATCTAATCCTATAGGTCTCTTTGGCTCAGAGGGTGTGCTAGTCATTGGTTCTGGGTACAATATGCTCAGGGATACTGAATGAGAAGTTCTTTGATCATATATGATTCCGTAAGGATATTTTGGATCGAGGTGGTGTTCAGGCTCAGGATCAATTATCGGAGCAATATCATATTTAGGAGTAGGAAGATATACCGGCTCAAGGTTAAGTTCTAGAGTAGGGTCTTACTGATCAGGTTGAAGTACAAGTTCAGGATTGTATACTAGCTTAGGAGGGTATACTTCTGAGAGTTTATGGTTATGAATGGGTACGAGTGGTCTTTCAGTGTCTGGGTGATCTACCGACTCAAGGTGGTACATTGGTTCAGATTGATTTACTGGTTTGAAATGATACTTGGGCACAGGTTCGGGAGGTAGGTAGATTGAATCAGGGTTACGCCTATGTTCAACCAACTCAGGTTTTACGTTTTCCTAAGCGGTATGCCTTATCCTTCCAAGATAATTTACTTAAGGGGTTTCGTCTCTGTCTATCTCTACAACAATACACTAGGGTTATATCAGTACTAATTTTCAAAGTATGCTCTAAGGCAATGGCTTAGAGCCTAACTTAGTTAATCAAACTGATTGGCCAGGTAGGTGTCTATCATGGGGGCCTCACCGAGTTTATGACGACTGATTGACTGACCCACATAGACTAGTCCTGCCTTTGCCACCAATGGTTTATTATAATTGAGCCAGGTTCCTGCCAGGTAAAATGCTCTTAGTTGAAAAGCTCCGAACCTAACTCCGTTAATCAAACAGTCTGGCCAGGTCGGTGTATTTGTGGAAGTCTCGCCGAATTCACGGGGACTAATTGACAACCACAAACCCTTTCTAGACACCAAACTGTCTGGAGTAACTTAGTTAAATTCGTGCCAGAATGTCTGCTCTGATACCAAAATTCGTTTTCAAAATATTTTAATCAAAGTAGAGCATCGGAATAATTTAACAGAGCGAGTATCTGATAAACATTCCCTGTTGTTGTGTTTGGGTGTTTATATAGTGGTACAATTATCCGAATACAGTACGTTAATATAGATTCAAGAGAAAGAGTCCTCCGGCCGTGTCCTCACGCATGCTGCTTATCTTTGTCCTCGGTCCTGGTTCCTTCGAACCCTGAAGCTATAGTGAGGGCTGAGATTCAATTACCATTGAATCTCAGGTAACGGTTAACCTCATGCTTATGTAACAGTTTATTTATGATAGATACTCATGACATTTCAGCAGTAATCACATATGAAAGATAATAATAGAACACAGCCACTGTCTATGAATGTTATTATGGTTTGCACTATTCACCAGTGCCACGATGGCCTATCGTGTCCTCAGCACTAAGAAAACTCAACGGTATTATCAGAACCATAACCTGTGTATAGCTGAATATGTATGAAAAACTTTTAAAAACTGTAAGACAGAGTCTTAGTCTATGAATACATCTATCACATATAAGTATACAATAAGCATCAGAGTTAGTGTTACAGTACACGTCCGTACCTTTGTCAATGATATCAGTACGTTGTCGGTCGGACTGTGATCGTGTTTATCCTATAATGGTAATATCACATTTATTAATTTCCAAATAATATCCTAGAAGATATCTTAGTCACTAATGACCTTTTTACTTTTGGTGGAATTATTTTTCAACTTATTTCCTTTATTTTTCTGAAAAACACTGGTCCATAATTTTGGACAGATTTTCGCTTAACTTTGGAAAATCATAACTAATTCTAGAAAAATCAAAACGAGGATCTGTAAAATTCTTTGGGATCCTTAGGATGTCTATTTTTAAGTAAAAATAATAAATTTTGCCCAGATTACACGAATCATTCCCAATTTTAAATTTTTGACCCTCTGCCCAGAATTTTTCAAGAAATTCGTAGCCCAACTTTGAGAATTTTTATCTCACTGTACAGAGCTCATTTTAACATTTTCTTGGCATATTTGAAAAGCCCTATATGTATACTTTAACCATGAATTTTTCCAGAATTTTGTAACTTTATTTTCAACATAAAATATTGGCATTGTTATCACTGATTCCAGAAATTGCTTAACCGATGAAATTTTGCCAGAACTTCGTTACTTTGATGTTTCTCTTCCAAAAATTTTTCTCTATAAATTTCCTCATCATTTTTTCAAAATAAATCTAATTTTGACCATAAAAACATAAAAATAAAATTATTCTATAATATTTAAGATCTAAACTACTTCTATCTCAGAATTTAAGAACTAAAACTTAAGAACTAGAGAACTTACCCTTGAAGAACCTTGCTACTCCTTCAAGAAGCTCCTCACTCTCACTTTCTACACTCTATATCAGATTGCTCTTGCTTGCTTTGGTGTGAAGAATATGAAGACCCAAGGCCCCTATTTATAGCAAAAGGCTATGGCATTTTGGTGATTATTTCAAACCTAATTCCCTTGAATGTGAACCCTTGGATCTAGGTTATTTTTGGAGCACCAATCCTCACCTTCCCTCTCAAAAAAAAACGTGTTCCCCTCTCTCTCCCTCATCCTCTTCCATTTGCTTTATGACTCAACCCCTAAGTACCTTATCCTCTTCCAAGTTTCAATGCTATTATCCCATGTGTGGTTTTGTTTATTGTAAACAATTCTTGCCTCCTTTTCAAGCCAACAATTTCCCCCTTCTTCTATTCTTTGTTTTGCATTCCACTAGATGAAAATATATTTAGGGGTCTTCATGAAGTTTTATTCAAGTCCTCTCATTGGTTTTGTAATTTTGGAACTTATGGCTTTAATTAGAAACCTCTAATTCTCATTTTCTCATTTGGAAACAATCTTCACAAATTTAGGAAAAGACTTTGGTTATAACCTATCTCAAGCTTAGATTATGCTTATTAATAAAAACTCCTTATATTTGATCTATGATTAATGTATCTCAAGATACAATTTATTTTGTATAGATTCTCATTTACTTATGTCTTGAATTAATTCCATTGATTAATTTAATTGATTTATGCTCAATTATTCCTATTGGTGGATGCTTTGACTTCTCTCTCTCACACACACTAGACTCACATCACTCACAACATTTGCACACACACACACACACTCACAACACTTTCTCTCTCCTTCACTAGACACACACACTCACAACTCTTTTCTATTTCCAATTTATGTTAGTTCTCTAAGGGTTTTGATGATTTCCAATAATTGTAAACAAAGATTGAAGTTTTGCTATCAAGTGTGTAAAACTCACTGTGAGAGCAAAACTCAAGGTTTGCTAAGAAACCTCGAGGTTTGGCCTTACAGAGAGGAACTCAAGCTTTTTGAGATAAAAGAAAACTCGAGGTTTCCAAACACAGAGACTTCTAAGGCTTTTCAGTGAAAATACAAAACTCGAGGTTTCTGGACAAACCTCGAGGTTTTGACATACAGAGAGTCTCCCAGATTCCGAACACTTCAAAACCTCCAGTTTTAAAATAAAACCTCAAGTTTTATGTTTTGTTTTGAAACTTCAATTTTCACAAGTTTTTGAGAAAACTCAAGGTTTGGCAAGAAACCTCGAGGTTTTGACTGAGACAGAAAACTTAGATTTTAACCAAGTTTCGAAACCTCTAGTTTTGTGAAAAAACCTCAAGGTTTGAATTCAACAAGATTTTCTCAAAGTTTTCACATTGAGTGAAAACTCAAGGTTTTGAACAAAACCTTGAGTTTTGTGGAGGCTGAAAATACTTAGACTTTTACGTTTTACAAAACCTCCAGTTTTAAGAGAAAACCTCCAGTTTTGGAATTTGGCAGAAAAATTGTCTAAGTTTTCACAAAGTGTGAAAACTCGAGGTTTTGATAAAAACCTTGAGTTTTGTCCAGGCAGAGAGCAACTAAAATTTCCCAAGTTTCAAAACCTCGAGTTTGGTTTTAAAACCTCAAGGCTTCTGTCTTGGCGCATTTTCACAAAGTTTTTATATTCGAACAAAACTTGAGTTTTGTATAGAAAACTCAAGGTTTTGCAAGACAGAGAGCAAACGAGTTTTTCACTGGTTTAAAAACTCGAGGTTTCAATAGAAACCTCAAGTTTTGCTTTTGACAGAATTTTTCAAAACTCTCATAGCTAAGTGAAAACTCGAGGTTTGTAGTAAAACCTCGAGGTTTTACCTAACAGATAGCATCGAGCATTTCAAAGTTTTGAAAACCTCCAGTTTTGCTTAGAAACCTCAAGTTTTGATGTTTTGGACATAAAACCAGATTTACATGCTAAGTCCAAAACTCGAGGTTTGGTGAACAAACCTCGAGGTTTCTGCGCTAAGTTTGAAATTTGAATCTCGCGATTTTGGAAATCTATCTTATATGATTCTAATACTTTTCAGTATTAATCTTTTATATTCCTAGATATATTTAACCACTTTCTTGGTGAGTTTTAGACAGATTAACGAAAGTTTATTGAATGTTACATCAAAAGCAAAAAGCAATGTCAGCATAATAAATGTAGTCCAGAAAAGTTGCATTCTTTTAGCTAATCCATCTGCACATGGTTGCAAAGCATTAAAGAATGATTTCTACAACAAGCAATCTCTTCTTCAACGGATTAATTTGCAGAGAGTCAACTCTTAACCATTGCCCAGCTGGATTAAGCAGAGATTAAGAGAGAGAAGATGAACAAAGTTGCACCTAACTTCTGCAGATCACTTCCAACGGTTTAATCCAAGATGTAACGATCATTTAATGATCTCTGAGTATAAATAGAAGAGCATTCAAGTCTTTCCAACAACTACAACATCTGAAAACACATAAGCATTCAATTTCTTCAACTACCTTTCTGTTTTCACTTGTAACTTGTCTTTTGACAATATAAGCTTCAGTGTTTATCATTATCTACTCTTAGAGAGAGTTTCTTTTTGAATATCATTTATTGTAAAGAATCACAAGTCAAAGGGACTTGGTGATTTGCGAGTTCATTGATTACAACTTGTAAGGGGGAGTGAGTTCTAGTGAGAGAATCTCTTCTTAAGAGCAGTGTGTGTAATCATTGAGTTAGTGGAAAATCCTAGAGAGTCTGGGGACTGGATGTAGGTCACGTTGTTGAGACCGAACCAGTATAAATCTCTGTGTGCAAGCTATTTTTCCTTTACTCTGTTCATCTCTGTTTTTAGTGTTGTAAAACGGAGCACTTGCCGAAAATATTAAGAATACCCTATTCACCCCCCTCTTGGGTATTTAGGCTCTACTTACATTTGGTATCAGAGCAAGGTCTTCTCATAAGAGCTTAACAACTTGAGAAGGATCAATATGGAGGGAATTCTACCCGATGGAGCCTCAATTAACAGACCTCTTGACTTCAATGGAGAACACTATTCGTTTTGGAAAGCTAAATTCAAAGTGTTCGTGATGGCAACAGAGTATGTGCTCTGGCGAGTTTTTGAAAGAGGAGATTATATACCCTCGACTGTAGAAGATGGTGTAAGAGTCTTAAACTAGAAGAAGAGTATGACGACAATGATAGAAGGAATGTTATACTTAATAGCAAGGCAGTTCTACTACTTCAAAGTGCTTTAAGTCAACAAGAGTACTTCTGTATTTGCACTTTGCCGTTTGCAAAGCATATGTGGGATGCTCTTGAAATTGCTCATGAAGGAACCGCTGGAGTAAAGCAAAATAGAGTTAATACTCTTATGACAGAGTATGATCTACTTCGAATGAAGCCTGGCGAATCTATTGGAGAGTTCCAGCTGAGATTCACCCATCTGATTAATCAACTTGCTGCTCTTGGGAAAGAGTATGACCAACTAGTCCAAGTGACGAAAATTTTGAATATCCTCAACAAGGAATGGGAAGCTAAGGACACAGCTATAGGAAAGGCACGAGGAGAATCAATGACTTCAGTAGCTGCTCTCTTTGGTAGCCTCTCTGAATATGAGGCGAAAATCAAGTTCAAGAAGGGACTTGATGAAGTTCATGGGAAGAACAAAGGCATTGCTCTCAAGACTGCAAAAGAAGATAAAGAATCAGACGAGGAGGATGAAGACGATGATGAAGAGATAGGTATGTTGGTTCGGCGATTTAAGAAATTCTACAAGAAGGACCAAGGTTTCAAGAAACTTCAAAAAGGTAGCACAAGTTATGAAGCAAAGAAGCCCATCATATGCTACGAGTGCCAAAAAGCCTGGTCACATCAAATCGGAGTGCCCCCAGCTGAACAACAACAAGGACAAAGAAAAGAAGAAGTTCAGCAAATACAAGAAGAAGGCCTACGTTTCAGGCATTTGGGGTGATAGCTCTTCCGATGACGATGATGAGGATGAGGAAGAGAAAGCAAATATATGCTTAGTTGCTGAAGAAGAAGAACTACATACTACAAGTGAGGAGGTATATGACTCTAAACCTTCCTATGATGAGCTTTTCGCTGAGTATCTCTGTGTGCAATCCGAGTTTGAAAAACTTGCTAATAAATATTTGAATTTGAAAAGGAAAAATACAACTCTTGAGTTACAAGTTCAAAAACTCTCTTTTCATGAAATTTCTGGTTGTGAAAATTGTCCTGATTTGGAGAAGAAGAATTTACATCTTACTAAAGCGCTTGAGAAATTCACTAAAGGTAGTGAAATGCTCAATGTCATTCTAAAACAACAAAGGTTTATCAATGATAGATTAGGAATTGGCTATCAACCTATTTTTGATAAAAAGAAAGGCAAAAAGAAAAACGGAGAGAGATTCTATATGAACTATTTTAGAAAGTTAGTACATTCTTCAAACCCTTTTGAACATTGCAACTATTGTAATAGGAAGGGTCATTTTACTTCATCTTGTTTTCATAGAAAAGAAAGAAAAGTGAAACCGTTTGGGAATTATCAATGGGTACCAAAAGGAACATATAGAATCTCTAAGAGCATCAAAAATATAGAATCTTGTTTTCGCCTCGTTGAAGGAACATATGGTACCCATCAATTCACAGGAGATCAATCAAAGTTTACTTTAATTAAACCCAAAGATGGTGGCAAGGTGACATTCGGTGGAGATCAATCAGAAAAAATTGCTGGAATAGGGAAAATTGGCAATAATGAAGGTCCACTAATCAAGGATGTTTACCTCGTTGAAGGACTTTGCCACAATCTCCTCAGTGTTAGCCAAAGCACTGATAAAGGTAATTTAGTTATCTTTGATTCTGAGGAGTGTTTGATCGTTAGTAAAGATCTCCTCCCTTTATAAAAAATTAAATCAAAAGCTTTATTTAGAGCACCTAGAGATGGTAATTGCTACACTCTTAACCTCTCTAGTAATGCTTCAATTTCTGAAAAATGTTTTGTAAGCAATTTGAGTGAGAGTTGGTTGTGGCACAAGCGATTAGCTCATGTCAACATGTTCCAACTTGACAAGTTGCTCAAAAAGGATTTGGTGATTGGCATTCCCAAACTTAGCTTTAAAAATGATTTGACTTGTGAAGCATGTCAAAAGGGAAAACAAATCAAATCATCTTTTAAAATCAAAAATGAAATCTCTACCAATAGACCACTACAGTTACTACATATGGATCTTGTGGGTCTAGCAAGGGTGAGGAGCCTTGGTGGTAATTTATACACATTGTTTATTGTAGACGATTGCTCAAGACTTTGTTGGACCATATTTTTGTCGTCAAAGGATGAAACATTTAATCAATTTGTTGTATTTGCCAAAAAGGTCCAGAATGAGAAAGGTGTGTCTATTTCAGGTATAAGGACTGATCATGGAGGAGAATTCAAGAATCATGCATTTGCAGAATTCTGTGACAACATGGGAATCGATCACAACTTCTCAGCCCCAAGGACTCCTCAACAAAATGGTGTCGTAAAAAGGAAGAATCGAGTCCTTACTGAGATGGCAAGAACAATGTTGAATGAGAACCAGACATCACAAGTTTTCTGGGCTGATGCAATGAGCACTGCATGTTATATCTCGAATCGAGCCTACCTCCAGAAGAAAATGAAAAAAACACCATATGAGCTATACAAAGGAAGGAAGCCGAATCTTGCCCACCTGCACATCTTTGGATGTAAGTTCTATGTGCACAATAATGGCAAGGAAAGTTTGGGTAAGTTTGATCCTAAGGATGATGTTGGCATATTTCTTGGATATTCAAATAGAAGTAAAGCCTACAGAATTCTTAATACTAGAACCAGTGTTGTTGAAGAATCTATTCATATTGTGTTCTGTGAATCCAAGTCTGATAAACCTATGGATGATGGTGAAGAAAATGTTTTCAAAAATCAATTCTTTTCGAAAACTACTCCTGCCTCTATTAAAAATCCTGAAAATGTTTTTGAGGCTGATCCCCAAAACAATATTGAAAATCTTGATCAGTCTCAACCTAGAGCTTGGAAATTTATAAGAAATCATCCTTTAGACCAAGTTATAGGTGATGTGAATCAAGGAGTAAGAACTAGAAATAGTACTTTAAATGTAGTAACTTATTTCTGCATTTATTTCACACATTGAACCCTCTAAGATTGATGAAGCCTTTTCAGAAAATGATTGTGTGTTAGCAATGCAAGAGGAATTGCATCAATTTGATAGAAATCAAGTTTGGGATTTGGTACCTAGGCTTAAAGACCACTCGGTCATTGGCACTAAATGGGTATTCAAAAACAAACGAGATGAGTCAGCAATCATTGTCCGCAACAAGGCAAGATTGGTTGCCATAGGCTATAATCAAGAAGAAGGAATTGATTATGAAGAAACTTATGCTCCAATGGCAAGATTGGAAGCCATAAGAGTTCTTCTAGCTTTTGCTTGTGTAAAAGGTTTTAAACTCTATCAAATGAATGTGAAAAGTGCTTTTCTAAATGGTTTTATTCAAGAGGAAGTTTATGTGGAACAACCTCCTGGTTTTGAAAATGAACATTATCCAGATCATGTTTATCGTCTCAAGAAAGCCCTTTATGGACTTAAGCAAGCTCCTAGAGCTTGGTATGAGCGATTAAGCAAATTCCTTCTTGATCAAGGTTTTATTAGAGGGAAAGCAGATACAACACTCTTCATAAAAAGTAATAAGCTCAATGAGATTTTAGTTGTGCAAATTTATGTTGAAGACATAATCTTTGGTGCTATTAATGATGGTTTGTGTAAGGAATTTTCAAAGATTATGCAGGGAGAGTTTGAGATGTCAATGATGGGAGAGCTCAACTACTTCCTTGGGCTGCAAATCAAACAAAGAAAAGATGGAATCTTCTTCTCCCAAACCAAATATCTCAATGATCTGCTGAAGAAGTTTGGGATGGAACATTGCAATGGAGCTGATACACCAATGAGTACCAGTACTTCATTGGATGCTGATGAGAACGACAAGGACTTCAACATCATCAAGTATAGAGGAATGATTGGATCATTACTCTATCTCACTACAAGCCGATCAGACATCCAATTTAGTGTGGGGATGTGTGCAAGATTCCAATCTGCTCCAAAAGAGTCTCATGCTGAACATGTGAAAAGAATCTTCAGATACCTTGAGACACCAAGACATTGGGTTTGTGGTTCCCTAAAGGTCATCCTGAACACTTGGTGGCATACTCAGACTCAGATCATGCCAGCTACAAAACTGATAGGAAGAGTACAAGTGGCTAATGTGAGTTCTTTGGCAATTCACTTGTGTCTTGGTTCAGCAAGAAACAAACCAGTGTGGATGTGTCATCAACTGAAGCTGAATATGTGGCTGCATTAAGTTGCTGTGCTCAAGTGCTGTGGCTTAAACAACAACTTGCTGACTTGGGAGTGAATCTAAAGGAGATCCCGATTTTGTGTGACAACACTAGCACAATAAGCTTGGCCAAGAATCTAGTTCAACATACCTGGACCAAGCATATTGATGTGAGACATCATTTTATAAGGGACCATGTTCAGAAAAGAGATGTCAATGTCATGTTCATCCCAACTCATCTTCAACTTGCTGACATTTTCACAAAGCCATTGGCCAAAGAGCAATTTAATTTCATAAGAAGAGAATTGGGAATGGTAAATCCCAATGAGTTGTAAGTTTTCTTTTACCCAATGTTAGTTTAGGTTTTTGATGATTAATTGTTACTAACTTAAGCATCGGAGTGTCTAGACATGTTTTATGCAGGATATTCAAATTCCAAAGTTTTATTGTCGAGGAGCAAACCTCGAGGTTTTGAAGAAAACCTCGAGTTTTGGCCATGGATTGTCAAGGTTAAGAAAATCTGAGATTCTGAAGAAGAGTGAAACCTCGAGTTTTTCGAGAAAACCTCGAGTTTTCATCAAACAGAGAGCTCCCCAACATTTCTGAGATTTCTGAAGACAATGAAACCTCGAGTTTTCCATAGAAACCTCGAGTTTTCATGAGGCAGAGAGTAATTCAGTCTTGAAGAATGAAGCAAATCTCGAGTTTTGGAAACAAACATCGAGTTTTTGAAACAAACCTCGAGTTTTGGCTTCTAAAGGTTCAAAGGTTCACAGAACACCTTTGAAGTCCAGGTTAGCATAAATGCCTTAAACCTTGAGGTTTAGGTTGAAAACCTCGAGTTTTTGAATAGGTCTATATATATGGGTCACTGTAGTGTTCTTCAAAAATCGACCTAAAATTCAAGTTTTGCCCTAATTCTTTCTCGTCTCTCTCTGAAATCTTCTTCTCCTTTCTCAATCACCTTCAAAAACCCCAAAACGGCTTCAAAATCAAACATCCAAGCCACTTCCGACCCTAAATCCACCGAACACCCCTCCAAATCATGGTCACCTCCTCCTCCTCCTCCTCGTCAACCAACCAGAACACCTCTTCCTTCTGCTTTTGAGCGCCCCGTGAGGTTGAAGACGGTAGCTAAGCGTCTAAGGTGTGGAGCAGACAGGAGAATCAGAGGAATTACCCAAAATATTCCATCTGAAGATTCACTCCTCCCTCAAAGCGTGCCAGAGCCTCTCCTTCTCCAAAGGAAAAAGGGGTTTCTTTCAAAACACCCACTGTTAAACAACCTCTCAAGGAGGACGAAGGGTTCTTATTCCAGACTTTGCAAGCTAGTGATCTCCGACAGTGTAGGAGACGATGTGGTGATGGGCGAAGATCGCCAACGATGATGAAGGTGATTGATGTCGCTAGTGAGGAAGAAGAGAGGTGAAGCTTGGAGAATCAAGATGAAGGTCCCTCCTTGTTCGCGACACCTTTGTTGTCTGAAAGTTTCAATGAAGATCTCCCTTAAATTAGACCTAATTTCTGGTGCAAGACATTGTAGTTTGGCATGGACCATTCTATTATTTTTGAAATTTGTGCGACTAATATGTCATTTCTACAATTTGAACTCCAAATTGTCATTTTCGGTTTTAATCATTATATATATATATATATATATATATATATATATATATATATATATATATATAATATGAAGGGCTTTTCTTTTCGAGGCTTAGAACACAAATGGTTTTCACTTCTCCTAATAAGTGTGTTTCCTAGCATTTGAATTAATAGAACCTCATGAAACAAAGCTGCTTACCACACTAGTGCAAAAAAAGCTTTTAAGACCGGACAAAAGAGGCACCGTAAGACCGAACTCGCGGCCGGTCTTGTTCCAGGCAGTATTAAAAGTCTAACATTTAAGACTGGACACGAACTAGTCTTAAAGAAAATCTTTTAGACCGGACATTTCAAACATTATGTCTTAAAAGTCATACTAAATAAACCTGAAATATTTTTTGTTCGGTCCTAAAACCCAACTTTTAAGACCGAACAAAAACTTGGCCGATCTTAAAAGGATCGGAATTTTAAGACCGGACAAAAATAAATCTGGTCTTAACAGTTGAACATTTAAGACCGACATATTTATTCCGGTCTAAATTTTCCCGAATTTTTTCCCTGTTCTTCCAGATCAATATATATATACACAAATCCACCACCTAATCCAACACATAAAAGTCTATACTTTAAGCTACAAGCTTTGAACAATTATGAATAAATTGAATTGAGATAAAGAATACAAATATTATTCACCATGAGTTATGTGGCCTCTTAATTAATGATTATACTATGACTATAACACCTAAATTAATTTATACAATAAGATAACTTACTTACAAATACAATGAGCTGAGTTACAAATACAATACGTAAATCAACATACATGTCCAATATAATTTATTCACCATGCCTTCATCTAATTCCCACCCAACAACGTAAACACATCCCTCTTTTATAACATGCCTCTTTTGGACCGAATCCTACCACAAAAATAAAACAAGAACAAACTTCATAGTCAGTGATGACATTGTTTAAGAACATATATAGAAGGAATATCATAGTACTTATATGTATATCGATGCGGCAACACATTATCATCCGGAAGCATGCATGTCCTTAAAACTTAAAGGCCTCAAGCATTTCAGAAAAACTATTGTCGCTATGCCTTCAAGCTTACCAATTTCAATACAACGTTCAACAATTGGTATTTTTTTCACCCAGGGTATAGCAGGGTCTTTGCATCACTGCACACATTATCAATATTCATGTCATTATCATCAAAGTCCACTTCCCCATGTTGAAACCCGCTTGGGATTTTTTCACCATGCCATATCCATACTGTATAGGTCTTACAAAATCCTTCACAAATTAAATGTGTGTGTAACTGTGTATAACTTCAGGACTTAGTCGCCTCTTATTCAAAAATTTTACACAAGGGCAATAAAACTTCCCACTATCATCGTGGGCATTTTGTTTAGCAAATTCTATAAATTCCTTCGCCCCTTTTGTTTAACACACATAATCCGAAAAATTTGAAACTTGAATATAAAATAGTTCAACTCAAAATGCATATTTATACTCAATGTTGGTTAGGTCTTCTATTTTTTTTTGGTTTTACGGAGAAACTTGCCCATTAAATGCATAACGAAGAATCACTTTTGGTCATAAATGTATCACAATGAATCCAAGAAGCAAAATAAATGCATGACGAGGAAATTAAATACATCGCATGAAGGTCTAGTGAATTCACCTGTAGCATATTAATTCAAATGCGTTTGCTGAGTCTATCTTCTCCGGCCACGAACGTTCATGTTGTAGACAGCAAGAGTAACCTAAAAACACTTGTTGGTTAGTTGGGTTGGTCTAAAGTGCAAATATAATCTTCAAAACACAATATTCATTAACAACAGAGGAACCCACTAGAACATTTCATCGATTTCATTAAACCCATGAAAACCCAGAATGATAAGCAAGAAAATCATAAAGTTATATAACCGAAACACCTCTTATAGCTTGGTCTATAGACTTTTAACTAAGGAACCAGAAAGTGATTGTCAAGAGAGCGACGCGAAGCAGCGACGAAGCAACATACAAACACTGGAGACAAAACCTTGAAGGTGGAATATCACCTAGAGGGGGGATAGGTGATCTTTGAAATCTAAAATTTTTCCTTGAGAATTAGCGGAATAGATACCAATAAGATAAAACGACAACAAACAATTTATACTAGTTCGGTCCGAACGCTGACCTACATCCAGTCCCCAGAAACACTCTGGGATTCCACTAAGATTCTGAAATAGTTACAGACTCTGTAAACGAGGGATGATTACTTCACTCTTGGACTCCACTCCCCCTTACAAGTTGTAATCTATACACCCACTCTTAAGGTTCCGCAACCTTAAGTTACAGACTTATCGATGAAATAAGAGTTTAAATACTCCTCACGGGTTGATAAGAATATGAACACTGAAGTGCAGTTAATGATACAGATGAAAGACAAAAATATCGAATTGATTGCGCAGCGTTTCGGGTAATGGCGGAATTGAATGCGTTGTTCTTTTATAGCCTCTGCCATTAATGCCGTTGAAACTTTGCAAAGTAGCTGTTGAGACTTTTTAATTTTCCGTTAGACCTAGTGCAACTCTGTTTGTGAATAGTCGACCGTTGCCTCATTAAATGCTTTGCCGTTGATGTGTTTGTGCAGAGAGAAGATCAGAATGTTAGCTGGAATTAGTTTGCCTCGAACAAAAGTCTCCGTCTGCTACACGCTTTAATTCCATTTGTGTGCTCTGCTTTTTCAGAATAGCATTTAATACGCGTTCCACGTCGAATTGCCTTTTGTTTAAATACTCGGATTAGCACAATTAATCACTTGAAAAACTTAATCAAAAGAGTGCTCAAATGTGATAAATACATGTTTGAATATGATTAGCAATAATTAGAATAACAACCCAGAGAGTTTTAAATGATAACAAACACACTTGTGATATGCTGCAAAATCAGAGGGATATTCTCGAGAATTGTATTAAAATACCCGAGAGTCACATCGCTCGATTGAGCATGTAAGAACATGTATTCTCGAGAATCGTTAACGTATTCTCAAGAATAGTATGACTGAGAAGTTAGAATTATCCATTGAACCCAACAAGAGGAATTCTCGAGAGTCACTCCCTTGTTCTCGAGAATTACAGAGCAGAACCATTGAGCTGATGAATAAGAATTCTCGAGAATTAGATCCTTATACTCGGGAATTAGGTGAGTTTAGAGATAAAGATAATGTAAGATTGTTTAGCCAAATCTTCATACTCGAGAGTTAGAGTTTAATACTCGAGAATCAGTCATGCACAAAATTCACATAGCTTGTAAAAATGAAATGATCATTCTCGAGTACCTTAGGTGCACTCTCGAGAATCTTTCTCAAGAATTCATATTGTGTTTTCGAGAGTTGCTTTTCAAGGGGAGAATCTCTTAGTTCATTCATTTAAATATCTTTTTAAAAAACTTTTTAGATCATTGTCATCATCAAAACATGAGAACCAACATTCTACCCCTTTTTGATGATGACAACATCCAAGAAGGAGAATCAGAGATTAGATGCCAAGGCATTTAGTTTATGCAAGAAAATTCAAATTATATTCAAAGTACAGCTGAAATTAGCATGTCAGACTTTCATCATCAGAACTAGAACTAACTATTATCAGAGTGATCATCAAACTTAGCACACGCAGTATCAGCAAATTAAACTAATAACATTAGAAGTAGTTACTTAAAAATACTTCCATTCTTCTTCAACCTCATCTTCATCTTCAATGATCTCTCCCCCTTTGTCATCATCTAAAAGGGAAGGAGGAGCAGAAGAAGAAGGAACATCATTTGTAGGAGCGGATGTAGATGTGTGATGAGTAGGCTGTGAGTATTTCTTGAAAGCCATTCCTTCGAGATCCAGGTCCAACTGATAAACATGCCCCTGAAGGTCTCTAATTTCTTTGGTCAATCTAGCAGAAGTTTCCTCTTGAGCCTTGATGCATAGTTGAAAGCTGTCTGAGATCTTTTTGCCTAACTTTTCAAACTCAGTTCCAAGCCCCTTGAGGATGCTGGTAGTGACCTTTTTAAGTTGGTTTGCTAGACCAGTCACTTGGTTGGCATTATCATACAACGGATTTATGGCATCAATAAGACCCTTGGTTAGTCCCCTTGCAACAGCTTGTTCAACAGAATACTGAATGGTAGCATAAGGAATTGAGGGACTAGGAGTGAAAGAAGTTCCAGCCTGTGAAGATTGAGCCTCTTCTAGTTGCTTAGAAGAAGATGGCTTAGTCTTTGGAGAACTCTTGTCTTTCTTTCTTTTCCCTGTAGCTTCGGTAAAGGAGATATCCATGAACAAGAGTTGAGAAGTGGTGAATTGTTTAGGGAAGGATACATTCTCTCTGTCCTGCAGGTACCAGATATTGTTGAGGGCGAGAAGCTGAGACACTAAATTAAGATATGGAATGGTGTTCTTCTTGGCCTTTCTGTTTCTGTAGGTGGAGATAAAATTAGACATCTCTGTTATGACTAATTTCCCCAGATTTCTAGCTTCCTGAGTGAAGATAGAATCCATAATCTCATAGTCTTTGCTCACAAAATGTGTGAAACTCTGTCCCTTATTCACTATATTCCGACTATAGAGATACCAAATAACCTTATATGTATCAGACATTTTGGAGGGTTTGAATTTCAGAGGCTTGCCATCAAAAGTCTCATTTGGGAAGAGTATCTTAAAACTTTCACATGCAGGAAGTTTAGGGGGATCAGGTATGTCAGAGAGACCAAAAAATGAATTCAGAATCGAAGCGGTAAGTCTAATCTCTTGACCCCTAACAGATGTAGTTAAGACAACTTCATTGTCTTCTTCAGTTGCAATCATATTGTAATAAAATATTTTGACTACCATAGGAGAAAACGAAGTAGTAATTCCAAGCAAAGGCATATAGTGAGTTAACCAGGGAGATAAGTCCAAATTGCAATTTTTCTTGAAATCTTCCAAATCTAAATAAACAGTGGGACAGAATGGTTTATCTTCAAAATTTGTCCAAAAAGATGATTCAGATGGTATTACCAATTCAACCTGGCAGAAGCTTGGAGGACAATGCAGAGCACTTTTCTGCCCTTTGAGTTTGGAGGCAAATGATTGTTGTGAGCCACTGGTTGAGGGATGCTTCTGTCGTCCACGATGTTTATGAGGAGGTTTCTGAGGTCTATCTTCCAAGCTCTTTGACCTCATTTTATGAAATTCTGGATGATCATCCTCAAATAGGTCGGATGTTTTGGTGGATACAGAGTGAACACCTTTTCCTTTATCCGTTGGCAGAGAATGGGTCTGAGTACGAGTAACAGGCCGAGAATGTTCCTTGATGGAAATGCCTTTGGATTGTGATTTGGAGGGCTTCGGTTGAGAGGATTCCTTAGCTACAACCCTTTTTGAAGGTGATTCAGGAGGACCAGATGATTTTACTTTGGGACGAAATTTTGTCCGAGGTTATTTTGTGGGAGGCTTTGGCGGAGATTCTGAAGGTGATTTTTCCATTCGAATACTGTTAAGATTAGAAATCTTGAGAAGAAAGGGATTCAAATGATGAAGAGCAGAGTGCAATTTCGATGATTTGAAGAAGATTGATAGGAGAATACTTCACAATTTGAATGTTAAACAGATCGAGCAACTTTGTGATGGAGCGGAGATGAGAGAAAATAGAGAAGAAGAAGACGAAAAAATAGTGGTCACTGAGATTTCGAGAAATGAGAACGGTTTGGTAAAAATTAATAAAGAGGCCATAAGTAAAAAAAAAAAGAAAAAAAGAAACACCGCTGATGAATGATTTTCGAGTATTTTCTTGTGGGTCTCGAGAATCTCAGTCAAAGAGGATGCTTGTGCTTTGAATAATATAGCTGTAGTTCTGACAGGTATGGGATGTAAAGTAATGAGAGAGATGACTTTAAAATCAAAGAGGCACTCAATGAATGCCTAGCAAAATATGACGTATGTAGATGTGGGAAAGAAAAAAAAATACTGCCTTAGAGAGAAAAAAGTACTCGAGTATTACATGCAAATACTCGAGTAGTTACCGCCACAGAGAGGGAAAAAGCACTCGAGTATTATATGCAAATACTCGAGTAGATACCGCCACAGAGAAAATAAAGAAGAGAAAAAATATTCTCGGGTATTACATGCTTGTAATTGAGAGTCAGTAAAAAAAATCAAAAAGCAATAGTGGCATAACAGAGCATCAGGAAAGTGAAGTTTATGAAATAATCATACCTTTTAAGATGACACTTTGCTGCAAATAATGCTCAAGTGAGATTAATGTAAAGGTAAGACTTTTTCAATTCTTGATTCAAAAAAAAAAAAATTCAACTCACTATTAAATTGGTGAAATGCAAGAAACATTAGTTAAAAAGGATTGAGAGAGATGAAGCTTTGTAAATTAAGAGCCCTGACGCCAAATATTTAATTAATTGAAAATAAAACATAGTGGAAGCATTCTTAGGAAAGCGTCACTTGACACATCGAAACATACTCGGGTAATTCACAAAGTTGTTCGTGTAGTGTTAGGAAATGATGCACACAGTTAAAAAATTAGTTATGATTTTTATGAAGGATCAGAAGAGTTAAAAAAAAACATTTGTATGCAATACGAGGACTGTCTATAATTCTTGAGAATTATACTAAATTCTCAAAAATGAGAGGCTACGAGTAGCCAATTCTCGAGAGCATGATTTTAATTTTCGAGAATGTTTACTCTAACTTCTGACTAGCCATTCTCGAGAATTCAAAGCTAGTTCTCGAGAATTCCATTGACAGGGATGGAAATCCATTAAACTACTGAGCATACTCGAGAATTTACCGGTGATTCTTGGGAACGCGAGAAATCAACGTATTCAAACAACGCTGATTCTCGAGAATGCTTGGCTGATTCTTGAGAGTATGGTTTTTAAATTTAATTTGTTTTTATGAACAGCAGTTCCTGAGAGCTCTAAAGTAATTCTCGAGAGTGTAAGAGTATAAAAAGAAGCTGGTTCTTCGAGAATTTTACCAAGTTCTCGAGTATATGACGAAGTTTACCAGAATAATCGTCTAAAATAAATCTGATTCTCGAGAGTCTTCTGCTTATTTTCGAGAATCATTAAAAATTTTCTTTTGAGACATATAGAAAATTATTAAAGCTCAGACAATTCTTGAGAGCATACAGATAATTCTCGAGTATTCAATCTTTCTAAGCACAAGTCTATTGCAATTCTCAAGAATTGATTTTCAATACTTGAGAATGCTTAGTGGTTACAGAACTAATTTAATCACTAATTTTCGAGAATGCTAAACTCATTCTTGAGAATTACTACATTCTGTAAGCCTCTGTTTTTTGAACACTTTAACAGGGGAACCTGAAAAACATAATTTAAACACTCTGATGCCTAAGTTAGTTTCCATCAATCATCAAAACATAATCAATAACATTTAACTAGAATTACTTACAGTTCATTGGGATTTACCATTCCCAATTCTCTCCGGATGAACATGAATTGTTCTTTGGCCAATGGTTTGGTGAAAATGTCGGCCAGTTGGAGATGTGTAGGGATGAACATCACTTTGATATCTTTCTTTTGTACGTGATCATGAATAAAGTGATGTCTCACATCGATATGCTTGGTTCTTGTATGTTGGACGGGATTTTTTGCCAAACTTATCGTACTTGTATTATCACACAGGATTGGAATCTCTCTCAAGTGAACTCCTAAGTCAGATAGTTGTTGTTTTAACCATAAGACTTGTGCACAACAGCTTGAAGCGGCAACATACTCAACTTTTGTTGATGAGACAGCTACCGTAGTTTGCTTCTTGCTAAACCAAGATACCAGAGAGCCTCCGAAGAATTCACATTGTCCATTGGTGCTCTTTCTGTCAGTCTTGTATCCAGAATGATCAGCATCTGAGTATGCAACCAGAAATTCTTGTTGACCTTTTGGGAACCAGAGACCCAGTTCCTTCGTATCTGAGAGATATCGAAAGATTCTCTTGACATGCTTGGCGTGCGATCCCTTAGGAGATGATTGAAATCACGCGCACATTACCACGCTAAATTGAATATCTGGCCGACTAGCAGTTAAGTAGAGCAATGACCCGATCATTCCTCTATATTTAGTTATATTGAAGTCTTTGCCCTTTTCTTCATCCGCATCCAGTGAGGCTGTTGAGCTCATTGGAGTGTCTGCTCCATTACAATGTTCCAATCCAAACTTCTTGAGTAAATCACGGAGGTACTTTGTCTGTGAGATGAATATGCCATCCTTTTGTTGTTTGATTTGCAATCCAAGGAAATAATTTAATTCTCTCATCATAGACATCTCGAATTCCCCCTGCATTTTCTTGGAAAATTCCTCACAAAGAGAATCATTAGTAGCACCAAATATTATATCGTCTACATATATTTGTACTACTAGAAGTTCATTAAGCTTATTAGTTTTGATAAACAGAGTTGTGTCTGCTTTCTCCCTAACAAAGCCTTGATCTAACTGAAATTTACTTAAACGTTCATACCAAGCTCTGGGAGCTTGTTTGAGACCATACAAGGCTTTCTTAAGGCGATAGGCATGATTTGGATGATGTTCATTTTCAAAATCAGGAGGCTGTTCAACATATACTTTCCCCTGAATAAAACCGTTTAGAAAGGCACTCTTTACATCCATTTGATATAATTTGAATCCTTTGATACACGCAAAGGCTAAGAGTACACATATTGCTTCCAATCTAGCCACTAGAGCAGACGTTTCCTCATAATCAATACCTTCTTTCTGGTTATAGCCTTTGGTGACCAATCTAGCCTTGTTGCGGACTATAATTGCAGATTCATCTCGTTTGTTTTTGAATACCCATTTGGTGCCAATAACTGGATGGTCTTTAGGCCTGGGTACCAAATCCCAAACTTGATTTTTTTCAAATTGATGTAACTCCTTTTGCATTGCTATTACCAATCATTGTTTGATAGGGCCTCGCCAATTTTTGAGGGTTCAATTTGAGAAATAAAAGCAGAGAATGTAACTTCATTTAGAGTGCTATTTTTGGTCCTCACTCCCTGATTAACATCACCTATTACTTGGTCTAAAGGATGATTCCTAATGAATTTCCAAGGTCTAGGTTGTGATTGATCAGAGTTTTCTAAGTTGGTCTGAGGATCAGTTTTGGAAACATCTCCAGGATTTTCAATAGAGGCAGGGGTAGTTTTCAAAAAGAATTGGTTTTTGAAAATATTTTCTTCATCATCATCCAGATTTTTGTCTAAGCTTGACTCACAGAACACAACATGTATTGATTCTTAAATTACACGTGTACGTTTGTTGAAAACTCTATATGCTTTACTTCTATTTGAATATCCAAGAAATATACCTTCATCGAACTTAGGATCAAATTTTCTAGATTATCTTTGCCATTGTTATGAACGAAGCACTTACAGCCGAAGAAGTGAAGGTGAGACAAGTTTGGTTTCCTTCCTTTATAGAGCTCATATGGGGTCTTGTTGAGCTTCTTCCGGAGATAGGCTCGATTTGATATGTAGCTGGCTGTACTCATAGCATTTGCCCAGAAAACTTGTGATGTCTGATTTTCATTCAACATTGCACGAGCCATCTCTGTTAGTACATGATTCTTTCTTTCGACTACACCATTCTGTTGAGGTGTTCTTAGAGCCGAGAAGTTGTGATCGATCCCGTGGGCATCACAGAATTCACCAAACGCTTGATTCTCGAATTCACCTCCATGATCCGTTCAAATAGCTGTAATACAAATACATTTCTTGTCTTGCACCTTGTTGGCAAACACAGCAAACAGATCAAAAGTTTCATCCTTAGAGGATAAGAAAATAGTCCAAGTAAAGCGTGAGAAATCATCGACAATCACAAGTGTATATAGATTTCCACCAAGACTTCTAACTCTTGCCGGTCCAATTAAATCCATATGAAGTAATTGAAGAGGTCGGTTTGTCGAAATTTCTGGCTTGTTTTTAAAGGATGATTTGGTTTGTTTACCCCGTTGACATGAATCACAGATCAGATCATTTCTAAAACGTAATTTAGGTAAACCAATTACTAATTCTTTTCTTAACAACTTATCCAGTTGATGCATGTTGACATGAGCCAAACGTTTATGCCACAACCAGCTTTCGTCTAAGTTACTAACAAAACATTTTTCAGAGTTTATCTTTGGTAAATTCAGAGTATAACAATTTCCTTCACGAGGAGCTTTGAACAATACCTTTAGTTTATCTTTATCAATTGGGAGATCGTCTTTGTTGACAATGAGACACTCTTCTGAATCAAAAATGATCCAGTTGTTCTTATCGGCACTTTGGCTAACGCTCTGAAGATTATGGCAGAGACCTTCAACAAGATAGACATCCTTAATCTGAGTCCCATCTTTTGCACCAACTTCACCAATACCAGTGATTTTCCCGGATTGATTTCCTCCAAAAGTGACTTTGCCACCGTCTTTTGATCTCATTGCAACAAACTTGTCTTCATCTCCCGTCATGTGTCTGGAGCATCCACTATCTATATACCACTTGTTAATTCTTGATGCTCTCAAACACACCTGCAAGATCAAAAGAAATCAAGCTTTAGGTACCCATCTTTTCTTGGGTCCTTTGGGGTTAGTCTGGGCTTTAGGAACATGAGTTTCCTTAGGCAGCCACTGATAATTGCCAACTGACCTATCCCTTCTATCCTTTTTATGAAAACACGATGAAGTACTATGACCTTTTCGATTATAGTAATTACAATGTGCAAACGGGTTTGAAGAATGAACTGTCTTTCGAAAATAATTTAAGTAAGACTTTCCACCAGTCTTCTTCTTCCCTTTCTGTTTATCGAAAAGAGGATTATATCCTATACCTGAATGATCGTTTGTAAACCTTTGAGCTTTCAAGATTATATTAAGCATTTCACTACCCTTAGTAAATTTTTCAAGAGATTTTGTAAGATATGAATTTCGTTTCTCCAAATCTAAACAATCATCACAGACAAGATTTTCATAGGTGAGATTTTCAACACGTAATTTAAGAGTCATGTTTTCTCTTTTTAGAGATATACATTCCTCTATTAGCTTTTCAAATTCAGATTGTATCTCATTATATTCATCAAACAGCTCATCATAGGTAGGTTGTGGATTATATACCTCACTGTCGTTCTCAGTTTGTTCTTCCTCTGCAACCAGACAGACATTGGCAGTTTCTTTTTCTTCTTCACTTTCTTCATCTGAGGAGCCATCTCCCCATATTGCTGATACATACGCCTTTTTCTTAAATTGATAGGACTTTTTCTTCTTTTCTTTCTCATTGTCTTTCAACTGAGGACATTCTAACTTGTAGTGGCTTGGCTTCCCGCACTCGTAACAGGTGATTTGATCTTTGTCTTTGAGCTCTCTTTTGTTACTGAAGTCACCGTTTTGAAATATATTTCTAAATCCGCGATCTTTTCTGTAAAACTTTTTAAATCGTTGTACAAACATAGCCATCTCGTCATCGTCTTCATCATCCTCATCTTTTTCTTCTTTCTCCTTTGTAGCATTCAGAGCAATTCCCTTGTTCCGACTACTGTTGACTTCGTCCAGATCCTTCTTGAATCTCAGTTTACTTTCATACTCAGACAGGCTTCCGAATAAGGCAGCAACTGAGGCCATTGATTCCCCATGTGCCTCTTCTATAGCAGTTACTTTAGCTTCCCAATCTTTTGTTAGAACATTGAGAATCTTTCTAACTTGTGGACCTTGTTCATATATTTTTCCCAAGGCCGCCAACTGATTCATCATATGAGTGTATCTGAGTTGAAACTCAGCAATAGTTTCTCCAGACTTCATTCGCAATAAATCATACTCAGTGGTCAGAGTATTAATACGATTCTCTTTGATCCCAGAGGTGCCTTCATACGCAATCTCTAGAGCTTTCCACATTTCTTTACCAGTTGACAGGTTACATATTCGAAAATACTCCTTTTGACTGAGAGCACTCTGAAGCATCAGGATAGCCTTACTATTGAGAGTGATATTCTTTTTATCATTCTCATCGAATTCAGCCTCTGTTTTAGGGACAATGATTCCCTCTTCAGTTTTACCGGCACATAGTCACCAGTCTCAATCACTCTCCAGAGACCATATTCTGTAGCCATTACGAACACTCTGAACTTAGCTTTCCAGAAAGAATATGAAGGTGGAATATCACCTAGAGGGGGGGTGAATAGGTGATTGCACAAGAACACTTAAAACAGAGACAAAGAGAAGAACAGAAACACAAGAGGTTATACTGGTTCGGTCCAACTCTTGGCCTACGTCCAGTCCCTAGAAACACTTTGGGATTTCACTATCTTTAGACTTGATTACAGACTCTATAACTCTCGAGTAATCCTCTCACTAGGACTTACTCCTCTTTACAAGTTGTAACCAAACAACCGTAGACACAATTACACACTCTGTAAATGAAGGATGATCCTTACACTCTCAGACTTATTCCCCCTTACAAGTTGTAATTGATACACCCACACTCAAGATACCTCTATCTTGAGATTTGAATGAATGTAATACAGTTGATAAAACTCTCTCACAGAGTAGATAAATGATGAACACTGAAGCTCAGTAATATCCTAAGATATAGAAGTTGAACTCTATGTATGCTTTGTCTGTGTATGCGTTGGTTCTATCGATGAGTTCAAAACTTCAGGCATTTATACTAGTTGAAGCTTGAGGACCGTTGAAAGATTTGATTTTGTCCGTTTGAATGTTTGAATATGTCCGTTGATGAAGCATGAAGAATAATCATTGTGACTCATGAATATAGCCGTTAGACAAATGAAGCTGCACTGGTCACATTCGTCATTGCTGACTTCGTTCTTCATAAACATTCTTTATTACATTTGTCTTGACCGTTGAGAGATAGAATTTATTGCGCAGACGGAATATCAGAAGTTGCTTTACTTTGATCAGAGCATTGGTCTCCGAGAATATCACGGTTTAGGTGGGAGCATTTAATGCTCTTCTGACACACAAATTACTTTATGTGAATTTGCGGTTAATCCATGATAAAGTATCTTGCTTAAGCATGATTCTAGTTATAATGATGTTGCTTGAGCATGCTTTTATAATCAGCTCGGGCATGACTCTTCAACTTGCAATTTTGCCAATCTCACGATGATACTCAGGCATGCCAATTGTTCTGCTCGAGCATGGCTGGATAATTGTGAGATTTAGCTCGGCATCATGTTCTTTGAAGCTCCTGATCATATGTGAATAAGCATGATATTCTCCAGTACAAAGCTTCAACTTCCAGAGTATAGAGACTTTCAAGAAGCAATCACATTGACAGCAATTTCCAGTGAGGATAATGTTTTCGGTAAAAATCCAAATTTAGCCAATCACCCCATCTCAGAAAGCTCTTCAAATATTCCTTCCATTTCAATAAGAATCAACTCCAAACTAGTTGTATTTCGCCCATTAATCATTAGATGAATGAAGGTTGTTCTTATCTAGCGTTTTTCCAGCATCCAGAATAGACTGTCAACTTCAAAACATCACAACTTCTTCAATTGATCTTCTTTTTCTGTGTTCTTGATGTTTTTGAAAAGGTATTTGAGTCTAGTTTCCAATGCCACTGATTTCAGCTCAATCAGATTTTTCGTTTGTGAGATATCATCAAAATACCGAAGGTTAGTCTAGACTGTGACGGTGACTCTTGTGGCAACTTGTAAAATTCATAGATAATTCATCTGAACTACTTTGGGCATGAATGTTTGTTACCAATACGTGTTGGGAGTCTAGTTTCCAATGCCACTGGTTTCGTGTCAATCCGATTCCTTGTTTGAGAGATATTGTTAAATTACCAAAGGTCGCCAGAAACAGAGCTGAACAGAGGAAGCTGATGGGATCACTTTGCTCGAGCATGCTTCTGTTCTTGCTCGAGCAAAGACGGATTTTGGCCTAAAAATGGCTGAAATCATCCCTTGCTCGAGTATACTTTCCAGCTCCTGCAAGCATGCTTTCCAGCTCCCGCAAGCATGCTTCTGCTCGAGCATGAAATCAGGTGTGCTCGAGCAATGTCCTATTCATGTGAAAGAAAATGCTGAAATTGCACAAATGCCCCAAAACAAATTAGTATTCTTCCGGAAGCTTGAACTTGCTCATTTTAACTCCGAATTGACCAGTTTCAACTTCTATTTGATCTCAGAAACTTGAACATTGATATTTTCATTATAATTAACAGATTCTTCTTTCTTCAAACTCCATTTTTGATCAAACTTCATGTATTAAACTTTGTATCTACATTAAATATAAGAATTAGTCAAAGTATAAGATAAATGTAGTATATAAACTTTTTGCTCTAGATAATGACATCAATATAAGACATCATCAAAACTAATCAGAACTAACAGAATAATGCTCTCCATTGAAACCTGGGGATCGGTTGATTGAGGCACCATCAGGTAATATTCCTTCCATGATCTTTTCTCGGGTTGTTAAGCCCAACTGAGCAACCAGGCTTTGATACCAAATGAAGGTGAAATATCACCTAGAGGGGGGTGAATAGGTGATCTTTGAAATCTAAAATTTTTCCTTGAGAATTAGCGGAATAGAGACCAATAAGATAAAACGACACCAAACAATTTATACTGGTTCGGTCCAAACGCTAACCTACATCCAGTCCCCAGAAACACTCTGGGATTCCACTAAGATTCTGAAATAGTTACAGACTCTGTAAACGAGGGATGATCACTTCACTCTTGGACTCCACTCCCCCTTACAAGTTGTAATCTATACACCCACTCTTAAGTTTCCGCAACCTTAAGTTACAGACTTATCGATGAAATAAGAGTTTAAATACTCCTCACGAGTTGATAAGAATATGAACACTGAAGTGCAATTAATGATACAGATAAAACAATGAAAGACAATAATATCGAATTGATTGCGCAGCGTTTCGGGATGCATTGTTCTTTTATAGCCTCTGCCATTAATGCCGTTGAAGACTTTGCAAGGTAGCCGTTGAGAGTTTTTAATTTTCCGTTAGACCCAGTGCAACTCCGTTTGTGAACAGTCGACCGTTGCCTCATTAAATGCTTTGCCGTTGATGTGTTTGTGCAGAGAGAAGATCAGAGTGTTAGCTGGAATTAGTTTGCCTCGAACGAAAGTCTCCGTCTGCTACACGCTTTAATTCCATTTGTGTGCTCTGCTTTTTCAGAATGGCATTTAATACGTGTTCCACGTCGGATTACCTTTTGTTTAAATACTCGGATTAGCACAATTAATCACCTGAAAAACTTAATCAAAAGAGTGCTCAAATGTGATAAATACATGTTTGAATATGATTAGCAATAATTAGAATAACAACCCAGAGAGTTTTAAATGATAACAAACACACTTGTGATATGCTGCAAAATCAGAGGGATATTCTCGAGAATTGTATTAAAATACCCGAGAGTCACATCGCTCGATTGAGCAATGTAAGAACATGTATTCTCGAGAATCATTAACGTATTCTCAAGAATAGTATGACTGAGAAGTTAGAATTATCCATTGAACCCAACAAGAGGAATTCTCGAGAGTCACTCCCTTGTTCTCGAGAATTACAGAGCAGAACCATTGAGCTGATGAATAAGAATTCTCGAGAATTAGATCCTTATACTCGGGAATTAGGTGAGTTTAGAGATAAAGATAACGTAAGATTGTTTAGCCAAATCTTCATACTCGAGAGTTAGAGTTTAATACTCGAGAATCAGTCTTGCACAAAATTTACATAGCTTGTAAAAATGAAATGATCATTCTCGAGTACCTTAGGTGCACTCTCGAGAATCTTTCTCAAGAATTCATATTGTGTTTTCGAGAGTTGCTTTTCGAGGGGAGAATCTCTTAGTTCATTCATTTAAATATCTTTAAAAAAAACTTTTTAGATCATTGTCATCATCAAAACATGAGAACCAACAAACTTGAGTAATCACTTTCGGTGCGACAACAGAAGTTTAGAAAGGGAAATTTAATTTTACGTGTGACAGAGACATCTTTTAGGATTTTGGATTTTATTAAGACCGATTAATTATAATGCATCCGGTCCTAAAGATTTTATTAATTTAATTTTCAAGCCCAGAGGTTTAGAAGACTCCGGTCCTAAATTTTTTTTAATGTTTAGACCAAAGATTTAAACACCATCCGGTCCTTAAAGTCAAATACTTTTTAGACCAGTTACTTATAACGTATCCGGTCCTAACGATCTATATATTAAACCAAACCGAAAAAAGAGAGGATTGGCTTTGGCGAGCGCAACAACAACTGAATGAATATAAAGGAAAACTGGAGAATTAATAAGCTTTTTTAATTACTGGTGAGGAGTTAGGAGGCAGTGAGGAGTTAATAAGGACAGAGAGGTTGTGTGAGGAGTTAATATAAGGGCAGAGACTTTAAGAGCGCATTTTATAAATATCCGGTCCTAAATGTCTTTATTGAATTCAAATTACTTTTAATACATATCCGGTTCTAAAATACTTTTAAGATCTACCTTTTATGTATATCCGGTCCTAAACAGCTATTATTTATTTTTTTAATCAATTCAATTACTTTTAAGACTGACCTTTTATCTTGTATCCGGTCCTAAATTTCTTTTATTTTTTAATCAATTAAAAATATTACTTTTAAGAACGGGTCCATTAAAATATTCGGTATTAAAAGTTGTATCTGTTCAATGAATAGATTCAGAGTCTCTTCGATCGGCTTCCAGATAAACTTCCCAACTAGGCGACTCCTCGTATTTTGAGGAACTATGCGGCTCCTCGTTAAAGTTTCCGGCGTTTTGTATTATTCAAGATGGGTTCTCTATTTAAACTCGTTGTTACTTTACTTTCTTCACATTCTTCTCCATCACTTTTACAACCTCCACCACCGTAATAGCTGCTTCACCACCACCATGTCCTCCTTGTCCGCTCGGTCTTCACAATCCGTACCCTCCTCCGCTACCTCCGAACCCGTCATTCTACCAAATGATGCAGGACCTCCTAGCTAGTGTCGATCATATAGACCGATGCATGGACCAACTTTTTCAGGTCTATCATGTTAGTTCTCAATATGTTTTGATGATTAACAACAAGTGAAAAATATGTTTTGAAGTTTCCAAGATTCTTTGAAAATCATCTAAGAGTTGCTTACCGCAGTATGGGATGGCATACTGCAGTATAGGGTCTTCCAGAAAGTCAATACTGCAGTATAAGGTGATATACCGCAGTATAGGACTTACAGAAGATCATCAAATTGATGAAGTTAAGTCAATACTGCAGTATGTTAGTTACATACCGCAGTATTGGACTCCCAGTAAAAGGCCATACCGCAGTATAGGATGTCATACTGCAGTATGGGGCCAACCCGAGAGCAACCGTATTTTCAAAATAAGTCCATACCGCAGTATAGCTATGTATACTGCAGTATAGGGACTTCCAGAGAGAAACCGCGTTTTTCAAAACAAGCCCATACCGTAGTATAGCCTTGTATACTGCAGTATAGGGGCATCCAGAGAGCAATGAAAATTCTAAGTCAAGCCAATACCGCAGTATAGGTATGTATACTGCAGTATAGGACCAACCCGAGAGCAATCAAGTTTTCTCACTCAAGTAAATACCGCAGTATGGAGTTGCATACTGCAGTAAAGGCTCTCACAGAAGGCTCTCAAGTTTCATAACCATTGCATACTGCAGTATAGGTTTTCATACTGCAGTATTGGGCAATCACGGGGTCTCTTCTCTTTGACAAAAACTCGCATACTGCAGTATGTTAGTTGCTTACCGCAGTATAGAGGATATCTTTCAAAATCATTTCGCGAGGTTTTTGTCTCTGGAAGTTGTTTACTGCAGTAAGCCTTTGGATACTGCAGTATGCACACTGGCATACTGCAGTATGGATGAACTTACCGCGGTATACAACGGTCAAAACTGATTTTTGAATTACACGAATTTGCAAATCATTATTGTTTGATCTTATTGCTTCCATAATTCATTCAATCATATTCCTAGCTATGCTTAACAAGTTTGTTGAGTGAATTTCAGCAATCACAGATGAAGATCAATGAAGGTCAAAGCAATAAAGCAAAAAGTGAACAGTGCATTAAATGCACTTCTGCAAATCAACCTATTCTTAGCCAATCCATCTGAGCACGCCTTCTAAACGTTAAAGAATGCTTACTACAACAAGTAAAGACATCTCCAACGGACAAAAGCTTCAACAGATTCATTATTCAAATATCAAGCCCATGACAGAGAATCAAATGAAGGGATAGCTTGTGCAACTTGCAATATAATATTATATCCTTCAAGACAAAAGGGAATGGACCACAGCCTGGCGTGATAAACATTCAGCATACCTTGCAGACAACTTAGGCTCCTCTGAATAAAGTTGAATCAACAAACAAGATAGTATGGGCCTCATCATTCAGCTGCAAGAAAGTGAAAAACGTGCAAATCTGAAAGTGGTGACAGCATATTTACTCAACAGCTTCTGCAGCAACTTTACACATGGAGAAACACTTGCAACAGCTAGTTTTTCAAATGGGAAGAAGCTCCAACGGTTACCTAACGACCACAAGCTTCAAACTACCATAAATAGCTGAAGATTTGAAGAAACAAGACAGAGAAGACAGCTACAAAACTTCTGCACGAAAATACCTATTCTTTCTCTGTATATACATTAGATTGTATCTTTGATACATAGAGCTTCAGTGTGTAACCTTATCTGCTCTTAGAGAGAGTCTATTTCATTGTATATCACTCATTGTAATAATCTCAAGTCAGTGGGACTTGGAGATTGGGAAAATCAGAGTACAACTTGTAAGGGGGAGTGTGTCCTAGGGAGAGGAACATCCTGCATTTACAGAGGGTGTATTGATTACAACTTGTAAGGGGGAGTGTGTTCTAGTGAGAGAACAACTCTTAGTACAGAGTGTGTAATCAATATTTGATTATAGTGGATTGAAAATCCCAGGTGAGGCTTGGGGACTGGATGTAGGTCAGAGAAAGGACCGAACCAGTATAAATCACATTGTGTAAAGCTTTCCTCCCCTACTCCTCTGTTAGCCTCTGTTTTCATTAGTCAAAAACAGAGCTCAATCCTTAATTTTTTAAAAGATACCCAATTCACCCCCCCTCTTGGGTATTTAGCTCCACTCTTCATTTGGTATCAGAGCAAGGTCTTCTCAGAAGAGTTTTACCACTCGAGAAGGATCACTATGGAAGGAATTCTTCCAGATGGAGCTTCAATCAACAGACCTCCCGGTTTCGACGGCGAACACTACTCTTTCTGGAAAGCAAAATTTCGTGTGTTCGTGATGGCTACAGAATATGGTCTATGGAGGGTCTTTGAGACTGGAGACTATGTTCCAGTCAAGGTAGAAGGAGGCATCACTGTTCCCAAGACAGAAGCCGAGCTCAATGATGATGATAAGAAGAACATCACTCTCAATAGCAAGGCTATCCTGATGCTTCAGAGTGCTCTTAGTCAAAAGGAGTACTTTCGTATCTGTAATTTGTCAACAGCTAAAGAGATGTGGAAGGCGCTGGAAATAGCTTATGAAGGAACATCTGGAATCAAGGAAAATCGCGTCAACATTCTAACCACTGAGTATGACTTGTTGCGAATGAAGCAAGGCGAGAGTATTGGAGAATTTCAGTTGAGATACACTCACTTGACCAATCAGCTAGCGGCCTTGGGAAAGCTTTTTGATCAAGGAGCTCAAGTGAGGAAAATCCTCAATATTCTGACAAAGGATTGGGAAGCAAAAGTTACCGCCATTGAAGAAGCTCGTGGAGAGTCAATGACTTCAGTTGCCGCATTGTTTGGTAGCTTATCTGAATACGAGAGCAAACTGAGGTTCAAGAAGGAATTAGAAGATGTCAATGGTGGCAACAATCGCAACAAGGGAGTGGCTCTCAACGTGGAAAAGGATGAGGAAGATGAGGACGAGGATGAAGAGATTGGCATGATGGTCCGGAGATTCAAGAAGTTTTATAAAAGAGATCAAGGCTTCAAGAAATTTCAGAAAGGAAGTTCGAGCTATGAATCAAAGAAGCCTATCATCTGCTATGAATGCGAGAAGCCCGGACACATCAAGGCAGAATGCCCTCAGCTGAAAAACCAAGAGAAAGAAAAGAAGAAATTCAAGAAATACAAAAAGAAGGCATATGTGTCAGCTATATGGGGAGATAGCTCATCGGATGAGGATGAAGCTGAAGAGGATGAAAGTGAAAAAGCCAACATATGCCTGGTTGCTGAGGAAGAAGAACAACCTAGTGAAATAAATGAGGTATATGAATCTCTTCCTTCCTATGATGAATTGTTTGCTGAATACAATGTTGTTCAAAAGGAGTTTGAAAAACTTGCAGACAAGTATATGTCTTTGAAAAGAAAAAATTCTTTTCTTGAACTGCAAATTGAAAACTTCTCTTCTCCTCAATCTCTGATTTGTGATGAATGCTCTATCCTAGAGAAAAAGAATTCACAACTTACAAAAGCACTTGAGAAATTTACTAAGGGAAGTGAAATGCTCAATGTGATTTTGAAACAACAACGTTTTACAAACGATAGATCGGGCATTGGTTATAGACCAGACTTTGATAAGAAGAAAGGAAAGAAAAAGAATGGACAAAAATCCTATATGAATTATTTCACTAAATCTGTTCATTCCTCAAACCCTTTTGCACATTGTACATATTGCAATAGGAAGGGTCATTCTACTTCATCTTGTTTTCATCGAAAAGAAAGAAAAGCTAAACCTGTAGGAAATTATGTCTGGGTACCAAAAGGAACATATGTTCCCAAGGTGCATGCTAACCCCAAAGGACCCAAGAAAAGATGGGTACCTAAAACTTGACCTCTGGTGATCTGCAGGTATGTCTTAGAGCATCAAGGCCGAACAAGTGGTACATTGATAGTGGATGCTCAAGACACATGACTGGAGACAAATCAAAGTTCTTATCAATAAAGCCAAAAGACGGAGGTAGAGTCACATTTGGAGGTGATCAATCCGGGAAAATCGCTGGCATTGGTGAGATAGGCAACAATGAAGGCCCACTCATCAAAGACGTCTACCTTGTAGAAGGATTGTGTCACAATATCCTAAGTGTGAGCCAAAGCACCGATAAGGGTAATTTGGTAATATTTGACTCTGATGAATGCTTTATTGTTAAAAAGGATTTGATCTCCATAAATGATTTGAAAAATAAAGCTTTATTTAGAGCACCTAGAGATGGAAACTGTTATACTTTGAACCTCTCTAGCAATGCTTCTACTTCTGAAAATTGTTTTGTAAGTAACTTGAATGAGAGTTGGCTATGGCATAAGCGATTAGCTCATGTTAATATGTATCAACTTGACAAGTTATTGAAAAAGGATTTGGTTATTGGCATTCCCAAACTGAATTTCAAAAATGATATGATTTGTGATGCTTGTCAAAAGGGAAAACAGACCAAATCTTCTTTTAAAGCTAAAAATGAAATTTCAACAAACAGACCTCTTCAACTTCTTCACATGGATCTAGTTGGACCAGCTAGAGTGAAAAGTCTTGGTGGAAACTTATACACTTTGGTCATTGTTGATGATTTCTCTAGATTTACTTGGACAATATTTTTATCTTCTAAAGATGAAACCTTTGATCAGTTTGTTTCATTTGCCAAGAAGGTCCAAAACGAGAAAGGGTTATCAATTTCAGGAATACGGACTGATCATGGTGGAGAGTTCGAGAATCAAGCCTTTGCTGAGTTCTGTGACAGTATGGGGATTGATCACAACTTTTCAGCACCAAGAACACCACAACAAAATGGTGTTGTGGAGAGAAAGAATAGAGTACTCACTGAAATGGCTAGAGCAATGTTGAACGAGTACATCACTTCGCAAGTATTTTGGGCTGATGCCATGAGTACGGCTTGCTACGTCTCCAACAGAGCATACTTGAGAAAGAAGCTGAATAAGACTCCATACGAACTCTACAAGGAAAGAAAGCCAAACCTAAGCCACCTTCGTGTCTTCGGCTGTAAGTGCTATGTGCACAATAATGGTAAAGACAATCTTGGTAAATTCGATCCTAAAGCTGATTTAGCTATCTTTATTGGTTACTCTAATAGGAGCAAAGCATATAGAGTTTTTAATACTAGAACTAAGATTGTTGAGGAATCTATACATGTTGTATTCTGTGAATCTGAATCTGATAAATCCTTGGATGATGAAGAGGAGACTATTTTCAAAAACAAATTCTTTTCGAAAAATGCTCCTACTCCTTCTGAAAATTCAGAAAATGTTTTTGAGGCTGATCCTGAAAACAACTTAGAAAATCCTGATCAGTCTCAACCTAGAGCTTGGAGATTTTTAAGAAATCATCCTTTAGACCAAGTCATAGGTGATGTAAATCAAGGAGTCAGGACCAGAAATAGTACTCTGAATGAAGTTACATTTTCTGCATTTATTTCACATATAGAGCCCTCTAAGATAGAAGAAGCCCTTTCAGACAATGATTGGGTGATTGCTATGCAAGAGGAGCTACATCAATTTGATAGAAATCAAGTTTGGGACTTGGTACCTAGACCCAAAGACCATCCGGTAATTGGGACAAAATGGGTATTCAAGAACAAACGTGATGAGTCAGCCATCATTGTGCGTAACAAGGCTAGATTAGTGGCCAAAGGCTACAATCAAGAAGAAGGAATAGACTATGAAGAGACTTATGCTCCAGTAGCTAGATTGGAAGCAATAAGAGTTCTTCTAGCATTTGCATGCACAAAAGGTTTTAAACTCTATCAAATGGATGTCAAAAGTGCTTTTCTAAATAGTTTCATTCAAGAGGAGGTGTATGTTGAACAACCTCCAGGTTTTGAAAATGATCAATTTCCAGATCATGTCTTTAGACTTAAGAAAGCCTTGTATGGTATTAAGCAAGCTCCTAGAGCTTGGTATGAAAGATTGAGTCAATTCTTACTCAATCAAGGATTTATTAGAGGAAAGGCTGATACAACATTGTTTATCAAGAAAAATAAATTGAATGAAATTTTAATTGTACAGATATATGTTGATGATATTATTTTCGGTGCTACTAATGACTCTTTGTGTGAGGAATTTTCCAAGTCTATGCAGGGGGAATTTGAGATGTCAATGATGGGAGAGCTCAATTACTTCCTTGGACTGCAAATCAAACAACGTAAGGATGGGATATTTATATCTCAAACCAAGTATTTAAATGATTTGCTGAAGAAGTTTGGAATGGACAAGTGCAATGGAGCTGACACACCAATGAGCACAACAACTTCTTTGGATGCTGATGAAGAGGGCAAGGATTTCAACATTACCAAGTATAGAGGAATGATTGGATCATTGCTCTATCTCACTGCAAGTCGCCCAGACATCCAATTCAGTGTTGGAATGTGTGCTCGGTTTCAATCTGCTCCTAAAGAGTCTCATGCTGAAAATGTGAAGAGGATATTCAGATATCTCTCTGATTCGAAGACTCTTGGGCTATGGTTTCCCAAAGGTCAGCCGGAGCATCTTGTGGCATATTCAGATTCGGATCATGCTGGCTATAAGACGGATAGAAAAAGTACAAGTGGGCAATGCGAGTTCTTTGGCAACTCACTTGTCTCTTGGTTTAGCAAGAAGCAAACTACCGTGGCCGTGTCCTCAACAGAAGCTGAATATGTGGCTGCCTCAAGTTGCTGTGCTCAAGTGTTGTGGTTGAAGCAACAACTTGCTGACTTGGGAGTGCACTTAAAGGAAATCCCAATACTTTGTGATAATACTAGCACAATAAGCTTGGCCAAGAATCCCGTGCAACATACAAGAACCAAGCATATTGATGTGAGACATCACTTCATCCGGGACCATGTCCAGAAGAGAGATGTGAAAGTGATGTTCATTCCAACTCATCTTCAATTAGCTGACATCTTCACCAAGCCTCTAGCCAAGGAACAATTCACTTTCATAAGGAGAGAATTGGGAATGGTAAATCCCAATGAATTTCTTTGTTTTTGCAGGGTATTTTTGATGTTTCAGTAGAGCTATACCGCGGTATGCAAGTGATATACCGCAGTATAGGGTGTGTGAGAAGCAAAAATTCCAAGTGTGCAAGATGCTTACTGCAGTATGTAAGTGGTATACTGCAGTATGTCCATCGGGGTTTCAGAGTTTCAGACATGCAAGAGGTATACTGCAGTATGTAAGTGATATACTGCAGTATGGGATCAGACAGAGGCCAAAGCTGAGTATGGAAGAGGGATACTGCAGTATGTAAGTCATATACTGCAGTATGGGGTCAGACAGAAACGAAGTTTCAGGTATGCAAGAGGCATACTGCAGTATGTAAGTGCTATACTGCAGTATGGCCATCGGGTTTTTCAAAAATTCTCTCAACATTTTTGAAGTCCAGGTCAGTGTACTTCCATCCTTACTGCAGTATATAAATGAAAGTATGCTATACTGCAGTATACAAGAACCTTACTGCAGTATAGGGGTTTGTCTATATATATTAAAACGCTGTGTTCTTTCATACTCGCACCTATACCACAGTAAAGCCCTAGCAGTAACGCATCTCTTTCTTCCTTCTCTCTCTGAAATCGTCTCAAACCCCAGTTAAACCTCCACAAATCCTCTCCAACCTTCTCTCATTCCTCTCTGATTCCCATTTCCACCGAAACCCTAGCGTTAACAATGTCTAAAGACCAATCTCTCTCCAAACAACCTTCTTCTTCCCTTCCACTCCGGGCACCGAGGACGAAATCAATTCCTAAGAAATTAGGAGATGGCATTGATCGTCAGATTCCTGGCATGCGTGTTCCCATACCCGGGACATCTTCATCGAATCCCAAGAAGAGGGGAGCTCCGTCCAAGACTTCTATTCCACCTTCTGTCACCAAGAAGCAGAAGACCGGTGAGCCGAGCAAGGCTCAAGGGAAGAGGACCGCTGCTCCTCAAAAAGCAAGATCAAAGAGGGCTTCCACCACTATCCCTTCCTCTCCCTCATCTGCTAATTCTCCTGGCTCTTCCTCAGAAACGGATTCTGAGCTAGATTTCTCTCTTGTGGTAGCAAATGCGGTTGAAGAAATCAAAATCCACAAGAATGAGCCAGAGGGATTTAAGGTTGCTCCTGTCATTCTTCCTCCCGGTCTCAATGCCAAATTCAAAGACCTTTTCGGAAGCCGAGGTTTCTGCACCGTAACCTCTGTCAATCTAGAGCAAGTATATCGGGAGTGCAACGTTGATCTATCTCCATGGTTTGGGCCGTATGCTACGCTCGTCTCCATCGAGGCTGCCTACTGTCCTGAGTTGGTCAAGATGTTTTATTTCAACATGGCATCCAATCACATCTTGAGCTCGGAAGGTAGACTGATTGAGGAAAGGGTCACAACTTCTGTGAGAGGAGTTAAATTTACACTATCTGCCGCCATCCTCAACAAGATCCTTAAGGTGGTCAACCCTCCAGAAGCATCCACTCCGAAGTATTCTAATGAGGAAGTATATGCCACACTTATGCCCGGTCAGGACATACCGGATGATCAGAGGGTTCACTTGACATTCAAGCCCTCGGAGATGCCTCCTTTGCACCGTGTGATATGGTACGTGTATTCACGTAACTTTGTGCAAAAAGGCGGGAGCTACACGCACTTCACGCAGAAGGACTACCGCTTCTTCACCGCCTTCATCCGCAAGCATCCGCTCAATATTGGGCAGTGGCTGTTCAAGGAGATTAGCCACTTCAGATTCGTATCCCGCAAGGGATCCTACATGCCCTTTGCATCTCTGGTCTCTCTGATATTGTACTACCATAAGATATGGTATGTGGGTCCTCCCGAGCAGATGAAGTTTATCCCGGCCTTTGGCAAGACTCAGCTCAACTTGATGAAGATTCAGTTCGAGCCGGAAGGATCTGGGCAGTCGAGAGCTCCACCGCGGTCACAGACTCGTGCATCTCAGTCAGTTGCACATGAGGCCCAGTCTGCTCCACCACCACTTCCTTCAGATTTTGATGAGCGGATTAGAGGAATTGTGGATGCTGCACTTCTATCTCACCGAGCTATGATGAAGGCAGAGTTTGATATGATTCGGGCTGACATCAAGTTGGGGGTTATGGATGTGATAGTGGCTCAGTCACAGGTCCTCTCTGAACTGGTCAAGGTGAAAGATGCTATTGATGATCAAGGGATCAACTTGGGCTCTACATTGTCAGTCACCTTAGCTGCTGCCTCAGATGCCAGAGACAAGGCTCAGCAACTCCTTCAGCACTTTGGACTTGGTGGCTCATCTTCATCTTCATTCGGTTTTACCACTGGTCCATCCTCTTCGACTCCTGTTCCGGAAGCCCAACCATCTATACTCGTATCTCAGCCTTCCCTAAACTCACCAGAACATCACTTCTCACCACCTTCATCACCCACTTTCTCATTTCCCAGTCCACCTCATAGCCCACCCCACACCACCTCTTCCCCGGTCACCCCTTCCACAGAGATTCTTCCGAATCCACTTCCATCTCCACCTACTCCATCTACTGCGCTCTTCCCTACACCCTCTCCATATGCTGTGCCCCATGATTCCGATTTTGATCCCAACACAGCTATGGTCCTCTATTCTCCTCCTCTTATTATCCTAGATCCCGAGTATGTTGATGATGACAAAGGGGGAGAAGCAGAGAAAGATGCTTAGTGTTTAGAGGTTTAGTAGGATGATTAGTTGATGTAGGTGTAGGTGTAGGAAGCTTGTAATGTTTTAATCTTGTTTTGCTGATATCAGTGATTATCAGAGTATTTATCCTCTTCTGATATCAGTTAGATACAACTCATGTATGATGCTTTAAATGAATATGAACATATTTTGCACATGTTTACGAGTTCAATTATATATCTGCTGCTATTCTCTGATGTCTATGTTTAAACATGCAAATTGGATATTTTTCTGATAATTCAACTCTGATATTTTGAAAACTTCAATCTGAAAGCTACACATCTTTCTAAATCTTTCAAAAGAATGTTTATAAGTGTTGTCATCATCAAAAAGGGGGAGAATGTTAGTTCTCAATATGTTTTGATGATTAACAACAAGTGAAAAATATGTTTTGAAGTTTCCAAGATTCTTTGAAAATCATCTAAGAGTTGCTTACCGCAGTATGGGATGGCATACTGCAGTATAGGGTCTTCCAGAAAGTCAATACTGCAGTATAAGGTGATATACCGCAGTATAGGACTTACAGAAGATCATCAAATTGATGAAGTTAAGTCAATACTGCAGTATGTTAGTTACATACCGCAGTATTGGACTCCCAGTAAAAGGCCATACCGCAGTATAGGATGTCATACTGCAGTATGGGGCCAACCCGAGAGCAACCGTATTTTCAAAATAAGTCCATACCGCAGTATAGCTATGTATACTGCAGTATAGGGACTTCCAGAGAGAAACCGCGTTTTTCAAAACAAGCCCATACCGCAGTATAGCCTTGTATACTGCAGTATAGGGGCATCCAGAGAGCAATGAAAATTCTAAGTCAAGCCAATACCGCAGTATAGGTATGTATACTGCAGTATAGGACCAACCCGAGAGCAATCAAGTTTTCTCACTCAAGTAAATACCGCAGTATGGAGTTGCATACTGCAGTAAAGGCTCTCACAGAAGGCTCTCAAGTTTCATAACCATTGCATACTGCAGTATAGGTTTTCATACTGCAGTATTGGGCAATCACGGGGTCTCTTCTCTTTGACAAAAACTCGCATACTGCAGTATGTTAGTTGCTTACCGCAGTATAGAGGATATCTTTCAAAATCATTTCGCGAGGTTTTTGTCTCTGGAAGTTGTTTACTGCAGTAAGCCTTTGGATACTGCAGTATGCACACTGGCATACTGCAGTATGGATGAACTTACCGCGGTATACAACGGTCAAAACTGATTTTTGAATTACACGAATTTGCAAATCATTATTGTTTGATCTTATTGCTTCCATAATTCATTCAATCATATTCCTAGCTATGCTTAACAAGTTTGTTGAGTGAATTTCAGCAATCACAGATGAAGATCAATGAAGGTCAAAGCAATAAAGCAAAAAGTGAACAGTGCATTAAATGCACTTCTGCAAATCAACCTATTCTTAGCCAATCCATCTGAGCACGCCTTCTAAACGTTAAAGAATGCTTACTACAACAAGTAAAGACATCTCCAACGGACAAAAGCTTCAACAGATTCATTATTCAAATATCAAGCCCATGACAGAGAATCAAATGAAGGGATAGCTTGTGCAACTTGCAATATAATATTATATCCTTCAAGACAAAAGGGAATGGACCACAGCCTGGCGTGATAAACATTCAGCATACCTTGCAGACAACTTAGGCTCCTCTGAATAAAGTTGAATCAACAAACAAGATAGTATGGGCCTCATCATTCAGCTGCAAGAAAGTGAAAAACGTGCAAATCTGAAAGTGGTGACAGCATATTTACTCAACAGCTTCTGCAGCAACTTTACACATGGAGAAACACTTGCAACAGCTAGTTTTTCAAATGGGAAGAAGCTCCAACGGTTACCTAACGACCACAAGCTTCAAACTACCATAAATAGCTGAAGATTTGAAGAAACAAGACAGAGAAGACAGCTACAAAACTTCTGCACGAAAATACCTATTCTTTCTCTGTATATACATTAGATTGTATCTTTGATACATAGAGCTTCAGTGTGTAACCTTATCTGCTCTTAGAGAGAGTCTATTTCATTGTATATCACTCATTGTAATAATCTCAAGTCAGTGGGACTTGGAGATTGGGAAAATCAGAGTACAACTTGTAAGGGGGAGTGTGTCCTAGGGAGAGGAACATCCTGCATTTACAGAGGGTGTATTGATTACAACTTGTAAGGGGGAGTGTGTTCTAGTGAGAGAACAACTCTTAGTACAGAGTGTGTAATCAATATTTGATTATAGTGGATTGAAAATCCCAGGTGAGGCTTGGGGACTGGATGTAGGTCAGAGAAAGGACCGAACCAGTATAAATCACATTGTGTAAAGCTTTCCTCCCCTACTCCTCTGTTAGCCTCTGTTTTCATTAGTCAAAAACAGAGCTCAATCCTTAATTTTTTAAAAGATACCCAATTCACCCCCCCTCTTGGGTATTTAGCTCCACTCTTCATATCACGCCGTCAACAACAAGGTGACGGCGGTACTTGATGCCCAAGACGTTGAGTACCGTCTTTTTGATGACGACATGTTCGACCTCTCCGACGACTCCCTCCCCTCCAACAACGATGGGGAGGATTAGATTTTATGTTTTTTTTTATGTAATTAAAAAATTATTAAATAAAATTTTTATTTCAATTTCTATACATGTCTATTTCTATTTCAATTTCAACAACAAGCTGACTGCGGTACGCGACGCCCACGAATGTTAATATAATTTTTCTAAAGAAACAAAAAAGGAAATTCACAAATAATATTGATGCATCTTTTGAAGGCAAAGAAACGATATTGATCGCCTTGTCCTTTTCATTCTATTCTTTTTCTTTCTGACAAAAGGAAACAACCAAAACATTGTCCTATTGTAATCAACATTAAAAATTCTCAGAATACAGTTAAGAGCATAAAAAATAACGTCGTCTACCTTATTCAAATAAAAACAAATAGAGTGACAATATTTCTCAAGGTTGGACCGTCGTTGTCGTCGGTTTTACCTCGCCCTGATTTGAATATTTTCAGTGTCCTTTTCATTATCTTCATTCTTTTTCCGACAAAGAAAAAAGACAAAGAAAAGGCAAACCGATAATGCTGCTCAAAATTAGGAGAGATAAAAACGATGACATCGAAGGTCTTAGCTTGAGGAGAACGCCAGAACCTCGATTGTCTTGAATTAATGATTTTCTAGATATTTAAAGGAAGACTATTAAGACTGGATATCTACAACTACACAGTCCTAAAGTTTAAATAGTGAGGACTTTTAGGAGCGACAATTTATAAACATACGATCTTAAAAGTCTTGGGACTTTTAAGATCGCACGTTTAACAAACATATGGTCCTAAAAGTCTAGACAAATTTTTACTAAATTAAACGTAACTAATTAATTATTTGTTTGATTTTCTTCAATATTGTTGTACCAGCCAAAATTTAAGTCTGGTCTTAAACTATTTAACTTTAAGACCGGATAAATTAATACCCGGTGTTAAACGTTAACCTTTAAGATTGGTCCATATATAAATCAGGTCTTAAAATTAATTAAATTTTTATTTAATCGTTTTCTATATTTTGTACCGACCTCATTTTATGTCCTATCTTAAAAGAATAACTTTTAAGACCGGCTCATAAACATGTTTGGTCTTAAAACCTTAATACCTTGATATTTAAATTTTTCCTTAATATTTTTGAACCGCAGAAAATATTAGTCCGGCTGTATGACATTTGTCAATAAAGTAATTGATATTTCAATTTTCTTAATAACATTTAAAAGATCGGTTGTTTCTTAGTCCGGTTTGAATAATATATTTAAGACCTATGACAAAATGATCCAGTCCAAAATGTTCTTTATATTTACAGAACTGCTACAGGTCATTCCTTTAAGACCGGGGCGTCGCTACTCCGGTCTAAAAGAGGCGGTCTTAAAGCCCTTTTTTACACTAGTGCCATATTGACCAACAACTTGTTCTTCGTAGTTTTAATCCAATTTTTTCAAACACCTACAATTAAAAACAATTGAACCAACATCTAATATTCTAAAAAAAAAAATCAATGATTAAAAGTAATTACAATTGATTTTGACAATTTTACCCTTTTTAGTCCTAATTTAATACTTTTACTCTTAATCTCAATTTATCTACAAAAGTCATTTTAAACTTAATAACTATGACAAAATCCTCAAAATAAAATATGAAAATATATAATAAAAACTAGGGATTTTTCAAATACTTGCTCATTGACCTGAGAATGAAAACAATTTAGATGCTTTTTCTAAGAAAGTGATAGTGTCATTGTTAGAAATAGATGAGAGAGAAAGATAATAATTCATCTTAAAGGGACTCAAACAAAATGGGCATGAATGAGCTAGTCTAAATTATCTTGATTTCGAAAAAGTATTTGCGCATTAATTAATATATAAGGGAGTAAATAATAGTGAGGGAAAACGGCTAAAGAAAGTTAGATTTCATGCCTATAATAATAGACCAAAGATATTGGCACCGACGACTAATACTTTGATTTTTTGGGCCGCCATGACGACTCAGACTTAGAATTAAAAGCGAGGCTAACTGTTTACACTTCTTTTCAGGAATAGTGAGTGCAATAAAATAAAGATACAAAAGGGAAATATGAGATGTAGATGAACCTGGGTTAGATTTCGTTTACTTCGATTTTTTAAGTTACAATAGTTCACACTTAACCCATCCTTTTCCACGTATTTATTCGCAATCCTTTAACAATAATCTATTTCTTCACTTATCTATGATAGGAAAAACAGAAAACTAATATTTAAGACTTTTATGACAAATAAAACATTTCTCAATCATTTCACAAACTAAGTCATGGTGTTAAAATAATACTTCTCTAAAACATAAATTAATTATTAACATTTGGGTCTTGAGCTTCTCAAAACCTAGCACTAGTACAAAAATCATTTTTAAGATCGAACGAAAAAGGTATCATAAGACCGGGTTTGCAACCAGTCTTGTTCCAGGTGGTCTTAAAAGTCTGTAACTTCTAAGACTGGATGAATGACCGGTCTTAAAAATTTAGACCGAACTTTTGAAATATATGATCTTAAAAGTGTTTCAAAATAATAATTAAAAAAAAAAACCCAAATGAAACAACCGGTCCCAAATCACCAGAGCTAGTAATTAACATTTTGAATGTTTCTCCGTCATCAGCGACGATGAACCAAGAGAAGATTGGAAGCAACACCAACAAAAAAAACAAAAAAGAAGAGAAGATTGGAAGCAATCCTAACAAGAAAAACAAAAAAGAAGAGAAGATTGGAAGCAATCCTAACAAGAAAAACAAAAAAGATGAATACAAAGTCCAGAAATAAGAAAACATAATAAGAAATAGAAATCATTCACCATGGAAATCGAATTTGAATCAATCTAAAATCAGAGGTGAAATTGAAGTCTAGATCTAAAAAAAAAAATCACAAGTTTAAAGCAACCAAATTTGAGCAGGATCCTCTTGTCGATGCTGGTAAAGCTTAAAGCAACCAAAGTCAAAGTCCAGATCTGAGTAGGAGTGGTTAAGGTAGGAGCAAACAGACCTAAGTAAGAAGAGATCTGGGTTTGATTTTAAGCCGGATCTGTGCGAAGGCGATGTGGGAGGAGCCATAGATTGAAGAGGAAGGAGCCGTCGTCGTCCAGAATCCTTGAAGTAATACACTTGCGCCATTGCTGAGGATTGGAGTTGATGTCATCACAAAACCCTCGAAGCATCTCACTACTAACGTTGCCAAGGATTTGATTGTGTGGCTCTTAGAATGACTTACGAAGATTGTGAGTAGGTTAGAGGAAGATGATGTCATGCTTACTGAGGATTTGACTCGTGAGGCTCTTGGGACACTGGATGAATCTATAACTAAGCAAATGTTATATTACCAAGAAGACAAGCACACTTACAGACTTAACGAGTTTAGCGAATTTAACTCGTGAGGCTCTTGGGACATTGGATGAATCTATAACTAAGCAAATGTTATATCACCAAGAAGACAACCATACTCACGGACTCAACGAGTTTAGCGAATTTAGCTTCTTCTTCTTCTTCTATAACTAAGCAAATGTTATATCACCAAGAAGACAAGCACACTCACGGATTTAACGAGTTTAGCGAATTTAGCTTCTTCTTCTTCTTAACACATTTAAGATCGGTTGTTTGTAAAAACCGGTCTAAAAGATTTAAGATTGGTTGTTTGTAAAAACCGGTCTAAAAGTATATTTTTAAGACTGGATCCTTTTATACTTCTTCTTCTTCTTCTTAACACATTTAAGATCAGCTATTTGTAATTCTTCTTCTTCTTGTTAACGCATTTAAGATCGGTTGTTTGTAAAAACCGGTCTAAAAGTATATTTTTAAGATTGGATCCTTTTATAATCCGATCTTAAAGTGTTCTATATATTTTAAAAATTGTCACCAATCATACTTTTATGATCGGATCTTTTATAATCCGGTCTTAAAAGTCTTCTATATATTTATGAAATTGCCACCGGTCATACTTTTAAGACCAAATCTTTTTATAATCTGGTCTTAAAAGTGTTCTATATATTTGTTGGAAGTTCAAATTTAATTAGTTAGCATATACGATTATATTGTACAATTATCTTAATTAAGTTGTTAGAGAGATTTTAGGAATTAAGTTAGCAGATCATTGTTTTTTAAATTTCGTAATTATATTCCTGATTGTAATCATCTTAATTAAGTTGTTAGAGAGATTTTAGGAATTAAGTTAGCAGATCATGGTTTTTTGAATTTTGTAACTATATTCCTGATTGTAATCATCTTAATTAAGTTGTTAGAGAGATTTTAGGAAGTAAGTTAGTAGATCATGGTTTTTTGAATTTCGTAATTATATTCCTGATTGTAATCCCTAGATTATAGCAACTGCCTAGGTGAGAAGATTATTTACTTATTAGCATTTGTATATAATTCCAATTAAGCGAAGGAATAAATCATCGCATTCTCGGACTCATCTCTGATCGGCATCTTCTCACAATATTTACGAAATTGTCACCAGTCATACTTTTAAGATCGAATATTTTATAATCCGGTCCTAAAAGTGTTCTATATATTTACAAAATTGTTACCATTCATACTTTTAAGACCGGATCTTTTATAATCCAGTCTTAAAAGTGTTCTATATATTTACGAAAGTGCCACGGGTCATATTTTTAAGACTGGATCCTTTAAAATCCAGTCCAAAAAGTTCTTTATATTTACGAAACTGTCACCGGTCATACTTTTAAGACCTAATTCTCTATAATCCGGTCTAAATGAGGTGATCTTAAAGCTCTTTTTTACATTAATGTAGATTATGTTCAACCATAAGTCCAATAATAAAAATTCATTTCTACATAATATTTAAATTATAGTACGGAACCAACACATAGATGATGTAGTGGTATAAGGCCTGCTAGATCGTTTTAGATATTGAGCTCTACTCAAAGATGAGACACGTATATTTAGAGGAGCAGTCACGAACTTAGAACTCAATACTAGATAATAAATTTTTTTAAAAAAATTGATAGTACGGTAATAAATCCCCCCTCCCCCCTTTTTTTTTAAAAAAATATGAGTTTGTGAATCCACATATACTAATTGTATAAAATCCTAAAGTCCTCTAGCATTCTACTAGCACTCTAGGTAGCGATAATTAGTCAAAAGTATGTATTAATTCAGAGTATACAAAATAACTCTTAAGAATATCAATTTACATCCATCCACGCATAATTGCAAATGAAGTCCTATAGATGATTTTCCTTAGGTTATTTCAATATTTCACTTTAATTTTTTATGAGATAAACATATGTTCAGAAATTATAACAATATTCGATAAATTTTTTTTTTTATACAACCAGTGGGGGAGGGGGAGGCAGGGCTCGAACCCTGGATAAGGGAAAAGGTCAGTTCCTAAGAACGGCCTTAGTGCTATCGCGCTACAAGGCGCTTGACACAATATTCGATAATATTGTTTGGAGACCTTTTTGTCAAAATCTATCATGCTCTCTATAAAACTTCGAGCTTACAGCATCACGCTTAAAAAAGTATCCAGGAAGTTATTTAGTGTTATTGGGCTACAAATTAAATCACCGACATAATGTTGAGACTTAATCATAATTAAATTAGTTTTTTTGTATTTAGTATCAAAATTGTTAGTTCTCTAAGGGTTTTGATGATCTCCAATAATTGTAAATAAAGCATAAAGTTTTGCTTTCAAATGTTGTAAAACTCATTGTCGGAGCAAAACTTGAGGTTTGCGCAGAAACCTCGAGATTTACACAGAAACCTCGAGGTTTAACCTTACAAAGAAAAATTCAAGATTTCTAAACTGAGTAAAACTTGAGTTTTCGGAGAAAACTCGAGGTTTTATCACACAGAGACTTCTCAGCATTTTATCAAAAATGCAAAACTCGAGGTTTCTGCTAAAACCTTGAGGTTTTGTCTTATAGAGAGTCTCTTAAGTATTGAACACTTAAAAACCTCCAGTTTTTATCTAAAACTTCAAGGTTCTGTTTTTGACTTGAAAATTCCAGTTTCTACAAGTTTTGTGAAAACTCGAGGTTTGATAAGAAACCTCGAGGTTTTGACTTGGCAGAAAAAACTCATTTTTTAAACCGTGTTTCAAAACCTCCAGTTTTGAATTTGACAAAGTTTTCTCAAAGTTTTCACAATAAGTGAAAACTCGAGGTTTGAAGACAAACCTCGAGTTTTGTCCAGGCAGAAAGCATTTGTGTTTTTCTCAATTTTCAAAACCTCTAGTTTTACTTTAAAACCTTTAGGTTTCTATCTTGGCGTAAAAACTCAAAGTTTTCACATTTGAACAAAACTCGATTTTTGGTGAGAAAACTCGAGGTTTTGGCAACCAGAGAGCACACAACTTTTCTCTGATTTGAAAACCTCCAGGTTTCAAGAAAACCTCCAGGTTTTGCCTTTAGCGCGATTTTTCAAAACTTTCATATTTGAATGAAAACTCGAGGTTTCTGATAAAACCTCGAGGTTTGGCCAACCTGAGAGCTTTGAAGTTTTTAAAGTTTTGAAAACCTCCAGTTTTGGATAGAAATCTCCAGTTTTGATGTTTTGGACATACATCAACTTTACATGCTATAGTCCAAAACTCGAGGTTTGGAGAACAAACCTCGAGGTTTCATCGCAGATCTAGAATTTCAAAATTGACGAATTTGTAAATCCTTCTTGTTTGATCTCAATACTTTCCAGTATTATTCTTTACTGCTCCTAGCTATGTTTAACCACTTTGTTAGTGAGTTTCAGATGAATTAGAGATTGTTTATTGAAGGTTTAAAGCAAAAGCAAAAAGTGACGTCAGCACATTAAATGCAAAACCCAGAAAGTTGCATTCTTTTGGGTAATCCTTCTGGACACGTCTAGTAAAGAATTAAAAAATGATTTCCACATCCAGCAACTATCATTCCAACAGATTAATCTTTAGAAAGTCAACTCTGAACTTCTACTCAGCTGAATTAAGTGAAAATTAGTGAGAAAAGAAGACCAAAGCTTATCCAAAACCTTGTCTAATGTAGGCAATGGTTATATTGATGAATTCAACGGTCATTTAATGCTTTCTCAATATAAATAGAGTTACATTCAAGTCTTTTCAACAACTACAACTGCTGAAAATGAAATACATTCAAGTTTTGCATTTATTCCTTCAGTTTTCAACTGTATTGTATCTGTTGATACTTTGTGCTTCAGTATTCATTATTATCCACTCTTAGAGAAAGTTTTTATCTATAAATCATTTATTGTAAAGAATCACAAGTCAAGGGAACTTGGTGATTGGATGCATTAATTACAACTTGTAAGGGGGAGTGAGTTCTAGTGAGAGAACTACCCTTGAGTACAGAGTGTGTAATCTTTTGTGATAGTGGAAAATCCTATAGAGTCTGGGGACTAGACGTAGGTCAAGTGGTTAAGACTGAACCAGTATAAATCTCTGTGTCTAGCTGCTCTTCTCCTTACTTTGTTCATCTCTGTTTTACTATTTGAAAATAGAGTTATTTTCGAAATTTTTAAAATACAAAATTTACCCCCCTTTTAGGTATTTAGCTCCACTTTCAAAAATTGCTCCAAATCAAATTATCTCTAACTACCATTCTTTTGGACATTATGTTTAAGAGTATTTCCTAAATGTATATATTGCTCGTGGTGTTCCCATTAATATGGGATGTACTGTGGAGGAATAAGTCATTGGATGAGAATGAAAATTACAGATACGGACTGCAAAATTTATAAATTTTGTGAAAAAGAACTAAATTCTTGAAAGGAATTACAACTTTTTTGAAGTTGACAAATTTTCAGTAGTCATTTCTTATTTTTTTTCAATTCATCTTTGATATTTTTAACACTTTTATTTATTTATTTATTAAAAAGACTGTAAATATTAATTATGAGTATTGAAGTTAGAGGAAGAGATAAAAAGAATTTTGAATTTGTAAGATTTTAAATTAGATATTTTTTAAAAAAAATCAGTTGTAAATTTCTTATTAAGTTTTTCCATTCTCTTATCCACTTTTAATAAAAAAAAATTTGATTTGAAATTTTATAATTTTTAAATTCTTGTTTTGACATTTTTCTTTGAAGTTAGAGTAAATATCTTTTCTGGTCCTTGACAAAAAATACAGACCCCATTTTAGTCCTTTACAAAAAAATTGACCCTTATTCGTTCTTTTTATGCATTGAAAAGGATCTTTTAGAAATTTGTGAGGGATCAAAATGTCAATTAATCGACCCTTATTTATTTTTTTTATGGATTAAAAATAACCCTTTTTTTGGGTAAAAAACTAAAATGGGGATCACGTTTTTTATTAGGGACAAAAAGGATATTTTCTCTTGAGAGTATTACCTCCTTTCATAATTATTGTACTACAAATTTAATTTTATAATTAATATAAAAAAGAAAACGAATTATTCATCCATTCATACAAATAATCCGTATCATTATTAGACGGCCACAAATGTCATCTCTTAAATTAGGTGGGACCAAATTGAAAGACACTTTGGCAGCCAGATATGAGACAACCCATTACTGCTATTAGACACTTGTTTTTGTTTTGTTTTGTTTTGGTTTTTTACTAATATGCATGATACATTGATATTTGTGAGATATAGAGAACAAGACGAAAGGGCAGGCACAATCCCTCATTTTCAGGGCCCTTGTATTATCAGCAAGAAGAAAATGAGGGGGAAAATGAGAGGAGAAGTGGGTTCCTGTTTAAATTGAAAAGACAAAGTGGAATTAAAAAAAAAGCTAGGGAAAAACATCTCATCTTCTCTCCAACTTTTTTCTCCTCATATTAAAAGAAAATGGGCTAAAAAACTCATCTTCCCTTGTTTCTTCCGATTTGCCTTTGCACGCTCTTCTTTAATATTTTCTTTAATAATTTCTCAAACATTATATCAAAAAAAAATAATTTCTCAAACAAATTATATTCTACTTTAGCCCTTTCATTTATTTTATTTTATTACATTTAATTTTAATCAATATCCATTTATTTATTTTTTACTTTAAAATTATATATATATATATATATATATATATATATATATATATATATATATATATATGGTTTATCGTTTGTTATGTCACTTGACATAAGGTTATGTCAAGTCACTCAAAACTACGTCGTTTTGGGAGTTTGGGGAATTAATGAAGGGTATTTTGGTATTTTTGTTTTTATATTTATTATATAAATTTTACCAAAAGACTTTTTATCAATTCTCCTAACCCCAAAACTACGTCGTTTTGAAAGTTCATAATTCCTCTAACCCCAAAACGATGTAGCTTTGAGATGACTTGACATAACTTTATGTCAAGTGACATGATAAATGATAACCCCATATATATATATTCCCTCTTTTTTTTTTTTTAATGGGTTAAGGTGTAGATTTGTCAACGAACTATTACTTGAGGAGTATTTAACACAAAAAACAATTGAAGGTACTAAATTGGCCAACGGAGTACTAAAAAGTAAAAAAAGGGTACCAATAATAACTATTAAAAAAGGCAACTATCAAAATTACGTTAAAATATAAGGTATTGGTGTAGGACGGTGGCAGAGACGTTGGAGAAAAAAGCAGTTAAGCCTTTTTGTTGGATAAGGCAAATACCAACAGAGATGGGAACCATGTGAGCAGGTGCTATGGCAGCGACAGTTGCTGCTTGTGGCATCGGAGGGATGCAACCAAAGTGCAAAGCTTGTGCCGGTTGAAAGTTGTGGATTGCTGGATAAGTTCAAGAGGGTGAGTGGAACACCTAGTAACAATGGAAGCTTTGGAGACACCTATGTCGTCGACACTGTAAGAGTCAATGGAAAACAGAGACACTAAGACAGTGACGGGGTAATAGTTCATTGGCGAATCTGTACAAAATTGTGTGTGTGTGTTCCCCCGCCCCCCCCCCCCCCCACTTTTTAATAGTTCGTTGGCCAATTTGATATCCTCAATTGTTTTTTGTACCAGATACTCTTCGGATAATAGTTCATTGGCAAATCTGCACCTTAACCCCTTTTTTCTCTCTCCATTTTCTATCCTCCCAACTTTTCTTTTCATTCAAATGATGGGTATTTAGAGACTAATATAGTAACCTATGTTAAAAGTAGAGATTTAATTTCTCTTGATCAGATACAAATTAAAAGACCAACCATTCTTATACTTATTTTATGCATAAATGTTGAAAAATCAAATCGTCAATTACAAGAGCCCGTACGTTTTATTCGCATCATCCTTTGTCAATAATCGTCTTATAGTTTTATATCATCAAAAGAATGTATTAACCCGAGAGAAAATTGTTGCAAAAAAGGTGAAATGTGAATGTATGAACAAACCCAAAAGATGGGCAATGATCTCATTAATTGCCCTCGCAATCATATTGTCTTCTAATCCAAATTCATTTTCTATCCTTTTTTAAAAAAAAAAATTGGATCATTCTTCGAATTCACTTGCTTTTTCCATTTTTGTTCATAAACATCCCAAATTCATTAAATAAAAATAAATAAAACATTGCGACCAAAAATTAAAATAAAAGCACAAATGATAGAAGATGAATTCTATTTATATTAAACAGACTTATAATAGTAATATATAAGCCAGGGGAAATCATCCTCTTCTCATTAATACGAGCAAACATAAATTTAAAGGCCTCTCTCTCACACACATATAAACACTTTCTAAAAAATTGCCTTTTATTGCCTTTTGTTGCACAATTGTAATTTTGCAGTATCTAAGGGATTTTTTACTACATTAAATATTAAAGGTCAATCCATTTGCAATCTGAAACTTAGTGTGTTTAACATTAATTGCTGCATACTTGACTGTTGCTAATTACGATGCACTACGCTTCACTAAATTGTGCATAATTGATGAGTTTTGGCCCTTTTTCGCTATCACATTCGAAGACTTTTAAGAGCTGAAAATAGTTTTCATGGCAACATCATATAGATGCATATTGCCATAAATGTGATTTAGAACTTGCTTTTGTATGCTCCAAATCTGATTTAGTATTTACTATAATTCTTATTTCTTAGAATCATTACTACAAAAAAGGGGTTTTACTTTTCTAAAAGGCGTCCATTTTTTTAAAAAAGAAATAAAAAATAAAGGTGGTGGCATTTTTGTAATTTTATGCGAGAAAAGTTGACTTTTGACATCTAAATTTTAAATTTAGACGCTAAAAGGGTGACATTTCTCTCTCTCTCTCTCTTGGGCCCCACACAAATGCACCCCAACTATCTCAGATCCGTCGATCCAATTTCCCTTTCACTCCTCTCTTACGTCTCTCTTGCCTTGCCCTAAGCAATTTTGTGTTTCAGATTCGGTTCTCTTCCATTTCCCCATGGTGGCGTCTCTTCCCTCTCCTCCAAGCGCCACCATTCGCTTGTGGTGCCAAAGCTCGAAGCGCGTCGTCCAAGCTCGAAGGTCGAAGTTCCCCGTCACGTTCGCTTGGTGCTCCCTCCCTTCGTCATTCCAAGATCGAAGCTCAGTGCTCCTTTCCGCCGTAAGATGGTAGATGTTCTGCAATTTTGTGTTTGTTAGATCTGCTTTTGCAATTTTGCATTTTTTATATATCTATTTTGCTTGCGTTAGTGAGATCCTTTGCAATTTTCCATTTGTGTTGATCTATGTTTTTGCATTTGTTAGATTTGTTTTTGCAATTTTGCATTTTGTAGATCTTTACTTTGTTTGTGTTGATCTGTGTAAGCAAAATTGTGTTTCATGAATGTACGAAACACATTGAGATTGAGGCTATGTGTAGAGCAACTTTATTATCACACCACAATTTTGCAGGTAATGACGTGGCAAGACCAACCTCCTTCATTAACTGGTAAATCCACACAATTTCCTGTATTGACTGAGACATGGCTCTATACTCAGTTTCTGCACTAGACTTAAAAACCACATCTTGCTTCTTACTCCTCCATGATACTAAATTTCCACTCACAAACACACAATCTCCTGTGGTGGATCTTCTGGTAGCCTTTGACCCCGCATGATCTGCATCACAAAAACATTCAATCTTGTTGTGGCCATGATTTGTATAGAGTACACCATGATCGGGTGAACCCTTCAAATAATGTAAGACATGCTCCAAAGCTTCCCACTAAGCAACGGTTGGTGCAGTCATGAATTGACTAAGCACACTAATTGGAAAGGTCACATCAGGGCGGGTTACCATGAGATAGTTCAATTTCCCAATTAATCTATGGTATCTCTTATAGTAGGCAAACGGCTTCATCTTTCTAACATCCTCAGGTAGCTCATCAAATGGTATTCGGTCATCAATGTCTAAGAAAGGATTAGGAATCATGGGAAAACTACTCGGTGCTACTTCGAGTTTCCCAGTTTCTTTTAACAGATCAAAAACATATTTCCTTTATGTCAAAAGGATGCATTTCTTACTTCTCATAACCCCTATCCCAAGAAAGTACTTTAACGGACCCAAAACCTTTGTTTGGAAATGAGAATTAAGAAAGGCCTTAAGTGATGAGGTTCCCGAAGCATTGCTACCTGTAATAACAATATCATCAACATATACTACTAACAGAATCATGCCAGCATTGGTCTGCTGATGAAACACAGAATGATCACACTTACTCTGACTCAGACCAAACTTCTTAACCACAGAGCTAAACCTGTCAAACCAAGCACGAGGGTTTTGCTTCAAGCCATATAAGGACTTTTGAAGATGGCATACCTTCCTACTCTCCCCCCAAGCAACAAAACCAGGTGGTTGCTCCATGTATACTTCCTCAAGAAGATCACCATTCAAGAACGCATTCTTAACATCCAGTTGATGTAGATCCCAGCCATAATTGGCCGCCATAGAAATGAAAAGGTGAACAGAGGACAGTTTGGCCACAGGAGAGAAGGTTTCGGAATAGTCAACACCATAAGTCTAAGCATAACCCTTGGAAACCAGTCGAGCTTTCAAATGGTCCAAGGTCCCATCGGCTTTAGTTTTGACTGTGAACACCTACTTACACCCAATAGCCTTCTTGCCAAGAGGCAAAGAGGCAAATCAATGAGATTCTAGGTACCGGCCTTATCAAGGGCCACCATTTCTTCCTCTATACAGCACGCCAACCGGGATGGGTCAAGGCTTGGTGGAGAGTAGTAGGAATGGTTAGAGAGTCTAAAGATGCTATGAAGGAACAAGATGGGGGAGACAAATGGTTATAAGAAACAAAAGAAGAAATAGGATAGGTGCAAGTGCGCTTACCTTTGCTCAAGGCAATAGGCAAGTCATCAGAAGTATCAGACACTATATCTGGTTCAAAGGTAGAAGCGAAAGGATCAAGAGTATTAAGAGTATCAGGCTCTAATGCTGGTTCAGAAGTAGGAGCGGAAGGAAACGATGCTGGATCAGACAACGAAGCAGTCATTGGTGGGTCATGAACCGGATCAACAACATTGCTCGCCTTAGGGCATTTCTGATAAACATGATAGATAGGTGGTTCAGTAGGTGCCGGGTCAAATTCTTTCACTGGTGGTAATTGAACCGTATAGACTAAGAGATCATCAAGACTATCGGAGGTGTCATCAATAGAGACAAGAGATGGAGGTGGAGTAGAGACAGGAAAAAACGAAGTCGACTCATGGAATGTGACATCTGTAGACACAAGATAACGTCGAAGAGTGGGAGAATAGCACCGATAACCCTTTTGAACCCTAGAATACCCAAGGAAGACACACTTAAGAGACTTGGGATCAAGTTTGGTCACAGTAGGAGGAACATCTCGAACAAAGACACAACCAAAGATTTTAGGGTCAACAGGAAATAGGGGTTTGGAAGGAAACAGGGTGGTGTATGGAGTGGCACCATTGAGGACAGGAGGGGATATTTGATTAATAAGGAAGCACGCAGTAGACATGGCGTCAGTCCAAAAAGGCTTAGGAACATTCATTTGAAACATGAGAGTCTGAGTGACTTCTAATAGGTGTCGGTTCTTACACTTTGCAACACCATTTTGGGTCGGTGTGTCTGGATAGGAGGACTGATGAAACATGCCATGTTGGAGCATATAGGTTTGAAATGAGGGGGAAAAGTATTCTTTAGCATTATCACTTCATAAGGTTTTAACAGAAACACCAAATTGAGTTTGGATTTCAACACAGAAATTGCAAAAATGAGAAAGCAACTCGGACCAAGTTTTCATCCAATAGAGCCAGGTGGTACGAGAGAAATCATCAACAAAAGTAACAAAGTATCGAAAACTAGATTTGGACTCGACAGGACATAGACCCCAAACATCAGAATGGACTAAATCAAAAGAAGACGCAACACGTTTGTTAACTCAAGGTGCCAAATGGATATGATGATGTTTAGCAAACTGACACGACTCACATTCTAAAGATTCTAAAGATAACAAATGGTGGAATTGAGGATACATCCTTTTCAACGAAGATAAAGACACATGACCTAAATGACAATGAACGGAAAAAGGGGACGAACCACCAGAGCAAGCAACTAAACATGGTACTTGATCCTCAAGGAAGTAATGACCACCATATTCATAGCCCCTACCAATAACTCGCTTCGTCGTAAGATCCTGTATAAAACAATGGTCAGGAAATAAAGTGATGAAACAGTTTGATTGTCGAGTGAGTTTGCTAGGCAACAAAAGATTAAAGGTAAGGAAATAAAGGTAAGGTCAGGGACATTAAGGACATGGGATAAGGAAATGGATGGAGTAGGTTCAATAGAGCCAAAGCCAATTTACACGAGAATGAGAACCGTTGGCAATGGTTATACTAGAGGGAATGGCATAAGGCACATATGAGGAAAACAAATGGTGGTTACTTGTCATGTGATCAGTAGCACCAGAGTCGATGATCCACTTCAAGGAAGAAGTAGCAAGACTAAAAGCAATATTACCTGTAGCAAGATCAATGGAAGAGCGAGATGTAGATGCAGCCATCGATCCTAGCCCAAAGAAAACCAACAGTGAGCCGAAAAACTCACCAAAGATGACAACACCCAATATTTGGTATTGGATCGAACAATGCAGAAGGCACACCAAAAAATAATAATCACCACGGGTGATAAAATGCAATGTCAGCGGCCGAAAAGCAAATGCGATGTACCAAACGGCCACCAACGAAATGTCAACTGAACACCAAATAGCAATAAGAGAACCCAAAAAACCACTTATTAGAGGCAAACCAATTTTGAAGAACCACCCAACAAGAAGCAAGACCAACAGCCACACCAAAAACAACACTGCAAACTCCACAAACAATCTACAACTCGCAGACTAAGGACCAAAAAGCACTGCACAGGGACCACAGCAGCACAGAAACCACGAAATAAAGGACCCAAAAGCAGCACACCACAGAAACCCCAAAAATCGAGCAAGCAAGCGAGCAAAAGATCAGGCCTGAAGATAAAACCAAAAAAGATAGGAATGAAACCACCTGGGACTAGCCGAATTCAACGATTCAAGTCCAGAGAAGCAAACGGCGATGAAAAACTCGCTGGAAAATGCCGTCACGCACCGGCGCGTGTAAAAGATGGCAAAGCTCGGGGAAGCGTGTGAGGCACTACGCACAGTCGTAACGGAGATTTGCTAGAAGGGTTCCGCCGATCGGGACCTCCTGAGTACAATGAGGTGACGCGTGGAACGAGAAACAACCAAGAACAGAACCCTAACACAACCTCTCTCTCTCTGTCACTGTGTCACCAAACAAAAACAATAACAACAACGGGAAGAAAAAATAAATAAATTTGGAACCTAGAGCCCTGGTACCATGTAAGCAAATAATTTGAATGTTGTAATCTATTCATGTACAGAAGTTACATATATATACAGGAGATGAAAGCCTCAATCATAATGGCTCGTAATAGCAGTTAATGAGGATTATTCCCTAATCCCTGATTTATAGGGATTCTAATATATTTCCTGAATCCTAACAATCTGTAATTTCGTGTTTGTTAGATTTGTTTTGTTTTTGCCTTTGTTAGATCTGTTTTTGCTTCTTTTTTTTCCTTCGCTGTGCAAGTCAGAATTCGTTCGGAATTCTCCATCTCTTTTGTATTTTTTTTTCCAAAAAATACTTACAACATGCTAAATTAATTTAGGATGCCATAAGTCTCTACTTTTTACAGATCCCAAATAGGTGTTCCTCGGGAAAAGGACGTTAAATGGGCTTAAAAACAGATGTTGTAGCCCATTTATGTAGTAGTGAATGGAAGTCCCAGAACATCGAATATGGATGTCTAATAGAATTAATCTGAGTACTAAATGGGTGACGGTAGAGTACAAGCAAGGTGTTGATGGGTTTCTTGTATATGCATATCAATCACATTATTCTCAAAAATGGGGAGAGCTTAGATTTCCATGTGTGAAATGTAATAGTAGGTATTATCTACCATTTGATGAGGTGAAGTTGCACCTTCATGGTAAGGTATTCATGCCAAACTATTATGTATGGACTAATCATGGTGAAACACGAGTATAAAATCGTCGGTCCATGTCTCCAATACCAAGTGCCTTATATTCCTCACGTAAGGTACTTGGAAACCATCTAAGTCAACCACTACAAGTGTCTACACTTTGTAGCGCTTTTTGTGTAAAACCGCTACAAATTTGAAGCCTTTATACATGCACCACCACCAAATAGTTAACCATGCAAATTTGATTCTTGCACGTCGTCTGAAAGATTCTCTGGCGTTTAGATCAAGCATCAATGGAGTTATGGCTTCCAAGAGAGGTTTAGACAAGGAGAAGGAGGTAACGTGTCCTAGGCTAACTCTACGATGAAAGTGGAGCCAAATACCCAAGAGGGGTGCGGGGGTTAATTGGGTATCTTAAAAATTTTACCTAAAACTCTGTTTTCTAATACTAAAAACAGGGTAAAATAGAGTAGGGGAAGAATAGCAAGACACAAGAAGATTTATACTGGTTCGGTCTTAACCTCTGACCTACGTCCAATCCCCAGCCTCATTGGGATTTCCACTAATCAAATATTACACACTCTGCACTCAAAAGTGATTCTCTCACTAGAACTCACTCCCCCTTACAAGTTGTAATCAATGATTCCCCCAATCACCAAGCCCCCTGACTTGTGATTACTTACAATGAATGAATATTCAGAAGTATAACTCTCTTAAAGAGCAGATATAAATGAACACTGAAGCTCTTGTATCTAAAGATACTATACAGATGAAAACTGAAAGAAGTGAATGAAAACTTCAATGTAATTCGCTCTCAGTTGTTGTATATCTCTGGAAAGACTTGAATGCTTTTCTATTTATACTCAGAGATCATTAAATGATCGTTGCTTTCCAAATAGATCCGTTGGAGAGGTTTCCCAAGTGTTCTGCAGTGGTTTTGGCACTTTCTCTCTCTAGTTAACTCTTAATCTAGTTGGCCAGGTCATCATAGTTGACTTTCTGCGAATTAATCCGTTAGAGAGGATGTTTCTTGTTGTAGCAATCCCTCTTAAATGCTTTGTAGACGTGTGCAAGTGGATTGGCCAGAGGTAGTAACTTTCTGAGCATTGTAATAAATGTTCTGAACTTGCTTTTTGCTTTATGCTTTAACTCTCCAATAAACATTCTTTAATTCTCTGAAATTCACTAATAAAGACGTTAAACATAGCAGGGAATATCATAGAATAATATTGCAAAGGATTAAGATCAAACAACTTTGTTTTCTGAAATCGACAGATTCAAATTTTCTGAATCAGCGTTGTGAACTCGAGCTTAGTTCTTGCAGGCTCGAGTTTGATGCTTCAGTGTACAAAATCATTTTAGTCTAAAATGTGTAAACCTGAGGTTTGTATTCTAAACCTGAGGTTCTTAAATCATTGAAAAGTCACATTGCTCTCGGGTTGAAATGAACTCGAGCTTGCTAATTCTGAACTCGAGTTTGTTTCATCCAGAGAGGAAAGTCGCGATTTTGAAATCTGGAGACTTTAAGTTTAAAGGATAGGCTCGAGTTTATTAGTGACAGGCTCGAGTTTAACACTGTTCAAAGAAGAGCTTAGTTTTAACTTGAAAAGCCAAACCTGAGGTTTGTGAGGCAAACTCTAGAGTTTTCTTAAGGTGAAAAACACTTTTGCTCTCTGGAGCTTTTAGGCTCGAGTTTAAAACATTTAGGCTTGAGTTTATTCAATTCTGAAAAACTCTTTGCTCTCTGTAACTTTTAGGCTCGAGTTTGTAAAGCTTAGGCTCGAGTTTGTTTAACTTTGAATAACTCTGAAAACTCTCAGCCAAAGGTAGGCTCGAGTCTGAAGTTTTAAGCTCGAGTTTGTTTGATTTGTAAACTCCTGAGATTTTGAAACTTCGAAAGATTTTAAACTAATGGAACAGTGCAGAGTTTGAAAAAATCTTCTTCACTTAAAATTTCTTCCCGCCAGCGATGAACTCGAGTTTGCCATAACAGGCTCAAGTTCATAGCTTATGAAAACTGTGAAAGATTTTCTCTAGAAGTTGCAAGCTTGAGGCTTGAAAAAAAAAAGTCAAGTTTAAAGATGTTTTCAAAGATCAAACCTCTCTGCTATTGATGAACTCGAGCTTAAAAATGTAGGCTCGAGTTTGCCCAAACTTTTGAAAAGCTTTAAGTTTAAACTTCAGGTTCAGTCTCGAGTTTGAAAATTGATCTGGCGAGTTTGTAGCCTCTGTCTAAGGCAAGCTCGAGCATGCACATAATAGGCTCGAGTTTGTCTCAGGAAGAATGTTTTTATTTGAAATTGATAAGTTTAAATCAATTTAACCTTGAACAAAAACATCTCCATATTGTTTACAATTGTTAGTAATCATCAAAACACACAGAGAACTAACATACGGGGGCAGTAGTAGAAGGGGTGGTGGTGGGGATCATCGAGGATAACACGACGGTAGAAATGTCCCATGTCATCGTTAGAGTCTACCTAGCCACAACAGCTCCTGCTAGAGCAGCCTTAGCAAACGACCCCACAAGCAGTGACCTTACCAAAGCCACATGCTTAGGATGAGGGGGTTGAGCTCAGTGTGAGCAACTACGTGGGGAATGAAGAGTTCGACTTCAACATTCCAATTAGAAAGATAGAGTGGTTCCTGGATGAGGAAGTGGCTTGGAAGCATAGGAACCCCTGACTATCGTCTTTAGTTGATCGGGTTTAAGGTGCAAGTCAAAAGTAAATTTAATTATTGTTTTAATAAATTTAATATTTAAATTTCATACTGTTAATTAATAGTGGATTTAAATTTAATAAAAAAATGTAGTAAATTGTGCAAATGAGTAGGGGAACATCACCACAAGGAGGCTGGTTGAGGTCGGTGTAAATAAGCTGAAGCGGCCTCGTGTTATAGTTCCATTGAATGAGGCCATGGACCAGTTGATCAAGAACGATGGTTACCTCTTAACCATTATCTGAACGAGTTGGGCTCAAATTGGCGATGGTTCACCATCCACTTCAGGATTTGGAAGAATGTTTCAAAGGGGATAGAAGGTTTCACATGGAATGAGGCTGTGAAGGTGATTAATTGCATTTAATTATATTATAGATATAAATAGTTATAATTTATCTCTTTTTTAATTAATTAATTATTTATGTATTTATTCAACTGTGTTACAGGATAAGTTTTCCATCCATGACAATAGGAAGAGGTACATATTGATCAAGATGCGGGATGGCTAGAAGAACGTAAGGAATCGTCTCTACAACATCATGAATAAGGATTGAATGATTTCTTTGTAGGAGTTAGTCGAGAATGTGCCAGACGGCGTCCCACCTAATGGTTGGGTGAGTTTCGTCCAATGCAAGTGAAGCTAAGATGGACAGGTTAAATTTTTTATAATTATAAATTATTTAACAATTATTTCTTTTTTAAAAAATGCAAACAAATTTTTGTCGTGGTTTTATAACCGCTACAAAGCTAACAAAAACCACCACAAATACTGACATAAACTGCTACAAATAAAAACAGTTATAAAAACCATCACACCAACCGCTACAAGAGTTACACAGATATCCCTATAATAGCCCCATCACACCTTATTTCACACACTTCGTCATTTCTTCCCACCCACCTTCTTTCTCGTTTTATCTCATCTGTCAACATTTTTTTTTTTGAGAAGTTAAGTGCTATGCAAGCTGATCAAATATGGTAATTTTTTTTAAATCTTTGATTTCAATATTTTTTCCTTCTTACAATATTGGTACTAATTATTTTATTTCCTTATACATAACTTTAAGGACATTTCCTTAACATTCATTCTATCATCATGAACATTTATTCCATAATTAAATATCATTTAGTGGAAAACAAAATAAGTTCATATTAACTATTTATCATTTAAATTGTCACTTAAATAATAAAATAAGGTAAAAATGGACTCAAGTTAGTTTTTTTAAAAAAAAATATTTTGTAGCGGTTTCAGAACCACTACAAATTTTAATCAAAATTCACTTTAAAATTTTGGCGCAATTTTTAAAATGTCATCCAAAATTTGTAGTGGTTCTTCAACCACTACAAATGTTAATTCAAATTCGCCTTAAAATCTCACGTCCTTTTTAAATTTCATCCAATGCTGTAGATGTTTTATAACCACTACAAACTTTTGCCCCCAATTTTTTAAAACTCGTGAATGTACTTAGTAGTGGTTTAATAACCGTTGCAATGTTGTAGCAGTTATTTAAAGTGCTACTATTTTCATTTGTAGCGGTTAAAATCGCTACAAATACGAAATTTTAACTGCTACAAAACACCTTTTTTTTTCTAATGTATGAATGGGTGTATGATGTATTATCAAGATGACATCATGCCACCCAATGTAAATGAGGAAAGATATTCCTTTAACAAGTGTCATGGAAGAAAAAATTAAGTTATAAGCAAGCAGTTGTTTTTCATACCTATCATTCCAAGATTGCAAAAAAAAAAAAATACTTCTAAAAAAACGGCAAAGGAAATGAGATGGTACTATGAGAATCATCAAGGTTCCGATGTCCTCTCTCACCCATCTGATGGTGAAGTGTGCATGGAAAGTTTTTGGTATAACATATCCAGACTTTGCATATGATCTAAGAAATGTGAGGCTTGGATTATGTGCAGATGGATTTATGCTATTTCGGCAATGTGAGAGGCAATATTATGGTACGCATGTGATAGTTACTCCTTATAATCTACCACCCAAGATATGCTTGACACAGGAATATATGTTCTTGATGTTTATCATCCCTGGTCCTAATAATCCAAAGGGAAAAATATATGTGTATTTGCAGCAATTGATAGATGAATTAAAGTTATTGTGGGGTGTGGGGATGTCAACGTATGATGCATATGTGAGACAAAACATTCCTATGTGTGCTGCATCATTGTGGACAATAAGTTATTGGATATGATTAGTTTTGATGATGTCAAATATAGTTGCCCAATATTAAGAGCAAAAAGTTTGCATAATATATTTATCTCCTATGTTAACTAATTCCTATGTTTAATATAGATCCAAAGATTAGAAGATATGAAGTTCAATTATGGAGAATGATCAAGATGAAGATCAATAAATAAGTTATTAAATTGGATTGATTAAGAGGAAGAAAAAGAAAGAAATTGGTTGGGTCTCAAATTTCATAAATGAAAGTTTGGTATCACGAATTTTAGAAATGATAGTTGGTACCACAAATTTCCAAAATGCCAATTTAGTCCACAATTGAGTATGCTATGTGAGTACTGCACTGATTGCTCTCGAGTGTGAACACTATTTTAGCTCCTCTATTTGCCCCTGTTCAGTGTTCTACTTGAGCGAACTTCAGTGATTCGATATCTCCCAAACCAAAGATTCGATTGAGGTGAAACCAGTTTCATATGAAACTAGGCTCCCAACATGTCGCATATACACTAAAATAAAGCTTAAAGGAGTTCATATGAAAGATCTATGAAGTTTGGAAGTTGTTGTTTGAATTCATGCCGCATATCAGATATAGGTTTGGTATTTTAGGTGTATCTCAAAAAATACACATCCAATAGAGCTGAAACTCATGGAAAACAAAACTAGACTCACATACCTTTTAAAAAAATTAATATCATGAAAAAAAAATCAAATGGAAGAGATATGAGTTTTTGAAGTTCATAGTTAGATCAAGATGTTGCAAAAATGCCGGTAAAAAACAACTTCTATTAATGTAATCAAAACACTCAACATGCATTGAATTTGGAGTTGATTCTTTTTGCATTAGAAAGAAGACTTAAAGATATTTTTGGGGATAAATGATTTTCAAAATTTGGAGTTATATTGAAGATGTTATGCATATTGGAATTTGACTTTCGTGTTGCCAATATTCATGCGTTTTGGAAGTCACTGGGTTTTGGAAATTGATCTTCAATCAAGTGAACATGGTTGCCTGTAGAAGTTTGCTCAAAACTTGATGTTCTATGGAAGAAAGAACTTGAACTTGAGTGCTATTGAGATATTTCAAACACAATTGCTCCAAATCTGACAACACTTCAAGTGCATAAGTAAGTACTCGAGTGTTGCACTCAAGTGTTGAATTTTTCATGTGTATTTGCCCCATTAACAGCATAGGTACTCAAAGTAAAGAAAGAGACACTTATAGATTCCAAACACTCAAAGTGTAGAGGCACCTGAACCTAAGAAATGTACTAAAACATCATACACTCAAAGTATAGCAAAAGCATACTCACATATGGCTTTAGTATCTCAGTAATGCTTTCAACGCAGAAGTGCTCCAAATTGCAGGATACTCAAGTATGCCCAGTAATACTTGAGTATCGCACTCGAGTAAGGTCTATCACACTTGAGTGTCAATATGATGCTTCAATTCCCAAACATCTCCGATGATTTGGAAATTGTTGTTATCATCTGATTACACTTAATTAATACTCATACTACTTCTTAATATTACTAAACATATTTCTTTATGAGTTTTAGATGATTTGAATAATGGATTATGTTAAATCACAAAAGCAAATCTTTGTATTAGAACATTAAATGTGACAATAGAAAACAGAGCAAAGAAGAGATCTCAGAGTAGGTTAATGAATATTGTTTGAAGTGGCTATTACGGTAAAGATGATAGGTTACAGGAAAGCAAAAATGACTGAACCTTGAATTCTGCCTACAACTCCAATATGTCTCTAACGAAACATATCTTTAACAGAAAGTTTGAACACTTACAATGGTCATTTAACGAAGTTAAATGGTAGACAAAACAGAGAAAATGCATAGATGCTTCAACAGTTACTTCCAACGATCGTATACCAATACATACGACGTGAAGAATTTACTCAATGGTCATATGATCCTCATCAACTATATAAAGAGACTCATTCATGACAAAAAGACTCAGTGAAAAACATCGACGAAGCTAATGACAAGAGTTTGTTCCTTCACTTTCAAAATGCCAATACCCTGACACTTATATCACTTAATCTTTGTTATCTCAATGATCATATTGTTTAACATAAAAAGTAAGATTATTTGTAATGTACTTAATTGTTTATTTACTTTTGAAAGAGAAGATTGATTGTAATCCTTCATTACAAAGGTTGAATTCTTATGGTGTGTAAGAGGTGTAAATGGAGCTAAATCACCAAGAGGGGGGGTGAATTGGGGATTTTTAAAACTTTCTAAACTTGTATTGTTTTGAAACAGCAAAACAGGGGTAAACAGAGATGAATAAAGAGTAGAGTAGAGAAAGCAAGACACAGAGATTTATACTGGTTTGGTCTAATCTCTTGACCTACATCCAGTCCCCAAACTCTCTGGGATTTCCACTATCACAATTGATTACACACTCTGCACTCAAGAGCAATTCTCTCACTAGAATTCACTCCCCTTTACAAGTTGTAATCAATGCACCCAATCACCAAGTCCCCTAACTTGTAATTCTTTACAGTAAATGATTTACAATAAAAAAAACTCTCTCTAAGAGTGGATAATGATAATCACTAGAGCACAATGTATCAATAGATACAATATAGATGAAAACTGAAAGAAATGAATGTAGACTTGAATGCAATTCGTTTTCAGCAGATATGTTAGTTAAGAAGACTTGAATGCAGCTCTATTTATACTGAGAAAGCATTAAATGACCGTTGGAATCATCAATATAACTGTTGCCTTCATTAGACAAGGTTTTGGTTAAGCTTTGGTCTTCTTCTCTCACTAATCTTCACTTAATCCAGCTAGGCAGAAGTTCAGAGTTGACTTCTGATGAACTAATCCGTTGGAATGGCAGTTGCTAGAAGTAGAAATCATTCTTTAATTCTTTGCAAGCATGTGCAGAAGGATTACCCAAAAGTATGCAACTTTCTGGGCATAGCATTTAATGTGCTAACGTCACTTTTTGCTTTTGCTTTAAACCTTCAATAAACATTCTCTAATTCGTCTGAAACTCACTAACAAAGTGATTAAACATAGCTAGGAATATTAGAGAATAATACTGGAAAGTATTAAGATCAAACAAGAAGATTTTCCAAATTCGTCGAATTTGAAATTCTGAACCTGCATTCAAAACTCAAGTTTTGGACTTGAACATGTAAAATCGATTTTAGTCCAAAATGTCAAAACTGGAGGTTTTCTATTAAAACGGCAATGTTCAAAGTGCTAAAACTTCGATGCTCTCTGTATGACCAAAACTCGAGTTTTACGGTCAAAACTCAAGTTTTCATTTAAACATGAAAACTTTGAGAAATCACGCCAAGTCAAAATTGGAGGTTTTCTTTGAGAACTGGCAGTTTTCAAAAACAGGAAAATATAAATGCTCTCTGCCAGGCCAAAACTCGAGTTTTACGGTCAAAACTCGAGTTTTCATTTAAACATGAAAACTTTGAGAAATCACGCCAAGTCAAAATTGGAGGTTTTCTTTGAGAACTGGCAGTTTTCAAAAACAGGAAAATATGAATGCTCTCTACCAGGCCAAAACTCGAGTTTTACGGTCAAAACTCGAGTTTTCACTTAACTATGAAAACTTAGAGAAAATCGCATAAAACCAAAACTGGAGGTTTTCTCTAAAACTGGTTAAAACATGAATCCTCTCTGTCAAACCAAAACTCGAGTTTTGGTGCAATACTCGAGTTTTCTAAAATCTGAGGAAAAACTTAGAGAATTTCATGTGATTGAAAACAGGGGGTTTTTGGAACCAAACTGGAGGTTTTCAAGGTTCAAAACTTCAGAGGCTCTCTGTATGACCAAAACTCGAGTTTTCATCCCAAACCTCGAGTTTTGCATTTTCCATAAAACATTGAGGAGTTTCTGTGTGATGAAAACTGGAGGTTTTGCTAGAAAACTGTAGGTTTTGCTTTGTCCAGAAAACTTGAGTTTCTTTATGTAAGATGAAAACTTGAGTTTTTGAACTAAAACTCGAGTTTTGCTTTGACAACATATTTTTCAATCTTTCAAAGCAAAACTTCATGCATTGTTTGCAATTGTTGGTGATCATCAAAACCCTTAGAGAACTAACAAGAGGGAGTATCTCAGTGAGAGATTTGTAAATGGCTCCAAAAGTGTCCTACTAAACTTGCAGGATTGTAGTAGTTCTCAAGTACCTAGTTAAAGCATAAGGAAAATAGTGGATTCAAAATCTCAAGAGGAGCCTAGTGACTGGGCGTAGGTCACCGCAAATTGGACTGAGCCAGGATTGTTAGTTCTATATGTGTTTTGATGATAACTGACAATTGTAAACAATGCATGGATAAGCTAAATTGATTTTGAAACTTGTTAAAAACATTCTGTCAGTGCCAAACTCGAGCTTAGATTTGGCAAACTCGGGTTTACCACTGACAGAGGCCAAAACTCGCCAGTGTGCACTTTAAACTCGAGACTGAACCAGAAACTTGAATGTTTACAAAATCTGAGTAAACTCGAGTTTACATTTTGGAAACTCAAGTTTGCGAAAGGCTAAGAGCATTCTAATTTGAAAACATTTATAACTCAAGCCTATTAGTTTTAAACCTCAAGTTTGCACCTCCAGAGAAAATCTTCAAAGAGTTTACAATAATTGTAAACTCGAGCTTGTAAGGACACACTCGAGTTTGCCTTTGGCGGGAAGAAATATTCAAATAAGAATTTTATAAACTCAAGACTACTAATTTTGTGAAAAGTTTATCACTTATTGAAAAATATGTAAGAGTTTACAAAACTTGTAAACTCGAGTTTGCGCTTGGCCGAGGGTTTTGAGTATTTTATAAACTTAAGCAAACTCGAGACTGCCTCTTTGAACCTCTAGTTTGCGTCAGGCCGAGAGTTCTCAAAAGTTTTCTTAAAAGAGAAAACTCGAGTTTAAGATGTTAAACTCGAGTTTGAGCCTTACAGAGAGCAAAATGATTTTATCTTGAGAAAACTCAAGAGTTTGCACTAGGAACCTCCGGTTTACACCTTGAGAATTAAAACTAATTTTTGACATGAAAAGTTACACACTCGAGGCTACTCACTAATATACTCGAGTTTATGTCTCACTCAAAATGTGTTCCAAAGCTCAAAATCACGACCTTCCTCTCTAGATGGAGGAAACTCGAGTTTTGATATGGAAACTTGAGTTTTGACCAACCCGAGAGCATTGCAGTTTTTAATGTATTAATAACCTTAGGTTTTGGAAGAAAACCTCCAGTTTAAATGTTTTGAACTTAAATCGTTTTTACATGCTAAAGCTTAAAACTCGAGGTTTGATAAACCAAACTCGAGTTTACATAGCTGATTCAGGAATTCAAACATGACGAATTTGAAAAGCCTTCTTGTTTGATCTTGATACTTCCCATTATCATTTTCCTATAGTCCTAGTTATGTTTAATCACTTTGTTAGTGAGTTTCAGGTGAATTAGAGAATGTTTATTGAAGTTTAAAGCAAAAGCAAAAAGTAAAGTCAGCACATTAAATGCAAAACTCAGAAAAGTTGCATTCTTTTGGGTAATCCTTCTGCAGACGTCTAGCAAAGAATTAAAGAATGATTTCCACATCCAGCAACTGCCATTCCAACAGATTAATCTTCAAGAAGTCAACTCTGAACTTCTGCACAGCTGGATTAAGTGAAGAATAGAGAGAGAAGAAGATTAAACCACTCCCTAATCTTTGCTGAACATTTCCAACGGTTACATTAGGAAAATCAACGGTCATTTAATGCTCTCTTAGTATAAATAGAGCAGCATTCAAGTCTTCTCAACTAACACAATTGTTCAAAATGAAATACATTCAAGTCTTGCATTTATTCCTTCAGTTTTCAACTATATTGTGTCTTTTGATACATTGTGCTTCAGTGATTATCTTTATCTACTCTTTGAGAGAGTTTCTTCTTGTAAATCATTTATTGTAAAGAATCACAAGTCAAGTGACTTGATGATTGGGTGCATTGATTACAACTTGTAAGGGGGAGTGAATTCTAGTGAGAGAATTATTCTTGAGTGCTGAGTGTGTAATCAATTGCTATAGTGGAAATCCCAGAGTGTCTGGGGACTAGACGTAGGTCAACTGGTTGAACCGAACTAGTATAAATCTCTATGTCTAGCTGCTCTTCTTCTTACTCGGCTCATCTCTATTTTGCTGTTTGAATTTAGAGCTATCTTCAAAATTTTTTGAATACCTAATTCACCCCCCTCTTGGGTATTTAGCTCTACTTTCAAGGATAAATCACAATTTGCATATTATCTTCCTTAAACTCTTATATTTCCAGCATATATGATTGAACAATGTACTATTAGTTTATTACTCATTACTGTCATACATACTAATTTTACTAAGATGCGAAAATATTTTCAAAGTTCCTAAGTTTTAATCATACAACCAATTCACCCACTTTTGGATGTAATTGGTTCTAAAATTTGGTATCAGATCAGGGCTCTTGTTTAAAGGACTTAATTGTCTCAAGAATTATCAATGGCTGATTTTGGGTGTTGCATGTATTCATAAGGTTTTGATCACACCATTCCACCATTTTTAAAAGATATTAATTTTTAGTTTTGGAAAGCTAGAATGACAACATTTATAAAATCCTTTGATTTTGATATATGGAATATTTTTACAAATTCTTTTGATTTCAAATAGAGAAAGGATTAAACAAAAACAGAAAAGAAAATATTTTAGCTAAACATTAAAGCAAGGAAAATCCTATACAGTGCTTTAACCAAAAATGATTTTGAGAAAATCAAATTTTACTTTAGTGCTAAAAATATTGGGGATACTCTTGATACTATATATGCTCCTAACAACTGGGTTGAAGTTGAAAGTGTTGACAATTTATTTGATATTATAAGCTGCATATCCACGGTTGATAAACAATTGGAAGTGGGGAGTGAAGGAGAAATCTTAGAATACTTTCATGATTTAGTCAATATAGAAGAAGAAGAAGAAGAGGAAGACGATTGTTAAGAAGAGCTCATCATGGACGATTGTGAAGAATCAATATTTGGAGCTCAAGATGCACATGTGGTAAACAACTCTGATTCTTCTTATATGTTTAGGAAAAATGATTTTGAACAATTGCATAAATTTTTTTTTCAACCAATTATTGATTCCATTATGAAAAAGAAAATGTTTTCAATCATGTTGGAAAATCATGTGGGAAGAAAGAATATACACATATAGGTCATTTGATATGGCATCCGCTTGAGTAGTACAATACTTACAAAAAATGTTCATAATAAGCATCATTCTATTGTTTACAATTATTTTGGAAAATCTAGTTATATTTCTCACACATGCTATATTAGAAGAAATTCTAATCTAAGAAACAAATATGTTTGGATTTCGAAAGGAAAAATAAGGTCTCATACTAACAATCAAGGACCCAAGTATATATGGGTACCAAAATATCCATCTAGTGGCTTGTGAGTGCAGATTGATTCCAAAAGCAATGGACATATATGGAGAAGAGGAAGAAGAATCCAAGAGTTTTTTGTGAACCTAAAAGGAAATTCACATGAGTTAGGAGAACTCGTGGAGAAGCTATTGCTGCAACTTTATGGTCAAATCATAAGAGAAGCAATGGATACCCATAAGAGAAATACATTCTTCCTCAAGAATGGACTACCATAAAGTATCATTCAACTCTCCTGAGGAGAATAAGAAAAGAAAGATCTCTTGTGCACAAAGGGAAAAATTATTGCAGTCTATGTCATATGAGAAAGCGTTTCTCCGTTACAGGACTAAATATAAAAAGACAAAGTATCAACAAATGATAAATTGGGTGAGCAAATATAACCCTTTAAGTGCCTAAGGCAAAGGTAAGCAATGATAAAACCTCCTATGTTATTATCTATATGATTATTGAGGTTTAATACTTTGGAATCTTAGGAATGAGCATTACAAATTATTTTGAAATTGGGTTTTCACTCCTTAAAAATCCACTTAATTTATTTGTAAAGGGATTGCAATATTCAATAGTTTAATTCTTTACGCATATATGATGCTTTGAAAAGAAAGTATTTCTTTTATGCATAAAGGCATGATTAATTCACTATGCTTAATTGTTCTAAATTGATTATATTCTTAAGAGTATGTGAATTTTTGTTTCTCCAAGCTAACAATGATTGGATCTAAAGTTGGATACCAAGGAAGAAAAAGATTTATATAGTTTTGTAGGATGAGAAAATGATTCTCAAGAATGTAACTACTTAGAGAAATAATTCAAGTCTTAAGGAAGCTAAACAAGGTCTACTTGATGTTGATGGTGAACATCGAAAAAGAAGACATCTACATCAATCCATCTTAATCAATCAAGGACAAAAGGAATTACAATGATATCTAATTCTTACCCTATTTTATACTCAAATGAATTACATATTTGGGTAATAAATACTTTTCTAGTAGCAATCAATCATTTATGGTTTTCAAAATATCTTTAGATTGCTAAATGGACTGTAAGTGAAATTGTATATAACTTTCTGAGTTTATATTTTTTAAATGCACAATTCTAAAATTTATTTGGATATCTTTTTGAAATGCACAATTTTAAAATTTGTTTGGGTTTAACTCGCCTTGTTTTATAAATATGCGTACGCATGTTTTAAAAAATATCCATACTTTCATTGCATTCAAATGGTGTTTCAAAATTGGAAGTTAAATCTTTATATACTGAATGTCAAATATGCTTTAAATTTGTCTAATAGAGCTTTCCCTATCATTCACATATTGATCTTTGGTATCCAATGCGATGCTTGAAGTCCTAATTCTTTATTCTCTATCGAGTTAGACCTCATGTCTAATAAGTTTGTTAGCTCCCAGTGTTTTGATGATAACAATTGAAGTTTTTTCGTTAAGGTTTTGAAATGGTACTCGAGTATGATGTAGAAGTTCTCGAGAATGTATGAACTTGAACTAATTCTTCTCACTAAGTATTTTTAGACTATAATTCTCGAGCATGGCGAAATGATTCTCAAGAATGTCTCACACAGTTATCATTCTTGAGTATGAGAAATGGATTCTTGAGAATGGCATATCAACTGAAATTGGTTTCCACATTGCTATCAATCTTGAGAATGCAATTCTAATTCTCTAGCATATGCCTATGATTCTCTAGAATGGAATTCCAATTCTCGAGGATGGGAGTGTCTGCAAGTTTGGAGAATGCTAAGTTAATTCTTGAGTATGGAAACATGATTCTCGAGAATGGCTCGCATAATTATACAATTTCCTATCCAACATCAGAGAGAATTCTTAAGCAATTCTCAGAATACTAAGTCAATTATCGAGAATGCAGTTCACTGATTTTATACAATTTCACTTTGGTAATTCTCGAGAATAACAACATGATTCTTAAGAATTCCTTTGACAGATTCAATGATATGTTTTCACTAATACAATTCTCAAGAATATATAGGATTCTTGAGAATACACTTTCTTCTCAATATTTAAATGCTATTATTCACAAGTATTGCATCTTTTATCTAAAGATGTGATTCTTGAGTATTAATGCATTAACTCTCGAGAATGATTAAAACACTATGATTCAATGGACACTGAACTTTGATAGTTCTTAAGAATATCGTGATTAATTCTCAAGAATGCATATCAATATCTGAAATCTCTATCCTCGTAATCTGCAATTCATTGATTAAGCTTTGGATACTACATAATATTGATCCTTACTATTCCTAACATCGTTTAATGAGTTTGCTAGTGATTTTCAGATATGCCTAACATTGTTTAATCATCAAAATTATCATAAAGCAAATTTGTGTCAGACGCATTTAATGCAACTCAGTAAAGTAGAGCAACAATCGGAATTAGTCTTCGTATCAGACGAAATAATTCCTTCAAGGCTTACCTATTCCAACTAATACTCTGAATCACTCTTTACACAAGTACATCGATGGAGGATGCATTGAATGAATCAACGGTCGACTATTTACAAACGAAGTACACCTGTGCCTAACGGAAAATACAAAAAGTTTCAACGGCTAGTTTGCAAAGCTTCTCAACGGTATTAATGGCGATTGTTATAAAAGCACACCACATTCAATTCCGCCAGCTACCGAAACTTTGCGTATTCAATTCTGTATTATTGCGACCAACTGTTTCATTAACTTCATTTAATATCTTCGGATATTACCTGTACTTCAGTGTTCATATTTTAATCTACTCGTAAGGAATCTTTAAACACTTATTCTATTTTCGGTTAAATCTAAAGGTTGTGGAACCTTAAGAGTGGATGTACGATTTCAACTTGTAAGGGGGAGTGAGTCCGAGTGTGAAAGGATCATTCTAAGTTACAGAGTGTGTAATTGTAATTGTTTGAAAAAGTTAGTAGAAATCCCAAGGTGTGCTTGGGGACTGGACGTAAGTCCAAGTATTAGACCAAACCAGTATAAATCGTTCTGTGTCTATCTCTCCTTCTTTGTCTTTATTTTACTTGTATTTGTGTTTAACTCGAAAAAGATTTTTTAGATTACCTATTCACCCCCCCCCTTTAGGTGATATTCTACCTTCCAAGTTGACCCTCTATATGAGTTTCAAGCCTATCTCCAAGAAAAGAATTCAATTTGTTAAAGCATTGTGCCTAAAGCACAAATTCTTATTGGTCGAGCTATTCATAGCATTATGAATGTTGATTAGTGCATTGAATGTTAATACATTAAACATTAGTGGAATATTAACTTACTAGGATATATAGTCATTTGGACTAATAGTATGTGCTTCATCATCGATGAATCCTAGTATTCATTTTGTTACTCGAATACATCAGCATTTGTCTTAATCCATTTTTAACTAACTATAGTCGTGTATTCAAATTCTTGTTTTTTTTTTTTTGCTCAAAATTCAAATTCTTGTCTTGAATATTTATATATTTCAAGAAACAATTCTAAAAGACAAGATTATCTCTTGGTCAATAGCAAAGTCATTGTGCTTATATATTTCTATCTTACTTAGCCTTTTTGGCTAATTCATTTTCCTTATGACTTTTGCTTTTGCGAAAATTATTCAACATGTTAACTTTAATTCAACATGTTTTCCAAAAATTAAAGCAATTTGACATGTTCTTTAACATATTGACTTCCACAATGTTTAGCGTGAGCATTGATGTTAAACATATTTAAAAAATGAATTCTTCATACACTAAAATCCCAATTTCATTATCATGGTTTAAAAGAACATTTAAGAATTGAAACAATTTACATATTTCATTATTATTTTTGACAAACTTGATCTAATTAATACATTATATGAGATTCTTATCAATGACATGTTTTCTACATAAAATGTATTTACAAATTGTTATTGAGAAATAACATTCTTGGTATCATTCATTTGTTTGTTACCCTTTATGATTCATTGGTTTGAATTTATTTAATTAGATAAAATTATAATTCTAGTATTTGTTGGTTTAATATACGTTTTGCTCAAATATAACATCTTATAATTCTCAACGCAAGAGAAGATGTTTTAAAGGACAAACTCATGATTTTCATCGGGGGTTATAACTTCTCCTTCAAGCAACTCAATATACTCTAACAAATGTTGTCTCTTTCCTCATTTATTTTCTTGGGCTTAATTGTTTTGTATGGAAGATAAGTGTGGGGAAGAGGACACAATCCAGTAGAAAAAGTAGAAGTAGTGTACTAGTAAGTAGAATTAGAATCCCCTATGAATGTTTTGATTTTTTTGCCACTACTCTACTTAACTTCCATTATGCCTTGAATTTCAACTTGCTTAGCATTCTCTTTAGAGTGCTTTTACAAATATTGAGGACAATGTATTGATTAAGTGTTGGGGAGGGGAATATATTTTGGAATCCCGTTAATTGGTTGTTTTGAGATGAGAAAATCCTCAAACTAGAAAATGCTTCAAAAAGTTTTCAAGAATTACTTGCTTTGATGCATGTCCTAAGGGGTAAAAAGTCGCATTTGCCACTTTAGAAGTGTGACTTATGGGAAGTTTTTTGAGTTTTTATAAGATCTAGCGTTTTGGCAAATTTTTGAAGTCATGTTTTGCTTTTCAATTGAATGGGAAGAGAAATGAACCCACAATTGAATTTTTGCTTACTCCTTGTTTTAAGAAAGAGAGTTTCTCCATCATTAGTGCATTTAAGGTTTTAGCATTATTGTAATTGATTGCAATGTTTTGATTTATTATTTTTGCTAGCATTAGGAATAGTTAAGTAGATGTTTTGTGAATAGTTAATAGTTCACTATGCAATTGATTGTGTTAGAAGGAGTATTGGAGAAAAACCTTGTTGTAAGGTTTTTTGGGCTTTGCATTCTTTTCATGTGTGCATGTTCACTTGGTTTGTCACCTTCTAGAACTTGTTTCAATTCTTTTTTTAAAACTACATTTGCATTTAGTGTGATGAAAAAGAAAGAGGTGTTTAATTTTAAACCCTTTTAACCTATGTGCAAACCTATAATCATCACCTTTTACTACCCCTTTGAGCCATTCCTATGTTATATGAATGTCATTTACACATTGAGTTTATAGTATTTTAAATCCAAAGTGATTTGCCAATGGAAAGTTGAAAAATGTTTATATTGGCACTACTACAAAAAGTAGATTTAACGACTCCTATCTACCAACCAATTAAATGAAAACAGACATAGAAAACGAGGCGGTTGTAATTTTGAAATTTTGGTAAGAATATTCAATGACTGTTTCACACAAAATGGACGTTGAAAGTGAATATTTAACGTTTGTTTTATAAAACAGACATTAGCATTAAACATCTGTTTTTCAAAATGGACGTTAAAGGTTGTGATACAACGACTGTTTTTGTTGTATCCCATATTTTTATCTATTTTTCTAATATGTAGCCTAGAATTTCATTAGTTGAGAGACAAAATCTAACTGTATTTTCATTTAGTTAGTTCCTAATTAAATTTAATAAATAAATACATATATATGTGTGTGTGTGTGTGTGTGATTTTATCCCATATTTATAGCTATTTTTTCCTAGTATGTAGCCTAGAATTTCAAAAGTTAAGTGAATAAATCTAACCATATTTTCATTTAGTTAGTTTGGTTCCTAATTAAATTTAATAAATTGAACAATATATCTCTTACACACACACACACACACACACACAGTATTTTCATTTTGTGAGTTCTCAATTAAATTTAATAAATTAAACAACCTATGCCTTATATATATATATATATATATATATATATATATATATATGTAAAAAAAAATCAATATCATTGAAATCATGCATTAAATTTAATCAATAAGCAAAAAATTAGTGCTACTTATCGTTAGAATAAAAGCCTTAAAGATTACATGATCGTTGTGTAAACAAAGAGTCATTGATACGTGTTTTAAAAAAAAAGTCGAGCCTCCCTCACGCCATTTTATTTTATTTTATTTTAAGTTACAATGACTGGTTTTTCAAAACCCCTTCATGACTCGTTTAGGAATAACCAATTCATGGGGTGGTTGGAGTATCACAGGAGGAACTATAACGAATCCAGGTATTTGGAGTTACGAAGGTGTGGCCGGGGCACATATTGTGTTTTCCGGCTTGTGCTTTCATGGGTTTGCCTTGGTATCGTGTTCATACCATCGTATTAAATGATCCCGGCCGTTTACTTTCTGTCCATATAATGCATACCGCTCTGGTTGCTAGTTGGGCCGGTTCGATGGCTCTATATGAATTAGCGAAAAACCAGTCGTTGAAATTCAAAATTTTCAGATATTTTAACTTTAATCTCGCGCCTTCGACATTTTGTTGTTCCTTCTCTTCCATAAAAATATAAAGTTTTCTCTTTAAAACTCAACCGTATGGAGAACGTCTTTCTCAAATCCATCATCCTAAACGCAGATAAGAGTCTCGAGACCCACCTATCTCCTTCACCACACCCAACGGCCCCACCCTTACCACCAAAGAGATTTGTTATAGCGGCGTGAGCGACTCCGACTCGTCCTCTGTCGTGAACTACAAGCTTACTCCACAGCCTCCAGATCTGTCGTTTGCCGCCGGTTGCAAATCTGCATCTCTCTCTCTCCTCTCATTACACAATATGTTGAGCAATGATCCCGAGCATTGTGAAGAGGGGGAAGCCCCCTGTAGGCAATGATGATGATACCAGAACTCTATTTCCTAGTGCTTTCTTTTGTTGAAATTCTGAATGGATAGTTCTATTGTAGTGTTTTTTTGCTCTATTTCTTGGTGCTTTCTTTTGTCTGTAAACAGTTCTTTTATCTGTCTTCTGCTTCATTCAGTTAAGACTTGAGAGGTTTTATTTTTCTTCTTATTTTTGTGCTTCGTTGGACATGAAACACTCTATTTCTTGTGTAATGGTGCTACTTGTTGTCCATTTTCAATCCATTCTTTTTCTCATGAGGCTTTAGCTTGTTCAAATTGCACTTTATATTGTGTTTTAAATGGTTCTATGGACTGCCTAGCATGCATGCGTGCTGTAGATTTGTGGATATACAACGACTGTTATTTAAATAATAGTTGTTGAAATTCAACGACTGTTTCTGAAAAACAGTCGTTGTATGTCATAAACTTTCAACAACACTTTTTTCCATGACCCTTAAAAATAATTGTCTAAGGGTCCTAAAAACGGACGTTAAAAGTGCTTTTTGTAGTAGTGTGACATGCCTTGTATATAGAAAAAGGAAAGAAAGTAAGTCACAGAAAAAAAAATGTATACAATTTGGAAAAGAAGGGGGGAAAAATAAAAAGCAAAAAGTGAGAGAAGAAAAATATTGAAAAAGAAAAGAGAAATTTAGAAAATTATTTTTTATATAAAAAGGGGGGAAAAAGAAATATAAAGAAGGCAATTGTTCATGATTTTGCAAAAGAATTGGCAAAAGTTGTCAAGTTATTTGGATGCTATTTGCTCATTAACTTTTAGTTGCATATCAACTATTCCTTTTTCTGGCTACTGCATTCCATCGAGAATTCATCCAACATTACAGGCCTTTAACTCCGTTTGATCCATTGCATTAATTGCTATTAGTAATGGAGATGTAAGAATTGTTACAAGCCTAGTAAGGTGTTGATTAAGTGAACTAGAGTGAAATTATCCCTATGAAGTGAGATGAGTGAAACACTAATACCTTGTGAGTTCTCTTATGCTTCATTCTAAAAGGATTTGATTGTGTAGGTAGCTAATTTCTTTGTATTAGCTTAAGGAATTAAATTAATTGATCCATTTCTTCATAATTATGAAAGTGTGGTTGTAGAATTAAAAGTATAAACAGGAATGAATCCTATTGAGGATCTCTCTTTATATATACTATGGTGCTAAGAATCCATGGAATCTTGGAAAAATATGAAAATCTCAAAAGCGCTCAGAGGATTGGACGTAGATCAAGAGGTTAAGCTAAATCAATATAATCCCCTGTTTACTTCGGTGATATTTCTCTAACTCTTGTCCTTTGATTTAATTGTTGATTACATTATTTTTAATTTTTTTTAATATCACCTAATTTACTCTCTCTTGAGTGAAACATTGGCACTAACTCATACAATGTCAATGGTTTCAATTTTTGCACGGTTTCATGAGATTAAGGGTTGCAGACTCAAATATGAAGTTTGATTGTGAAGTTATGCGTGCGGTAGTGACACCAACATGAAGTTTGGAGGTGTCCCTTATTATGGAAAGCTTTTTGATGTCATCGAAATAAATTACTAAGGCCGTTTCACTGTGACGCTTTTCAAGTGTTTGTAGGAAACTATGACAACTTCTTGGGGACTCACAGCTGATGACTTAGGCATCACATTAGTAAATTTCTCTAGGCCAATTCACACTTGTCGATTTCAAGATGATGAGCCATATATTCTTACCTCAGAGACACAACAAGTTTATTATGTTGAGGATGAGAGACACATGTATTGGAATATGGTGGTTCACTTAAAGCCTTGAGACCTTTACAACATAGGTGATGGTGATGACATCGCCAACGAGAGTGAGTCATTCCAGCCTGCCAATGTCAAAAACTTATTCCCTGAAGGCAATAACAATTTACTCATAGTTCGGTGCGTTTTTATAAGTTATGATTTATTATGACTTAATTTAAATTTAATTGTATTACAAAATCATAAACTCACAACTATCATTTTCTTCACACATTTTTTTTTGTAAGGATGGCGATGGAGAATGATTAAACTAAGGGTTAAGGAGCAATTTGGTCAACGAACTTTTACCTTAGGAGCGCTTAGCAAAAATAACTTTTAAGTGGACCAAAAATACCAAAAAACTTTTAAAAATGAATAGTTAGCACAAAAAAACTTTTAAAAATGTAAAGTAAGCACAACACCATTAGAAAAAATTAACGTCTGTTATCTAAGGTGCAGATTGGTCAATGAACTTTTATTCCTGGAGCATCCAATACAAAAAAGTTTTACTCTAGGATCGCCAAGCACAAAAAAATCCATGTGCAATCCACCCAACATCCAACTATTGCAAATCCTTGCCTGGACCCCAACCATATGTATTGGGGTTAGGAAAAGTGAATGCAACAACAAAAATCACAAATGTAATGAGTAGATTTCATTTTCAATAAGGATGGTGAGTTTTCAAACTTGTCCAATGCAAGTGTAGATTGTGATTTTTAATTGGACCTAAAATATCTACTTGCTACATTTGGAATTTTTTGTTGTTGCATTCACTCTTTCTAACCCCATGCACATGGTTGGGGGGTCCAGATAAGGATTTGCAACAGTTGTATTTTGGGTGGAATGCACATGGATTTTCCTAGGCAAGTTTGAAAACTGACCATCCTTACTCAAAATGAAATCTACTCGTTACATTTGTGATTTTTTCGTTGCATTCACTTTTCCTGACCCCAATGCACATAGTTGGAGGGTCCGGGTAAGGATTTTCAATAATTGGATTTTGGGTGAATTGCACATGGACTGTTTTTTGTGATGGGCAGTCCTGAAGTAAAATTTTTTCTGCTGGGCGCTCATAGAGTAAAAGTTCGTTGGCCAATCTACACCTTAAATAATGGACATTATTTTTTTCTAACAGCGTTGTGCTTACTTTACATTTTAAAAGTTTTTTGTGCTGGCTGCATATTTTTAAAAGTTTTTTGGTATTTTTGGTCCATTGAAAAGTTGTTATGCTAGGCGCTCTTGAAGTAAAAGTTCATTGGTCAAGTTGCGCAGTAACCTTTAAACTAATTATACTTTTGTTCTTGTAAAACCTCAATTTTTATTTTTTTAAAAAATCCAACCGATATTTGTAGTAGTTTTGAAATCGGTATAAATAAATAAAAGCCATTACAGAACTGTCACCTCAACTGCTACAAAAATTATCACCTTAACCGCTATAACCGTTACACAGATTCCTATAAATACCCCCACCACACTTCATTTCAAACCCTCTTCCATTTCTTCCCACTCCTCTTTTCTCTTGTTTTCTCTCATATGGTGAAGATTTCCTGAAGAGTTGAGCAACCTGATCAAATATAGTAAAAAAAAAAAATTAAATCTTTGATTTCAACATTTTATTTTATTTTATTTGGAAAATGACAAAAAAATATCACTTGAACTTTAAACTCCTATTGACAACAACAGTAATGGGATTAACAAGAACAGTAAAACAATTGACAACTCGTTATTGTTATGAAATCACCTATTTGAGATTTTGAAGTTCAAGTGATATTTTCTTGGTATTTTTCCTATATTTGTCCTTCTTGACACTTATACTTTTTTGTTTCTTCTCCAGAAATTTAAAGATTTTTCCCCAACATATTCAACATTCCTCCCATAAGCATTAATATTCCTTCCATAATCAAATAACATCTAGAGGAGAACATAGGTCCTTATTACCTACGCATTCTCAATATTAATTAAACTTACATAATATTTATACTTATCTAACTTAATTTAATCATTCTTCTCAAATATTAATTATTATCATTTAAATTATTACTTAAATAATAAAACATTCAACATAACATTGGAACAATGAACTCAAATTATTGTTGTGTTTTTAAAAATTTATGCAATATTTAGTAGCGATTTTCAAGCCGCTACAAATTTAAATCCACATTTAGATTAAATTTTTGTAGCAACTTTTGAATTTTTGTCCACTATTAATAGCAGTTTCATTACTGCTACAAATATTTTCAAATTCCTAGATGTACTTAGTAGTGGTTTCAAAACTGCTACAATGTCGGGGTCAAATTTTTTATTTTCATTTCCTACCATACCAAAATTCTGGTGCTGAAGTTTGTAGCGGTTTAAGAAAGGCTACAAGTGAAGGTGGAATATCACCTAGAGGGTGGTGAATAGGTGATTTCAAATAATTCTTTTGCAATATGATAGATAAGCAATGAAAAACAATAAAGCAGTAAAGAGAAATGACACAGAGGAATTATATGGGTTCGGTCCAACTTATTAACCTACGTCCAGTACCCATACACTCCGGGATTTTTCACTAACTCACAAATACAATTACACACTCTGTAACTCAGGATGATTCTTTCTCCCTAGGACTCACTCCCCCTTATAAGTTGTAATCGTACACCCACACTCAAGATACCACTACCTTGAGATTTGAACGAATGCAAAACAAGTTAAAAACTCTCTTACAGAGTAGATGAATAATAAACACTGAAGTTCAATATTATCTAAAGATATAAACAGAACAGAAATTGTTCGCTTTGAGTATTTTGTCTGTGTATGCATTTGTTCGTGCTGATAATTTCAATCCTTCGAGTATTTATAGTAGTTGAAGATTAATAACCGTTGTAGGATCTAAATTTGTCCATTTGAATATGTTCATTGAGATCTTTTAAGCATCCACGCCTATTTCGGTAGGATGGGTTACTCTTGATTGAGTTCATTCCGTTGTCTCTATTTCACGAAAGTCTTGGCGAATGATAGCTCATCTAAATTTAAGCATTGGTCAAGTATCTGAAAATATTAAATGATGTATAGGAAGATATAAGGGATTGATTAAATCATTCGAATGAAGTTATAAGGGATTAATTAAATCATTCGAATGAAGTTACAGATAATTTGTGTTTGCTGATATATTTGATGTTATACCATACTCGAGTACCAGTTCTAATATACTCGAGTAGCCTATGTAGAAGCACCTGACAGATGCTTCATTCTTGTCAATACTCGAGTAGCCATTACTTAATACTCGAGTATCTATGCAGTTCAGATAGACCAGAGGCTTTGCAAATGATCATACTCGAGTATTCCAATGTTAATACTCGAGTACCACCTGTACTTTGCTGAAATCAATAAACTCAATGAAACATATTAGCAAATAATACTCGGGAATTCAGTTCAACATACTCGGGTATCATCTCATACTCGAGTATTACAATTCCCATACTCAAGTATTCATAAAATGAGAGCAAGTATCATATTGAAATGAAGCATACTCGGGCATTGTCTTACCAGTACTCAAGTATCATACCAATACTTGAGTATCACTTACCTCATACTCGAGTATTCACAATCCAATACTCGAGTATCATATCAGAAGCAATTTGCAATAGTGAACTGTCAGCCCAATACTCGAGTATCATATCAGATCCAATATGTGACAGCTGATCTGTCTAGACAGTACTCGAGTATTCCCTATCCATACTCAAGTATTGATTTCCTGAAACACTTTATCACACATATTAGGCCAACCATACTCGAGTATTACAATAGCATGCTTGAGTACTCTTTGAAGCACATGATCAAATCTAATTCAAAACCTCAAATGTTTTTCAAGTCTTGTTATTATCAAAACCTTGAGAAATAACAACAAGATGTTCAGATAATGTGTTATCTACATATACAGTAGGGGTTCTATTTAGGTGAGTAGAGGTTTTTAGAAGTTGCTACAAAACCCTTTGCAACTGTGTGTTTTGTAAAAGGATTTTGTAGCAGCTTTTCCAATCGTTACAAATACACCATTTTAAGTGCTACCAAAAAAAAAAAAATGTAGTGATGATCCTAGGTTTACCTATATGTAATCCTTGGTTAATTTTTGATTGCATATCCTTAGTCTAACATTAAGAGGCCCTTACCACTAAGATTGATGAATGGGGATACAGACATCTTGTAATTAAGTGAAAAAGACAGTATTACCATTATAATTTTTTAAATTGACCAAAGTATCCACTCATAAATGATGTTAAATATTAAATAATTACCACCATTAAATATTAAAAATTAATTAATAATAAAAAATTAAAAAAAATGTTAGCCATTAAAAAAAATTATATTCCACCGTTATAAAATATTAAAATATACCATTAAAGAATATTTCCACCATTAAATATTGAAAAATTATATGAACCCAACCTCTATACTACAAAATATTTGCAGCATTAAATATGAAAAGATTACTATGAACCCAACATATACACTGCACAAAATGGAAAAAAAATTACCATGAACTCAACATGTACATTATATGTGTTTGTGTGTGTAGGCATGGGATAATTTTGTCTCTTTCTATATTATCCGCATATATTCTTATGTCTCTTTTATTAATGACAAACCAAACAAATTCATGTAATCATCATTACATTACATTGCTTTGCAATAAATTTCATTACATTACCTTCGATTCCGTGAACGAAACAGATTCATTTGGCCATTTCTTAGTTCTTCTAATGGATTCGTTGGAATACTGAATAATTCGGCCATATATTTATTGCCGGATAATTTATATATTTAGTTTTGCAGATTTGTGTATCCATTTTAAATTGGGACTGAGCAGGGTTTTGATACTTTTTTAGTATGCAATAAATGTTTTTTAGAGAGTAATTGACACTTATTTGTCAATTTTATTTCTATAAATTAATGCTTAGATGTTGTTTCTTGTATGTTTCTCTCACCTTTAAAATCACATTTAATATGGGTAAAGTTAGAAAAAAATTTCAATTTAAATAAGTTACTTGCTGTCATTTTTTTCCTCCAATGAATCAGTTGAAATGAATTATACTATGGACTGGAGAGAGTATATACATATAATTTTTAGAAAATAGCAACCTATACAATAATAAATGAAGAGCAAAATTATAAATATATTCATGTAAAAAAAACTTTATTTTGTGACATATATTAAAAAAAAAAACCTTCACCGTCATACTTATAATTAAAAAGAACTAGAGAAGTATTAGTAACCTAATTTTAATAAAATAAAAAAATAATAATCGATTTCTTAGAAATGTATGTTTTCCTATAGTTTTTTTATCTCAATAAAATAGACGGAAAGGCATGAACGTGTTCACCAAGGGTGTTCAAAATCAAACTAAAATGATCATACAAAACCAAACCAAACAAAACTGATATGTCGAACCAATCAAAAGCAACTTCTATTAAAGCTTGGTTTGGTTTATAAAATGCCAAAACTGAATTTTGTTTTTCCCCAGTTTGGTTAAAGTTCGGTTCAACAATTAAAACTGTCTTTCCCTTCAATGTAAGTTTTTTCTCTTAAAAGATAATAATCCCCCCGCCTAAAATATTCTATCAAAATTTTAGAATATAATTAAGAACTCTAAAATATTCGAACAACATTTTTAAGGAAAAAAATCATATATTTGCATCCTCTATGTTTTATATGATGTATTGATAAATTTCGAAAATATTTGTCTATTAAGTTGAGAAAACCATCAACTGAATCATTTTTTCCATGTTATTTTCTGGTCATCTTCATTATGCTTAGGGGGTCTATTTCAACTTATCTTGATATTTCAATGCCGTAAAGTTTAGGGTATGACTTTGGGAACCATAGCATTGACAAGGTGAGAAGACAAGAACAATTAAATTTCTTTCCCCCTAGACCTAGAGATTAAATTTCTTTCCCCCTAGACCTAGAGGCTTCTTCAATTTATATATAGGGAGGCTTATCATGAAAATCCAACTCACAAATCCAATACACCAAACATGAAGCAACTTGGGGTTCGATCAGTGTTGCTTTTAGCTTTAATTCTATTGTCTTTCTCTTTCAGTTTCGCTCGACTCATGGCTGATCCAAATGGTAAGATATATATTAGTTTCTACTGATGTTCTCATCTTGTGCAAAGAATTATGGATCATCTAATTGTTCATCACTCTATTCATGCATTCATTTAAATTTAAAACGATCTATCCCTTTTCTTTTCCCATTTCTCTTTTTTTCCCATTCGCATAAGTGAATTCTGATTCTCTACTGCTCTTTAGTTTGATCCCTCATTTATATTATAACAGTATGAGTCACTTTTAGAAAAATGTTGTGGTCCTAAGTATAATTCACTTTACAAGAGTTTGTATACTTCTTTATTCCAAATATACCCTCCTCCTCAATTTTCAATGAGGGGATAGAGAATGTATATTTCAAAAAAAATATATATATATATATATGGTATTTTTTAGGAGTAAAGGTGATAATCATAAAATTTTGTAGACAAATATAATAATACAACTATATCGTTTCTTTATTCCAGTGAATTAGTTTATTAAGTGATTTGTATTATGAATTGAAGAGAGTACATAATAAAATTATATATGAATAATTAAGATTAAATTATATTAACTTTCCTCACATAGTTTAATTATTTTATTTTATCCATGTTCTGTTTTTTTTTTTTTTTTTGGACCTCATATTTTATCCTTGTTCATCCTTAACATCAAAACCCACCTTCAGCTTCACGGGTTTGATTTTATATGGCAGGAAAGAAAGAAGAATCATACAACAATGGATGTGGACCCTATGTGAAGACATGCACTGGATTTCCACCGCCACCATGCACCAATCCAATCTGCACATAGATATCAACAACTAATATTATTAGTATTAATTAATGAATAAATAGTTAATTATAACTCTTTGATTAAATATCTATGGTATGTTTGTGCTGCTAGGTGAAGTAGTAAGTTATAAGCGGGGAAGCCTCTACTAGCTTTTTAGCTCACTCCTGTATATAAAATAAAAATTTTACTCCACTTAAATAGTTTTCAATCTCATATCTCTACTTTGGAGTTCATGTTTCAAATTTCACTTTTATATTATTTAATATTTTAAATAATTTTCCCCTTAATTTTATTCCGTTGATTGATCTACCACCTCCCGCACCCTCTAGAGCAGGTTTCAAGTCCTTGTGCCATGTCATTGCCATATATCCTCTTTTTTATGCTATGCTTCATGTTTAAATAAATGAATATTTATGTATCATAAAAAAATAAAAGAATATTTTTTGAATTAAAAGGCAAGTATTAACGACCTAAGATTACAAACGAGATTGAATACTCCCGCTTATAGATGAGTTTACATGCCACTAGGTTACTAGATTATTGGCTTAAAATAAAACAATATTAGAAAGTTCGTTATATATGTTTTAAATAAGAATTTGTTTGTAGATTATTTAAATACAAAACGTTAGATCTGTATATTTGAAAAAGTAAATTTGCGGTTTTTACGGTAGAGTTGTACATGAAAGTAAAATTTAAAACAATTTTAATAAATTTATAACGTTGGTAATCACACTATTTATATAACATGTACAATCATACTACTCAGTTTTTAGAAATCATGTCCAATGTAATAATATTCATTATTGTAACCACGTTGTTAGGTTGTTAGGTTCAACCGAGCGTCAAGAGCAAGGGTAGCATTAGGGGCTAGGGGTGGCCCCCACCTTCCTAAAATCACATAATAAAATCTAGATGTGTAGAAAATTACATTTCAGTCTCATAAAAATTTCAATATTTATATTTTAATCCCCACTAAAAAATTTGTGGAGGAACTAAAATGAAAATCTTAAAATGTTTTAAACACTGGGCTCTATTTTGTAATTTTTATCCCCCTAGTTACAATTCCTGACTCTAATTCTGACTTTGACTCTAGCTCTAACTCAAGAGGAAAGACATTATTTAGGAAATGAGTTTATAAAAAGGTTAGTATGGACCTTATTTTTAGAAACTAATTGCAAATGTACACACACCGACCAGTAAGTCTCCCGATGTGAATGTAGTTATCATTGATGAATGTGTCCTTGGAATAGTATAGTAGTACCATACACGTATCTACATCCAAGTAAAACATAATTTTATTTTTATCCCTTGAATAAATGGATCGTTATCTTGGCCATAAAAAATGGAACCGAATCATTATAAATTCAAGGGTTAAGGTAGAGCCGTTAATAAGGGCCGGCCTGACGGGTCAGGCCGGCCCGTGATGAGTTAGGGTCCATCAGGGCCAGCCCTCCAGGACTCGGAGTAAGAAAAACACATGTTTTTCAAAGCCGGCCCGAGAGCACCAGGGCCAGGGCCGGCCCACAGGGCCTGGAAATTATTATTCCAAATTAAATATTTTTTCTCTGTGTTTTTTGCACAAATATAATTAGTAAGTTACAACAATTAAAGCTCTAAATTACAACATAAATCATCTAATTTATCAAATAAATGTTGTCAACATTTATATCCAAAAAACACAATCATCCAACAAATAAGCATTCATGAATTCATAATCAAAAACAAATTATGTTCTCAAATAACTTACATAAAATATAAAAAGCACACCACTAATATACATAAATTATGGTCGGTGAGACGCGAGAGCTGAGAAGAGTTGCGATCGAGGAGGAGACAAGGAGTGGAGGGGACATGAACATAGTTCATAGTGTAAGGATCAGAGGAGTAGTCAATAACAATATTAATATATTAGTTTAAAATTTTTAGGGTTGGAGGGAACATAGTTCATGGTGATTGGGATTGAAAAAAGGAAGCTGCGACTGAAATGTGTCGAATTTTGTTTTTTTAGAGTTACCCACACTACAATTTTTCTACATTTAAAAAAAAATATATATGACGGGCCAAATGGGCCGGCCCGTAGCCCGCAGGGCCGGCCCGTAAAAGCCCGTGGTCCGTCAGGGCCGGCCCTGTAGGGCCTGACTTCACCTCTCTCTTCTATTTTTGAGGCCCCGCCCATAACGGGCCAGGGTTAAATGGGCCGACCCGACGGGCCCGGCCCGTTTTGACGACTCTAGGTTAAGGTGTGCCCATCATCCTGAGGTATTTTCAAATGTCCATTCAATGCCTTAAAATTTTTTATGGGACAATTTCTACCCTGAACTAATTTTTATGGTGCAATTATATCCAACCCTAACATAAGTTAAACTTTAACAGTTAAAATGCTTATTTGGCAAACTTTGACAAAAAATTATCCAAATGGCATCTTATACTGCTTATTATGTGGCTTGAGGAAACTGATAAAAATGGAAAAAAGAGTACTCATGTATTGTTTTGAGTTTTTGAATGCGTCATAAGGTTTCGAGTCTACTTTAATTTTAATTGTGTTCACCATTTTCCTGTTATATGAGACTCTTATAGTGTGAAATCTGCCTTTTGGATATGCCTAGCTATTTAAGTTTATTTTATAATTTTTGCCACTTATGAATATCTTTTGGTCAAGATGTATACATTGAGCTAATCATTGTACATAACTAATAGACGGCACCCGATTTATTTAATTAAACAATATGTATGCTCAAATCGTGACGAACACTTAATTAATTTGTGATAATTTATCATTTTGACTTTCAATTATGATAACTGCTTGATTTGAGGAGATAACAAAATTTTGGGTAAAAGTACAAAAATACAAATGTGTTTTGTCCTCAGGAACACCAAACACCATATGCTTTTTTTTAGATGTAAAAATATATGTGTGGTTATAAAACAGGTGTAAAAGTCACATTAAATATAAAATGTTGACTGTTAATTTGACTCAAGATTGCTGACATGGAAGCTGACGTCAGCACCAAAGTCACACTTACTGTTAAACTCATTCTTCTTCTGTTGCTTCCACTTTGGCTGCCGATTATATGCGACCATTTGGAATTGAGGAAAAGGCAAAACCTAAACAAAAAAGGAAGGATGTGATTTGGAGCTGGGGTGGCTGTTTGTGTACTATTCATTCATCTCCATAAAGTCGAACGAGAGAGCAGAGGGAGAGAGGTTGCCGACGAGGTCTGTGATTTCTTCTTCCTTACTTTGCCGTCGACTAAACTAGAGAGACTAAGCATTGTGCCCGGTGCTCATTTTTATTATTTAGGATCTTAAGCTTGTTTTGCTTTATGATTCACAAGATGAATTCTTAGTAATTAAAATGCTCTGTTTCTAAATGGAAAGGCAGAGAATAATATAGCAAGTAACTTATGAGCAAGTAACACGCATGCATGAAGAAATTAAAGGTCGTAGATGGATGAATTGGGTCGTTAATTATATGGCAAAACTGTAAAATTAAAACTTAATAAAATGAGGCATCTTAAATTCTTAATCTTACCATGTACTGCACAGCACACAATTTTAGAAACTTTGCAATTATTATTGATATAATTAGCATCAATCATGTTGATTGGTTTTCGTTAATTTAACTATATGCTAGACCTCGACTGAGTTTTTTTAAGATATAAATGAGGGCCTGCTTGGTTAAATCCGCGGGAAGCATATTAGTAATGATAATTCAGATCCCAAAACCTGTGCAAGCGTGTTTGGCAGCAGTTTTTATTTTTTATTTTCTTTTTGAACAACAACAGCAGTTTTTTATGGTAACAAGCATCACGCTGACTCATCTCCATCAACTCTACCACACCGTCGACAACCTCATCTCTGCCCCCATTGACTCTATGGAACATCCTCCACTAAGTCCATATAACGTCCACCAAGAGGCCACAAGTTCAAACGCCGAAGTCCTCTGTTCATTCGCTATATAGGTTACGGTGAGATCGTCAGATCTCTGGTTCAAAGGTGACATCACCAAATCGAGTGGAACATATAGTGGCAGGCAGGAACAAAGATTTTAGGTTGGTAGGTGCACAATTAGTTATAAGTTGCAGGGGTTTCGGGGGTAGTGCCCCCGAAAATTTTTTTTAAGGAAAGGTTTAAACGCATTAAAAAACAAAAGAATATAAACAATTTTTTAAAAAAAAACTTAATATAGAAAAATAATAATCAAGAATCAACTTACCTACAAAATACATTGATCAGTTGGTAAAGTTCCAAACAATGAAGAATTTCGGGAGATTAAACAACAAATAGAACTAAATAATACTCCCAATGAGGAGTATCTCTTTGGACCAAGAAGGTAAGTTAAACATATAAATGGATATCTTCCGATCCTTTTCTGTTGTCATCTTGCTACACTTCCTTTCTTTTTCTATTCTCTTAAACTTCATATTTTCCCTCATTAAAAACAGTCATGTAAGCCAAGTATGATTCTCAATGAATGTGACAAACCATTTGGCCTTTCTATTTGTTTTTATCTTAGATGGTCTCCAAATATCACTATGAATTACTCAACTTTATCAAACAAATAATGAAAACAAAAAGCAACAATTGAAGAAACACTAAGGACTCATAAATGAAATAAATAATTGCATGAGGTCTAATATTAGTCACTATCCACAAATCCATCAAAATTATGATAACTATCGCTCAAGAAAAGGGGGGGGGGGGAATCCAGGGTTTCAAAAATCTGTACAAGATAATATCTGAATTATATTAACCACAAAATTCTTTCATCCAAAATCATTGAAATCAATACAAGATCTCAAAGCTGTGACCAGAATCTTAGAAAAAATCAAATGGAAAGAGTGTATATTGCTCATTGAACAAGTAAAGCAAATTATAATGGAAGGGGCTTAAGAAATAGGAAAAGTCAAAATTTTAAAATCAGCAGATGAAGAAAATTTGAAACCCCTTCGAAGAGTTACAAGAGTGAAATATTCATGTCTATCTCGCCTCGATCAAAGGATTCACGGAATTGTTGATGAACTCCGGCCAAAGCGAATACAACACGATAAGGGTGATAAGAAGATTGCCCAGAACCGTAAAAAAATGAATGATTCACCAAAATGAAGCAATTGCAGGGAAGGGGATGAAGAATTAGGGAACTTACAAGTTAAAAATCAAGAGACGAGAGAGGACGAGGGAGCAGCCTGATCGACGGCGGACGATGGAACTTTTGGGGGAAATGTCGGGATTAGGTATTTAGGGATGGAGAGAGGGCGATGGAAATGGGGGGGAAAAAAAAGAGGGAGAAGGGAAGCTCAGTGCTCTCGAACTGTAGACCTGTGGGGAAGAATATAAGAGTCTTTACCATCTGTTCTACCTACACATACTCTTATAAATTCCTTGTAAATTATATATATTTTGTGTCTGCACCTGCCCACAGTGACACTAATGTAGGTCCGTCCCTGGTGGTAGGAAAATATGTTCTTTAGAGGCAACAAAGGATGAAGATGCATCAACAGTGGAAGTCGACGCCTCCTTAGTTCGACCTCAATGCTTAGTCTCTCTAGTTTAGCCAAGGTAAACTAAGGAAGAAGAAATCACAGACCTTGTTGGCGACCTCTCTCCCTCTGCTCTCTTATTCGACTTAATGGAGATGAATGAATAGTACACAAACAGCCCCCTAGCTCCAAATCACATCCTTCCTTTTTTTTTAGGTTTTCCTTTTCCTCAATTCCAAATGGCCGTGTATAATCAGCAGCCAAAGTGGAAGCAACGGGAAGAAGAACAAGTTTAACAATGAGTGTGGCTTTGGTGCTGATGTCAGCTTCTATGTCAGCAATCTTGGGTCAAATTAACAGTCAACGTTTTGTATTTAACAATGAGTGTGATTTTTACACCTGTTTTATAACCACATGTATATTTTTGCACCTAAAAAAGCATGTGGTGTTGGACGCTCCTGAAGGTAAAGCACATGTGTATTTTTGCACCTTTACCCCAAAATTTTTACATGATACTTTCTTATTTGATATTAAAAATTTAATTTCAAATCACTAAAAATCATAACAACTCTATATTATAATAACTTTGAGCATTGAGAAACAATAGTAATGTGGAGAAGTAGAAAATGATCTTATTGGTAATATTTGTAATACCCCAAAATTATTATTTCTATAAATACAATATTTTGGTTGATGGCACCTATGTTAAATAGGTGAATATGTGGCCTCAAATTTTGAGATATATTTATTTTATCTATTAGGTGATTTTCCCTTAGACTTTGAGGTAGCTATGTTTTATTTTTCTAAGTTTTATTTGGAATCATAAAATATCATAAAAATACAAACAACACCCAAATTAAATTAGGGATTTTATAGGATCCAAAGAAAACAAGGGAAAATTAGGGAAACACATCAAATAAATAGGGGATCATAAGAGGAATTAGTAGACCCTTGAATTTTCACTAAACAAAATGATTATGTAAATTTTTATAATTAATCAAGGGATTAAATTAAGAGGACATAAATCTTAAAATTCATAATTAAACAAGAAACTATATTTTCTAAAACCCTAGAATTAATACCTAGCTCATATTAATTCATAAAATACCCTAAACACCAATTATGTAATAATCAAGAGGCAAGTAAGCTTGTGATTAAGATGATAAGTAAACTTTAATTAAGCTTTGAAAAGTTGATAGTCACAACTAACATTAGGTAATCATTATCAAGTTAATTAAATCTCAACAACCAATAAGAAGTTAGGATTAGCATAAGTTGGATTACCAATGGTCATAAACTACTCTAAGAGTCATAATCAAGTTAGGAACCAATCATAAATTGACAACTTCATTAAAACACTTTATTAGGAATGCTAATTAAGGATTAGTTGTGGAGGGCTAGGATTAAACCTTATAAAGCTAAATCCTAAGGCCTTAATTAAATACCATAAAGCTAAATCCTTGTGAAATGGAATTGGCCAATGATAAATCAAGAAAATATTCTTAATCCATGAGAAAAGGTTTTGACCAATGAGAGAGGGAGTTGTGAATGTGTGTGTGTGCAAATGTTGTGAGTGTTGTGAGTCTAGTGGAAGGAGTGAGAAAGAGAAGTCAAAGCATTAGCCAATAAGAAAATTATACATTAAAACAATTAGATTAATCCATGAAATTAAATCTAGACATAAGCAAATGAAAACCTATACAAATTAAATCATATCTTGAAATCTATGAACTAAGTATGGAAACTAAGTTGAGATTCATAACAAGCATAAATCAAGCATGAAACAATGCTAGGAAAACGTCAAATTGCGACGGATTTTTGTGACGAAAAATTTTCCATCGCAATTTGCGACGGAAAATACTATCAGTCGCAAAATTTTGCGACGGACAGTGTTTTCCGTCGCAAAATTTGCAACGGAAACGTAAATCCGTCGCAAACCTTGCGACGGACAATACATCCATCGCAAAATGTGAGACACTGGCGGACCCTTTGTCCGCCAGTTTGCGACGGACACGTTATCCGTCGCAATTTTGCGACGGAAAATTAGATCCATCGCAAAATGTGTCGGCAACATTTTATGACGGATCTTGAATCCGTCGCAAACTTGCGACGGATATCAATATCCGTCGCAAAAAGCAAGTTTGCGACGGACTTTTGTCCGTCGCAAACTTCTTTTTAATGAGGCACCAAGACGGTGCCTCATTTTACTCCCTTCCCCCACGCGTTTTTCTTCTTCTCTCCCCACGGCTCTCCTCCTGCCCTCGTCGGCTACGCCTCTCCTCCCCTTGCTGCCGACGGCTTTCCTCCTCCCTTTGGGTGACGCCTCTCCTCCTCTTCCTTGACGCCGACGATGCTTTTTCCGGTGATTGGTTCCGGTAACCTTCATCTCTTCTCTCTTTTCATTTTGTTCTTCAATTTCAACCAATCTTCTTTTTTGTTTCCTCTGTTTTTAAACCTATTTTTCTTTTCTTATTTCTCTTCTTTGTTCATATATTGCTGGATCTTCGTTTCAGAGTTTTCAGACGATGATTCGTCAAGTTCTTCTGCCTAAAACGGTTACCAACTAGAGTGATTTTACGACATACAAGTCCCATAGTTGAAGAAATGTTCCTATTTATCTTCTTGTTCGGATTGTCATTAATTTAGTTTGCTCAATATAATGGAGGTAATTATTTGTAACTAAACATATATGCAACAGATTTTGTTCTGATTTGTACTCTGTCGAACCATTTTTTTTTCTTGTTATATGTTAAATTTTTGTATAATATTGGTAGTTAGAGATATTTTAGGATCTAATCGGATTATGGAATTTGAATTTTGTAATTATTTTTCTGTTTTATAATTCCTAGATATTAGGATCCGGCTAGATTATAGAATTTAAATTTTGTAATTGGTTTTCTGTTTTATAATCCTAGATATTATAGAATTTGAATTTCATAATTGGAGACTTCTATTTTATAGTTCCTAGATATTAGGATCGCCTAAATTGATCGGTAGAGTATAATCCTGAAGGCATATGAAAATTTATGATAGGAATGAAAAATTTAAAAAAATTTTAAAAAATATTTTTTTAAAATTTAAAATTAGTGGCTAATCTTAAAAAAATTTAAATAAATTATTTTAAAAAACAAAATTAAAAAATGAAAATTAGAATCTTTAATAAAAATAAAAATAAATATTTGTTTATAAAAAACCGAAATTAAAAAAAATTTAAAAAATTATTTTTTTAAAAAAATCCAAACTTTGCGACGCAATGGAATTCCGTCGCAAATCCCTAGAATTTGCGACGGAAAAAAAATCCGTTCCAAATTTTGAAATTTGCGACAGAATTTTTGGTCTGTCGCAAATTTCGAAATTTGCGACGGAATTTTTTTCCCGTCGCAAAAATCGAAATTTGCGACGGATTTTATGTTTCCGTCGCAAATTGCTACGCGGATTTTTGCAACGGATCGAATCCGTCGCAAATTCCGTCCCAAAACTTGTTTTGCGACGAAAAACGCCTATTTTGCGACGGAAAAGATCCGTCGCAAAGTATGTTTTTTTTTTTTGCAGTGAAAACAAGTACAACCAAAGTCATTTTCATGATTGTTTAAGAAATGGAATCAATAGAAAAGATAGGTAAAATTGGTCTCAAAATGAAGCTAAAAATCTGTAGAACTCAAAACCAATGAGAAATTGAGCATACAAGTTCATTAGGATCCCCAAATGAATTTCTATCTAGTGGAACACAAAATGGAAGAAGTAGGAAATTCTAATTATACATATGTAAAATGAGTCATCACTCTAGAAATGAGTCATTAGCGTACACATGAATGAGTCATTAATCTAAACATGTATGAGTCACTAACCTAAATGATGAATCACAAGCTCTATAAATGAATCATCACCCTAAACAAGCATGAGTCATTAGCCTAGTTAAGAGATGAGTCATAACCCTAAACCATGAGTCATGTATCTAGTAGAAGACTTTCAAGGCTTTGGAAGAGGATAAGATGATGTAAGGGATGATGTAGGGAGGGGTATTATGAGTCTTTTTGCACATGGAGCTTCTACTATAACTCGAACCCTTTGCTCTTCACAATCCTCACCAATTCACAAGCAACAACATCTGAAACATAGAGAGAAAGTGAGTGTGAGAGCTTTGGAGAAAGGAAGAGCAAAGTTCTAGGTAAGTTCTTGAGCTCTAGCTTTTAAGTTTTTAGTTATTTTGTAGTTTAATCTTTAAATTCTTTAGATATAGTTGTTTTTATGTTTTTCTGGGTTTAAAATTGGGTTTATTTCGAAAAATAGTGAGGAAAGAGTTTTAGCAAAATTTTCGGAAGAGAAACACCGAAGTAACGAAGTTCTGGCGAAATTTCATTGGTTCTGAAATTTCTGAGTCAGTCATAGAAATGCTATTATTTTATGTTGAAAACATGGCTGAAAAATGCTGGAAATATTCATGGTTAAAGTAGACATATAGGGATTTTTAAATATGTAAAGAACATGTCCAAATGATTTTTGTACAGGGAGATACAAATTCCCAAAGTGAGGGCTACGAATTTCTGGAAAATTCTGAACAGATGTTCAAAAATTAAAAACTGGGAATGAACCGTGGAATCTGGGCAAAGTCTATTATTTTTTCTTGAAACTAGACATCCTAAGGATTCCGGGGAATTTTACGGATCCTCGTTTCGATTTTTCTAGAATTAGTTATGATTTTTCAAAGTTAGGTGAAATTTTGCCCAGATTTTGCACCAGCGTTTTTCTCAAAATAATAAAGGAAAGTAATTAGTTAATAAATCCACCAGGGGTAAAATAGTCATTTGTGGCTAGGATATCTATTGGGATATTGGTTGTGAATTAATAACGTAATATTACCCTCATAGGAAACCTGTGATCACCTTGCAACCGACAACGTACCGTGCTTGACAGGCAAAGGTGTGTTCGCGTAATGCTTATTATATGATTGTATATGATGGTTGTGCTCATCGACTAAGACTAGCATACGTGGTTATGTTACATACGTTGTTATTATCTTACTACGTGGTTATGTATTTCTAATCATACATCTGTTTTGGGCTTTTGTCTTGATTATCATTGTAATGTCATGAATATCTGTCATACATAATTGTACATAAGCATGAGGTTAATCGTTACCTAAGGTTCAATGGTCATTGAACCTCAGCTCCTACTATAGTGTCAGGGTCCGGAGGAATCAGGGCCAAGAACAAGGGCAAAGAGCCAGCGTAAGGACGCAAACAGAGAGATTTTCATTTTGACGTTTTTTTTATCAAACAATATTCAGATTACTGTACCACTGTGTAAACAGCCAGATACTACATCAGTAAATGTTTATCAGATACTCACTCTTTTAAACTTATTCCGATGCTCTACTCTGATCAATTATTTCAAAAACGATTTAGAAAATTGGGATGTTACAATTTGGTATCAGAGCAGGCATCCTGACACGAAGTTAACTAAGTTACTCCAAACAGTCTGGTGTCTAGAAAGGGTTTTGTGGTTGGCAATCAGTCCCCGTGAATTCAGCGAGCCTTCCACAAATACACCTGCCTGGCCGGATTGTTTGAGTAGCAGAGTTAGGTTCTAAGCCTTTAAAAAGTATTTTATCTGGTATGAACCTGACTCAGTTACAGTAAACCATTGGTGCCGAAGGTAGGGCCGAGTCTATGTGGATCAGTCAATCAGTCGCCGTAAAGTTGGTGAGACTCCCATGATAGACGCCTACCTGGCCAATCGGTTTGATTAACTAAGTTAGGCTCTAAGCCATTGCCATAGAGCCTATTTTGAAAAAGAGTACTGATATAACCTCGGTGTGGTGCAGTAAGTGATGAACGGAGATGGACGAGTAAGATATACGGCACGGAGGGCTGTCCAGGAGAAATTACCACCGATAGACAACCTTAGGCCAGTGTACCACCCTACTCCGGTGCACCACCGTAACCCTGAAGAGCCCCCTGTACCTATTCATGACCATGAATCCTTGAACGTATACCATCCTGAGCAAGTATACGACCCCGAACCTGTACACAACCTTGATCCAGTGTACTACCTTGAACCAATCGCTAGTGTACCTTTTGAGCCAAAGAGGCCTGTAGGATCGGATTATTCATCCATTGACGACAACCGTGAATATTTGCTGCTGCTAGGCTATCAGGATGATTCTAAGAGTGAATCTTTCTACAAACCCAATTCCCTACGACATGTCCTTGATACAGATAAAGAGTTGATAAGCGCTTTATGAACCGACTACTTAATGGCGGAACGACACAGTGAGACCGTGAAGGGGACGTACTTCCGGTGCCTGGAGCAAGTCAAAACGACCTACGGAAGGAGAAAATACAACGGACTTCCCTACCCACTTGATGATTGGGTGATATCAACGTTATACCTCTTACCACGAGACCGCTCCTGGATGGAAAAGACGAATGAGCTTCTAGAAGGAGAACGTATGACCGATTTCTACTTCTTTCTAAATCATCTCCAAAGGCTAGTTTTAAACAACATGTAAACAAGAAGCTATAAAATACGCCAATATGAGGGATGTAAGATATAATCACTGGTCATAAACCAGTTGGATCATGTGATATATGATGACATGTACACTATATCTTATGTGAAATATATGTTTGATTTACACACTATATTGTCCCTCGATATTGATATGTTTCATTCTTACGATATCAAAAGATAAGATGGAGAATTTACGCGGAGCCGGCATTCCTAGAGGTAGAGGAAGAGGCAGACAGCCACGAACGATACCAGTACCAGAAAAGGAACAACAAATACCCAATCAACCAAACCAACAAGCTTGGTAGGAAGTAATGGTGATGCTGCAGGAGCAACGGGCAATTATTGACGAACTACGCGCCGATAGGCAGGGGAGACAATTGGAGCGACAACAGGCTGAGGCGGACCGACAGGGAAATGTGGAGCACGACCACTTTGAAGGGGAAGACGAATGAGACGAGGAGTGTACGGAAGAAGCTGAGGAGCCTGAGAGATCGGTGTCACCTCCTAGACACAATAGGGCGATGGCAGCACTACCGCCACCCAACAGAGTAGCTGAGACTACGCAATATTGGGTCACTCAATTCTACAAACTGAAGCCCCCAGCTTTCCACGATAAGCTGGACTCAGCCAAAGATTGGATCATGCGACTAGAGAAGATCTTCGAAGTTATGGAGTGCCTAGGGAATCGTAAAGCTCAACTTGCGATCTACAAGTTGGAAGGGGATGCGGACAGATGGTGGAAAAGCATTGCGACATCACTACGAGCGCGCTATTGTCCCATTACTTGGGAGAAGTTTATAGAGAAATTCAACGAACAATACTTTCCTCCCTCAATTCAAGTAATCAAGGAGTCGGAGTTCCTCCACATCCGACAAGGTCACGAGGAGTAATTCGATGACTACCTTGCTCGATTTACCAATCTGTCATGATATTCATCACACCTGAGGCGGGGTGATGATGAAAGTAGTATGGCTAACATATTAATCCACGGGTTGAAGTATGAGATAAGAGAAAGGTTAGTGTCATAGCGGTTCTCAGAGCTAGTTCAAGCAATAGAAGCCTGCCGTTTGATCGAACGTAACTTGAAGGAGCTACGCAAATCAAGGAATTACAACAACAGCAGTGCAAGTCGTGGCGGTGTTAGCAGCGGGAATTCCTCGCGGAAGCGGGAGGCACCATGGAAAAACTCCCAAAGTGGAATCAAGATGCCATTCCAGTCTGGGCAGCAGAACAATTTCAGGATGCAAGGACCCCGACCATGTCCAAAATGCGGAACGAACCACCAAGGGACTAACTGTGCGGGGGAGCGAATATGCTACAAGTGTCAGAAGCCGGGGCACTTTTACACAAACTGTCCTCAAAGGACTACAGATATAAGGCCACAAAACCCAGGTCGGATTTTTGCTTTGACAAATAACAAGGCCAAAAAATCTTCATAGATGACCCACATAACTATTTCTCAATAGGGATCTACTTTAGATATTGTGCGATACGGGTGCTAATCACTCGTTTATGTCAGACGATTATGTGAACTACTTTTATGCATATGTATATATATTTCCTGCAACCTATTGATAGCTACACCACTAGGTGTTAACCTTCTAGCTTATAAAGTATGTTTAAAATCAAATTACGAGTATAAGTAAAGATATGTGATTGTTTGGGTCTAGCGGGATATTACCGCAGATTCATATAGAATTTCTTGTACTTTGCCTTGTCATTGACAAAACCAGTCGTTTATATGGAATGGGGACTGTGAGCCAAGTTTTCATGGACTAAAGGAGAAGTTGACCATAGCACCAAGAGTTGGTTACCCCATACCCAGGTAAAGGTGATATAGTCTATAATGGTACCATTAGGTATGGGTTGGGATATGTCCTGCTGCAGCAGGACAACATGGTAACTTATACCTCTCATTAGTTGAAGCCTCTCAAGTCGAACCATTCTGTGAACGACCTAGAGTTAGAGAATCTCACATGTGCTATGGGAACATGGAGGCATTGCCTCTACAGGGTGACCATGTTATAGTGCATGAAGTAGTCAAAGTACAACATATAGTCAAGACCGGAATGAATTCGTGTTTACCAAGAGAAGCGTCTTAGACAAGGGAATGCCCCGGTTATGAAGTTAATCAAGAGGGGATTGTCTCCACACGAGACAGTTGGGGGGGAGAGAAAATAAATAAACTCTGAAATTGACAGACTCAGAGTCTGGTTGATATAAACCAAATTTCGAGGACAAAATTTTATTTAACGGGGGGAGAAATGTAATACCCCAAAATTATTATTTCTCATAAATACAATATTTTGGTTGATGGCACCTATGTTAAATAGGTGAATATGTGGTCTCAAATTTTGAGATATATTTATTTTATCTATTAGGTGATTTTCCCTTAGACTTTGAGGTAGCTATGTTTTATTTTTCTAAGTTTTGTTTGGAATCATAAAATATCATAAAAATACAAACAACACCCAAATTAAATTAGGGATTTTATAGGATCCAAAGAAAACAAGGGAAAATTAGGGAAACACATCAAATAAATAGGGGATCATAAGAGGAATTAGTAGACCCTTGAATTTTCACTAAACAAAATGATTATGTAAATTTTTATAATTAATCAAGGGATTAAATTAAGAGGACATAAATCTTAAAATTCATAATTAAACAAGAAACTATATTTTCTAAAACCCTAGAATTAATACCTAGCTCATATTAATTCATAAAATACCCTAAACACCAATTATGTAATAATCAAGAGGCAAGTAAGCTTGTGATTAAGATGATAAGTAAACTTTAATTAAGCTTTGAAAAGTTGATAGTCACAACTAACATTAGGTAATCATTATCAAGTTAATTAAATCTCAACAACCAATAAGAAGTTAGGATTAGCATAAGTTGGATTACCAATGGTCATAAACTACTCTAAGAGTCATAATCAAGTTAGGAACCAATCATAAATTGACAACTTCATTAAAACACTTTATTAGGAATGCTAATTAAGGATTAGTTGTGGAGGGCTAGGATTAAACCTTATAAAGCTAAATCCTAAGGCCTTAATTAAATACCATAAAGCTAAATCCTTGTGAAATGGAATTGGCCAATGATAAATCAAGAAAATATTCTTAATCCATGAGAAAAGGTTTTGACCAATGAGAGAGGGAGTTGTGAATGTGTGTGTGTGCAAATGTTGTGAGTGTTGTGAGTCTAGTGGAAGGAGTGAGAAAGAGAAGTCAAAGCATTAGCCAATAAGAAAATTATACATTAAAACAATTAGATTAATCCATGAAATTAAATCTAGACATAAGCAAATGAAAACCTATACAAATTAAATCATATCTTGAAATCTATGAACTAAGTATGGAAACTAAGTTGAGATTCATAACAAGCATAAATCAAGCATGAAAACAAGTATAACCAAAGTCATTTTCATGATTGTTTAAGAAATGGAATCAATAGAAAAGATAGGTAAAATTGGTCTCAAAATGAAGCTAAAAATCTCTAGAGCTCAAAACCAATGAGAAATTGAGCATACAAGTTCATTAGGATCCCCAAATGAATTTCTATCTAGTGGAACACAAAATGGAAGAAGTAGGAAATTCTAATTATACATATGTAAAATGAGTCATCACTCTAGAAATGAGTCATTAGCGTACACATGAATGAGTCATTAATCTAAACATGTATGAGTCACTAACCTAAATGATGAATCACAAGCTCTATGAATGAATCATCACCCTAAACAAGCATGAGTCATTAGCCTAGTTAAGAGATGAGTCATGTATCTAGTAGAAGACTTTCAAGGCTTTGGAAGAGGATAAGATGATGTAAGGGATGATGTAGGGAGGGGTATTATGAGTCTTTTTGCACATGGAGCTTCTACTATAAATAGAACCCTTTGCTCTTCACAATCCTCACCAATTCACAAGCAACAACATCTGAAACATAGAGAGAAAGTGAGTGTGAGAGCTTTGGAGAAAGGAAGGGCAAAGTTCTAGGTAAGTTCTTGAGCTCTAGCTTTTAAGTTTTTAGTTATTTTGTAGTTTAATCTTTAAATTCTTTAGATATAGTTGTTTTTATGTTTTTATGGGTTTAAAATTGGGTTTATTTCGAAAAATAGTGAGGAAAGAGTTTTAGCAAAATTTCCGGAAGAGAAACACCGAAGTAACGAAGTTCTGGCGAAATTTCATCGGTTCAGAAATTTCTGAGTCAGTCATAGAAATGCTATTATTTTATGTTGAAAACATGGCTGAGAAATTCTGGAAAAATTCATGGTTAAAGTAGACATATAGGGATTTTTAAATATGTAAAGAACATGTCCAAATGATTTTTGTACAGGGAGAAAACAATTCCCAAAGTGAGGGCTACGAATTTCTGGAAAATTCTGAACAGATGTTCAAAAATTAAAAACTGGGAATGAACCGTGGAATCTGGGAAAATTATATTATTTTTTCTTGAAAATATACATCCTAAGGATTCCGGGGAATTTTACGGATCCTTGTTTCGATTTTTCTAAAATTAGTTATGATTTTTCAAAGTTAGGTGAAATTCTGCCCATATTTTGCGCCAGCGTTTTTCTCAAAATAATAAAGGAAAGTAATTAGTTAATAAATCCACCAGGGGTAAAATAGTCATTTGTGGCTAGGATATCTATTGGGATATTGGTTGTGAATTAATAAACGTAATATTACCCTCATAGGAAACCTGTGATCACTTTGCAACCGACAACGTACCGTGCTCGACAGGCAAAGATGCGTTCGCGTAATGCTTATTATATGATTGTATATGATGGTTGTGCTCATCGACTAAGACTAGCATACGTGGTTATGTTACATACGTTGTTATTATCTTACATACGTGGTTATGTATTTTTAATCATACATCTGTTTTGGGCTTTTGTCTTGATTATCATTGTAATGTCATGAATATCTGTCATACATAATTGTACATAAGCATGAGGTTAACCGTTACCTGAGGTTCAATGGTCATTGAACCTCAGCTCTTACTATAGTGTTAGGGTCCGGAGGAATCAGGGCCAAGGACAAGGGCAAGGAGCCAGCGTAAGGACGCAAACGGAGAGATTTTCATTTTGACGTTTTTTTTATCAAACAATATTCAGATTACTGTACCACTGTGTAAATAGCCAGATACTACATCAGTAAATGTTTATCAGATACTCGCTTTTTTAAACTTATTCTGATGCTCTACTCTGATCAATTATTTCAAAAACGATTTAGAAAATTGGGATGTTACAATATTAAATTGTATGTTGATTTACCACCAAGTTTAGGTCAGCTGGTAAGTGGCTATCCTAATTTAACTATGGGTATTGAGTTTGAGACATGGGAATGTAACATGCGTGGATGGTAGAGGCTTTTCCCCGAAAGGGGCCAATTCAATCTCGGACCGGATCAATCTGGGGTCGTTGATGTGCCTGAAAGATGACCTGCCCTGGGACACCGAATACACTATGCAAAAGGAATTGTATATTGATTTAATTTAAGAGATTCTTTCTTGCAAATTAAGTAGAAAAAATGGATTCACAGATGATTAGGTGGATTTATAATAACTCTATGATCCTTCATTTGTGAGGACTAAAACTTTTGTCTATTATTTTTTGTTATTTGAATATATTTTTTGGTCAACTACACGTTTTTTATTTAACGCAGAATCTCTTATTTCAACTTTGGCAATTTGATTGAGAGATAATATTGCTACAGAGAAGTCGAAAACTATTCTATTGACAATATCAAATTGTTTGTTGAATTAATCAAAACGATAAATTTTTTCCAAATTAGGCAAAAAATAATAATAATAATAATAACAACAACAGAATTTCGAAAGCTCAAGAAGCTCTACAAGATTTGTAGATAGATCAAATAAAATATGATAAAAGAAGGTAGATGAAGTTGTCAAGGAAACGATAAGAATATCATATCCTCATTAGAACTTTTACGTTGATAACATATTATGAAAATAAAAGAAATCGAGGTTAAGAGAGCAAGAAATAATAGAAGAGAAAGGATGAGCAATTCTCATTTAGTTTATTGTATAATTCGAATGTTTGTACAAGGCCTTTATTTATAAGCTCCAATGGTCACTACTAAGATATAATAAATGGTACAATCACTACTACAAAAAAGGTTTTTTAGATTGGATAAAAAACGCTTCTTAAACTGGTTCCAAAAATGGTCTAGATACAAACAGTCTTAAAAGTCTCTTATTTTTATGACCGGTTTTTCATTTGGTCTTAAAAATCATTTATTAGACCGGTTTTTTAAGATATAAGGTAAAAAATAAGACTTTTAAAAACGGTTGTATAAAATAACCGACCTTAAGAGTAAGATCTTAAGACTCTTAACACCTGTTGTGTAAAATATCTGATTTTAAAAGTCTACCACCATCCCCATAGCATGGCGGATCCTCTGCCTGACCGTCACCAGAATTCTCCAGATTCTTCTACAGCGTCAAGCTCGACTACCAAATCCTCATCACCAACGCCATGTACCTCAACTTTATCCCCATCCTGGCGGCGGCCTCCAGCCAACTCTCTACCGTCTCATTCCACGATGACCTCCTCCACCTCTGGAGAATCTCAAGTACAATCTCGTCTCCGTCACCCTTTTCTCCAACCTCATCATCTTCCTCATCACTCTCTACTTCATGAGCTGCGCCCATGCGCCGTCTACCTCGTCAATTTCAATTGCTTCAAGCCCGACTCCAAGAGGATTTGCGCCGTGTCAAGCTGTGCTAGGGTTTTCTTGTCCTTTTACTGTTGCTCAAATCCTGATTTCTCTGCTGCTCTGAGGTTTGAGAAGCTCGGATAAGGACGATTCACCACCCACCTCAACGTTGCCACCGCTGGACCGACTGCGTTTCATGGGCTCTCTTCCTTGCCATAATTTGAAGCCTAGATATTAGTTTATACAGCCGTTCAGAAAGAATATAAGTCCTATGACGCAAATGGTTCTGTTCCTTGAAAGAATTCTTGGCTTAAAACGACAGACTGAAGGAATTACAATACCAGAACATTAAAACAATTTTCTAGAACAACAATCTTTGTTTCCTAGAACATGAATTATGATTAGAAAAAGAAAGAAAGGTTTTTGAATCTACGTATCAATTCCACTTCAAGTTTCCTACTTACTTTTCGAATCCCCAGATTTCAATCACATAGAAAACTAAGTGATGAGCCAATACAATACCTGTTTATGAATCAAACCACCCTGAAACGAATAAATCAGCAAGTATCCACAATTGCCACCGATCATATTTTTAGACCTAATTCTCTATATCTAGTTTAAATATGACGGTCTAAAAGTTCTATTTTGTAGCAATAAATAAATGCATCTAAATGTACATTGAATGGCCTTTTAGTTTCCCAATTGCCATATAAATGGTGACTAGGATATGGGATGTAAAGAATCAATAGGTATTTACATAATTAATATAATCATACTCCTTCTAGCCTTTATTATAAAGCACCAATAACCAATTCTCACAAATTAATAAAAATAGTTAAAAGCATTAAAGTTGTCCTAAAATTCAATTGATTTCCAATATTACCTTTACTAATTATACTAAACTCAAATACCATATTAATTATTACTCTCTGCCACTACTTTGAATAAATATAGGCAGACATGGAAAAATAAAATAAATGCTCATTGAAAACTTGCTAGTGCCTTATAAAAATGGCCAAGAATATTTGTTAGTTGGTACCTAATAATAAAGGCTAGAGGGAGTAACATAATACTCATTTTCCATTAGGTTTTTCTCAAAATGTATCTATTCTTTAATTTGGGTGATCCTTATTTAGAACGTTCATTCTCATGAGCGTGCGTCTCCACACTTTAATTTGTTTCTGCAACTTGAGCTGTGAGTATAAAGATGAAACTTTGTCATGTCTGATCGAGTTGTTCTATGTATGTTTTTATGAATTGACTTTACCAGTGACATCTCTTGGGTCTTATATAAGTAAGATTATTTGATGATGATCGTTAAATGTTTAATTTACTGACTGTGCTTGAAAAGAGTTCACAAACAATAATAGGATTGGAGGAGTCTATCCCAATGAAGAAGGTTGGTATAGGCAGTATACAGATAACTCATAGTACCTTATTTAAGTTGTGATGTTGAATTGGAAAATGTGTTATGTGATCACTTTGTTAATGAATAACTTTTACACACTTTGTAAGTTCTATTATATGTTTTTTCTATTAATGTTCATCGTCGAATCCAAATGTTAAAGTTCTATTTTTTTTTTCCTGTTAACTAATTTTGGACTGAAGCAATGTTAAAAGTCATTATGTAAGTATGGCTTCTAAGTAGTGTATTTACTGAGTTTTTCAATTTACTGAATTCCCTTTTTCCTTTCTTTAGTGTATTTGTAATCATATTTCTTTTGTTATACAATTATTTCCTCTCATATGTTAGTTGGAATAATTCTAATGTTCTCTTTGTTGTTGTTGTCATTAGGGTTAAGTAGAGAAAATAAATTTCAAGCATCAAAATTTAAAGTTGAGGTAATTATAGTTAAATATTGTTGTTGTTTTTTTAAAAAAAAAATATATGCATTGAACTAGTTAAACTTTGTAGTATGAATGTTGATGCTTATAAGTCCATAATTTATAGTTTTTGACTTAGACAACTTAGCTATATTTTTATATTTTATATTGATGAAATTGTTAGGTTTAATAGCTAATATTGTTCTGAATTGCCTTAGTTAGTAAGTTTTGTTTGAATTAAGCTAAAATTGTTTGTTATTGAAATTTTGAAATGTTTTACATTTAAGGGGGAAATGCTTTTGAAATTTGTTTTAAAAAAATTGAGAAAAAAGCATGTCACTCGTTGAAATTGTTCTAAACTTGAGTGTTGTTGGAAATGTCTTAGGTGGTAATAAAATGGATCATAATTAGATGAATGCTTTAAAAACTAGTGAAGAATATGAGAATAGGGTGAAAGAATTATTAAATTTTCATTTATGAAAAACTGTATGATACAGGATGAACTTGAAAAGCATAGCAGCCAAGGTTCATTTACGCCAAGTAAATGGATGGACATCTTATAAACGACGATTGGGAAGGCAAATCACCCCAGTTGTGTTTGAGGGGAGCCAAGGGGAGTTGGTGTCACAAAATATTTTGGACAAGCTGCACATTGTGTCTTGTTGTCGCAAATCAGTCCAAGATGAACTCCAACAAGAGCTCTTGAAAGAGCTACGTGGTGAAATGAGATCTATGATGCAATCAGAGAAGGAAAATGAGGAACGTAGAACCCAGGAATCCCGAACCGTCCCCAGCACCAAAGACAGTTATAATCCCCCAGCCGGAGGTACTACTTGGCGAACCTTCTCTCACTCCATAGGATGGAGAACCTTGCAATTTGTATTTGGATGTCCCGCCATTGTGTCTTGTTGTCGATACTCTCGTTCACACACAAGCAACCACCCACCATCATAAGTCAATTCCAAATGATCAACGTAAGGTGACTGTGACATGTGTTCGAGAGGGGGAAGAAGCTATAGACATCCTGATTCTTGATAAAGAGGTTCCCATACTAGGCAAGGCGATAGGATCGTTCATCCTTTGGTAGAAGCATCTAATTAACATGGTAGTGGCACCTCCAATCATGGGAAATACTTAACTAATACTTGAATTTTCTGGGCAACTGTTGGTCAAAATCCCCTTGTGGCAAATAAACCAGTCAAACAAGTAATAAAGAATAAGTAGAGTATCGTCCCACAGAGACAATAACACCGATTATGTAATCAATATTCGATTGAAAGTTGCGTGATGGGATGATTATAATGGTTGTTTTGACTATTAATACTAGTAAACAAAAATAAAACAAATGATTAGGAGTTTGTTGAGAAAATCATAGTTAAAATACACAGAGCTCAGATTTCATCTTAAATCACATTAATCTCCAAGTTTGAATGAAAGTTGGAGCTTGATACCCAAGAGGGGGGTGAATTGGGTATCCTTAAAATTTTCGAAACTTGGTCTGTTTTTGAACACTTAAAACAGAGCAGAACATAGGAGTAGGGAAATGAAGCTTAACACAATGCAATTTATACTGGTTCGGTCCTTTCTCTGACCTACATCCAGTCCACAAGCCTCACTTGAGATTTTCAATCCACTAACTCAATGAAATTGATTACACACTCTGTACTAAGAGTTGTTCTCTCACTAGAACACACTCCCCCTTACAAGTTGTAATCAATACACCCCAACTACCAAGTCCCCTGACTTGTAGTTATTTCAATCAATAAATGATTTTACAGAAGAAACTCTTTCAAAGAGTAGATAGATGAACACTGAAGCACTAAGTATCAAAATGATACTATTACAAATGAAAGCTAATACACAATAAATGAACTTAGTAAATTTTCGCTCAGAGTTGATGTATCAGCTGTAAATGAAGTTAATGCTCTCTATTTATAGGTAGAGAACATTAAATGACCGTTGTAATGTGATTCTAGCCGTTGGAAATCATCTGCAGAACTTTGGTGCATGTTTAAGCATCTTCTCTCTCCAAAGCTTCTACTAATCCATGTCTTAATGAAGTTTGATTAGGCTCTCTGAGAATTTGCCCGTTGGAATTGACTTTACTTGATGTAGTAAACAATCTTTAACGTTAACAAGGCGTGCTCAGGTGGATTAACCAAAAGTAGGTGAGATTTCAGAAGAGCATTTAATGCACTGTTCACTTTTTGCTTTAACCTTCCAATTCTTCAATAATCCTTCGTTAAACTGTCTAAAACTCACTAGAAAGATGGTTAAACATATCTAAAGTCAATATAGAATAATCATGGAAAGCATTGAGTTCAAACAAGAAGGTATTGCAGATTTCCCAAATTTGAAATTGTGGCAACGGCCACAAACCTTGAGGTTTGTTCATCCAACCTCGAGGTTTGCTTGTATGTTTAAGGTAAACACTTATTTTTGAACATGTAACCTCGAGGTTACTAAGTGAACCTCGAGGCTTCTTTTGAAAAGAAACCTTTTGGAAGATCTTAGAAGATCACAAACCTTGAGGTTCCAAAGGTAACCTCGAGGCTTGAAGGTTGGTTGAAAAAGCATTTTTCCTCTGGAGCCCGATAACCTCGAGGTTGCAAATCCATACTCGAGGTTGGTTTCAAACTTTGCAAAGTCAAGACTTTGATTTAAAGGGCTAGCCTCGAGGTTATAAACAGAACCTCGAGGTTTTCATTTCTTTGAAAAACTAGTTGCTCTCTGTAAGTTGGAAAACTCGAGGTTGCAAACTAAAACTCGAGGTTTATGAATTTTCTTGAAAACTTGAGTTTCAAAACAAAGTGCCTAACCTCGAGGTTGAAATATGAACCTCGAGGTTTTCAAGCTTGTTGAAAACCATGACCTCTCTGGATGAGTTAAAAACTCGAGGTTTGCTTTTAATACTCGAGGTTTATGTGTTGGTTCAAACTTGAGATTTTCTAAAGTGACCATGACCTCGAGGTTAACTTGCCAACTTCGAGGTTTCACATAGTTTTTGTGAAACCAAGTTTTGAATCATTGAAACACTTGATTTTTAAAGCATCTGTAAGTCCAAACCTCGAGGTTACAACACCAACCTCGAGGTTTGCTCTTAAACAGAGTTTTTGACACTTAAGAGGAAAGCCTCTTTAATTGTTTGTAGTTGTTGGCAATCATCAAAACCATCAGAGAACTAACATGCATCTAATGCATTGCTACAACATTTTACTGCATAGCTTCCGTAATGTTACAGCAAAATGCTTATCACAACGTTATTCAGTTAACCTACCACTAAATTATACAGAAGCGTCTGCATCTTGTAAGTACATCCCTTACTTTACTTCTCCCATATTTATTGGTTGTTATTTATTTATTTGGAATAACTCATGTTGATCCTTGACTAACATGTTTATAAATGTTTGCGACAAAAAATGTGTTAAAAATTTTTAAATTTCAAATTTAATTATATGTATAATCTCTCAAACTTGTATTCTTCTAGTCATATTTATAATTCACACCTAATATGTTAACTCAAATTAAAATCTTAAACTTCATTAACTCAATTTCAAATTAAATAATTTTATTCCTATTTAATATATATTATATCGCATGAGAACAAAGTTGGCACAACAATAAATAGAGGGAAAAATTATGCATTCATATGAGAATTTTGAGAATGAGAGCCGCAACATCATCGGTTGTGTGTAATGTTAAATGCTAGGTCATTGTTTGTAAGGAATGCAATGTATGGCTTGAGTACAGTAAGAAGTGAGCGAAAGTCGCTGCAATGTCGGCTGTGTGTAGTGCTAATAAGCAAGGGTTATTGCTCTGTTTTGAATGGAGGCAACTAAAGAAGCTAGTTCACTAAAGCAAGATCAGATTTGGAACTTAACTTGGAACATTGGATCTCTCACTCACAAGTATATAGAGGTGGTGGGGGTATGGTATATCGTAAGATTAACATCTTGTGTCTCCAGAAGACTAAATGGACAGGAGAAGGGTCAAGCAATTAATGATTTCAAGCTTTGGTACACATGAAATGTAAATGCAAGGAATGGTGTTGGTATCATCACTGATAAAGAATGAAGGAAGAATATGGTGGAAATTAAGAGGATTGAAGATAGAATCCTATCTTTTAGAATAATTGTTGCGTAGGGGAAGAAGAGCATCTTAAGGAAAAGTTTTGGGAGGATATGGAGCGGTTGATTGAGAGCATCCCGTTAATTGAAAATATTTTAATTAGTATGGATCTTAATGGACATATTGGTAAGGAGGTAGGATTGCATGCTAAGGGCTCATGGTGGTTTTAGATTTAGGGAGCTTTATAATGAAGATCAATCTATTATTGGGCCTATTTGGGTTGGCGGTGGGAATGGGTGGCTTAAAAGCTATCTGACTTTTATAAAGCCCGGTAGGAAAAAAGTCATGTGATTTGTGTTTGGATTGTCCATTTAGCTTTTGCAGAAGTGGCTTTTTTCTAAACTGAGGAGTGTTTGGATTATTATTTCAAAAGTGAGTTGAGATTAAAAAAAATAACTAAAAGGGGTATAAATTTATTAAATACTCCTCCTGAACCATATTAGTTCTATATATTTAGATAAATGAAGATAAAAATTTTAAGGGTTAAATGCCTAATTTGCCCCGGAAGTTTTGTTAAGGGAGCGCTCAGCACCCAAAAGTTTTTTTAGTACCAAATTTGCCCCAGAAGTATGAAAATGGTACCAAATTTGCCCCGGAAGAATGAAAAAGGTAGCAAATTTGCCCCTTCGTTAATTTTAACCATTAAGTTTAACTGAGTGTACACATGGCATGCCACCTCATCAACCCAATAAGAGTTAAGTGTTAGTTCTCAAAGTGTTTTGATGATTAACAACAAGTATAAACATGTGTTGGAGTATTTCAAAATCAGTTAGAAATTGCTTTACAGTTATTTACTCGAGTAAAGGTAAGCTTACTCCAGTAAAGGACTGTTGAAGGATTGCTCAAATGCATTTTGGGAAGTCTTTACTTCAGTAAAGAAGTTTTACTCCAGTAAAGGACTTACAGAGAGCAATCAAAGTTTTTGAAGTAGTTGCTTACTCGAGTAAAGGTAAGCTTACTAGAGTAAAGGCCATCCAGAGAGCAACCAAGTTTTTCAAGGACCAGTCTTTACTCCAGTAAAGAGTTTCTTACTCGAGTAAAGAACCTCTACTCCAGTAAAGGTAAGCTTACTAGAGTAAAGAACCTCCAGAGAGTAAAATGAATTTTTGAATTTAAGTTGCTTACTCGAATAGAGAGTTGTTTACTCCAGTAAAGGTCTTACAGAGAGCAAACCTGTTTTTAAAAGAAGTAGCTTACTCGAGTAAAGTTTGGCTTACTCCAGTAAAGAACTCTTAAGTTGTTTTTCAAACATAGCACCTGTTCTTCTTTACTCAAGTAAAGGTTCGTTTACTCCAGTAAAGACTTAGAGTAACTTCTCACTTTTTGAGGAGCAAAGTTACTTACTCAAGTAAAGGTTAGTCTACTTGAGTAAAGCCCATACAGAGAGGTTACTAATTTGTCTAACTCTGGCTTACTCCAGTAAACAAATCCTTACTCCAGTAAAAAGGCTTTTTGAACTTAAAATGTTTTCACATGAATGGTGCCTTACTCGAGTAAAGTACTAACTTACTCCAGTAAATCTCTTGGTTTTCAAACTCAAGCCTCGATGGTTTGTCTCTGGTAAGAGCTTACTCCAGTAAAGACACTTTTGCACAGTGCCTTACTCGGGTAAAGAGGAACTTACTCAAGTAACCAACGGTAACTTTTGGTTTTTGAATTTCACGAATTCATAAATCATTGTTGTTTGATCTAATTGCTTTCATATATCACTCACTCATGTTCCCAGATATGTTTAACAAGTTTGTTGAGTGTTTTTCAGTTAACACAGATCAAGATATTTGAAGATTAGTGAGATAAAGCAAAAAGTGAACAGTGCATTTAATGCACTTCTGAAATCTCACCTACTTTCAGCTAATCCACCTGAGCACGCCTAATGAACGTTAAAGAAAGCTTACTACATCAAGTAAAGTCAATTTCAACGGGCAAAAACTCAGAGAGCCACATCAGATCACATTAACACATGGATTAGTTGGAGTTTAAAGAGAGAAGCAGACCACACTTAATGATAATCAACTACAACGGTCTGATTCATCCTACAACGGTCATAAACGATCACAGACCTCTCTCTACCTATAAAAGACATGGACTCAAGCAGAAAAACGTAGAGATACAAGATTACAATGCAAAAATGCTGATACTCTGCTTCTACATCCTTTTCACTCTGTTTTACTTGTCTAGATACAAGATTACAATGCAAAAATGCTGAAACTTATTGTAAACACATTATCTTTCTGAGAGTTACTCAAGATTGGGTAATCTTGAGTGGGTTATACATTGTGTTGATTACAACTTGTAAGGGGCAGTGAATCCTAGTGAGAGGATTACTTCGAGTACAGAGTGTGTAATCAAACAGTGTGTTGATTACAGATTGTAAGGGGGAGTGAATCCTAGAGAGAGGATTGCTTCAGTTACAGATCGTGTAATCAAGATTATTGAAGATAGTGGATTGAAAATCCCAAGTGTGGCTTGGGGACTGGACGTAGGTCAAGGAGGGCCGAACCAGTATAAATCTGTTTGCAAGCTCTTCTCCTTTATCTCTTTCATTTCCAGCATTTACATTTGAGTGTTTATCAATTGTTTGTGAACTTACTTCTATTACTCAAAGATAAAAACACTGAATTGCGAAAACCTTTTTGAGAAAGAAAGTTTTTATACTTCACCCAATTCACCCCCCTCTTGGGTTCAGCCGTAACTTACATTAAGTATCATTTTTGTCCTGAAAGTTTTCACTGAGAGCAATTTTGCCCCGGAAGTTTCCACTTAGGAGCAATTTTACCCCGAAAGTTTACAAAACATATCAATTTTTCCCTTCTTTCCCACATATTAAATTTGACTATTAAATCAGTCAAAGACCACACATATCATGCCTTGAAAAGGTCGAAGTTAGAGTCAAAGAAGGAGATCCTTGAGATGTTGAGCTCAAGACGGCCAGAATTTGTGAAGTCAAACTGCTTACAGGAAGCATCACTTATGATCTAAGCAAATGATTAGTTTATACAAATGTAAATATTATCGCTATTGATTTGTTTTATTGAACCAATTTTTGGAACAATTCATTTCTCATTTTGCGTTTCATTTGCTTAGATCATAAGTGATTCTTCCTCTGGGTTTTGTGACAGACCTTTCAGTCCTTGTGAGCAGTTCAGCTTCACAAATTCTGGCCGCCTTGAGCTCAACATCTCAAGGATCTCCTTCTTTGACTCGAAGTTCGACCTTTTCAAGGCATGATATATGTGGCCTTTGACTGATTTAATAGTCAAATTTAATATTGGGAGAAAGAATGGCAAAATTGCTACTTTTGTAAACTTTCGAGACAAAATTGCTCCTCAATGAAAACTTCTGGGGCAAAATTGCTCCTCAATGAAAACTTTCAAGGCAATAATGATACTTTTGATTGATGAGGTGGCATGCCACGTGTCATGAGGTGGCATTTTAACAATCTACGTGGACTTCCGTCACTTTTGGGTAAATTTGATACCTTTTTTTAATATTTCCGGGGCAAATTTGGCACCAAAAAAGCTTCCAAGTGCTGAGCTTCCCCTTAGCAAAACTTCCGGGGTAAATTAGGTATTTAACCCAAATTTTAATTTGAAAAAAAAGCTAAATGATTATTAAAAAAATAATTAACAATAAAGTCTTTAATTAAATATATTTAATGAATAAGATTGTTTATAAAATAAAATGTATACTAATAATACATTGTTAATTTCTCCCATTACTATGTATGGTTTAGAATTTTAGAATTTTAATTTTTTTTCATTCTGCCTAAAATATTTATGGCTCAAGAAACAAAAAAGCTCTAGGCTTGTACATAGGAGTATTTTCACTTCAAACACTTGTCTACTGTAAAACCATGGATTTTGGATTCTATTAATGTGCCTGCGCCTTCCCTTCTCTCTCCCACTATATGTCAGAAAATGGGCCCACAAAAAAGGTCAGTGCGTTTTGGTAGCAAAAAAGCAACAAGGGGGAGCTTTTTTTGTAATGGGCGTTTAGGTAAAAAGCCCAGCAATAAAAAAGTGAATCCAAACACACCAATGCAGGCTTTTTTTCCATTGGGATTTTATACCAACACCCAACCAGTTTCTTTTGCCTAGAACGCTTTGTTACCGTGGCAACCAAACAGGCCCATTGATTTCTCTCTGGCATATAACCTCAAGATTGTCAACACTTGCTTTAAGAGGTGGGAGGAGCATTTAATCATCTATAAAAGTAGAGAAGGAAGGACACAAATTGACTTCTCTTTGGTAAGAAATCTCAATAGAAGACTTTGTACTAATTGCAAAGTGATCACAAAGGATGACATGACAGCACAACATAGGATATTTTTTCCTTGATGTGTGTATTAAGTGCTTATAACAAGCGCACCAACAAGTTTTAAATTGAAGGGTTAGCTGGTGGTAGTTAAAGGGATGAAGCAGGAGGTTTTCAAGAAAACTCTTTTGGAAAAGGGGATGTGGGAGCCATAAGGAAATGCTAATATCATGTGGGACAATATGGCTAAGAAGGTCCATAAGGTTGTTAAAGCAATTTTGGGAGAATTAAAAGGTTTTAGTCAGCTAGATAAAGAGACTTGGTGGTGGGATGAGTTTGTTCAAGAGAAAGGCAAGAATAAGAAAGACTGTTTTGAAGCCATACACTTAGATAATAATGCTAAAAATTGGGAGATATATCATCTGGCTAAAAAGGAGACTAAGAAGGCAATGAGTGAAGCTCATGCTAAAGCATATGAGGAGTTTTATAAGGAGTTTGGGATAAAGGCTGAAGAGTGTGAGATTTACAATATTGCAATGAAGAAGGAGAGAAAATCAAGAGATTTGGACCAAGTGATGTGTATAAAGGACAAAGAAGGCAATATTTTAGTTACTTATGGAGATATTAAAAATAGGTGGGAAGCTTACTTTTATAAGTTGTTCAATGATGGAGGAGGAGAGTCAATTTGTGACTTGGAGGATTTGACAATTCAAGAAGGTGAACTGCATTTGTCATTTTATCGCATGATTCAAGTTGGCAAGATTAAGGAAGCTCTTAAGAAAACGGAAAATGATAAAGTTGTTGGACCTTATGATATTCCTATTGGAGTTTGGGAATGTCTAGGTGAAGAGGGGGTATTGTGGTTTTCTAAGTTATTTAATGAAATTTTGTGAGCCAAGAAAATGCATGATGCTTGGAGAAAAAGTACTTTGATCCTTATTTATAAAAATAAAGGAGATATTCAGAATTGTGTAAACTATAAAAGAATTAAGCTTATGAGTCGTACAATAAAATTATGGGAAAATATGACTAAACACAGGTTGAGGTTAGAGACTGGTATTTCTTAAAACCAATTTGGGTTTATGCTAAGAAGGTCCACAACATAAGTGATTTATTTACCAAGGAGCTAATGGAAAAGTATCGGAGTAAAAGAAAAGATTTACATATGGTTTTTATTGACGTATAAAAAACGTATGACCGTGTACCAGGAGATATACTATAGAAGGCCTTGGAAAAGAAGGGGTGTTTGTTGCATAGATCAAAGCCATTCAGGACATGTATGGAGGGGAAACAACCATTGTTAGAATACTTGGATGTGAAAGACAAAGGACTTTCCTATAAGGTTTGTCTACATTAGGTATCAGCTTTAAGACCTTACTTATTTAACTTAGTGGTCAATGTTATAATTTAACTTACTAAAGAAGTGATCCCTAACTGTATGTTTTTTGCTATTGGTATCGTCTTAATAGTTGAATCATGGAAGGAGATTAATTCTAAACTTGAGATATGGAGAAGGACTCTAGAGTTGAAGGTTTTTCATCTAAGTAGGAACAAAACAAAATATAGGCATTGTAATTTTGATAAGAGACAAGTAAGAAAAGGTGTGGAGGTTAAATTGAAAGAGCAAGTCATCTAACAACTGGCAAAATATAGATATTTGGGATAAATTATGCAATAAGATGGTGAAATTAATGAAGATGTTAATCATAAAATTCAAGCTAGGTGGTATAAATGGAGAAAAGCTATCAACGTTATTTGTGATAAGAAATTACCTATTAAGGTAAAGGAGAAGTTTTATCTCAATAAGACCATCAATGCTATATGATAGTAAATGTAAGCCTTTAAAGGAACAACATGAACATAAAGTGGGAGTTGACGAGATGAGGAAGCAGAGATGATGTGTGGTCACACAATAAAAAGATAATATTCATAATGCCTATATACACGAATGAGTTGGAGTGGCAAATATTGAAGACAAAATGGTAGAACATTGTTTGAGGTGGTTTTGGACATATTTAAAGAAGGTCATTAAGTGCGTTGGTGAGGAGGGTCAATCAAACAGTATGAAACCTCTAAAAAGATGTAAAGGAAGAGATGAAGCAAACACTCAATAATGTTATAAAGCATGATCTATTGGTTAATATTTTACCTAAAGATATATGTTTATGATAGAGCACAATGGCGTCATGCAGTCATGAAAGTGGAGCTAAATACCCAAGAGGAGGGTGAATTAGGTATTCTAAAAAATTCTAAAAATAACTGTTTTCAAACAGCAAAACAAAGATGAACAGAGTAAGGAGAAGAGCAGCTAGACACAGAGATTTATACTGATTCGGTCCAACCACTTGACCTACGTCCAATCCCCAGACACTCTAGGATTTCCACTATAGCAATTGATTATACAGTCTGCACTCAAGAGTAATTCTCTCACTATAATTCACTCCCCCTTACAAGTTGTAATCAATGCACCCAATCACCAAGTCCCCTGACTTGTGATACTTTACAATAAATGATTTACAAGAAGAAACTCTCTTTAAGAGTAGATAAAGATAATCACTGAAGCTTGTGTATCAAAAGAAACTTTTACAAGTGAAAATTGAAGGTAGGTGAAGAACTTTGAATGCAATTCATTTTCAGCAATTGTGTTAGTTGAGAAGACTTGAATGCTGCTCTATTTATACTAAGAGAGCATTAAATGACCGTTGATTTCCCTAATATAACTGTTGGAAATGATCAGCAAGGATTAGGGAGTGGTTTAGTCTTCTTCTCTCTCTATTCTCCACTTAATCTAGCTGTGCAGAAGTTCAAAGTTGACTTCTTGAAGATTAATCCGTTGGAATGACAGTTGCTGGATGTGGAAATCATTCTTTAATTCTTTGCTAGACGTGTGCAGAAGGATTACCCAAAAGAATGCAACTTTTCTTGGTTTTGACTTTACTGTGATGACGTCACTTTTTGCTTTTGCTTTAACTTTCAATAAACATTCTCTAATTCATCTGAAACTCACTAAAAAAGTGGTTAAACATAGCTAGGAATATAGGAGAATGATAATGAAAAGTATTAAGATCAAACAAGAAGGTTTTCCAAATTTGTCAGATTTGAATTCCTGAATCAGCGATGTAAACTCGAGTTTGGTTTATCAAACCTCGAGTTTGAAGCTTTAGGGTATGTTTGGATTGAGGGAGGGGGAGAGAAAAAAAAGGAGGGGAGAGGAAAACTTGTGGGCCCCACTACACTCAATTTTGAAAAATTTTTTCCCTCCTCTCCTTTTTTTTCCCTCCCCCTCCCTCCCTCCCCCTCCTTCAATCCAAACATACCCTTAGTATGTAAAAGCGATTTAAGTTCAAAACATCTAAACTAGAGGTTTCCTTCCAAAACCTGAGGTTTTCAATACATTAAAAACTGCAATGCTCTTGGGTTGGTCAAAACTCGAGCTTCCATATCCAAACTCGAGTTTCCTCCATCCAGAGAGGAAGGTGGCGATTTTGAGCTTTGGAACACATTTTGTGCAAAACGTAAACTCGAGTCTATTAGTAGACAGGCTCGAGTTTGTCACTGTTCAAGTCAAATATTAGTTTTGGTTTTCAAAATGTATACCGGAGGTTTTCAGTGCAAACTCTAGAGTTTTCTTAAGTTTAAATCACATTGCTCTCTGTAAGGCTCAAACTCGAGTTTTAGAAACTTAACCTCGAGTTTGTTTAACTTAGAAAACTTTGAATAACTCTCGGCCTGAAGTAAACTGGAGGTTTATGAAAGCAGTCTCGAGTTTACTTTAGTTAAAATTTTGAAAGCTCTTGGCCAAGCATAAACTCGAGTTTACAACAATAAACTCGAGTTTATATGTTTTGTAAACTCTTGTGAATTTTCAAATTAGAGGAAAACTTTACTCTTAAAGAAGTAGTGTCTGGTTTATGAAACTGTATTAATTTGAAGATTCTTCCCGCCAGAGGCAAACTCGAGTTTGTCTTTACAAACTCGAGTTTACATGTTTTGTAAACTCTTTGAAGTTTTTCTCTAGAGGTTGTAAGCTTGAAGTTTAGAGACAGTAGTCTCAAGTTTAAAAGTGTTTCCCAATCCAAATGCTCTCAGTCTCTTGCAAACTCGAGTTTACCATAGGTAGCCTCGAGTTTACTCCTGATATGAGAAAACCTTTATGAAAATCTCAAGTTCACATATAGGATCCAATCTTGAGTTTAAAAGTGCAAACTGGCGAGTTTTGCTTCCTGTCAGTAGCAAACTCGAGTTGCTAAAGCTAGCTCGAGTTTGACGATGACAAGATATTTTTGGTTGAAATCAACAAGTTTCAAAATCAATTTAGCTTATCCAAAAACATCCATACTTGTTTACAATTGTCAGTTATCATCAAGACATATATAGAACTAACAAGTCAATGTAGCCGACCCAGCCTAATAGGATAAAATCTTTGTTGTTGTTGTTGACTTATAAATAGGATTAAAAAATTCATTCTCTCTCTACCCTATAATTAGAATTGGAGGAGTATTGTTTAGACATATGATCAACAAATATATGTGTTTGATATATAATTTTAACCATTTAAGTAACCAAAATAAATAAAATTCAACATATATGATGAAAAACTAAAATTATAAAATTTTATAACACAATCAAAATTAAGATATTTTACAACAAAACACAAAGTTTAAAATATATGTATTAGAATTATTTTTTGGGTTGTATATAATCTTTTCGGAAATAGAAATATTGAAATAATTATAATGTTAAAGAGGGGAAAACAAAAGTTTAAGAGTCAAACTTAATAGTCAACTAATGATTTAAATGGATGAAAATAAAATATTAAATATATAAGAAAGGTTTGTGCTACATATGTTTTAATTTTAAAGGAGGTTAATATGATTTTTTTTAAGGGTTTAATGTTTCTACTTTTGCTGCAGAAATATTTTTTCTGTCACGCTCACATAAAAGTGAGTAAGTTCCACTAATGTTTTCTCTCTCTTCTCTTTACTAGGACCCACTCACTTTTATGTAAGCGTGGCAGAAAAAATATTTCTGCAGTAAAAACATAAACATTAAACCCTTTTTTAAAGGGGTTAAAGTGCAATTTTACCCTGCAACTAAACACTTAGAAGCACTCAATATTTGAAAGTTTTTCAAGGAGCAATTTTCTCTAAAAGTTTTAATAGAGGAGAAAATTCCCCCCTAACCGTGAAAAAGCTAATGTTGACCACAAAAAAAAAAGAGTAAAATGCATTGACTACCCTTCTATTTTACCTAAATTACAATGATGGTATCGACACTAGTGCAAAAAAGGCTTTTAAGACCGCCTCATTTAAAGCGAACTATCGACACCCCGGTCTTAAAGGTATGACCGGTGGCAGTTTTGTAAATATAAAGAATTTCTTGGATCGGATCCTTTAGTGATGGGTCTTAAATATATTATTCAGACCGCTTAAAAAAACAACCAGTCTTAAAAATGTTATTAAAAAATTGAAATATCAAATTTCTTTATAGTGAAATCTCGAACAGGCTGACTTATTTTTTCTACGGTCAAAAATAATAAGGAAAAAAATAAATAAAACTTTTAAGACCGGATATATACAATAGAAGGTCTTAAAGATTATACTTTTAAGTCCGGACATAAATCGTGCTCGGTAGTAGATGGTTTATTACTTTTAAGACCGGAGTTTAACAAAGGACGGTCTTAAAACTTAACCTTTAAGACCGTCGTTGTTGTCCATCCGGTCTTAAAAATAAAGCGCCAAATATATCTTCGCGCGTGAAACGTTACCTTAAGACTTACGTTGTCCCTCTGAACTCTGAAACCCCTCTTCTTGTTGTAAAGTCACTCTCCCTATTGCATTACCACTCTTCATTGCCCATGTACCATTAGCCTCTCTTACTCTCTCATTTGCTCAGGCATTCCTCTCTTACTGTCTCGAAAATGAACGGTGAAGATGATTCCATTCGTGTTCCGAGAACGCCAGCTAATGGTGTGAGTCAGAATGAACCCTCTTCATCTGACAATGTGCCTCGTAACCGCCCTACACGTCGTGGTAGAAGAGGCACACGAATGATGGATGTATCTCTAAGTCGATCTTCTGGGTCAAGGCTCAAGATTCAGTTTGATGAAAAGTTGTGACCTTTCGGTCCTAATAAAAGCAAATATAATAGTTTTGTCGGCTATCTTGCACGCAGCAAGGTTAGCATCTTGATAGATGAGTGGAAAAGTGTTGACTTTTACAAAGTAAAGCAACCTATTTGGGCCACTATCCGTCTTACATACACTGTCCCTGACTCTGAGGCGTTGAAAGACAAGACATTGTCTTATTGTGCTGATCGGTGGACGAAGTTTAAGACCTCTCCCACTAACACATATATTTTTGCCGAGGTTCCGCCTACCAAACAGCCTTAGGAACAGTACACATTTATTGATGAACGAATTTGGCGACAATTTGTTCTGTTGCGGACCATTCCTGAAGTTCTGGTGAGTCTATATTTAGTTTTGTTTGCTTATATAACCTGTGAGCTTATATATGTTCATCTAATCCTGTTAGTTAAATTGTTTGGTGTGTGAATAGAAGTATACATTTCCTGCCTTTGTCTATGCAAGTCTGATATGTAAACCCTGAAAAGGTAAAATACTAAGGAGCTAATTGTGTAATGGTTTGTCTTGCAAAGAAGGAAATGAATAGTCTTAAAAGGGGGAAACTTTATATACCCAAATGTTACAATCTAATGTGGACTGATGATCCCACTGGATGCCTTAAAAAGGATCAAGTTTGTATTATTTTGTAAGCATAATCTCTTTTGTTTTTTAACTTATCTACCTAGCAGTACAAAACATAGCTCTTTTGTAAGCATAATTCTCTTTTGTTTCTTAACCTATCTACATCTTCCTTAAATAAAATGTTGAAACTTGATCAAGTGAATTTGACTAGTGTTTGAGGTTCATATCAAGCAGAAGTTCTCTAATTTCTGTTAGTGAGATGGCTGGAATTCATAATTAATAGTTGTTTTCAATTCTGATTCACAGGAAAGAAGGGGAAAAGCACAGGAGATAGGGAGAAAGAATGATTGCCCGCATAGGGCTTCTCACGGCGGATATGAAAAGGTTGAAAAAGAATTGATGGCGGCCAAGCGAAAGAGATTGGAGGATGAATCAAAATCCAATCCTTCTGCGGTACATGGTCTGCCATCTCCAATACGTCGCGAGGAGTTCTGGTTGCAGATCCGGCAAAAGCCAAGCGGCGCCTACACGAGTGAACAAACTCATGTAGTTGCTGAAAAAATTGTAAGTATCGTTATTATTGTTATTTTTTTAGTTACTAAACATGTTTCATTACTAAGCTTCTCGTTATCTGTACCTTACAGGAAGATCTTAAAAAGAAAGAAGCAGAGGGATCTTTTGTGTCGGTCGGGAGGAGTGATGTTCTCACTGTTGCCACCGAAAAATCGGACCATGGTGGGCATGTAAGGGGGATTGGAGGACGGGTAGGCTTGAAGGAATTCTTTGGTTCATCAGCCAAACGCCATAGGAAAGAGGTGGTTACCTGAGAGGAGATGGAACAAACAGTAGCCAAATTAAATGAGGAAGCAGCGGCTAAAGAAGCAAGGTATCAATCCGATATGAGCCAGTTGAGGGAGGAACTGAATCAGATGAAGCTGCTCTTGAGCTCTCGTCCAGAGACCAGTGTTCCCTTCACACACTCACCTGCAACTGTGCAGCAGAGCACTGGAGGGAGCTGTATTGTTGGATAGTTAGAGCAACCTTGTGACCTTTATGTGGAGGATCCTGATCATCATGATAGACTACTATTGGTTGCAAAAGGGACTGTCCACAACTTTTTGGGATCAACTGTACACCACCAACAAATGTCTGATGATGAAGTCAAAGTGTCAGTTGAAAAGGTGATCATTGATGCACCTCTCCCTCTCCCAACTGATGAGATAAAGATTGTGAGTGATGTCAAGGGAACCTTCATCTCTTGGCCAGTAAAGCTTGTACATGTCTGTACTCCTCCTGAAGCTTCAACCCCTCATCCTCAAGTTCCATCCCCTCATTAAGCTCCATCCCCTCCTCAGGCTCAATCCCCTACTGCTAAGTTGACTGGCTGCGAAAAAATATCCAATATGGTGAAAAGTGGAGGTTTTAAAGATAAATCGTGGCCTGTCAATGAAGTAGTAGGCGTCCCTCATCCCCTACCAGTCCAAGTTGACACCGTTGATATTGATTCCCTGCTGCTTCCTAGACAGGAGCTTAGTGATGCAATTATTCGAATTTGGATGAAGTAAGTATGTTCTTCTATGAGTACATAATTTAAATGCATCGTTTAGACACACATACATATACTAATTCCCTGATCGATGTAATTATTGTAGGTTCTTGCATCAAGAATTGGAGAATAAGGGCAGGAGCGACGATTTTGGATTCTTGTGCCCACAGTATTCAAGTCAAACAACCATGGAGGAAAGACAAGAGTACATATCAAAGGAGGTTGTGTCAAGTGAGAAGAAAGGTGTACTTTTTGCCATTCTTCCACAGGTACATATCACAAATCTTGTCTACAATTCACTTAATTCTGCTACATATATCATTGAATATACTTTACTACTGTGAATTTTCAGCCGCCACTGGCAGTTGGTCCTCATGTGCATGGAAGTTAATAAAGTTATCTTATTATGCTCCACTCATAGCAAGCCAGTGCCCACGTTGATGCAGACCATCAATGAGTAAGCATGTCATTTTGATTCTCTTGTCAGAAATCTCTGCTGTGAATTTTCAGTTAACATTGACAAATATGCATTTTTGATGATAGTGCCATGAGGACCTTCCAAATCGACGCACTCCAAAGGCGTCCTTCTCAGGCCAAAGAGCCTAAATGGCTCAGACTAGAGGTTGGTACAATATTTGTACACTTGGCACACTGCCTTGTGAACTTGGTCAGTAAGATATATATTATTTATATATATTTGTTGTTCTTTTTAGACTCGTCGACAACTACCGGCGTCCAATCTATATGGCCAATACGTCATGAAACACATGTATGTTATTGTCACTAAAGGAAATACTAAATTATATGCAAAGGTAAATATTTGATGTTACATATTATGCACGCAAGTTAATTCAGTTTCTGGCTTAATGTTACATATGAAATATGGACGCAAGTTAATTCAGTTTCTGTCTTTGATGTTACAGATGTTTCACAGCCCTGCCCCCTTTACGGATGCTGAACTCGAGCACATACGCAATTTGTTTTGTCAATATCTGTATGACCTGATCTTAAGTCAGGGACAATAATTAATGATGTCATTCATTTGTAAATATCCTGTAGCAACAATAATCTTCTGTAAATTTGATTATTTTTTCGAACAATTTGTAAATAATACACAGGCAATGTAAAATTTAATAGATAAATTTGTTTAATTTTTCAAACAATTTTCTTGTGTCCATTTTGGGTATCTGAAATTAGATGGTGGATATAACTATTTAGTGCTTGAAATTTGAGGTTCAGTATGCTGTAAATAAGCAAGAGTTCGCGACTTTAAGACCGTATATGGGTAAACTTCCGGTCCTAAAAGTATTCGGTTTAAATAATATGAGACTTTTAGGACCACATATTTTAAACTTCTTGTCCTAAAAGTATTTGGTTAAATAATATGAGTCTTTTAGGACCGTATATTGTAAACTTTCGGTCCTAAAAGTATTCGACCTAAATATTGTGAGACTTTTAGGACCGTATATGGGTAAACTTCCGGTCCTAAAAGTATTCGAGACTTTTAGGACCGTCTATTATTTTACTGTCCGCTCCTAATAGTCTTCCTTTAAATAGATATGTTGACTCGCTTTTTAGACAAATCATTAGGGTTCAAGGCAACCAAGGTTCTGGCGTTCTGCTCAAGCTAGGTCCTTCATTGTCGTCGTTTTTACCTCTCTTGATGTTGAGTAGCGACATCGTTGTCACTTTTCATTATCTCTTTTCTTTTTGTGGGAAAAAGGAAAGAGACAAAGAAAAGGACACTTTATTTCAAATCAGGCCGAGACAAAACCGACGGCAATGACGGTCCAACCTTGAGAAGAATTGTCACTGTGTTTATTTTTAGTCAAATATGGTAAACAATGTTTTTTGTTTTGTTGATCTGATCTTAACTGTATGTTGTTGGATTTTTTAATGTATGAGTTTTTAATGTTGATCAAACATACGAGGACAATGTTTTGTTTTCTTCCTTCTTGTCGGAAACAGAAAGAATCTTTTGTTGGATCTTAACTGTATATCGTTGGATTTTTTAATGTGCGAGTTTTTAATGTTGATCATACACATGAGGACAATGTTTTGTTTTTTTCCTCCTTGTCGGAAAAAGAAAGAATGTACAAGGGCAATCGAAATAGGAAAGTAACAAATTTATTATAGATTTTTTAATGCTGCCCCGTGGGGGGCAGCGCAGTACATGATAAAAAAAAACATAAAAATATTTACTCCTCCCCATCATTGTCGGAGGGGAGGGAGTCGTCGGAGAGGTCAGTGATGTCGTCATCGAACGGATTGTACTCAACGTCCTGGGCGTCGAGTATCACGGTGATCTTGTTGTTGACGGCGTTGTAGACCTGAAAAGCTGGTCCTGTTGTCGATCTATATGATCGACGCGGGCCAAGAGGTGGCGCAGCAGCTGTTTGGTGGTCGGGTTCGGAGGCAGAGGAGGAGGGTAAGGATTGTTAAGCCCAGTGGGAGGAGGAAAAGGAGGACCTGGTGGTGGTGGAGGACCTTGGGGTGGTGGAGCAGCCATTGTAGAAGTGATGATGAAGAATGTAAAGAAAGTAAAGTAACAACGGGTTTAAATAGAGAACCCATCCGAAGTGAAACGCTGGAACCTTTAATGAGCAGACGCATAGTTCATCAAAATATGAAGAGACGCCTAGTCACGTTGGGAAGTTTATCTGGAAGCCGAAGAGATCCTCTAATAGAGTGTAAGGATACGACTCTACTATCGAAATTTGAAATAATGACCTTTTTTTACGAAATTAAATCTTACTTTAAAAAATAGGAAAAAAATAAATGAATTTTAGGACCGGAAAACTGATAAAAGATCAGTCTTAGAAGTAATTTAATTGATTAAAAAAATAAATAATATTCTTTTAGGACCGGAGAAATGATAAAAGGTTGGTCTTAAAATTAATTCATTTAAAAAAATAAATAATATTTATAAAACTCGCTCGTAAAGTAGACCATTCGTCTGCTCTTTACCTATTAACTCCTCAGTCCTCATACCTCTCTGTCCTTAACACTCCTTATTAACTCCGCACTACCTCGTAACTCCAAACTACCTCTAGCTCTGCCTTTATTAATAAACTCCTCATAACTCTTTGTGCCAACTGCTCAAACCATGGTTAGATACAAGATAACCGCTCGTAGGGGTGCTCTTACTCGTGATGCTTGTGCCTTCTGTCGATTGTTATACGGTGCGCCTCCTCCATCGAGAGTGCGTTCTATTGAAACAGAAGAGTCTCGGGTCGGTGGACCTATTGTTATTTCTGATGATGAAGAGATTGCCGCACCCCCCCTCCAGCCTTCTGACCATGAAGAGGTTCCTACTCCACCTCTCCAACCAGTTGGCCCTAGCGCCTACTGCTGACCCTCGTCCTCTTTCCTCTAATAACCTGATACGAATAAGACAGGAACTTGCTAATATCCGGCGGGAAATTAATGCTGCTCAAGCCGATATTGCCTGGGTTTTGAAGGATAATAAGCTTTGATATTTTTTTGCTTTTTTTTTTATTGCAATGTGTACGACAATATTCAAGTAATTCATAATAGCATTAATTAAAAACCATAAGCTTGTCTCTTTTTAATTTTTTGTTCAAGTAATTAATAATAGCATTAATTAAGAACTATAAGCTTGTCTCTTTTTAATTTTTGTTCAAGTAATTCATAATAGCATTAATTAATAGCATTGATAATTTTCTGCGCTCGCCAAAGCCAATACTTTTTTCTTGAAAAAAATAATTGGAAATTTATTTTCTTAGTTTTCAGATAAAGTTATATATTTAAGACCGTCTACTAATAATTAACTAGTCTTAATAAAATCTACGAATGAATAATAAAAACATAGGTCGGGAGTATTATAAAACTGTGGTCTTAAATATTTAGGACCGGACAGGATAATAATTCGGTCTTAAAAGTGATACTTAAAAATTTAATATAAAATATTTAGGACCGAATGCTTTATAATTAATCGGTCTTAAAAAATTCCAAATACAAAAACATGTCTCTATCGCGCGGAAAATTAAATTTCCTTCTTTGAATTTCTCTTGTCACGTCGAAAGTGATTACTGAGGAGGTTCTGTCTCCAGTGTTTGTGTGTTACTCCGTCGGTGCTTTGCGTTGCTCTCTTGACAATCACTTTCTCGTTCCTCAGCTAAACTTAGACCAAGCTGTAAGAGGTGTTTCGGTTATATAACTTCATAGTTTTCCTACTTATCGTCCTGGGTTTTTCTTGGGTTGAACGAAATCGATGAAATGCTCTTGTGGATTTCTCTGTTGTTAATGAATATTCTATTTTGAAGATTATATTTGCACTTGAGACCTACCCAACTGATCAATAAATGTTTTTAGGGTACTCTTTGTTGTTGGTTCTCATGTTTTGATGATGACAATGATCTAAAAAGTGTTTAAAGATATTTAAATATATTAACCAAGAGATTCTTCCCTTGAAAATCAACTCTCGAAAACCCAATATGAATTCTTGAGAAAGTCTCTCGAGAATGCACCTTAGGTTCTCGAGAATGATCATTTCAAGCTATGTGAATTTTGTGCAGGACTGATTCTCAAGTATTAAATTGTAACTCTCGAGTATAAGAAAATAATGTCTTACTGGTTCCTTCTCAAATGATCAAATGAATATTAATTCTCGAGTATGGGTAAACAACTCTCGAGAATAGATACAATGTGACTATGGATTCTTGGTAAGGAATTCTCGAGTATCAACACATTAATACTCGAGAATCTTTGAAACATGAATACTGGATAATTCTCGAGTATGTAGAATTCTCTGATACTCTTGAATTACACAGATAAATTCCTTAATTCCACTGGGCTATAGATTATTCTTTTTTGATATACTTAATCATGCTTTTCAGTGTGTTTCAGTTAACTGATCAGATTAAACCAAGTTTTTGAATGAAAAGCAGTCCGACGTGGCACTTGCATTTAATAATATCCAGTAAAGCAGAACATACATAAGGAATTAAAGTGTGTAGCAGACGAAGACACTCTTTTGAGGCAAACTAAACTCATCTAACATTCTGATCTTATCTCTGCACAAACACATTGACGACGAAGCATTTAATAACGCAACGGTCGACTATTCACCAGCGGAGTTGCACTGTGACTAACGGAAAATTAAAAAGTCTCAACGGCTACTTTGCAAAGTCTCCAACGGCATTAATGGCGAAGGCTATAAAAGCTCACCTCATTCAATTCTGCCATCTACCGAAACTCTGCGCATTCAATTCGAAGTTATTGGCATTTATAGTTTCAACTATTTCATTGAGTTTGTTCTTTAGTGTTCATATTTTGTCAACTTGTGTGGAGTATCTAAGCACTTATTTCATCATTAATCTTGTATCTTAAGGTTGTGAAACCTTAAGAGTGGGTGTACTGATTACAACTTGTAAGGGGGAGTGGAGTTCGAGAGTGAAGGGAACCATCCTTTGTTTATAGAGTCTGTAATTCCTTCAGAAAAATAGTGAAATCCTAGGTGTTCTCGGGACTGGACGTAGGTCAAAGCTTTAGACCGAACCAGGATAATCTCTTTTGTGTCCATTTAGGTCTCTATTTCACGTACAATTCGAAAAGAAGTTTAAATTTTCTAAGATCACCTATTCACCCCCCTCTAGGTGATATTCCATCTTCATTGCTATCTCCAACATCAACGTTCGTGGTGGGAGAAGAAAGACTTTTATTTGACATTTGAATTTATATGCTACAGGTGAGTCCACATGACCTTCATGCGAAGTATTTAATTTCCTCGTCATGCATTTATTTTGCTTCGGGAGTATTTTAGTTTGGCTTCACCGTGATATTCATGACCAAAAGTGATTCTTCGTTATGCATTTATTTTGCCTTATTTTACATATGTTAAATCTTTCCGTCCATAGGAATTCTACAATGGATCACAGTTGGATAAATGCTTTGCGGACGAGCGTTGAATATCAGAATGGGGTGAGGGACTTTATTGAATTTGCTAAACAAAATGCCAATGATGATAGTGGCAAGTTTTATTGCCCTTGTGTAAAATATTTGAATGAGAAACGATTAAGTCCTGAAGTTATACGCACACATTTAATTTGTCATGGATTTTGTAAGACTTATACAATATGGGTATGGCATGGTGAAAAAATACCAAGTGGGTCTCAACATGGGGAAGTTGCCTTTGATGATAATGACACGGATATGGACGATCGCATAGAGGACATTATTCGTGATGTAGGAGAAGAGACCTTTCAATAATCACATGCATATGGTAATATGCGCAGTGATGCAGAGATCCCGCTATACCCTGGGTGTCAAAAATACCAATTGTTGAACGCTATATTGAAATTGGTAAGCTTGAAGGCACGTCATGGATGGAGCGACAAGAGTTTTTCTGAAATGCTTGAGGCTTTTAAGAACATGCTTCCGGATGATAATGTATTGCCGCATCGATACTATGATGCTAAGAAAATACTTTGTCCACTGGGGATGGAGTACAAAAAGATCCATGCATGCCCGAATGACTGTGTATTGTATAGAAAAGAGTTTGAAGATAAGCAAAATTGTCTGATATGTGAAACCCCAAGGTACAAGTCAAATAAGGGGCCTGCAAAAGTGTTGTGGTATCTTCCAATCATACCAAGGTTCAAGCGGTTGTTTGCGAATGAAAATGATGCAAAAAATTTGTGGTGGCATGCAGATGAGAGGATTTCTGATGGAAAGCTTCGTCATCCAGCCGATTCTTCTCAATGGAAGAAAATCGATCAATTATTTCCTAACTTCGGCGAAGAACCTAGGAACCTTAGGCTTGCCCTTAGCACGGATGGCATGAATCCATATGAAAGCCTTAGCAGCGTACATAGTTCATGGCCTATACTCCTCATTATTTACAACTTATCCCCAATGTTATGCATGAAACGAAAGTACATGATGCTGTCTATGTTGATTTCGGGACCAAAACAACCCGGAAATGACATTGATGTTTACCTTCAGCCCTTGATCGAAGACTTGAAGGAGTTATGGGAAGAAGGTGTTGATGTTTTTGACTCTTTCAAGAAGGAGGTATTCAAATTACGAGCCATGATATTCTATACTATAAACGACTTCCCAGCATATGGTAACTTGTCAGGGTATAGTGTAAAGGGCCATAAAGCATGTCTGGCTTGTGAAGAAGGCACATGCTACCATCAACTCCAACATGGAAGAAAGACGGTTTATCTTGGACATAGGAGATTTCTTAGACGGGGCCACCCATATCGTTGATTAAAGAAAGCCTTCTTTGGTGGCCAAGAATATGAAGATGCTCCGGTGCCATTGACTGGGGAGCAAGTTTATGAGAAGGTGAAAAATATCAAAGTCATCTTCGGTAAGACAACCAAGAGTAGAAAAGATACAAATATATGGAAAAAGAGATCTGTATTCTTCGATCTTCCCTATTGGCGCAATTTTGATGTGAGACACTGTATCGATGTCATGCATGTGGAGAAAAACGTATGTGATAGTATTGTTGGCACGCTTCTCAACATACAAGGCAGTTCCAAGGATGGTGTGAAGGCAAGATTGGATTTGCAAGCAATGGGAATACGTGAAGAGTTACATCCAAGGCCGTATGGGACGAGAACTTATTGTCCCCCGGCTTCTCATAATTTGTCTAAGGATGAGAAATGAAGTTTTTGTGAGTGTTTACATGGCACAAAAGTTCCCTCGGGGTATTATTCAAATTTTAAGAGGCTTGTATTGATGAAGGACTTGAAATTAGTAGGCCAAAAATCGCATGATTGTCATATCTTGATGCAACAGCTACTCCATTAGCTATTCGAGGCATCGCCGAATATGACATTCAGGTCGTTTTGACTAAACTTTGTGTCTTCTTCAATGCGGTTTGTGGTAAAGTTTTTGACATTGAAAAGTTGGATGAATTGGAGAATGAAGGATATCTTATCTTGTGCCACCTTAAGAAGCTTTTTGTTCCTACATTTTTTGACATCATGGTTCATCTAATTGTCCATCTAGTGAGGGAGATAAAGTTGTGCGGCCCTATCCATTTACGGTGGATGTACCCAATTGAAAGATCTATGAAATTCCTTAAAGTGTACGTGAAGAATGCATACCGTCCAGAAGCATCGGTTGTTTAGAAATATGTTTCTGAAGAAGCCATGGAATTTTGTCAAAATTATTTGGCCAAAGTAAGATATATTGAGCTTCCAAAACGTCATCATGCTGAAGGGGGTAGGCGAGGGGCTTCAGTAAAGATTGTGGATCCTGATGAATTGTCACAAGTCCACTTATACATCTTGAATAATGTTGATGAAGTTCAAGCCAGCATAGCTGCACATAAAGAAGCTGTGAGGAAAGAAAATCATCGAATGACTGAACAAAGGTTGATTAGGGAGCATAACAGAACTTTTGCACACTGGTTCAAACAAAAGGTCGAGGGGGAGGAAATCTGATATCCTCAAATGGTTAGCACGTGGTCCTGAGGTTGATGTCATAAGTTGGAATTCGTATGTGATCAATGATTATACATTTTACACGAAGTCCCCTAGATGATAGGAGCACAGTCCAGAACAGTGGTGTTATGTTAGAGGCTGAATCTATGCACTTCTCCAGTTCGAAAGACAAGAGCCCTTTATTGGCAGTGAAAATTAGGTTTCCCATTTTCAAATGGGAGTGGGTTAATGTCAATAATGGTGTTCGGATCGATCGGCTAGGATTTATATTAGTCGATGTCAATGGTAGAAGTTTTGGAGATGAACCTTTTATTATGGCAGACCAGGTGAAACAAGTGTTCTATATCACCGGTCAAGAAAATAAAATGTGGTCTGTAGCTCTCCAAGGAAAGAGGGTCATTGATATTGATGAGGAAATGAATTCAAATTATGGTATTCCTGAGAGTACTCCTTTTTCAAAGGGTCTACCGGATATGAACGAAGAAGATGAAGCGGATAATGAACTCGGCATAAGAAGTGATCATCAAGAAGGGATATGGTAGACTTTTAATACCGGCTGGAACAAGACCGCTCGTCCGTCCGGTCTTACAGGCCTCTTTGTCCGGTTTTAAAAGCCTTTTTTGCACTAGTGCGAAATCTCCCGTAGATATTTGAGATTCCATTTTCATCTACCCAACTGTTAGTTGACCATTAGGTTTCACTATTAAGCATTTTCTTTGACCAAAATACCCCTCCTTTAACAATGAATAAACATTTATCTTTTCCTAAAAGTAACTTACGCAAACAAAAAATAATTCTATTACATATATGCTCACAATTTCCAGTACATTATAAAATTTATTAGTTTTTATTATATTATCAAATTTAAATTTAAATTATATTTATTGAAATTTATTTGTGGCTAAAGTATACTTTTAGTTCTTTAAGTTTTACATAAGATATACTTTTAGTCCCTTACCTTCATAAAGTATACTTTTAATTCTAAAATTCTAACACCATTAATGTTATTAACGGAAAATGCTGACACAGCGAACTCAAATGAATAATAATAACATTTAATTACACAAATTTTATACATTTTTCAATTTAACCATATTTTAAATTTAAGCCTAATAGCATTTAATTACACAATCATCACTTAAATTTATATCGTTATCACTTGAGTTTGTATTTTTCGTTCACAAAATTAACGGTGTTAGAATTATAGAACTAAAAGTATACTTTATAAAGTTAAAAGACTAAAAGTATAAATCATATAAATTTAAAGAATTAAAAGTATACTTTAGCCTTTATTTATTTAGTATTCTTTTAAATGACTAAAAATATATTTCTTTCTTTCTCTACTATTGTTCTTTTTTCCAATGACACCATGATTGAAAGGCATATTTTCTAATCACCATATGTTATTAATAATGTAAATTTGTTATATCATATAACTTATATTTATTTAAAATTTTATTTTTTAAATGCATTTTTTGCCCAACCATTTATAAACATGTTTATTTAAGTATGCATCAATTAAAAATTAATCATATTTTAATTAAGTTTTCTATGTTTGCGTTATTTAAGTTAATATGTCTTTATCTTAATATGAAAAAAATTAACAGATAATTATTTAGAAAACTAAAAATGAATTAACAAAAAGCAAAAAATCTTAATTAAAGTACTTGAACAATTATAGCCAAATTTAGGGAATTAATAATGATAAAGGGTAAATTAGTAAATTTTATTTTACTATTAATTTTCATTAAAAAAAATCCTTAACGGAGCTAACGGCTTGGACTTAAGTGTATATTTTCAAAATGGAGGAAAAGTCTGTGTATTTAAGGCAAAATGTAAGGAGGCTAGAGTATTTTACTCTAAAAAAATTGATGTTGATGTCTATTAACAATTATAACGGCAATGGGGAAAATTGCTATAGTTTAGTTTGGTTACTTTTAGAGTAAAATTGATTCTCCAAAGATTTCTGCATACCAGCATTCCTAAGGGGTTACTTTTAAGGCACCTTAACCCTTTTCAAAAATATAGGAGATGTTACCAACAAATTGTTAGTTGAGATGATAAATGTTGTCATCTCGTTAGGAGAAGAACACAAATTTAAATACCAGGAAACACACTTGTTTTGAGGGCTTTACTTTTAATGCTTCTGGTCCAATAAAAATTAAGTTCAAGTTTAAAATAACTTGGGAATACTCTATTTTTACACAAAAAATAATAATAATTAAATATAGGGGATGTTTGTATAGTCAAGACAAAATTGAGAGGTTTTGAAACAAGCTTTGGGCTAGAGAAAAGTTTGAATAATTGTTCAAAAAAAAAAAAAGCATAGTTGACACTAAATTTTTGATAATATAGTTGACACTAAATTATACAAACTTGTTTGAAATAATTACTAAAAACTGAATCAGGAAAAAAAAATCAGGTTGTTTCATGCTTTTTGCCCGATTTTAGGGGAAAAAAATAATTTTACAAAATAAGGTGAGAAAATATATTTAAAAATAGTGAAAATGACAGTCATCAAGTCTCAAAGACCATAAAAAGTTATTTAAAAAAAGTCTCAACTGAAATCCACATATAAAAAAAATTTTGATATTATTTATATTGATAACATGAAGTGTTATATTTATAACAGAAAGTATTATATTTACAACAAAATTTTAAAACGGGCTATTCACAATAGAAAGTGTCATATTCATAACAAAATTTAAACATCTGGATTTTGTTTCAAATTCAAGTCCCTAAACGTATAAAGGTCATTTACAACAGAAAAATACTAGATTCACGACAGAAAATGTTATATTCACAACAAAATTTTAAACCTGGCCATTCACAATAGAAAAAACCATATTCACAACAGAAAATACTATATTTACAACAAAATTTAAAAACCTGGATTTTATCTCAATACAAATAATATCAAAAAAGTTCCTAAAGTCTTTATGATATGTGAATTTTTGTTGAGACTCTTTTGGTAATTTTTTATGGTCTTTGGGCCACGGCTGTCATTTTCCCTTGAAAATATTATATTTTTTATAAAACATTATTTAAAAATATGTATTATATAAGTTTTTTAATTTTTCTTAAGAATAAAAAATGTTTTAGAAATTAAAAAAAAATTAAACAAGGCCTTTTTTCCCTTGTTTATTGTTTATTTTAAAATTTTCCGTCGAAAGTCTTTCCGATTGCAAACCAAGTTTCCGCAGTTTAATCCTGACTTGATTTCGGTTTTTTTTTTTAAAAAAATATTTTTATAAAAAGACAAAATGAAATTAAATCAACCAGTCTTACAGTAATAAACAAAAGCTGGAATCTGCTTGATGTGACCGACGGCGACCCATCGAATACCGATCTCCTTAGCAATTTCAGATATTTCTCTCCAAAAAATCTTGGCCTCAGGTAATGAAGCTTCGCTCTCTCAACCTCATTTTTAGCTTTTTCTTCCTGCTGCCTAGCCAACATGAACTTTCGTGTTCAATTTTTACTTATTTTCCAAGTCGTATTTTGTACCCGGTTATAAGCGTACGAAGTCACAATTCTTTTTCTTTGGGATTTTCGTTTGTTCACACTTTGGCATGGGAAATTCAAGATTTCCTTCTTGTTTCCGAAATATAAGGAGTCACTTTCAGGTTAGTGGGCTACTAATACTGCTGTTGGGAATTTGTTCTTGATTGTTGATTGTTCTTATTACTTTTTACCATCTTCAAGGGAGTTAACATTTCCGTTGTACACTATTCAAATTCTTGCAGCAAGCGACTGCTTGGAAATTGAGAATTTCTTTTTTGTTTTTCCCCTTTTCTTCATCTGTTATTGATTATTCTTGGGTTGTGGTCCTCAACTCTTGATAGCTTGAATTTGAGGTACAATGAGTAATGGATGATTATTTAATCCATACTTTGATAGTTCCAGACAATTTTTTCCTTTTTTTGGGCACAAATTTGGGAGTAAAATATTAAATCGACTACAAGTAGTATCAGTCTTAAACGGATAACGTTGAAAGTGGATGAATAATTTCCGCTGTGCTATTGATCATCTCAGAAATGAATATCTTTAATTTGAATGCTGATGTTATGCATCTTGCTGGGACACTAAATTCAGAGTGGGAAATGAGCTTTTCAAGCTCTGTTTATGGTTTTAGGACGAGTAATACTCTAATTTTTACCTCATGATTCTTGGGCAAAGTAATGTGCGCCAATGTTGTTTATGTTTTACTGCTAGTGACTTCAACGGAGCAAAGGAGATACTTTGATTTATTTCTGTACTTTTATCAACTGGTTGGAGTTTCAAATGAAGCATAGAATACTCTTCCGTCAGCTTGGTTAAATTGGTATTAGAATGAAGAACCAAGTATTATTTTAGCAAGGTTTTTAAAATCATATTTTCCACAGCCCTTCTTTTGAATAGTGTTGCCTATTTGGTCTCTCTCTGTTCAACTCTAGATTGATGCCACGCCAATGAATTTTCAAGTTGGACTTACAAAGAGATTAAAAATTCCATATGATCATTGAATACCCCTCCCCTCAACTGAATTAAAATCTGTTTTTTGACAATACATGCTTTTTGGCCATCTAAGCTCATTAAAGTAGAAAGTAAATGGTTAATCAGTTTCGGTTTTAGTTTTTGTGATATGATTATTGTATAAGAGAGTTAAGCCCATACAGCAAATGATCTGTTGGTCCCGTTATAGCAGTTTGTTGTTTAGTTGAACTAAAGCAGGTGTTTACCAAATATTGAATATATCTTTGTATTCTTAGATGTGGTCGGTAACTGTTTTAGCCTCTCCATCTCTTTCATGAAATTATGATTCACTTTGCCCCTTTTTTCTTGAGAATCTTGCCCATAGTGCTCCTCATATATTTCTGGATACTAATTAGTATATGGAAACCTTTCCTACAATTGTGGGCTTGTGGCTTAGTTTTGACTATGCTTATCTTGATATGTGGCGCTTTTCCTAAAATGAAAACCTAATTATTGGTTTACTGTGTTGACTATCTGCTTACTTTTGAGGATACATTCTTTTGCTGACGTACATATAGAACTATGAAATGTTGGCTTTCATCCTGAGGCTTTATAATTCAGGAACCAGGAAGGTTGGGATAGTTGTATTGGATACAGGAATGGATAAGATTGTCCTCACAGGGCATCTAATTTGGATTACTTACAGCTTTGCTTAATTCTCCTCAGTGCATTGCATTTGTCTTGAAGATCAGATAAAGGCTATGGCATTTGGGAAGAAAAGCAAATAGGGACCTATTTATTATATTTTGTTGCTAAATTGCTTTCTTCGGGGTTACCTAGGATTTATCAAGCAGGAGGCAGGGAATCTCTTCTGTGAGGGGTGATCAGTTTTCATCCACTAATATTTCATTGATAGACAAAGGGAACGAAGAGGTATATAAATGGACTAAGATTTCCTTTGAATGAAAAGGATAATTTTTTCTCAGAAATACTAATATTATTTGAAGAATTTCTTACTTTACATATTGATATAAATTCTAACAATTAATTGAGAATGGGGAAGTGCATTCTTTTGTGGAGCCATTAGTTAAAATCCATGTGTCATAACAGCTTGAAGCATCTAACTTAGATTGTATTTATCGTGTTATTGTTTAGTGCCTTCAAGTTTTGGTTAAAAGTAGTACCAATGCAAACCCTTACCAAAGGTAATCAATTTATAAATCCACCTTGCTAGAATGAGATTAGGAGAAAGGCATTAGGAGTGTCCCTTCCATTGGCTGCTTTTTGTTGGAACATACTATTGATGAAGTGGTCCTGATCCATTACTGCTCCTCTCAAAGAAATTAAAATGACTTATATGTTAGAGATCTGCATATCATAATTGGGGGGGGGGGGGGGGGGGGGAATAGGAAATTTTTGTATAATTGGGCTCATTCGTCTCATACTGGAGTTTTCCATACAGTTATGTACACACTGTCTTTCATCTTGATTGACATTTCCTGGTAAAATTTATCATTTATTAGCTTTATGTCCATGATAATATCAGTATAGGTAGGATTCACTAGCCTCTAATATGTGCTACTTGCATTGAGCTGGTTAAAAAGGCTGGAAATGACTAGATTATTGGTGTATGAGTAGCTGTTGTATGAAGAACCAAGATGTTGCAAACTTCTGCAAAAGTATAGACTGTATAGTGCTGACTATTTTTAAGTTGCCTGTTATATTTAGAGTAAAATACACTCTACTCCCTTGGAAGATGCTCAAATTGTACAATTCTTTACTCTATTTTGAAAAATTGCCCTCCTCTCCCTAGGGATTGAAAGATGCGCGACACTGCCTTCCTGGCCTTGAAAGATAAGTTACATTTTATCTATTTTATCCAAAATATAGTTCTCCCATTTACCATAACAAGTATCAAATATGAATTTAACCAATATATAACGCTCGATTTTTTAAAATATATAATGAACTTTAAAATTTCAAGGCACCAGAAATAATATTAAAGTAAAAGTTAAAAAAAATATGAATTTAGTAAAATATTTTATATAAAATAAATCAATAGTATCCCTGGGTGTATTTGATCATCTACTAGTTTTAAGAAAGGTTTATGCATATTTTAATAATAAAGAGGACACATGTACAATTTAAGCATCTCTTTTGGAGGGGAGAGTAAATTACCTACAGTCTTACCACAGAAAGCATTCTCTTACTCTATTGTGCTGTTTTCTTGAAGGTTACTTTCTTACGGACTTTTGTGTTTGTTAAAAAGAGTTTGATATACCAAGTTTACTATTTTCTTTCTTCTTTAGTTTTTTGTTTTTTGATCAAAACTTTACTACTTTCTAACATCATACAAAGATAAAGAACAATAAACATTTCCATAGGAGTTTTGGACATTTATTGATGATTATAATAAACATTGAACACTCATTTATAATCATTCTCAATTTGTTGTTGCTCTAGCAATTCAGGATGAGGGAAATTCAACTTGGTTCACATACTGTGATGTCTCATGGGTATTCGGTTGCACGAACACACAGGCATGATTGGCTCATACTCTTGCTCCTTGTGGTACTTGAGATCATTCTATATATCATCCATCCTTTCTATCGCTTTGTTGGAAAGGATATGATGACTGATCTCAAATATCCCTTGAAGAGTAATACTGTTCCTGTTTGGGCTGTTCCTGTAAGTTTACTGCTTTGGATTACACTTGTGAAAACATGATTTTTTTTTTTGCCCCCCCCCCCCTTTTCAAAAAAAAAGGTAGCACACTAAGAAGGCTTGTTTTCTTTTATGGGTAGATGTATGCGGTTATATTGCCTATGTTCATATTTCTTTTTGTCTATATTCGAAGGAGAGACGTCTATGATCTTCATCATGCTGTATTAGGTAATAATGTGTGAAAAATCCTCATTTATTTATGTCAGTATATAGTGCGAATAGCTAAAAGAAAACAGCTACAGTAGGTGACACTATGTTGTTTGCTGATGCAGGTCTCTTGTTCTCTGTTTTAGTAACAGCAGTAATTACTGATGCAATAAAAGATGCTGTAGGTCGGCCTCGACCATACTTCTTCTGGCGTTGTTTTCCAGATGGAAAGGATGTAGGTTTTTCCTTACTTCTTGTTTGTGTGAGGGATCTATGTATCTATGTTGCAAAACTGATTTTGTATTATGATATAACCAATTTCTCGACTGTTAGTTGCTGTGATATCAAGCGATTAATTGATTCTTGTTAGGTTTATGACAAATTGGGAAACGTCATATGTCATGGTGACAAGAATGTCATAAAGGAGGGACACAAGAGTTTCCCAAGTGGCCATACTTCATGTATGTAGTTAATTTTTTATATTCTTTATCTTCTGTGTAGAACAAACTTACAGGTTTTGCCAAGCTGATATCTGTTTTATATTCTCTCTCTTCTGTATAGGACAAAATGATAGGTTTTGCCAGGACATAGATCCCCTGTAATGCCTTGTATTGTGTAGTGCTTAAATGTAGTTCTAAAAGGCAACACTTTTACGAAATTTATATGTATGTGTGTGTACATGTATAAATTTTAGTTATAATGGATTTATATTTTTCTGAATAGGTCACACTTGAGCACTGCACAAAAACCCACTTTTTTTAAAAAAAAAAAAAAAAAAACTGCAGGGGATTCAAATTCATTTTTGGCATCCTGATAATTTTCTTCAATTTTTGATAAAATGCTGAAGATCAGCTTCGCTCATACTAGGGTTGCGGAATTTCTAAAATTTTGCTTCATCAGTTGCTTGGCTCATTATATGCAGGGTCCTTTGCCGGTCTGGGTTTCTTATCTCTTTACTTGTCTGGTAAAATAAAAGCATTTGACCGGACAGACCATGTTGCAAAACTTTGCATTGTTTTTCTCCCTTTGCTCATGGCATCACTTGTTGCCGTTTCGCGAGTTGATGACTATTGGCACCATTGGCAGGATGTGTTTGCTGGAGGTCTTATAGGTTCGTCTTAGATTTAGTAATGATAATTGACAACATAAATTTGTCATTTGGGTGCTACACGACTTACTATATTTGAATTCTCTTTTCAGGGCTTATAGTAGCTACGTTTTGCTATTTGCAATTTTTTCCTCCTCCTTATCACCATGAAGGTATGCTTCAGTGCAAATTACATAATTGGCTTATGTTTGTATGTTATGTTCATTGTCAGATTGTGTATATTGGTTGTTTTCTCTGGAAAAGTACGAGACAGAAAATAATTTCTCTTTGGACGGTAGATACTGTTTCATAACCAACCAGGTAGCTTGATTTGAGAGTGAGAGTCTTCTGAAAAAGGCAAAGGGACAAAGGACTGGTTTTAATTCTCATATCTTGTAGAAAATTTTATTTGGCACTTACTGCACAGGAAAGAAGGACCGCAAAAAATCACTTTAGGTTATGGCTTGAGTTGATTCATTGTTGGAACCTGTTTCTCCTTTCTATGGAACACAAGAAATTTAATTTTTTATTTTTTATGTTCCCTGTTTCATCTGTTATGAGCTTGGCCAAGATATGAAACTCTTGAATTACTTCTGACAGAACGTTTTCTGTGATGAAAGAGAACTGAGAAATTGGAGCTTCTCAATTGAAATCTACTACCTCTAAAATCTACTTAACTAATTTGGGTAGATCAAGGAAATTAGTTATATTAATTATTTGTTAAAAATATCTATGCTAGTTTCCCTAAAATATCCTCATAAAGCCATTTGCATTGAAACTATCCTTGATACAAACTCCCTTAACGTGTGCAATTAATAGGGGATAGTTTAGGGGGAAAATGATAAATATGAGGAACAAAGTAGATTGAGGTCTTATTATATTTAGGACTATATCCAACACTTCAATTAGTTCTTATATAAGGGACCAAGGTAGTATTAATTTTCCATTGGACAAAATAGCCATGCTCAAATTCAAAACTTGCACACATTATCCAATCTCATGGGGCAGAATTGCAGAAATATTTTTACGAAGACTAGCCAAACAAGAATAACATTGATATGGTGCATACCCAATGATTTGGCCGATCAGAAACTACTTTGTATGGTTAGAAGGTCATTATGATGACTCAAATCTGAAACTGCTTGATACTCTGAATATGTTTTCTGCAGGGTGGGGACCTTATGCTTACTTTAGGATGTTGGAGGAAACAAGTGCAACTAATTATACTCCTAATGGTCAAAATCTAAATTCTGGCCATACACAGCCTACAGCAGCTCAAGAAGAGAACCAGGAGGGCCATGGCTGCCTTGGATGTGTGGGTCTTTCTGGTGAAACGGATCATCATCATAATACAACGTTGGATGAAATAGAATGTGGGAATGTGAGAAAATAGTTGTTTGCATAATTTCTCTCTTGATCTGCTTTTCAAAATTCCTGTAGTTCATATGGGATTTTCTTCTCAAATTAGAAAGTCTGTAGTCAACCTCTCGTTTAAAGAACAAATGAGTTGGGGCAGTAGGTGCAGTAATCCCCCCCCCCCCCCCCCCCCCCCCAAAAAAAAAAAAAAAAAAAAACTCCCTCTCTGATTAGCTCATTTCAAGTGATGTTGGGCATTTTAGCAAATATGGGTAATAACATAAGAAAGTGGTAATTGATTGTCAAAGTTTTCCCAAAAAAAGTTTAACCCCGAGCTATTATTAGCAATAAATTTGAAGGTCATTAGTGGTCAATTTCTTTTGCTAATGTTTCTGGCTTTCAAATTGTATCATGTTGGGAGGATGGTAAAGTTTAACATGCCCATCTAATAATTACTGCTTGTTAACATTAAACTTGACTTTGGTTAAATCAACAACGAACGAAAAATGTCATTCACTGTTATCAAAAAAGAAAAATGTCATTCACGTGATTTAAGGAAAAGAATCACATCGTTATTCCCATGAAATGATTTACTCTGAAAAAATCTTGTGGATTGTCAATGCACCAAGGAATTTTACAAACAAGAATCAGCACACCTTAAATCCCAAAAAAATTGATATTTTGACACCTCCTATACAAAATACTTTCTCAATTTTTATTCATGAGTCATGTTCAGTAAATTCGTATAAATTAAAAGAAGTAGTTAAGATCATTTGATATTGGATTGTTTTGTTATTACCCTATTCTTTTTTTTAAAAAAAAATATATATATATATATATAGATATCCGACTAGGTCATATTTAAGTATTGTATAGTCTAATTAAGGATAACTCTCCCAAATATTTTTCTGAGCAAAAAAAAAAAAAAATCTCCCAAATATTTTTATTTTTGACATTCACACATACTCAAATTTGAAACCTTAAACCTAACCAGTAAGAGCCCATTCCAATAAGACAAGTGGTTATTACCCCCCCATCTTTTCACCAATTAAGTGCAATTTTTTAAAAAATTTCTCTCAATCCCTCGTAATCACTCAACAATCCTTGAAAAAAAACATTAATATAAAGTAAAATATTTTTTACTTCATAAATTTTATAAAAGGTCTTGATAGTCAAAAAACTTATAGAAGGTGACTTATAAATAAGAACAAAGGAAATGTTCTTTTCAGTTCATTTTACAAGAAACAAATAAACGAATCATCAAGCCGAATGAGTGTTTAAAATTAGTTAAATATAATAAATACACCATCCAGGCCTTTATATAAGAGCCCAAAATTTACGTGCTTATTTGAGTTGACGTTTGAAAAACATGTTCAAGCAAGTTAAGACAAAACTCCTCTGATATAAATAAATAAAAAGTCTAAAAATGAAAAAGAGAAGGGAATGAAGAGGAATATACATGTTTATCTCACCCTCTTCCCCTCTGCTACATTTTAAGTATATTATACAGATTCCTATTGTTTTCCCCCATTTTCTCTCTTATATGAATTCCTTCTGTTCCTCTTACCTTTAAAAAAGCTGGCCAAATGTGTGATTACCTTCTTGTTCTTCCTCATAGTGAAAGGACTCACATGCCTACCTGCTGGTGAAGCTGACTTCTGAAACTTGGCTTGCTTGGCAGGAACCATAGTGCCATTGGATAATTTGATGCTCTTTCTAGATGTTGATTTCTGCAAATTATGATTGCTTGAACTTTTCTCGCGTTTTCTCGCCGGATTCTCTACCCCGTCTCTGCTAGATCTTTTTGAAATATTTTCCTCCTTCTCCTTCGCGTTAACCTCCATTATCTCTACCTCCTTTTTTGTTTCTTTAATCTCTCTCAGAGCTATTTTAGTCCTTACTGATATCTCATGCTCACTTGCCTTGAGAGCTTTGATCCATGCCTGTGCTGCTTCAACTTTTTTATCAACAATTTCTTCAGCCACAGCTGCATGATTAGTTAAATAATCGTACTCAAATTTTGAGATAGTAATCGAAGAACTATGCTTAGCTGCTAAAGCTCTTTCTCTCATGGTATTTTCAGTGAGATTTCTCAGCTTCTCCAAAGCTTCACTTTCTAATGCTTTTATTACTTCCAATTCTTGCATCGCAGCTTCTAATTTTTCCTCAGTCATATCAATCTCAAGCTCAATCGATTTGATTTCTTCTTTGGTGGTTCTGTTCTCTTGGGTCTCTTTTTCCTTTCTTGCTGCTTCTGCTTCTTCCTCTAGTTCTTTGAGAGAAACTGATAAGCTCATGGCTATTGATTTGGCTTTCTCTTCGGCATTAGATACGGTTTCCAGTTTTGATTTCGCTCTCAAAAGCTTTGAGTTGAGATTCTGAACTTTCGATTCAACTTTTTCCTCCTCCTTCTTCACCTGAGCTAACTCGGCGGTCACATGATTCAGCTCATTTCTTATGATATCTATGGAGGCCATGAATTGAAAACCTTCTTCTTTGATTGAAGCCAATTCTTTCTTTGCTGCTTCCAGTTCTTCTGTTATATTCTGTAACAAACAAGAGCCTCCTGATTCATCCAATTCTCTTACCGAGTTCAATTCATTCTGTAACATTTCAACATCAGACATTGTCACAGCTAATTTCATTTCAAGCTCTTTTGATTTTTCTATCTCATCAGCAGCCTGCTTCATCTTTTTCATAGTGGTTTCCATTTTAGATAAGAATTGAGTTTCTTCTTTTTCTCTCTGAGTTTCAACATCTCTTAATTCTTTCAAAGCCTCCATCCTAGCCAATTCTGCTAGCACATGTTCTTCATTAATATCCTCAAGCTCCTTCCTAAGTTCTTCTGCAGCTCTTAAACCTGACAGAATCTTCAACCTTGATGCTTTTATCTGCTCGTCAGCTTGCAATTTCTCCTTTATAACAGGAGCTACATCAAGCTTAAGCTTCTCCAATTCCTGTTTAACGAATTGCAACTCTCTCATGACTTGCTCGTAATCATAACTCTCGTTTTCCCTCACAACCAAAACCTTCGCCTTAGAGCTGGATTCCCCAATCTTTGAAGAAGGACCTTCCGCTCTATTCTTTGCATTAGCTTGCTCAGATTCTACAGCCCATCTCCTCTCTTTTTTCTGGTCAACATTCCTTCTTGCGTTTTGTGGTTCTCTTCCTTTTGGAGATGACTTCTGAGTGAAAAAAGATAGGCAGGTTCGACAAAAGAAAGCAATAATTAGCGTTCAAAAGCTACATTTTGTCAGTGAAGAAACCAAAAACAACAGTTTAGTAATCCTTTCAACAAACATACCCACACTCTAACTTAACCAAAACTAAAGAAAATGAATTTGGATTCTCTGAATTTCTTCCTTGTAAATTTACCCATAAATTTCAAAGATAGAACAGGAAAAAAGAAACAGAGAGTAATAGATAAGAAAGCAACTGAATCTTATGCATACTCTCAGTCCTTGGTGTCACTATTACAGTTTCAAAAGGTTTATGGGACGGAACTTTGAAGAATCCTTTTACACAATATTCTAAGTTTCTTAGACGAGAAAAAAGAACCATCAGAATCAACAAAAGTCAAATTATACCGTAGGCCTCAGATTTTCACTCAATTTTTATTGGGTGTTTGTATTTAACAGTTTTTAGTTTATCCTTATAATTTTGAAGATTCTTAATTTAGTCATTATTATTAAATTTTTGTCACCTAAATGGATTGGATAAGTATTGTATTAATCAGACTACACATATATACAACAAATGAACAATGGCCCTGACAGAGTGTGAACAGGAAAATTCTAAAAAGCAACCAAATAAATTATCCTTGAACAATACAGTATATGAATAGTATATGCAGCACAAAAGCAAATAGCTGAAATCTGAACTTACCGCTGAGAAATCCCCGTAGGTTTTCTTGCTATTATTATCTGCAATCTTATCACCATAAAAGCTGATAGCTGCTTTAACTGACCCAACTCCTGTTCTATCAATCTCTGACCCATTCATCTCCATTTATCCTTCTCAACAAAAATCTGCGAAACGAAAGAATTTAGTTTCTATAACCAGAATTTGGCTGCTACACACTGGAGTTCTTAACAGCGGAAGCTAGTGATAGTATCATCGAATAGAGTCTTTAAGATAGAAAAAGTGAACTATACATACCTGAGACTGAGACACAGGTTGAATTTGGGTATTGTGGTTAAGAGCTGAAAGGTTCAATGGCGAAGGAAGACGACGAGGAAGAAGAAGAAGAAGAAAGGGAGGGAGGGAAACCCAATGAATGGCTGATATTGGAGGCATCGATAGATTCTATCCCACTGTTTAATTTGGATCTTTCGTTAACTGAGTTCAAATTTTGTTCGCAACTTCTCGGAGTTAGGGACCACCTTCTTTCCACGCCTTCCTCTTCCATTATGTGATCCCTTAAACTTTAAAATGATAATTTAATGGAGAATGACGTATAAATACTAAATGAAATACTAAAATCTAAAAAACTACTAAAAGGGGGAAAAATAGAAAGGTAAGCAAATAGGAATATGAGTTTTGAATATTTGAATAAAAGACCAAAATATCATTCTTTTTACTCATCTCTCTCCACTATTCACTAGAGAATGAGAGAGGCATTGCGACTAAAAGCTTGTAGATGGGAAAAGCGATTTGGCAAAATAGAGACCATGAAGTTCAAATCAAACAACGAAAGAGGAAGAAGAACACCACCTTCTTCCTCACTGTCAGCATCTTACCTTCCACCAGAGAGAATCCTAATGGGGTTCACATTGTATGCTTCTCCTTTATATGCTCATCATGTGCTTATCCTTCTAATTAGAGGGATGGAATCCATTTTTTTAAAAAATATATTTTATTCATTTAAATTAAATTATATGTTACATCTTAAATTTTTTTTGCAGCAAATATATCAAATTAATTAATTTTCAAAATAATGATGTTACAGGAAAAATATTTATGAATGTAGGACTAAAAATTAATTAATTTGATATAATAGGTGTTAAAAAAAATTTCAGGATGTAGTATATATGATTTAATCTAAATAAATAATATATATATATAAGGCTCGCACCTCTCTAATCATGGGGATGAACACATAATGAGTATGTAAGAGAGGCATGGAATGTGAACTTGTCGCAATGCAAGGGTGTGGTGGATGCGATTCTGAGCTAGAGAGCTCACGTTAAATAGAAAATGAGGCTGAGGAAAAGTAAGGTGAATAGTAAGTGTGACATTTTATAAAATTTGTAATAAGATTCATAAGAATAGTAATGAGTTTGCAAGATTTTTAATGGTTTTCACAAAAGTAATAATCCTAAGTTGAACAATAAATGAAGCTCAGGAGGAAGAAGATGAACAATAAATATAGCATTTTACAAAATTCGTAATGGGATTACAAGAGCAATAATGTGTTTAACACAAGATTTTCAATGGTTTTTACAAGAACAATAATTTTGAGTTGCATGTTTTTATCAGCAAACACTTTTAACAAAATTTGTAATGTGATTCATAAGTTTACTAATGGTTTTGATAAGAATTATAATGGTTTTGACAAAAGCGTTTGTTGATAAAAACATGCAACTCAGGATTATTACCAAACAAAAAGTATGAAACTCCAATATTTTTTTCTTATCTTAAAACAATGGTAAAGAATGTTGAAGTAAATACAAAATTGATGTATGAAACTACTAAAAAGTAAAGGAGCAATAATTAATCTTAATGCGATTAACAAGTTTAGTAATAATTTTGACAAGAATTGTAATAGTTTTGACAAAAGCGTTTGCTGATGAAAACATGTAACTCAGGATTATTGCTCTTATGAAAACCATTAAAAATCTTGTCAAACCTAATATTGCTATTGTGAATCCCATTAAGAATTTTGTGAAATGACATATTTATAGTTCACATTCTTATTCCTTAATCTCATTTACTATTGAACTCAAGATTATTATGTAAGTTCCGGCTGAACCCAAGAGGGGGGGTGAATTGGGTGAAGTATAAAAACTTTGGAAAACTTTGAAACTCTTTTTGTAACTTCCAGAAATCAGTTTAGAAAGCAATAACCGCACATTTATATATGTAAACACATTCAAAGATATATGCTAGAAATGTAAGAGATAAGGGAAGAGAATGTGCAAACAGATTTATACTGGTTCGGCCCTCCTTGACCTTCGTCCAGTCCCCAGGCACCTCCTGAGATTTCAATCCACTATTTCCCTCAAGCTTTAATCGGGTACTTGAGAACCGCTACAATCCCACAAGTTTAGCCGGACACTTGTGCAGCCTTTTACAAATCTCTTACAGAGATACTCCCCCTTACACACCATAAGGATACACCGCTTGATCACACACTCTGTACTCGAAGTAATCCTCTCACTAGGATTCACTCCCCCTTACAAGTTGTAATCAACACAATGTATAACCCACTCAAGATTCCCCAATCTTGAGTAACTCTCAGAAAGATAATGTGTTTACAATAATTTTCCTCTTAAAGGAATGGATAAGTAATCACTGAAGTATAGATACAGATTATTTCTCTCTCTAAGCTATCTAGATATGAAAAACAGAGTGAGAATGATGAAGAAGCAGAGGTTCAGCATTTTGGCATTGTAATCTTGTGTCTCCATGTTTTTCTGCTTGAGTCCATGTCTTTTATAGGTAGAAAGAGGTCTGTGACCGTTTATGACCGTTGAAGGATGAAATATAGCTGTTTAGAAACTAGCCGTTGGAGCTTTTGCACGGCTTTCGATGTTTTTGCACAGATCTGATATCCTTCGTTTTGATCATCTGAAACTCACCAATAAAGTGGTTAAACATGTCTAGGAACATTAGAGATTAATCCTGGGAAGTGTTAGGATCAAACAAGAAGGCATTGCAAATTCGTCAGATTTGAAATTCTGAAGTTCGCGTTCAATACTTGAGTCTTTACTCGAGTAAGCAAGTCAAGTATGCAATACTTGAGTGAGTTCTTCTTTACTCGAGTAAGCAGCTTATTTTGAAAAACAAGTTTGCTCTCTGTAAGTCCTTTACTCGAGTAAGCAAAGATATACTCGAGTAACCAATTCATTTTGAAAACCATTTGCTCTCTGGATGGCTTATACTCGAGTAAGCGTTCCTTTACTCGAGTAAACACTTAAAATCAAAACTTGATTGCTCTCTGTGACTCCAATACTCGAGTATGTAAACCTATACTCGAGTATGCAACTTCTTGCACAGACTATCAACTTTTGAGGGCCATATCTCTCTGGTCCGAGCTCCGTTTTGGTCCGTTCAACTCTTGATGGAAAGCTCTGTGAGTCTACCTTCATATGCCACTGATTTCAGCTCAATAGGATTTGTAGTTTGTGAGATATACTCAAAATACCAAAGGCTGTTCCTGATTGTGACGCTGATCATTGTGTCAACTTGTAAAATTCATCAATAATTCATCTGAACTCCTTTGGGCATGAATTTTTGTCACCAATACGTGTTGGATTTCTAGTTTCCAATGCTTTTGGTTTCGTCTCAATCCGATCCCTGGTTTGTGAGATATTATCGAATTACCAGACGTCGCCCGTGCTGAACGTGGACAGAGTAGAACAGAGTTGCTGATCACCGTTGCTTACTCGAGTAAGCACTTATTTACTCGAGTAACGCTTCGTCCAGAGACTCCAGAAATGCTGAAAACACTGTATACTCGAGTATTGAGTCCCACACTCGAGTAAGGAGTCCCATACTCGAGTAAAGAGTTCCTTACTCGAGTAAACTCCTCCTGAAGCTGATTTTTGCTAACCTTTCACTCCAAATTGAGTCAATTGAACTTCCATATGAACTTGTAGCCTTCTAGCATCAATATAAGAACTTGAAAACTTATATTCTCATTCCATTCATCAAGTTCTTCCTTCTTTCTTCTCTTTTTTTGATCATTCTTGATAATATAATGCAACTCTTTCTTCAGCCTTGAATGCTTCTTCTTTATTTGGTCTCTTTTCTTCTACTTGGTTATCACCAAAACCCATTGATAACATCTTGCTTTCTTGATAACCTCTGCAGATACTTCTTTCTTTCAACTGTTATCTCCTTCTTGATTAATCTCTATAATTCAACTTGGATTGATCTATATTAAATGCAATAGTTAGTCCAAGTAGGAGATAATTATATTGCTCAATCTTTTTGCTTATAAGAATGGCATCTATATAAGACATCATCAAAACTAATCATAACTAACATATTACTCTTATGAAAACCATTAAAAATATTGTCAAACCCATTATTGTTCTTGTGAATCCCATTAAGAATTTTATGAAATGTCACATTTACTGTTCAAAGCGAGTTCTCTATCTCGGAATCATGTCCACCACATCCCGGCATCGGGACTCTCTCTAGTTCAATATATTTTGTTAAAAAATTATTAATTTGATATTTTAAAATTTAAATGATCTTTTTTAAAAAAATATTTTTCCTATTAAAAAATTGTTCAAATATATATTTTAAAAAAATTCCAACCAAATATCAAAATTTATGGTGTAAAGTACTTAAAAGTTTTTTAAAGACATCAGGGCAACCTATCTTCATCATCTACTTTTTTATTTTGTGGCTAAGGTTTAGCAGTTCAAATTTATTTATTTATTTATTAATAATTTAATATTTTATTAATGATTTATAAAATATTAATTCTAAATTATTCAAATTTCAATCTAATAATTGAAATAAAAAATTGAGAAGAAATGAGGGAGAAAGGAAATGGAGAGAATTCAAGATATATTAACTCATTTATTGGAAAGATATAACCCACTCATCTGCCAATATGTTAACTCATAAGCTAAATTATTAGCTTAGTTATTGATCATTTCATCATTAAAGCCTTGTCATCATCATAGTCATATGCCATGTCATCAACTACATTAACAGAAATGACATGTGGTATCAAACAAGCTAAGTCATCATACAACTCAATGATAACATCCTCATCATCATTAATAATATTCACATCTTAACCATTAATTACATAACAATCCTAAGCCTAACTGCTTCCATCACGAGCCTATACGATGCCTCATCATCACAAGTCCTTGTAATTATTTATGTTGTCATATATTTGAGTTATAAATGCCACATCACCATCTAAGTAAAAAAGAATAACATGTGTCAAACATGTCATCATACACCATGGCCACATCATCATGCCATCCTTGTCATCAGTGGCATCATCATTGTACCTTTTTGCCAAATAAGTATGACTTGTAAATTGTGTGTGAAAATATGTAAATAATAATAATATTTAAATTTAGGATTAAGGTGTAAAAATACCAATAAGTTTTTACTCAAAGTATGTTAAACACTATATGCTTTTTGGAGGTGTAAAAGTACCTATGAACATTAAAAATAAGTGTAAAAATGACAAAACTGTTAAAATGCCGTTAACATCCGTTATTTGCAATGTGAAAATACCAAAAATATCCCAAACTCGAAAAGAAAATACCCTTACTGACCTACCCCTATCTCTTTGACCCTTACTCCCTTCCTTCCTCCTTGCATATCTTGTTTTCTTCTCACATGTTGGTGACGGCGGTAGTGACGACATCTGCCACCTACAACTATGGTGACGATTCTCCACCAGTGATAATAGAAACAACCCTCTACTCGAATCTACATTTCATGCTCATCTAAATATGAGCATCCCTCAATAAAAGAGGTTTTTATTTTTTATTTTTTTTTAAAAAATACTCCATGCACTAAAAATTAATTAACTTAAGATACTGGCTATTAAACAAATATTTCAGATATTAGATGCTACTGGAAAATATTTCAGGATATTGGTGTTACGTTACGGAAAAATATTTCTAAATACAGGACTAAAAATTAATTAATTTGAGATATTGGGTGCAAAAAATATTTTAAGGTACAATATGCAATTTAATCCAAATAAATAAATAAAAATTAAGAAAAAGGTCTTCAACCCAAATTAGAGGGATGGGCATCCCACACTCATCTTTTGGAAGAGTATGGAATGTGAACCCTCTGTTAGTTCTTTATGTGTTTTGATGATGTCTAACAATTGTAATAATTGATGTTTTAAAATGACAAAGCTTTGAGTCCTTTGAAAAAGTTTTATAAACTTAGAAACTCAAGTTATCAATGATGACTCAAATCATGGGACTTAGAAAATTTGGTTTTTGCAAAGTCCATAACTCAAGTTGTCACTTAACAACTCGAGTTATGAGCTGTACTTCAGTTTTCAAAAAGACCATCGCGATATCAAAATTTTCAGAATCTGATATAACTTGAGTTATTTTTGACATAACTCGAGTCATGAAGAGTCACAGAGAACTTAACTGATAAAGCCTTCTGATATGACTCGAGTTGCCGTAGATGACTCGAGTCATCTTATTTGAAATTCCTTTCTGTCTGAAATTGTCACAACTATGACTCGAGTTTCCCTGAATAACTCGAGTTACCTTATTTGGAATTTCCTCTCTGTCTTGAGGTACCACAACTATGACTCAAGTCAACTAATGTAACTCAAGTCATCTTATTTGAAAATTCATCTCTGACTTCAAAACAGTTTAAACTTAACTCGAGTCATCCTGAGTAACTCGAGTTACTTGCATCAGAGTTTTTGAATTCATCGTCATCATAATCTGAAACTTTTTGATTAAATATTGGATGCTGCATATTATTGATTATTATTGTTTCTAACCAAGTTTAATCAGTTTGCTAGTAGATGTCAGACGTGATTAATAAGTTTTAAACTTCAAAATTCCATAAAGCAAAATCTTGTCAGACGCATTAAATGCTGAACTAGAAACAAAGCATGAAAGAGGAAAATCGACTTCTAAGCAACAATAAAGTATTTGAAGCATTCCCAGTCAACATTCTTTCTGAGTCTCAATGGACAAATTGAATGAAGAATGTCAATGTGGAATAACGGCTAATTTCAGAAGTATATGAAGAGACGAAGCCCAATTCAATATATTTATTATTCTCAACAGTTCATTAAGTCTCATCTCAACATTCATTAAATGCAAGTATCTATAAAAGCCAGAAGCATTCAAATCTCCACCTACCAAAACTCTGCGCATTCAATTAGCGATTAAGATCATTTACAGTTTCCATTCTAAGGGTTAATTTCTTTGGATATATAAATCTTCAGTTATTATTAATCTGCTCTTTTAGAGAGTTCTTTATTGATTATCTTTTCTTGTAAGAATCTCAAAGTATTGGGACTTTGGGATTGAATTATTTGATTACAACTTGTAAGGTGGAGTAAGTTCTAGTGAGAGAATTACTTCGAGAGTTACAGAGTGTGTAATCATTTGAGTTAGTGAAATCCCAGAGAGTTTGGGCACTAGACGTAGGTCAAGGATTTAAACCGAACCAGTATAAGTTGTTTGTGTTCATTCTTCTTCTACCTTACTCTGTTCATCCTTGTTTTTGCTGCCTTCGAATGGAGTATTTTTGGAAGAAAATTTTAATATCCCCAATTCACTCCCCCTCTTAGTGATATTCTGTCTTTCACCCTCCTCCACTAGATTTTCTTTTTTCCTTTTCCACTTGGCAGATCTGAAGCAACAAAGTCATCCTCCGCGTGCTTTCCTTCCAGATTTAAGATATGATTTCTAAAGAGTTAGGCTCAAAACATTGGAGAATGAATTGGTATTTTCAAAGGTAATACTGTGATTTATAGTGGGTCTGTGATTGTTTGTTGGGATTAAGAATGCGTTTATTAGAAAATCATGATTCATCAGTGGTTTCATCTTCGATGTTCAAGATACCGTAAAATAACGAACACATCTCTCTCATCCTGAAATTGATATTCTCTCACATTGCTGGTTCTGAAAATTACATATGGTAGTGGGCGCTTTGGGTAAAAACTTATTGCTATTTTTGTACATTTATCCTTAAATTTATATATAGTATGTATTAATATTTGAATGAGATATTTTACTTAAAAAATATTTAATTAATTAACAGCAGCATAATAGCAAATTAGCAATCCAATAATAATATAATAGTTGATCAAAGTAGTTGTTCAAAATGACATTTTGCTCTCTTAAATAAGTAAAAAAATAACATCTGTTCATTTATTTGTAATTTTGGATATTTAACCACTATAAATTTAATTTTATGGGCATTATTTGTTATTTAATGGGGCCTTATATGTAATTTTCTTTGTCCCAATAATTGTCAAAATAACACAAGTCTAATGAATGGGCGGCATTCGCTACTACAAAAAACGTCAAAAACGTCCTGAATTAGAGGCAATTAACGTCCTTTTTGAGAAGGACGTCTGAGTAGGGGTAGTTATAAAAAATACAATTAAGGCGTCCTATGTTCTAAATAGGACGCCCTAAAAAAGGCGTCCTATGCTTAATATAGGGCGCCTTTTTAAAGGCGTCCTAGGTTAAATACAGGACGCCTTAATGTTAGTTCTGACTAGTTTTGATGATGTCTTAAATTAATGTCATTATCTAGAGAAAAAAGTTTGTATACTACATTTATCTTATACTTTGACTAATTATTACATTTAATGTAGATGCAAAGTTTAATATATTGAAGAATGGAGTTTGAAGAAAGAAGAATCTGTTAATTATAATGAAAATATCAATATTCAAGTTTCTGTGATCAAATAGAAGTTGGAACAGGTCAATTCGGAGTTTAAATGAGCAAGTTCAAGCTTCTGGAAGAATACCAATTTGTTTTGGGGCTTTAATACAATTTTAGAATTTTTTCTAGAAAGCATGCTTACAGAGGCTGGAAAGCATACTTGCACAAGGTGGGAAGCATGCTCGAGCAAGGCATACTTTCAGGCCATTTTTTCGCCCAAAATCCGACCTTGCTCGAGCAAGAGAAAATCCTTGCTCGAGCAAGGTAGTTCCATCAGCTTCCTCTGTTTAGCTCTGTTTCTGGCGACCTTCAGTAATTCCACGATATCTCTCAAACCAGAAATTGGATTGACATGAAACCAGTGGTATTGGAAACTAGACTTCCAACACATATTTTTGACAAAAATTCATGCCTAAAGGAGTTCAGATGAATTATCTATGAATTTTACAAGTTGCCACAAAAATCAACGTCACAGTCCAGACCCAGCTTTGGTATTTTGAGCATATCTTACAAACGACAAATCAGATTGAGATGAAACCAGCGCCATTTGAAACTAGACTCAAATACCTTTTCAAAAACATCAAGAACACAGAAAAATAAGATCAATTGAGGAAGTTATGATGTTTTGAAGCTGACTGTCTGTTCTGGATTCTGGAAAAATGCTAGATAAGATCAACCTCCATTCATCTAATGTTAATGGACGAAATACAAATAGTTTGCATCTGATTCTTATTGAATTAGAAAGAATATTTGAAGAGCTTTCTAAGATGGGATGATTTGCTATATTTGGGTTTACACCGAAGACGTTATGCTCGCTGGAAATTGATGTCAACGTAATTGCTTCTTGAAAGTCTTAAATTTGCAAATGATAATGGTAGCTGGAAGCTTGACTCTCAGAGATGGCCATTCAAGCAGAGAACTTAGTGCCTGAGCATCATCGACCTCAGAGCAAAGAAGTACAATTCTGGGAAGCATGCTCAAGCAGACTATGTGGCTTGCTCAAGCAACATTGAAGAAAGAAGAGCAACATGGGAAGTCATGCTCGAGCACAAGGGTAGGCTTACTCGAGCAACGTTGTTGAAATGGGTCTTCTCGCCTCTGTTTGGATCTTGCCCGAGCATGCTCTTAAGGCTTGCTCGAGCACCATGCTCGAGCAGAAGAATTTGTCTGCCCGAGCAACGTCGGAATAATGAGCAACTTTGGAGTCTTGCTCGAGTAGGATAAAAAGCATGCCCAAGCATCATTGGACTTGAAACGAAGAAGACCAAATTGGAAAGCCATGCTCGAGCAGAGAATTGGCCATGCTCGAGCAGCATGCTAGAGCAAGAGCAAAAGGTTGCCCGAGCAAGCTTGTGTCTGAACTCATTTCCCTCTGTGTCTCAACGTTTCCCGAGCACAATATTTGGCATGCTCGAGCATCAGTGATGATTGAAGATTATTTAAGCTTTTTCCTGAAGTAGAATGAAAGGCATGCTCGAGCACCATGCTCGAGTAGAGGAAAAAGGCTACTCGAGCAACAGCGATACATAACATCTTCCTGAAGCTCCAGCGATGCTTGCTCGAGCATACCTCTGAACATTGCCCGAGCATCAACAATAGCAATTGAGTTTCAAAAGAAGCTTGCCCGAGCAAGCTTTGGTTCCTTGCTTGAGCAATGGCATCTTTGTTCTTCAAAATCTCCAACTCCGAAAATCATGGATTCAGCTAAATCATTCTATCTTTTCTGATTATTACTTATTATGATTAACAAATGCTTTTAACCAGTTTGCTAATGAGTTTCAGATAATTTAGCAACGGTCATATTCTGATTGATCAACGGACGGAATTGGATTCGTAAAGCAGAGACAATGCATTGAATTCAATTGAAGCGAGATTAGCGTGAATGGTTAAATGCTAACAACAGTTATAATCAAATGGACGAATTCAAATCCTACCAACGACTATTTCTCCAACTATTATAAATCCACGAAGAACAGAGTTCATCCACACCAACAGCGCATACACAGATAATAGTACTCAAAGTGATCAGTTCTTATACTTGTTCATATCTTCGGATATAAGTGTGCCTCAGTCCTTATCAATTACTCTATATTAGAGATTTACTAATTGTATTCAGTTTAGTTCAAAATCTCAAGGTAGTGGTATTTTGAGTACGGTTGTACAATTACGATCTGTAAGGGGGAGTGATTCTGGAGAGTGAGAGTCATTCTGTATTACAGAGGTTGTAATTGCATTTGTGAGATAGTGAGAAATCCCAGAGTGATTGGGTACTGGACGTAGGTCAAAGAGTTGAACTGAACCAGTATAATCCCTCTGTGTCGACTTTATTTCTGTTTACTGTACCTATTATTCACCCATCGCACGCTCAAAGTTTTTTTTAAATCACCTATTCACCCCCTCTAGGTGATATTCCTCTTTCACTTAAAAAAGGCGCCCTATATTAACCACAGGACGCCTCTTTTAAGGCATCTTGGTCCTTATAGGCTACTTTGGGCGCCCTGTTTTTAAAGCAGGACGTTAATAATACATATAAGGCGTCCTATAAGTAAATATAGGACGCCTTATATTATAATTTTTTTTAAAAAAACTAGTTCGTTAGCTCATTACAACTGAAACCTGTAAACAGCAAATAACAGCAAGTAAAAACCAACAAAAACCAGCAACAAGGCAAGTTAACAATGCAAGTAACAATGCCTCTTTTAAAACTAGTTCGATCGAACAATGCAAATAGCAGCAAGTAAAAACCAACAAAAACCAGGCAAATTGCCAACAACAGCAATAAGGCAAAAACCAACAACAGTAACAAGGCAAATTGCCAACAACAGCAATAAGGCAAAAACCAACAACAGTAACAAGGCAAATTGCCAACCAGCCAGCAAGACCAGCAACAACGAACAAGAACAAGGCAATTGGCAACCAGCAAGACCAACAACAACAACAAGCAATTTGGCAACCAGCAAGACCAACAACAGCAACAAACAACCAACAGCAAGTAACCAAAACTTTTAAGACCCAATAAGATAGATCAGTTTAAACCAAAATGCACTTGGCAACCAGCAAGACCAACAGCAGCAACAACAAACTATTATACTTAAATTGACCAAAAATACAACTTTCAGCTTCGAGTTTCAATTCCAATACACAACAAAGATCACATATGTACAGCAACAGCAAAATTCTAAATATGCTTTAAGTTTCAGGGCTATTAACAAATCTGAGTAACCAATTCCGCAGAAACCAAGAGTATTAAAGGCGAACAATTCAATACATATCTATATGCGTTGAAGAAAATTTGCAGCCAAAGAGTCTTGAACTGTATCGATCTCTTCATCCGAGCACGGAGCCAGACTATCAAAAATCTATAAATTGAAAAACAAGGTATAAGTTAAACCAATGAAGTGAATGAAATAATTATCATTTAAGAAACACAGAGCGATCACGTACGTTTTGAAAACTTGTACGTCCGCTTCCAACGATTTCGTGCATAAAAAACATAACGTAGTAACCACACTCAGAGTTTCCTGGTTGTTTCGGACACTAATAAATCAAAAGCAAATTGTTAAAAAAAATAAAGACATATCGAAAGCTACCATTGTGTCAATGACATAACTTGAATTGAAACTACTTACTTTCGGATAATACCACTTCGGTCCACCCTGCTCTGCTGCTCCAACAATCGATCTAGCCGCCCTTAATGCACTATCATTAAAACGGAAATTAACAGACATGAAAACAAATCATATAAATGAAGAATCAATGATTTAGACGAAAATTTACTTACTTGGCAAACATGGATTTGATTTCATTGTTTGGCCTGCCACCACGTAAGGGATCAAACCAATAACATGTGTTCTTCGAGGGACAAACAACACATAGGGTCAAATGACCACTACAACATATACATTTTAATATTAATTAAGATAAGAAAGGAATTTATTCTTAGAAATCTTAAATAGGCAAAACTAAAATACATACCCTTCAAGTATTGGGGCTAGATAACAACGATCATCTTCCTTGGCAATTGTAGCACCAACGTAAAGCGTCCTTTTGGTTAACGTATTGCAAGCCTGGGCCGTGCTTATTGGACTTAATAATCCATACAAACCCTTGTGGCCTTTCTGGACGCATATGTCATTGCAGACACTATGATCGAAATAAAATGATAAGCGTTGTTGAGTATAGAAAACAAAAAGTGATCAATGCAATAATTAAAGGGGAAAAAAGCTTACACTATCGCAGCTTCAAGAACGACTAAATCTAAACACGCCATATGCATAAATTCGGCAAGATATTTTTTGTCAACTGTAAAGTCATATGTCTTTTCTGTGCCGACAATGCCCGGTTGCATCTTGAAGGAGAGATAGCTGATGTCCTTGTACACGTCTCGCAGTAGTGCTAAGTGTGGAAAATTTCCTGCAGCTTGTTCATTCTATGAAAACATAAATAAACATATTATGAGTGAGTTCCCAATGAAAAGCAAGTTCTAGTAATGTATTTCCTACCATTGGAGGTGTCGCCACCGCCATCTGAATAAGATGATTCGGCCACAGGATGAACGAATCTATAGCCTGGCCTAAATCAGGAACCTCGTCATCTTCAATTGGGATATGTGTTTCTTCTTCCCCCTCTCAAACATATGTCACAGTCACCCTACGTAGGTCTTATAGAATTTCAATATTATGGTGGGTGGTGTGATCCGTGTAAATAAGAGTATCGGCAACAATATGCCGGTGTGGGACATCCAAATAGAGAGTGCACGGTTGTCCTCCCTGTGGAATGTGAGAAGGCTTGCTGGGATCAACATTTGGAGGGTGAAAACTCTCTTTACTGCTGGGGAAGGCCGGGGATTCACGGGTTGTATGTTCCGTATTGTCCCTCGAATCCATCATAGTTTTCACTTCGGATCGTACTTGTTGCATGATTTCGTCAAACAGTCCCGCCTAAATTTTTGCCACAAGCTGAGGACTAGGGTTGTTATCATCATACAATCGTGAACGCCGTCCAAAATATTTTGCGACAGTAACCCCCCTAGGCTCCCCTTGAATGTTGTCAGGGTAATCCGGGTTCCCAATCGCCGTTGACAAAATGTCCATCCGTGAACCCGGCGTAAATGAACCTTGGGAACTCTGCTCCTCAAGTGCATCCTGTATCATAAGATGTTTCATAAATAACAACAAAACCCTATAATATGGAATAACTGAGGGTATTTAAACCGTCTAATTTAACTACTTACAATCTTGGAGGCAACCTCAACAACATCTGCATTTATGTATGTGTCGCCCCTCATCCTCGCAGCTTTCCATTTCTTGTGACGAGGAGGAGGTTCAGGGGGTTGGACAACAGTGGAAGGATCGGATTCGGCAGCTTCCTTCATTCTCTCTAACTGCTCCTCCATCATTCTCCGTTCCAGCTTTCTGTACCCACCACGAGACATACAATGCGGATACTTATTTGTTGCTTGCCTCTCTTTATTGGCTTGACTTATTTCCTATGACACGAAAACAAATAAAACTGAGCCTAAGTTGTCAAATAAAAAGAAATGATATGAAAGAAATTTTACAATAAATTGTGGATTTTGCCGTGACGCCACAAACTCCTTCCAGTCCTCGGGAGAAATATGAGGGTATTTCTGGCATGGATCCTCGTTACTCCTTTCCCCTCGAATAAACTTTTTAGTCAGCTTATTCTTGAAGTCTTTCCAACGTATACGGACTTCCCCCATCTAATGCTTTTCCATTGCCTTAGTGTTAGGGACGTCGTACATTTGCTGCAAGGTAAAAGGAAAGATAATTAAATTTCAATTAATAAGCCAAATGATACAAATGCAGATATATCGAAAGTGATGAACCAAAAGTTGTGCCCAAATCAACTGCTTTGTTTTCTCCGGAATGAACTTCCAAGCAGAGATCACAATGCGAACTTTTGCTTCGAGCCAGATAGCCTACATAGCTAATGAAATTGTCTTCCTCCGGGCCAATTGGATTCAACTTGTCATCAAAGTCCACATGCAGCCTCTTTTTTTGACTATCACGACGGGCCACTAGCGCTGCCATATGTGTGCAACCTCTACCCCTTCTCACAATGGGCTCGTCAACTCTCTCACCTCCTGACTCATCAGAGCTAGAGCTAGAGCTAGACATGATACTGTTCATCAAGGACAAATCAATGTTAGATAGGTTATTAAATAGTAAACAGATTAATAAAATGAACTAAAATGTTAAACCACCACAAAAATAACATATTACTGTTTCATAAGTTAAGATCTTACTTTATATGGTTTCCTATATTCCTTTACAATGATCTTTTCTTGCAACATCTTCGTCATCATCTACCAATTCCACTTCATGTGTTGTAGGGGGATTTGTTGTGAAAGGGGGTGTATCGTCAAGGTCGAAGGATTCTTCACCATACTTCTATTTTTTACTTTGAAGTACAATGGACAATTTTTTATTTGCAGGGTCTGTAACATAAAACACTTGTTTCGCCTGACTTGCTAGAATGAATGGCTCATCTCTATGACCAACTCTTTTAAGATCAACTGAGACAACTCCAAATTATGAATCTATTACAACAGCATTATTACTAACCCACTTACATTTCAATATGAAATTCATGAAAAATATCTCAAAAGTCTCCTTACGATTTTAAGTGCAAAATCATGAATTATTGGAAGGAGATGAATAATAACGAATAAAGCCCTCAATATTTACTCGTTTGACATAATAAGAAAATGAAAAAAAATATAACTTTCCTTCACAAAGTCATAAATATGGTAATTCACTTCAAAATATGACAACTAGTAGAGTTATCATTTATAAAAATTAAAATGGGACGCTATTCACTTACCTGTAAGGCTTACGCTATGTCTCTTTCTCCATCTTATCGATTTCCAAACTATTCACTCCTCCTCCTAACACCCAAACAAATATAATTATAGCTTTGTATAAAATTTTCTATTTTCACATTCAATCGAAATTCTTCATCAAACTGTTTAGTAATAACTTTCAATGACCCAATGGGCACATCCACCATTCCAAGCTCATGTCAATTCAAAAGATAAAAAGAATGACACATATACGTATATACACACTTGTATGCCTTTCTCAAACTTCCTCATACGGGATAAACTTTGAATTCCATAACTAATATTCTAATATATCATCATAACCAATGGCAAATTCAACAATCACCCACTAAAGCATTTAAAAAAAAAACGCTCAGTCCTTTTTTAAACAATAATCAACATTCAAACAGTTGCATTAAACTTCAATCCCAAATCTTATGCGTGTTTCCACCATATTCCTTTTTTATGCATTTTAACACTCCTTGCTCAACAACTCCCTAACATCCATGTATAACTTATTATGTTTCCTCACTTAGTTCTTTATTCAGAGTCAATTTAGAACAAAGAAAATCAACACCAAAATCCATATCATTGCTCTAGGGAAATAAGACAAAAGATTGTGAGAATATTAATATCTTCTCCTTCAATGCTTCCATTAAATAAAACCCCAAATTTTCTCCCAATCTGAATAATCAACTGCAGCAAGAAGATGAAATTCAAACCAAATTCCTCTTCTACACATTTTCACGAACACCTTGTGTGCAACAAGGTCCCAATCATAAAAACAATCATCCAAAACAGAACATTTCCTCTTAGACTTGACACAACAAGGGAAAGGAAAAGAAGAAAGACATTTTGTACCCACCCACTTATTAAGGCGGTATGAAAAATAGAGGAAGAAGAATGAGATTGCAGTTCTAATAATTACTTCTTCATTCAATACATCTATTAGCCTAATAATTTCAATCAACATCCTAGCTCTCTTTCTTTTCCCTATCAGTTAGCCAAGTGAACTTAGAAACCATTTCACAATTGAATATATGCCCTCACCAAAATCACAATGGAACAAACATCTAAAATCAGAAATTCGATAGCCAGCAGATTTACACACATTCACTTTGATTTTAAAATCTCCAAAGCATTAGATTTTAAAGACAAATCCTAAATCAATTAGTCGATTCTTTTACCTGGACACAACACGCCGTAGAGATAGACAGAAACTGTGGGCGTGAGCGATGGCCGTTGAGAGTTGCTGGAGGCGAGCGGTGTAGAGCTTTACGAGGGTGCAAGTTTAGGCGTTCAAGAGAGGAAGAGTGGAAGATGACGCTGGTTTGGGTGAGTCGAAGAGAGGAAGAGTGTGGCCGCCGTGTGAGTGAGATTGAGAAAGCCGCGCTCTGCCTCTGGTTAATTTGGCTCCAACATGCATGAACTAGGGCTCCAATAATAAAAACGCTGAGTTTTAGCCTAAAAAAGAAATATAGGCGTCCTGAATTATCATTAAGGGCGCCTATTTTCAACCTTTAACGCCCTAAATTGGCTTCAGGGCGCCAATAATTTTTAATATTAGCGCACTGATTAACAACCAGGACGCCAATATTAAAACATTGGCGTCCTGATTAAAAATCAAGGCACCAATATTAAAATATTGGCATCCTGATGCCCTGATTTATAATCAGGACGCCCAATTTTTTAATTTAATGAAAAAAAACATCCATAGTGCCAGACAATAAATTCTCATATCTTTCCCACATTTTTTGAAGATTTTTAGGTGTTCTGGAACAAAAACAGGACGCCAAAAATTAATTTTTTTCCCAAAAAAATTAATCCCATGGCGCCAAACAAAAAATTCTCATTTTCGCTATGGCGTGAAACAATAATTCCCAGATATTAGGCGCCCTGAAAAAATATTAGGACACCAAAAATCAATTTAAGAAGTCCTGATCTCTAATTTAGGAAGTTGAAGGCTCAGCCTCCTGGCAGATAATTACAAGAATGCCACCACCTTCATTTTTTACTTCCTGTTTCTTAATATGGACGTTTTTTAGGGTTGTTATATCCAATTTTTGTAGTAGTGATTGTATGACTTTTAATACTTAAGGAGCAACAATACTCTGTCCCCGTCAACTTTAGGGTTAGAGCTTTTACGGGCCATTCAAATGTCAAGTAGGTGTTTCAAAGACTCTTATGCCCCATTCAACACGTTGGGGCGGTGTCATCTCCTCTCTTTTGTTTTAAGGGTAAAGCTTGCCACTTGTCATTTAAAACACAAACACATACACACACTCACACACAAGATAGGATCCAATAATAATAGGAAAATCCCCTCAGAACCCACATTAACAAAATATTGTCAAAAAAGCATAGAGAAAAGTTAGATGTCATCTGGTATTATTTCAGAAAACGATAGTCTAATATAGTTATTAACATGTACTAATATAGTTGTTAATGAGTACTGATTTAGTTGTTAGGATATTGTTGTCAACGTCTATTGAAATAGTTGTTAATGTTATACTGATATAGTTGTTAACATTTATGAAATAATACTAGAAAAGGTTTAGAGCTTTTTTTGACATGTGACTTTTTTGGGGTCTTTTTTAACAATATTTTGATTATTTGGGCCTTGAGGTGGATTTTTCCAATAATATATACTCTGACCGATCCTCATTATATGAACATTTATGTAATACAAATTGTACTACAAAAAGTATTCCACCTAACCAACATATAGCCATGATTTAGTTTTCAAAAGAAATCCAATTCCAAGAATGCATAAGCCTATAAACAAAGCTTTTTACCCAGTTGCCTCAATAAATTCCCAAGAGTCCACACAGGCCGAACCGGATCCAATTACTCAAATTTTATAATGAGATCAAAGTTCACAAAGCATTGAGAGATGGAGAATACATATCCATAAAATTACAAAGGAGCAAGAAGAGGGGTTATCTGAAAGGTTGTGTGATTGTGTCCTCAAAATTGAACCCACAACTATAAATTATGCTTCCTTGATTCACTCGCTCAATCAAAGAAAATAACCATTGGATGTATCACATATTTTTGATATTGTCATTTGATATCCGATTTAGAATTCGTGGCTACTCCTCCTAATATAGGTATCACCTCTGGGTCTCGAACTTGAAATGCAAAAAGATCTAATGAAGCCTCATAGTGCTAAACTAACCCTATGTTGGTTGGATGTATTGTAGTCACTACTATAGAATTGTTGGTATATGATAGTTATTATTGACCATAAATCACGGTTTTGAACCATTAATATGCAGGTGCTATATATGTGCGGCACAGATACATAACGGTTTCAAACTATGATGTATTTAGTATTTATTATAACGGTTCTAATATAACACACGCCTTGGTGAGACCATGATGTCCGCAATATTGTGATAATAAATAATGGGCATATGAAAACAACCATCATAATATATAATAATACTTGCATAATATATAACAGTCTTGCTTTAACAACCATTATATATGTAGTATAACGGTTATTTTAAAAAACACCGTTATATATTTATTGTAATGTGAACGGCTTTATTTAAACAACTGTTATATATAGCTAACAAAAATTACAGTTGTTAGGTAACAATCATGATATATCAAAACCAAATTTTTTAAAAACAATTTTTTTTTTTTGGGGGGGAGGGAGGGGGGTTGGGGGTTCTGTTTTCAATATCCCCTTACATATACATTTGTACAGAATGAATCAAAATATATTTACAGTCATTCATATACACAAACAAATCATAATATATTTAAAATAATTTATGTCTATGTATACACTATTAAAAAACCAAAAGTTAAAGAAAAATAAAATAAATAAGTATATATAAGTTTACAGTCATTAATAGCAAGTTTTCCCTTCCCATTGAAGTTGTAGAGATGTCGGTAACTCTTCAGCCACTTTTTTCATTAGTGACTGGCTAAACTTTGTGTAGAAGGCATAAAATACTGTGCATAAAAGGAAACAAAAGATGAAGTTAGATATTGTAATATATAGCTAAGAAAATGTATATAGGAATGAATTTAACATATAATATACCTTATTAGGATCAATATTTTTGGGACCATGTGTGATTATGTCCTCATAAACTTTATCATGCAATACCTACAATCATTGTTGAATAATATATATACCTCTTGTATTAGCCATTGAAAGGCATACTGTAGCAGCCATCGGTGAGATTGTAATTGTTGCAGTTGAGACTATTTTGCGTTTGGTACTTGTACACCATTTTGAGAAAATATAATAAAAAAAATTATATATAGAAACATGCAAGATGAACTAAATTATTAGAGTTGATGAATGGATAACTTACTGGTTGAATATCTCTTACATGTATTGTCTCTTGTTTGGAATCATGCAAAGAGAGTTATAGTACCAAATCTTTTTGTGCAATGGATTTAGGACTATGAGCATCCAGTGTCCATTAAGTACAATAATAGATCACACCATTAGGACAATTACAAAATAAATAAAAACTAATTTAAGAAAAGTTAATGATGTACTCACCCTTGAATGTAAGGCACCAAGAAGTACGTGGCCCTTTTCTCTGGCGCCCTTATAATGAATTCATCTCCCAGTACTAGAAACCTCACTTGAGACTTCACATCTTCCTTCATGTTTTCACTTTGGTTATTGACATTATCATGGTAGATGAACTTGATCTTGTTATGGAGGCCATAGGGGAGGATGTGAGTATAGTACAAGTGCTTGCAATGCTAAAACCAACATATGAAAATATAATCAAAGTTTTACGTAGCTAATTATTTATCACAGTTGAAGAAATACTTGATAAATAAGTTGACATAGCTTATACTTGCCATCTCCATATGCAGGACCTCAGGAACAAGCTCTTAGTTTATAGGTCTCTTTTACTCTGGTATGTCGGAGACATCTGTCTCAAATTGGATCATTGGAAATAGGACCAAATTTGAAGCGAAGAACTTTTCAGCAAACTGCTTGAGGGACTTCTGAACAAATTGACCAATTGGCTTATTTTGTGAGAATGACTTTTTCTTGGATTGATCATTGGGTATGGGATGCTTCCTCTTCTTGGATTGAGTAGGGGGGCTTGGGCTGATGGGTGTGCTTGGACTTGGTCGATAGCTTCTTTTGAGTGGTGAATTTCTTGTGTAACTTGCAAACTTGAATTAGACAGCAAGGCCACTCAATGAAGCTGTGCATAGCCACTTTTATAGTTTTTGCATTTTTAGTGGCCAAAGGGAGTTGATAGTTGTACGTGGTCCATGTTGGTCTTAAGCTCTACCTTCACATGCTAAGAGGCACATACTCATCATGAATCATGTTATTCTTAGGACTGTTGTACATGTGGTTCATTGCAACTGTATGGCATTCAAGGCTATCGAAAAACCATTTAACATCCACAAATCCTTGAGGTAAATCATAAGGGGAATGTGCAGATGCCTTTAGTACTTGGGTTGCCATTTCCCCCTTGTTGCTTCATACTATGCTCCTTCATCACCTCTTATGTTAGAAACTATTTTTTGCAGTTCATCATATTGCTTCTCGATCTTTTCAATATTTCATCTTCAATTTGTTATATCTATGACGTTTCTAGTGACCATAATACTTTATCTTGGTCAATCCAAAGCAGCACTCGTAAGACAACCAGGATGGTCAAGTCAAATGTTTTGGCCAATATGTCCTCATTTGAAGAAAGACAACCCTATCGCTGTGTAGTAACTTCCTAGGACTTGGATTTTGTGCATTTAACCATAATTTTAGTATTGATATTCAATTGAAGACATTACTTGGATAAATTCAGGACTAATATTAATATGTATCATTTTATCAATAAATTCCTTCACATGAGTATTCTTCTTTATTTTGTCTCGATACCAACCAAAGTTCATAATAAGGAAGTCTAATACCATCCCCCACTCTTGGCAGACAATTCTTGAGCAATGCGAGTATACCCCTTTCGTTCTACCTTATAGGGAGACCTATTATTTTTCACTTTCTCCTTTTTCGTCTGGCTTATTATCAATGAATGCGCACAACACTCCAATTAATATTAAACAGATACATGCATGCCTTATGAATTGCGAATAACTAGTACCTTGAATTGTTGGAAATTATGCCCTAGGGGCAATTCATTGTACTTTGGATATTTAAGTTATTTAAAGTATTCTCTTTTGTTATCATTTTCGTTTGCATGTTTGTATTGATAACTGCATCCCTGGATGATCTTATAGATTATCCTAAATGTCCCTGGTCGGTCATCTACACAGGAGTGAAGATGAAATAAGACTAGTATGACTTTGATGAGGTATGGAGATACGAATCAAAGTCATGGGCACTTGTAAGAGTACAAGGTGCTGGATCGACCCACTATGAGAAAGCTGCATGGATTAAGTCACGACGCCCTATGACCTGAGACCATCATAGATTCCTACATGATGAGTCACTGGTCTTTGACCTAGTCAAAAGTCACCTTTGACCGAGTGATGATAAAGGCTCGGATCGGGATCAGTGGTTTTCATGCGGAGGAATGTGAGTGGTCAAGATGGGATTTGTCCCTCACATATGTAGAGAGATAATGCTGGGCCCCTCGATGAGTGAGTCTAAGAAATGTATGGCCATACTGTGATGGAAAAGAGTCTCCATTTCACTTATTAGACTACTCGAGAATCGAGAAAGCAATGGTCAAGAAAAGGAAGTTGACATTATCCATGCCTCATCCTTGACCAAATTATCGCGTGACAAAAGGGACGTGACATGGTTGTACGATAAGTAGTATCGTGTCATCGATCCCCATGTGAATTGGGTAGTCGCAATGTCTTGCTAGAGGCCGCTTGCGACTTGTAGGCTGATACAGTGTTGGCCCACTGCCAATCTCATATGGGCCTACAGGGTCGCACACAAGAATAATCCAACACGGGTAAAAGTGTCCAAATTCATTGAATCTTAGATTAATCTGAGATTTTATAAATACTAAATTTGATCTAGGATTTATATATATATATATATATATATATATATATAAAATTCGAAATTAATATATATATTATAAATAGAGATTATAATATTATATATGATATTTGTTTAGTATTTAATTTATTTGATAAATTAAATATCTGAAACAAATAGAGATATTGTATCTCATTTAATTTCGAATAAAGATATCATGTATCTGTTTAATATAACATTGAGAAATGCTATCTCAGATTTAATTAAATGGATAGATATCATATCTCGGATTTAATTTATAATGATAAATTAAATCAAAAGGCTTTAAATTTAGATTTGATCTAAATTCAAGATTCGGATTTCAAATCTGGCTTTTAATATATTTGATTACATTTATGAGATAGATTTGATTGATATATTGTCTAGATTCGGAATTCGAGTTTCCAAAATTAATAAGGATTAATTTTGATTATATAATACGCCTATCGGGTTTAGAAATAAACCTACGGACTTTTGGTTGAGCGTATTAGAAAGCCGCGAGAAACCCTAGAGCAAATTGAGAGAGAGACGCACAAGAAACACTAACACGTTGCCACAACCATGTTCGGGGATTGTTCGTGTGGATACCAGTAGAAGAGGCCGATTCTAAGAGTCAACTTCTGCTGATCAAAAGAACGAGACACGGACGTGTTGATCACCCACCTGATCAAGAGAACGAGACGCAGACGTGTTGATCGAGAAGGTAGCCCACCTGATCAAAGAGAACGAAACATGGACGAGTTCAATATAAGGTATGATTCGGTTTCCCTAACCTTGATTCAAACGTCGTTGAGTGATCCTTCGAAAGGGATTCGTAAGGAATTTTAATCCGCTGCGTGTACGGATCCCAACATGAATAACTCCTAGCAATGTGAGAGGACAAATTCTCTCCCATCATGCTATTTGATAGTAAACTGAAGTTCCTCAGGAACTTTTGTCTCATCAGCCTTTTTTAAATTCTTCAAATACGCCTTTGTCAATACATAATGGAACGCACATAGTGCTTGCCCAGCCTTTTCGAGGAAAAATTTATGCCAAGTGTCGTCTATATCAATAGCAAATTGCAAAGCACACAATTCAAGTTAACATTTTTATAAGTAAATAGCAAGTTATTAGTAGGCATGTATATCATACTTTAAGATTGTCCCAAATAACTGTTATATACTCTTTCTTTCCCCTACCCAATTACTTAATGTGATAGGAATGTTAGTCCTTTTTGTTATACCAATGTAATTGATAAAGTGTGATGGCTCAAGAACTTGACCATCATCACTCTGTATCATATCATATGTTCTCCCTTCAGTATTTGCTATGTTCATGTTACAAAATCCTTAACTTGTTCTACCGCTTCTTCCTTGGTCATGTTTTTGGTTTGACTAGGGGCATTATCATTGTCAGTGGAACTAGAACTAGCCATTTTAATTGAAAAAAATAAGTCATTTTGTACAACATGGTTCCATTCTACATGAACTCCAATTCATTCTCTTGAAGCTCATCCTCTTCATCATAAATGATCTGCTAGCCCCAAAATGACCTATCTCAAAATCAACCATAAGGAACAGAGCAATTTGTTTTACAAAAAAAAAAAAAAAAAAAGACATGATGCATGACTAAGGTCAAAACCAAGCTAGGCAAAGACAAAGTGAAAATGGAGAATATGAAATGCATAAGAGAAATCATATTTACAGATAAGGAAGTAGAGCACGCGAAGGAATGCAACCTAACTAGGGCTCTGAAATGAAAAAGCAAGGTAAGGCAAGCAAAGCAACTTGCACAGCTGTCAGACCAAAGTTCAATGAAAGCAATGGAGGTTGTGTTTTGACTGAAAGTGACTTTGATGGCCAAAAAAGTCAACAAGAGTTGTAGGGTTCTAAGGATGGTGGGTAACATTTGACCAAAGACAAAATGTGTTAAGTGTAATAACTTGGGAATGAGAAGAAGTGTGAGATATAGATGTTTTAAAGGACTTGACGCAAATTACTCAGTTATAATTTTAGAACCATTATGAAAGGCGACTTTTTCTTATGATTCTTAATTTAGTATCGTAATAATTCTTTAAATTAGAGTTCACAATTTTTCATTACAATTGTTAGGCTTTATAAACAATGTCATTTTTTTCCTTTAAAATGACGGGTTTTACTTAATAACCTTTATGTATTTGATTTTATTTTAAATAATTTTTGAAGTTAATTATTAACCCCATATTACAAACAAAAAAAAGTTAAAAAGAAAACGACAATGTGAAAAAAAAAAAAAACTTATGGAGACCAAGGGTATGCTGCATCATCATACTTTTCCTTCTCCAATAATTTGTGCAACTTCTCGTTCAGAGAGAGAACGAGAGAGTAAGTTCCTTCAAGCACCTACCCATGCATCCTTGCTCTCTCATGTAAAGCTCAATCGTATGTTGGAGGTCATAGTTTGCATCGATAAGCCCTTCAATGCTTGTCAATGGATGGCAATCATCTTTTGGTTTTACCCCAGGAAGATCAAAAGATTAAGAACTAGAAGATCTCTTGCATTTGTCCTAATAATTAATTCTTTTAATATTAAAAAATTAGTGGTTTTCAATCATCACAATTACTTCTATCCTCCTCCTCGCTTGGCACATCATCGACATCAGAGGTAGAAGATGAAGAGTCTAACTAGAAGTCATATTCAACCTCATTATGATGAAGGATGAGGTCCAACTTCTTGTTCAGATTATTGGTGTAACATCACAGTGCCTCACTCTCGATATTCACCGTTTTGGGGCGCCATCACCCCTCACGGTTTTAAAACGCATTGAGAAGGGGAGGTATCCAAACCCTTATAAGGTGGGTGGAGTAATATGTCTCACATAGGTTGGGGATGGGAACGAAAGATGCCTAATAAGGGTCTAGATACCTCCCTCTCTTGATGCATTTTAAAATCGTGAGGTGTGATGAGGCCACAATGCAGATAATATTAAGAGCGAGAAATTGGGATGTTACACTTGGTGTAGGACCAAATGAGGTTATGAAAAGGTGCTTGTAAGAGTTATTCTTTATTGACAATTGTTTCTTATTAAAGGTCATTCTTGTCATTCATATTTTACGGTCAATTTATATAACTGTTATTCTTTGTGTTAGCTAATAAAAGGTTGGAAGACGAATCATTTATAAGTATTACATGACAGTTATTTAGTAAGAACCATCATCTTTGTTACTAATTAAATGACATTATTAGATACAACCGTTATTTTGGTGTTTTCACAAATTCTACCTCTCAATCCATGGCGGTGTGCATAATTAACCGTTAAGTTTTTGTGTTATATATTCTTGTGTGACCTCCGCCTTAATATACATGAAATTCATTCATTATAACCATTATTTATTAAGCATTATATATACATGAATCTGTAGTAGTGAGTTAATCACCAATATTATTTATTATTTGCATATAATCTCATCCGTTGATTAAGGATGAACTATATATAACAGTTTTTTAATAGCAAATCAGCTCCAATTTTTTAAAAAACTTTATAAGCATAACATTGAACCCCCAGGTGCTAATTGAAAAAATCATGCATTCCAGTATCACTAATTTCAGGCATTACACATTTTAAGTCTACAGTTCAAACAAAACGTGATATTTCCACGTAGAGAAACCAAAATCCATCAATATAAGCATGCTCATAACTTTGAAAAGCCTCTAACCATGTTTTCTATCTGGTTATTTTGGTTTAATAGCTATATCCCTGTTATTACTTTTTTTTTTTTTTTTTTTGGCTGACAAAAAGTGAGAGTGGATAAGATATTGGATATATTGCTTGCTTGGAATATTTTCGAAGATATTTTTGCAGGACATATTCAAAGAAAGAATGATTCAAACATCTTGCATAGAAAATTGTCAAGATATTAAACTTTAAGTCGATCGACACTTATTGTTGGTTTTGATGATAACAAAATATTATAGAAATTATTTCAAATATAACATAATTTTTTATATGCTAGCTAAATTATTTGTTAACACAAGAATCAATATCAATTGAGAAAATTGCTTTTACTACAAATGGACAAGTGTCAAAGAAAATCTTTGACTAAAGGGACAAATTAAAGAGCTCTTATTGACTTGGTACAAGAAAAGAAATTAGACATAGAAAAATACAAGTGAACAGCTTGATTGTCAAAACTGTGAAAGAAAATCATTTTGCATTCTGAGGAAATTAAAATTTGAAAACTCAAGTTTACTAATTTGGTAGCTAGCTACTTATAGTACCTCAGGGATACTGGAATCGTCGTCTTTCTAGAGTAGTTACATTCGATGTTAAATTGTCGTGAGCTGTGTAAAATGCCTGTGTGGATGTATTAGTTTTGGGTTAACTGAAACCTTGAGTTGTAGTGAAAGTCGGAAAAAAAGAAAAAGAGAAAAACCTATAGGAGTGTACCTAGAAGATTTTCATAATAGTAAGAAGGCAATGGCTCGCCTGCCTCTATCTCTTGATTTATTTGTTGTATATTCAACTGATCATGATCACACAAGCTTCTATTCATCTATTTAGTAACGTACTTTATTTATTTAGCTAGCGATCACAAGTCCTTGGAAGAACTATATCTCAAATTGGAGTTGGTAAGCTCAATCCCTTATAAGGCTGTTTTTTTTCTAAAGGAAACCTTCTTGACGCAAGACTTATAAGAATATACAGGGTTACAAGTCACAAGCCTTCTATCACTTCTGTACACAGATTTCATTGTCTTTTGGACCTTCACAACAACAATGATCAATAAATCAATAAATATATTAAAATCGTGAAGTGCCTAAGAATAATCAACTTAACTCTTTAGTTTCTATTCTGGCAACAACCATACATGGTTTACGGTTCAAGGACCGTGAGCATGATGCTCATAAAACATATCAGTATACAGAATATTTCACACCCAATAGGAGAATCCAACAACAAACTAAAATCCCACTCCATCACTGGAGCTCGGTGATATATATATGCTTTAAAATTTGATGCCTATTGAACATCGAAGGTAGGTACCTACACAAACAAGGTCCATGCTCAAACACAAGTCTCTGTAGTGACGAACGATACATACCGTTCGTACGTACACAAAATCCATTCTTAAAGTTCACATACACACACACACACGTACAAGTGTACCTATATATGAGTAATTGGCTACTTGTAAGGAGGATCGGGCACTTGGCCAGACTCAATACGCTTGAGGTCTTCGACAAGGAGTTCGTAGTGCTTCTTCACTTGTTCTGGGGTTTTATTGCCGCCAACAGCCTTAGCAACGTTGTTCCAACGGTCTGGGGTTTCCTTGTCATAAACAGCCAGAGCCATTTCAAAGGCTTTGTTGTCCTTTTCACTCCACAATGAACCACCAGAAGACATATTATTCCTTCAGAGCAAAACAATCAGTCAAATAATGAATTAAAATATACTTGTAAGCCAAAGTACATATGGATGCAGAGAAATATGAATATGGCTGCTCATTTATATATAAGCTGGTGGCAGTGGGAGAGGACGATATGTATTAACAAAAAGAGTTGATCGGAATTTGAGAATGCATATAGATTTTATTCTTAATAATTATTGCATTATAATTAGGCCGGTTCCATCCAGCTTATAGTATCATCGCTCTTTTATTGCAAATTGGCATGAGGAATCTGTCCAATTACTAATATTTACTGATTTGTCTTTTTAGGAACCACATATTAAAGTTGGACCAGGAAAAAGAATAACCAGATAAATAAGAATCAGTATCTTCGGCAAGAGTTATTGCATATATATGAGGATAATATATAGATACCTACAGAATTTTTCTTTTAATTTTCACCTTATTGTAAGCATTGAAACACAAGTCATGTCAATTTATAAATTAGCTTTAGGGTCTTCATTGCGTCCAACCTTACCGTGTGAATCTAACGCTAGATGTGTCCACATGAGAAGGAGTTGTAAGTACCCAAAAGGTTTTTTCAGCTCATTGTTGCCCGGGAAGTGTTACAAAAGGATCATTGTCGCCCTATTCTAACGGTAGTCAAATGAATGTCTACCATATATGATTCCATGTGGGCATAATCTTACTTTCTTCTTTGATCTTTTTTGGCAATTTTTTTTTTTTTTTTTCATGGAGCAATGGTTTCCATAAGTTTTTTTGGCTCACGTCCCCCCGAAAATGTTAAAAAAGAAGCAACGTCGCCCAAACTTATCGGAGAAATAAATAAAAACATATGAAAGATTAATGAAGACACATAATATAATGAAGTACATGATAAAGACGCTTAAGGGCTTACTCTACTGGTTGGTCGGAATTCAGAGGGTAATTTTGTCAATTCCACAAGGTGTTCTACATGGCATTCAACTTCCAAGAGATGCAAATGGAAGAAAACAAATAAATGATCTTATTTAATAGGGCTTCCAACTAAGTCATTTTGTTTTTGTTTTCTATATAATTTTATTATTTAAAAGAGAGTTATTTTGTATTTAGCAGGTTACTAGGAAGATTTGCTCTTTCTTTTAGAGGTTTTGATTCATCCGGAGGATCCTTTGAATTTATTAGCACTTTATCTTTTCATGATATTATTTTAGAATATGAGTGCCAAACAAGGATCTGATCTCAACGACATTATTTGACATATTATTAGGTGTAAATTTAGCAATGATAGCACCTATAAGAATTAATTATTTTTTGGTGCAAAAGTATATACATAAAAAATTTAATTGGGATTAGATATAGTAACATTGTTTTACTTTTTACACTGTGTAGGTCCCACCAATATTCTCTTTCTATATTATTTTAATATTTTTTAATGCAAAAATATCGTTTAGATCACATGGAAACAAATTTTATTTTAGTTAACCCCTAAAATATTCTGAAATTTCATTTAACCCTTTTATGTCAGAATAAAATTAAGTTTTTTTAAGTAAAAAGACAATAATGCACTTACTTTATTTTATCTATAATAGCATTTACAATACAAATATAAGCCTTTTTAAGACATTTATAAGACAAATAAAAGAATTTAAAAAAACCAAGAAGTTAATTTTTAATCTTCTCTATTTCATTCGTTAGATTACTCGTCTTAGCCTCTTAGGTTAAATATAAACCCCTAACCCACTAACCTTGGAATCCCATTACTCTAGTCGTCTTTTTTGGTCGTCCATCATCATTTTCAATTGAACAGACCCATCCACAAAGCCTTCTCCATGTTTCTTAGTGATAGTTGCTCGAGTTGCTGCTAAGCCCTACCAAGTGTTTTCATTCTTTAACTTAGCTAGGTTGCATTTATTTGTATATGTTTTAATCATATGGAGGTATGACTTCTCTTCTCCATTATGCATTCTCTATTGTTATTCACTTTGTGTTTTATAGCTAGGTTTGGACCTAAGTTGTGCTCATGTTTTTTTTTCCTTGAAAAATCTCTTATTGAAGGTTCCTCTCCTGTTACAAGAATTTGTTAAATATCTACAAAAATTTTACTATGTTGAGTGTGTGGCAAATAGTCCCGAACAGTATACAATTGCTACAAGCCACATGTATAACTTACAGTGGAGAACACGATTCATAACTATCTTTACAAGCTACATATGTAACCTATAGGTAGATAACATGATTCACAACTCACCTCTTCCTTAGAATAATGTTAACCTAGAGAGTTAAAGGCCATCATCAATCCAATTTAACTTTTCTAGTGTTTGCCACATAATGGTTATAATTATAGGAGGAACTATGTGAAGTGTGCTTGAACTTATTGCTTAGCCTGAACACCTTATTGTCATACCATATATGACAAAAAGGTATATGTGTGTGTGCGAGCGCGCGTGTGCGCGTGCATTAGATAGAGTTTGCTTGTAGGATTTGACTATATATAATAGAAGCTCGCACATCTAGTTTAGCCATGAAATTTGGGATGAATCAAGACATTCTCAACTTTGTTGCTAGGCTCAATGGAACCCTTCACCGTAAAGGGCTCAATTAAGGAGTGTGTAGCCTCGAGCAAGATTTGATAGAGAATGAGAGATTAGATCTTTAGAACGCCATATGCCTCCTAACGAGAAGGAGCAGATGGCATACTATAGATCTAACCCTCATTCTCTATCAAATCTTGCTTGTTGCTGCTTATTCCTTGAACCCTTTATGGTAGGAAATTCCATTCAGTCTAGCCACAAAGTGGTGAATGTCTTCATCCATCCCAAATTACATGGCTATATTTGATGTGTGAGCTTATGTAATATACAAATTTGTGTACAATTTTGTTCTGCATGTAGGGGCGAAAGGAGAATCCCCATTTTATTTTTATTTTTTTAAAAATTGCACCAAAAGTTAATGGTTATTAAATAATAATGTTATATATTTATAGAATATATATGACGGTTGTTTCATTAAACACGTTAGCATTTTATACCAAATAAATAATGGTTGCTCTATAGTGACCATTATGTATGCTAAACTTTTATATAACGGTTATTTTGAAAGCACCATTATGTATGTTAAAAAGTTTTATAATGATTGTTTACTTGAGATGATTATTTCTTATGATAGCATTACACACAACATAGCCTCACCATATCTCAATACATAACGGATGTTATATTACAACTGTTATAATATGTCCAAAACAAATAATGGTAATGCAATTGTAATTTACCTACACCAAGCTTTTATAGTACCCTTATATATGATGGTTTAGAATTGACAATTAATAACCGTCATATATCACAATTTCTATAGTAGTGTAGGTAATAACCCACAAGTCTAGGATTGGAACTTAGCTCTAATATGCATGATACAAAATTCATAGAATAAAAACTGAAAATAGGAAATTTGATCAGCGAAATACCTAGAGGAACTCGTCTTTAGATTCTTCACTATAAAAAAGTTTTACAAAAAGTTGATTATACTCTTGCAACATAAGAGTATTCTGTAAAAAAAAAAATACAAACATACAACTAAATACTTGTTAAAGGAAAACTTCTTATTCATAACTTCATAATCTCCTCTTAACTGAATACAATGTCAACATCAAAAAGAAAATGCAAACTTCCAAATCTTATAAATGTTATAAAACATAAATAATAAAATTCCAATATTTAAATTAAATCAAGAAAATAATATATTAATAACATTGTTGAGATCCCTATTTAGAATTTATATTTCTAAAATAATATCCTAAAAAGATAAATTGCTGATAAATTCAAAAGATCATCAGGATAATTCAAAATATCTAAAAGATAGATTAAATTTCCTAATAATCTACTAAATGCAAAATTACTCTTTTTTAAATAATAAAATTATATAGAAAATAAAATAAAATAACTTAATTGGAAACCCTATTAAATAAGAAGATCATTTCTTCATCTTCTTCCACGTGTGCCTCTTGCAAGTTGAATAGCATGCAAGATACCTCACAAAAGGATAAGTGTCTGTTTGAGTTGACGTTAAAAAAATGCATTCATACGAGTCGAGATAAAACTCTTTTTACATACACTTACCTCGTAAAATTTAAATCATGTTGAATCTAGCGTGCGCGAGAGGGAGAGGGAGAGTTGTTTACCATCTGGTTCTGCTTCGTCTTCTTTGATGTTTGTTTACCATGTGCTTCATATGGTCTTTGTCATTTACTTCATTTTGCATCTTTATTATATTGATATTTCATATGTTTATTTGTTTGTTTTGTTCTTAAAATTGAGCGACACTGATCATTTGCAAAAACTTTCAGGTTAAAAATGACAAAAGAAGAAACCATGGTCATGCCCAGGTAGAATAACACATGGTATAAGATCTGGCATGGTAGTTTGGCTGCCATTGGAATACGGAAATATTGCTCCTTTTCCGACACTTTTTTGGGGCGACACTAAGCCATACAATTTTTTATGTACTCACAACTCCTTTGTTAGTTCTCAATGTGTTTTGATGATTAACAACAAGTGTAAACATGTTTTGAAGTTTCTAAAATCTGTTAAAAACCATATGAATGTTGCATACTCGAGTATAGGTATGCATACTCGAGTATGGGATTGACAGAAGATTGCTCAATTGCATTTTACAAGTCTATACTCGAGTATTGAACTTTTAGAGAGCAATCATGTTTTTGAAAATGGATGCATACTTGAGTATAGGTATGCATACTCGAGTAAAGGTTATCCAGAGAGCAACCAATCTTCTCTAACTAAGTCAATACTCAAGTATAGGAAGCTATACTCGAGTATTGGACTTACAAAAAGCAAATGTGCTTTTCATCTCGAGTGCATACTCGAGTATGATATTTACATACTCAAGTATAGGCCTTACAGAGAGCAAACAACTTTTCCCAAAGAATGCATACTCGAGTATAATATTGACATACTGGAGTATTGGTCTTACAGAGAGCTCCCAAAAATTTTGTAACTGATGCATACTTGAGTATAGTTATGCATACTCGAGTATAGGATCATGCAGAAGGGAAATCCATTTGTCAAGAATTTGCATACTCCAGTATAGAAATGGATACTCTAGTATAGAGCTTTTTGAACTTAAAATTTTTGACACAAACAGTTGCATACTCGAGTACACTACTAACATACTCGAGTATAGCCTTTGGTTTTCAAGATCAAGTCACGATGGTTTGCCTCTGGAAGCTGCATACTCGAGTATCACTTTGGATACTCCAGTATGGACACTTGTACACAGTGTCATACTCGAGTATATAGGAACATACTCGAGAATACAACGGTTAAAACTGATTTTTGAATTACACGAATTTGGAAAACACTATTGTTTGATCTTATTGCTTTCATGATTCATTCACTTATGAACCCAGATATGTTTAACAAGTTTGTTAAGTGAATTTCAGTTAGCACAGATGAAGATTAATGAAGACCAAAGCAAAAAGCAAAAAGGTGCTCAGTGCATTTAATGCACCTCTGTAAATCAACATCCTTTTAGTTAATCCACCTGAGCACGCATTCTCAACGATCAAGAATGCTTTCTTCTTCAAGTAAACACTTCTTCAACGGGCAAAATTCCAGAGAGCCACATCAGATCATATTAACACCTGGATTAGTTGAAGACAAGAGAGAGAAGAAGACCAAACTCAATACTGATCACCTACAACGGTTGGATTCATCATTCAACGGTTATTTAATGTTCTCTACCTATAAATAGAGGGCATTAACTTCTTCTCAAGCTGATACACCAACTGAGAGTGAAAATTTATTAAGTGTCATTTATTGTGTTCAGCTTTCATCTGTATTGTATCATTTTGATACTTGTACTTCAGTGATTATTTTATCTGCTCTGTGAGAGAGTCATCTCTGTAAATCATTCATTGATTGTGATAACCACAAGTCAGGGGGCTTGGTGGTTGGGTGTATTGATTACATCTTGTTAGGGGGAGTGAATTCTAGAGAGAGAACTACTCTGAGTACAGAGATTGTAATCAATTTTGTGAAGTTAGTGGATTGAAAATCCCAAGTGAGGCTTGGGGACTGGATGTAGGTCAGGGAAAGGACCGAACCAGTATAAATCGTATTGTGCAAAGCTTCTCTTCTCTCCATATCTGTTATACCCTGTTCTTAGTTGTGCAAAACAGAGTTAGATCTTTAAATTTTTAAAGATACCCAATTCACCCCCCTCTTGGGTATCAAGCTCCAATTTTCATTTGGTATCAGAGCAAGGTCTTCTCAGAAGAGTCTAACCACTCGAGAAGGATCATTATGGAAGGAATTCTTCCCGATGGAGCTTCTATCAACAGACTTCCCGGCTTCGATGGCGAGCACTATTCTTTCTGGAAAGCAAAATTTCGTGTGTTCGTGATGGCTACTGAATATGGATTGTGGAGAGTCTTTAAGACTGGAGACTATGTACCAGTTAAAACTGAAGGAGGCATTTCTGTTCCGAAGACTGAAGCTGAATTCGACGATGATGATAAGAAGAACATCACTCTCAACAGTAAGGCTATTTTGATGCTTCAAAGTGCTCTTAGTCAAAAGGAGTACTTTCGAATCTGTAACCTGTCAACTGCAAAAGAGATGTGGAAGGCTCTGGAGATAGCGTATGAAGGAACCTCTGGAATCAAAGAGAACCGCATCAACATTCTAACCACTGAGTATGATCTGCTACGGATGAAGCAAGGAGAGAGCATCAGTGAATTTCAGCTTAGATACACTCATCTGACAAATCAACTGGCAGCTTTAGGAAATATATATGATCAAGGGCCTCAAGTTAGAAAAATTCTCAATGTTTTGACAAAAGATTGGGAAGCGAAAGTTACTGCTATCAAGGAGGCTCATGGAGAATCAATGACTTCAGTTGTTGCTATGTTTGGTAGTCTATCTGAGTACAAGAGTAAATTGAAGTTCAAAAAGGATTTAGATGATGTTAACAGCGGCAACAATCGCAACAAGGGAATTGCTCTTAACACGATAAAGGATGAGGAAGATGAAGATGAGGATGAAGAGATAGGCATGATGGTCCGGCGATTCAAGAAATTCTACAAAAAGGATCAAGGTTTCAAGAAATTTCAAAAGGGTAGTTCCAGCTACGAATCAAAGAAGCCTATCATATGCTACGAACGCGAGAATCCCAGACACATCAAATTAGAGTGTCCTCAGCTGAAGAACCAAGAGAAAGAAAAGAAGAAATTCAAGAAGTTCAAAAAGAAGGCATATGTTTCAGCCATATGGGGAGATAGTTCATCTGATGAAGATGAAGCTGAAAAGGATGAAGGAGAAAAAGCAAATATATGCCTGGTTGCTGAGGAAGAAGAGCAACATAATGAAAGCAATGAGGTATACGAATCTCTACCCTCCTATGATGAATTACTTGCTGAGTACAATGTTCTTCAAAAGGAATTTGAAAAACTTGCAGACAAATATATGACTTTGAAAAGGAAAAACTTGTTTCTTGAATTGCGAATTGAAAATCTCTCTTCTCCTGAATCTCTAGTCTGTGATGAATGCGCTATCTTGGAGAAAAAGAATTTACAATTAACAAAAGCACTTGAGAAATTCACTAAGGGAAGTGAAATACTCAATGTGATTCTTAAACAACAACGATTTATAAATGATCGATCGGGCATTGGTTACAAACCAAATTTTGATAAGAAGAAAGGCAAGAAAAAGAATGGTCAAAAGTCATATATGAATTATTTTACAAAATCAGTTCACACCTCAAATCCTTTTGCACATTGTAATTATTGCAATAGGAAGGGTCATTCTACTTCATCTTGCTTTCATAAGAAGGAAAGAAAAATTAAGCCTGTAGGGAACTATAAATGGGTACCAAAAGGAACTTATGTTCCCAAGGTACAAGCTAACCCCAAAGGACCCAAGAAAAGATGGGTACCTAAAACTTGATCCCTTGTAAATTGCAGGTTTGTCTTAGAGCATCAAGACCCAACAAGTGGTATATTGGTAGTGGATGCTCAAGGCATATGACTGGAGACAAATCCAAATTCCTCTCAATCAAGCCAAAAGATGGTGGTAGAGTCACATTTGGAGGAGACCAATCGGGAAAAATTGCTGGGATTGGTGAGATAGGCAACAATGAAGGTCCTCTCATCAAAGATGTCTACTTGGTAGAAGGATTGTGTCACAACCTCCTAAGTGTGAGCCAAAGCACCGACAAGGGTAACTTAGTTATCTTTGATTCTGATGAATGCTTTATTGTTAAAAAGGATTTGGTCTCCATAAATGATTTGAAAAATAAAGCCTTATTTAGAGCACCTAGAGATGGTAATTGTTATACCCTCAACCTCTCTAGTAATGCTTCTGTTTCAGAAAATTGTTTTGTAAGTGACTTGAATGAGAGTTGGCTATGGTATAAGCGATTAGCTCATGTAAATATGTTTCAACTTGACAAGTTGCTGAAAAGGGATTTAGTAATTGGTGTTCCCAAGTTGAATTTCAAAAACGATATGATTTGTGATGCTTGTCAAAAAGGAAAACAAACCAAATCCTCTTTTAAAGCGAAAAATGAGATTTCAACTAAAAGACCTCTTCAATTACTTCATATGGATCTAGTTGGACCAGCTAGAGTAAAAAGTCTTGGTGGAAATCTTTATACTTTGGTCATAGTTGATGATTATTCTCGATTTACTTGGACTAAATTTCTATCATCTAAAGATGAAACGTTTGGTCAGTTTGTTGCCTTTGCCAAGAAGGTCCAAAACGAGAAAGGTTTCTCAATTTCAGGAATAAGGACTGATCATGGTGGCGAGTTTGAAAACAATGCCTTTGCTGAGTTCTGTGATAGTATGGGGATTGACCACAATTTCTCAGCACCAAGAACACCACAACAAAATGGTGTTGTGGAGAGAAAGAATAGAGTACTCACTAAGATGGCAAGAGCGATGTTGAACGAGTACAACACTTCGCAAGTGTTTTGGACTGATGCCATGAGTACGACTTGCTACATCTCCAAAAGAGCATACTTGAGAAAGAAGCTGAATAAGACTCCATACGAGTTCTACAAAGGAAGAAAGCCAAACCTCAGCCACCTACATGTCTTCGGTTGTAAGTGCTATGTGCACAATAACGGTAAAGACAATCTTGGTAAATTCGATCCTAAAGCTGACTTAGCTATTTTTATTGGTTATTCTAATAGAAGTAAAGCATATAGGGTCTTTAACAATAGAACTAAGATTGTTGAAGAATCTATACATGTTGTGTTTAGTGAAAATGACTCCAATAAATCCTTGGATGATGAGGAAGAGACTATTTTCAAAAATCAATTCTTTTCGAAAACTACTCCTTCTGAAAATTCTGAAAATGTTTTTGAGGCTGATCCTGAAAATGATTTGGAAAATCCTGATCAGTCTCAACCTAGAGCTTGGAAATATATAAGGAATCATCCTTTAGACCAAGTTATAGGTGATGTGAACCAAGGAGTAAGAACAAGAAATAGAACTTTGAATGAAGTAACCTTTTCTGCATTCATATCTCATATTGAACCCTCTAAAATAGAAGAAGCCCTGTCGGACAATGATTGGGTGATAGCTATGCAAGAGGAGTTGCATCAATTTGACAGAAATCAAGTTTGGGACTTGGTGCCTAGACCCAAAGACTATCCGGTTATTGGGACAAAATGGGTATTCAAGAACAAACGTGATGAATCGGCAATCATTGTCCGTAACAAGGCAAGATTGGTTGCCAAAGGTTACAACCAAGACGAAGGCATAGACTATGAGGAAACTTATGCCCCAGTAGTAAGATTGGAGGCCATAAGAGTCCTACTAGCCTTTGCATGCACTAAAGGTTTTAAACTTTTCCAAATGGATGTAAAAAGTGCATTTTTAAATGGTTTCATTCAAGAGGAGGTGTATGTTGAACAACCTCCAGGTTTTGAAAGTGATCAATTTCCGGATCATGTTTTTAAGCTAAAGAAAGCATTGTATGGTCTTAAGCAAGCTTCTAAAGCTTGGTATGAAAGGTTGAGTCAATTTTTACTCAATCAAGGATTTATTAGAGGAAAGGCTGACACAACATTGTTTATTAAGAAAAGTAAATTGAATGAGATTTTAATTGTTCAGATTTATGTTGATGATATTATATTCGACGCTATTAATGACTCCTTGTGTGAGGAATTTTCCAAGACTATGCAGGGTGAATTTGAGATGTCAATGATGGGAGAGCTCAACTACTTCCTTGGGCTGCAAATCAAGCAACGAAAAGATGGGATATTCATATCTCAAACCAAGTATTTGAATGATTTGCTGAAAAAGTTTGGGATGGACAAGTGTAATGGGGCTGACACACCAATAAGCACAACCACTTCTTTGGATGCTGATGAAGAGGGCAAGGATTTCAACATCACCAAGTATAGAGGAATGATTGGATCATTGCTCTATCTCACTGCAAGCCGCTCGGACATCCAATTCAGTGTGGGGATGTGTGCTAGATTTCAATCCGCCCCTAAAGAGTCTCATGCTGAGCACGTGAAGAGGATATTCAGATACCTTTTAGATACAAAGACTCTTGGATTGTGATTTCCCAAAGGTCAACCAGAGCATTTGGTAGCTTATTCTGATTCGGACCATGCTGGCTACAAGACAGATAGAAAGAGCACAAGTGGCCAATGCGAATTCTTTGGCAACTCACTTATGTCATGGTTTAGCGAGAAGCAAACAACTGTGGCCGTGTCATCAACCGAAGCTGAATATGTGGCTGCCTCAAGTTGCTATGCTCAAGTATTGTGGTTGAAGCAACAACTTGCTGATTTGGGAGTACACTTGAAGGAGATCCCAATATTGTGTGACAACACAAGCACAATAAGCTTGGCCAAGAATCCGGTGCAACATACAAGAACCAAGCATATTGATGTGAGGCATCATTTCATTCAAGATCATGTACAAAAGCGAGATGTCAAAGTGATGTTCATCCCAACTTATCTCCAACTTGCTAACATTTTCACCAAGCCTCTAGCCAAGGAACAATTCACATTCATAAGGAGAGAAATGGGAATGATAAATCCCAATGAATTGTAAGCAATTTTCTCTCAATTTAATGATTAGTTATGTTTTTGATGATTAATCTTTACTAACTTAAGCATCGGAGTGTATAGCCATTGTTTTTGCAGGATGTTTTGAGGTTTCAGATGTTGCATACTCCAGTAAAGGCTATGGTACTCGAGTATGGAAGTTGCAGAAAGCCTAAACTGAAGTTCAGAAGTGCTATACTCGAGTAAGGGAATGGATACTCGAGTATCCAGAAGGCAGAAAACACATTGTTGAGAAAAATGATTGTATACTCGAGTATGGAGTGCTGTACTCGAGTATGGGCCAGACAAAGACCAAAGTTGCAGTTGAAGAAACTGCATACTCGAGTATGTTAGTGACTTACTCGAGTATGGCCATCGGGGTTTCAAAAATTCACCTTACATTTTTGAAGTCCAGGTCAGTATACTTCCACCTTTACTCGAGTATGTAAATGAAAGTATGCTATACTCGAGTATGTGAGTGCTATACTCGAATATAGGCGTAGGTCTATATATACTGAACAGTTGTGTTCTTCATTACTCGCGTCTTTACTCCAGTAAACCCTAAGAGTCACGACTTTCTCTCTTCTTCTCTCTTTGAAACCATCGTGTCCCCTCACTATCCTCCATAAATTCTCATCAAATCTTCTCCAAGGCACTTCTCCTCTCTCTATCGATCAAACCCTAGCCTCACAATGTCCAAAGAGCAAACTCAATCTGATCAACCGGCTTCTTCTCAACCACAAAGGGCACCAAGAACGAAATCAATTCCAAAGAGATTGCAAACGGGCATTGATCAAACGATTCCCGGAGTTGGCACTACTATTCCTGAGGCTATGTCTCCTAACCCCAAGAAGAGGGGTATATCGATTCAAGAGCTGACACCGTCTTCGGCAACCAAGAAGAAGAAGACTGCCGTGCCTAGCAAGGATAAAGGAAAGAGGAAAGTCGTTCACCGAAAGACAAGGTCAAAGCGACCCTCTACCACTGTCGTCTCCTCTCCTTCCACAGTCGAGGTTACCGGTTTTGTCTCAGAGACCGAGTCAAAGGAAGAAGTTTCACCATTTATCTCCAATGCCGTGGAAGAAATTAAATTACACAAGTCGGCGCCTGAAGGATTCAAGATCGCCCCGGTTCCTCTCCCGCCTAGCATTCATCAGGAAGCATCCGCTGAACATTGGCCAGTGGATTTTCAAGGAGATGAGCCACTTTAAATTCGTGGCCAGAAAATCAGCCTACATACCTTATCCCTCCTTGGTGTCCTTGATACTGTTCTATCACAGGATTTGGTATGTCGGGCCTCCGGCAAACATGAAGTACATCCCGGCCTTCAACAAGACACAATTCAACTTCATGAAGATTTCATTTGAGCCAGAAGGTTCCGGTCAGTCTAGAGCCCCACCGAGATCTCAGGCCCGTGCATCTCAGTCTGTTGCGCATGAGGCTCAGTCTGCTCCTCCTCCTCCTCCACTAGATTTTGAGCAAAAGGTCAAGGAGATTGTGGATACCGCCGTTGCATCTTTCTTTGTGAGGATGCAATTCGAGTTTGGAAGGCTGGCTGTTGACATGAAGATCAAGATCAATGAGGAAGTGGCTCAACTCAAGGAGCAATTTGAGGCGAAGCAAAGCGAAATCTTCGATCAGCTCATAGATTTGGATGCCCGGCTAGGTACTACATTGCACACTGCAGCTGATGCTCGGGATAATGCTGAGAAGCTGATGAGGCATTTCGACATCAGAGCCTCTTCATCCACCTTCGGGTTCACTACCAGCCCTTCCACATCCACATCTGTCCCAGTAGCCCAACCATCCACTATACCTGAGACTCAGCCTTCCCCACCTTCCTCACCATCCTTTGCATTCCCTAGCCCACCTCACACCACATCATCTCCTGTCTCATCCTCCCCAGTTTCAGCATCCACACCAGCCACTGTGGTGTTATCTTCACCAGTCACTCCCACTACAGAGGTCTTACCTGATCCACTTCCATCTCCCGATACCCCCTCCACTGAGATTTTCCGTCTACCTTCTCCCATTCCCACATCCTTTGTACTCTTGCCTCCTACTCCAGCTGTCATATTCCTTCCTCCGCCTCCATCTGCCTCTGACATTTCTTCTGACCCTTCTACCTATCCTCCCCATGTTGATGATGACAAAGGGGGAGAAGGAGAGAAAGATGTATAGGGTCTAGTTTGTTTAGTTTGTATTTCATTTTTTTTACTTCACTTGTTATATTTCTGATATCAGTGATTATCAGTGTTTTTGTAACATGTGTTTATCATTTCTGATATCACTTCTGATTGTATGAATTGTGCTTTATGAATATATTTCAAGTTGTTTATGATATCAATATGCATTTTTGCGGCCATTCTCTGAGTTATGTGTGTTAAAATGCAAAATTGGTTTGTTTCTGAACACTTAACACTGATATTTGAAAGCTTCAATTCAAAGGGAATCCATCTTTCAAAGTTTTTAAAAAGATAGTTTACAAGTGTTGCCATCATCAAAAAGGGGGAGAATGTTAGTTCTCAATGTGTTTTGATGATTAACAACAAGTGTAAACATGTTTTGAAGTTTCCAAAATCTGTTAAAAACCATTTGAATGTTGCATACTCGAGTATGGGATTGACAGAAGATTGCTCAATTGCATTTTACAAGTCAATACTCAAGTATAGAAAGCTATACTCGAGTATTGAACTTTCAGAGAGCAATCATGTTTTTGAAAATGGATGCATACTCGAGTATAGTTATGCATACTCGAGTAAAGGTCATCCAGAGAGCAACCAATCTTTTCTAACTAAGTCAATACTCAAGTATAGGAAGCTATACTCGAGTATTGGACTTACAAAAAGCAAATGTGCTTTTCATCTCGAGTGCATACTCGAGTATGATATTTACATACTCGAGTATAGGCCTTACAGAGAGCAAACAACTTTTCCCAAAGAATGCATGCTCAAGTATAATATTGACATACTGGAGTATTGGTCTTACAGAGAGCTCCCAAAAATTTTGTAACTGATGCATACTTGAGTATAGTTATGCATACTCGAGTATAGGACCATGCAGAAGGGAAATCCATTTGTCAAGAATTTGCATACTCCAGTATAGAAATGGATACTCTAGTATAGAGCTTTTTGAACTTAAAATTTTTCACACAAACAGTTGCATACTCAAGTACACTACTAACATACTCGAGTATAGCCTTTGGTTTTCAAGATCAAGTCACGATGGTTTGCCTCTGGAAGCCGCATACTCGAGTATCACTTTGGATACTCCAGTATGGACAGTTGTACACAGTGTCATACTCGAGTATATACGAACATACTCGAGTATACAACGGTTAAAACTGATTTTTGAATACACGAATTCGGAAAACACTATTGTTTGATCTTATTGCTTTCATGATTCATTCACTTATGAACCCAGATATGTTTAACAAGTTTGTTAAGTGAATTTCAGTTAGCACAGATGAAGATTAATGAAGACCAAAGCAAAAAGCAAAAAGGTGCTCAGTGCATTTAATGCACCTCTGTAAATCAACATCCTTTTGGTTAATCCACCTGAGCACGCATTCTCAACGATCAAGAATGCTTTCTTCTTCAAGTAAACACTTCTTCAACGGGCAAAATTCCAGAGAGCCACATCAGATCATATTAACACCTGGATTAGTTGAAGACAAGAGAGAGAAGAAGACCAAACTCAATACTGATCACCTACAACGGTTGGATTCATCATTCAACGGTCATTTAATGTTCTCTACCTATAAATAGAGGGCATTAACTTCTTCTCAAGCTGATACACCAACTGAGAGCGAAAATTTATTAAGTGTCATTTATTGTGTTCAGCTTTCATCTGTATTGTATCATTTTGATACTTGTACTTCAGTGATTATTTTATCTGCTCTGTGAGAGAGTCATCTCTGTAAATCATTCATTGATTGTGATAACCACAAGTCAGGGGACTTGGTGGTTGGGTGTATTGATTACATCTTGTAAGGGGGAGTGAGTTCTAGAGAGAGAACTACTCTGAGTACAGAGATTGTAATCAATTTTGTGAAGTTAGTGGATTGAAAATCCCAAATGAGGCTTGGGGACTGGATGTAGGTCAGGGAAAGGACTGAACCAGTATAAATCGTATTGTGCAAAGCTTCTCTTCTCTCCATCTCTGTTATACCCTGTTCTTAGTTGTGCAAAAAAGAGTTAGATCTTTAAATTTTTAAAGATACCCAATTCACCCCCCTTCTTGGGTATCAAGCTCCAATTTTCATCCTTCACTATAACTTCTAAGACAAAAATACGCATAATTCATACACACACACACAAGTTGTAGAAGGAAGATGTCTGCACACTGGGAATGGTGGGCTAGTTTTGGAACGGGGCCCACTTCAAATTGAATGGAAGAAACATCAAGTTTATTCTGCTTGGATTATTGCCACTGAATCTAAAGAATAAAAATTATTTTATTTAAAATGACAGTTATAGGGAAAATAATTCAAGTACATATGTGTGGGTAGTGTTTTTCAAAAGGAGTAAAAACTTTTTTTTTTTGGTCAAAAGCTTTACATTTTAGAGGTCGGTGGTGTGATAACATGGAATTATCCAGCTGCAACTTGAAATCGAAAAATAAAGCCATGCGTGTGGCCCTATAGATTTGATAATATCTTGCAAATTGCATTCGGTGTAAAATACAGCTAATTAATTAGGGTGAAAGTAAGCTTACACTTTAGTTAAATAGGCTTCATTTTAAAGTGTAAATCTAAAAACCTGCACCTAAGCCTGAGCTTATATGTACGGTTTTTTTTTCTTTTTCTTTAAAAAAGTTTGAGCCTTCAAAAGCCCTAGCATATAACCTAAATCCTTTTCAAAGGTTTATCGTTTGCACTTCATATTTTGAAAGAGAATAATTTTTATTGTGGGTGACAACAGAAAATATCTATGTTGCTTAATTGGTGAGCTTTATGCAGGTAATTAAAAATCATAGATTTTTAAGTGTCCTACTTGAATATACATAGTTTCAAGCCCCCCCTAATATTTATGGCCAGCTTAGCTTGTTGTTTTATTTTCCGTTGCTCATAGAATTATTGCAAGCAATTATAAAGAGATGGTGTCGTTGTTCCTTTCTAATCATTGTCATTCCCACACTATTCCTTTATATATTGAACTGGACATTATCATTAACTATATTAGTAATCATTCAACTAAATTTAGGGCTAGGAGAATCAGGTTCTCCAATAATTAAAGCTTGAGCCTCTTGTCATTTATTCATCCCAATGGTAATTAGTTTAGGTGATTTAACATACATTCAATTCCTTGAAGTAAGGTCTTGTTGGGTTCAAGTATTATAATTAGCTAGAAAAAATGTTGAAGAACTTTATGATGACAGCATGTAGAAAAGCTGGCTCAAGTTGTGCTCACGTTCGGACGTAATGTTCCACTATATACAATAGAATGTGACAATTTCCAAGAATTAAACCAACACTTCCTGTAAGAAAACAGGAAAACAGAACAGCTGAAAGAAGAGCTTACGAAGAGAGAAAGAGAAGAGCTCAAGAACTTAGGAGCAGTCATTCAGGAATTTTTAGATTGCAAATACAAAGCTAGTAATAAAAGGATAAACCCAAAATATTTATAAAACACTTGCTGTGACATCACATAACTGGATTTTAATAGGCGGAAGTTTAATATAGCTTATGAAAATCAGTTGATGCATTCAAAAGAAATATTTATTCAATTATTTTAAGACGACAATATATATAAAATAACATTTAATCACTACGGAATAATTGAACTCTGGTAAACATGAACCGTCGGCATGCATATCATTTTGAAGTGAATAATGCAATATGGTCAAGTTGCAAAACCGTGTCCGTGTGGTCCAAGCCAGTAGTAGTACTAAAGTGACTGATCCGTACAAAAAATTTGGTCCACGAATCATAAAAAAATGACATAAATACATAAAATTCCTTTTCAAATCTTCATCATATACAATATATATTCTAAGGAATCCTTATCATTCTAGTACAATAATGTACCCAGCATACTACTCGTCCCACCTTGTTGGAATTATATCTCTTCTCATTCATATTCTTTTCACCATTCTTGATGTCGACGCTTAAATTCAACATATAACCGTTGACAGTTTAAATCATGACTTATTAAAAATATGGTTTTTAACCGTCATTTGGTAAAGAGAAAAGATGCAAATGTATCTATGAAGTCTTCCCCATTCGCAGATGAAGTTTTCGTGGATGCAAAACCATTAATTGCTTAACATACACGCTACTTAAAAAAATGATGCAAAAGTACACATAAATGTTCCAAAATGGTGAAAAAATATCACCGCTATCTATAAGTCAACATACTTTGACCAGTTAGCAAACAGATCCCACACGCGTTGAATAATGTTTCACTCGCCGCAGTCCTATCTGCCACAGCGGCATCTTTTGCATAACATAATATCTACACCTCCTAAGTGCCTAATTACCCCATCCTCCAACCACCTCTTCCGCTATCCCTTTTTTTTTTTTGGGTCATCGATGGTTTTCCCTCGAAGCAAACGAGCTGCAGATTAGAGCTATTGTTGTCATAAATCAGTCATGTGCTAGAAGAAGACGAAGAAAAGAATGACAAAGAGAAGGTTGAGGATGACTCATCCATCGTTACAGTAATCATCGTGTCCAAATTCTCTCATAATGTTATTAATTTTTGGGTAGATTAATTTGATTAGTCAAACATATACTAAAAGGCTATTTCATGGGCGGTCACTTAAAGGAAATAGAAAGAATGGTAGTATGTTGCATTTTAATTGATAATTTCGACATTATTGTGTTTGTGAGTGAGACATTATTTTTCCTTGAATGACATAATTAAGCTATAAAAGTTTGGAAATTTTACATCAAATAATACTACCTCTAGTCCTTAGTATAAGAGCTAGTTTGATGTTAAATTTGGTTCTAAATATAAAACCTCAATTCATTTTGTCTATCAAATTTATAATTAATTTTTTCCCAAAGAAGAATCCCTATTGATTGCACACTTTAAGGGATTTTTATCTATGTAATACCCCAAAAATTATTAAATTATTACAAACACAATATTTTGAATGATGACACCTATTTAAAATAGGTGAATATGTGGTCTCAAATTTTGGAATGTATTTATTCTTTTTCCTAGAATATTTTCCTTTAGGATTAAGATAGCCAATGTTTTATTTTCTAGGTTATGTTAGGAATCATAAAATATCATAAAAATACAAAGAATCACCAAAAGTAAATTATGGTTTTTATGTGATCAAAAGAGAGCAAGGAAGTGTTATGAAAATACATAAACAAATAGTAGAAATTAATAAGAATTAATGAATAACTAGGTTTTCACTAAATTAAATAATTGTGCAACTTTTTATAATTAATCAATGGATTAATTAAAGAAGACCTAAGTCTCAAATTTTCATAATTTATTAAAAAACTAAATTTTCTAAAATACCCTATAATTAGCAAACTAATGCATAAGTTCATATTTAATTCATAAAAGGCCATAAGGAATTATCAAAACACTTGAATGATTAAAGGGCAATTACCAACCATTAATGAACAGTTAAATTTACACTAATGAAATATTTAGATAATTATTTACATTTAATATTAATAGTCAACAAATAGTGGTGTATTAAGCTAATTAAAACTCAAAGACCAATAAGGGGTTAAGATTAGTATAAAATAGGTTACCAATGATCATAAACTACTCTAAAAGTCAATAATACAATAGTCAAGGGACAATTAAGCTTTTGATTAAGATGTTAATTAAATGTTAGTCAAGCTTTGGAAAGTCAACAATTTCAACTATGGATTAAGAGCTATAATTAAGCTAGGAACCAATCATGATTTGACAAATTGCACTTAACCACCTTATTAGGAATGCTAATTAGGATTAAACATGGAGGGCTAGGATTAAGCCTCATAAAGTTAATCTAAGGGCTTTAGAATCAATTTCATGAAGTAGAATCCATGTGAACCAAGATTAACCAATGAAGAATTTTCTTCCAAATATTGTAGGAGCAAAACTTGTTTAATTAATTAAACCAACCCATGCTAATATGAGTCATAACCCTAACATGAGTGAGTCATTAACCTATGCATGAAATGAGTCACAACTCTAAAGATGAATCACAACTCTAGTTGAAGACTTTGGTGGCATTTGGAAGAGGATAATGAAAGAGAAAGGTGAAGAGTTGTGCATGTGTGTGCGTAGTATGAAGGGAGAGAGAGAAGTCAAAGTGAGGGCCAATAGGAAATTAGATAATTAAATAATTAGGATAATCCAAGAAACTAATTCTAGACATAAACAAATGAAAATCCATACAAACTAAATTGTATCTTGAAATCCATTAATCATAGATCAAATGTAAGAAAAGATTATGAACAAGCATAATTCAAGCTTGAGAATGAACCCAACCAAAGCCATTTCCTTAATTTTTGAAAATTGGTACCAAATGAGAAAGTAAGTGATCATGGTCTCTAAATGAAGCTAAGACCTTCAAGATTTCAAAACCAATGAGAAAATATGCATAAAACTTCATTAAGATCCTCAAATAAATCCTTTTCTAGAGATATGCAAGGAGAGAGGAATTGATAGCTTAATTGAGAAGCTAGAACACATGGAGAAATGGAATTCAAACTTGGAAGAGGATAGGGTGAGTCATAAAGTAATGGAAGAGGCTAGAAGGGGGTGTCTGTAAGGCTAGGATTAGTGCTCCCAATCACCCTAAATCCAAGGGCTAGAAATGAGCAAGAGTTGTTAGGAAGTTAACCTCCCAAAATGCTATAAATAGGGGGCTTGGCTTCATCATTTCCTCACACCAAACCAAGCTTGAATAAGCTGATTCTAAAAGTGAGAGAGTGAGTGAGAGTCTTGAAGAAAGGAGGATCAAAGTTCTTGGTAAGTTCCCTAGCTCTAGCTTTAAGTTCTTTAGTTTTTAGTCTTTAAATTCTTAGATAGAAGTAGATTAGATCTTAAATATTCTAGAATAATTTTATTTACATGTTTTAATGGTTAAAATCAGCTTTATTTCGAAAAATTGATGAAGAAAGGGTTTTAGCAAAATTTTTGAGAGAGAATCAACAAAGTAACGAAGTTCTGGCGAAATTTCATCGGTTAAGTAATTTCTGAATCAGTGTTAAAAATGCTCGTATTTTATGTTGAAAACGTGGTTAGAAAATTCTGGGAAAATTCATGGTTAAAGTAGACATATAGAGGTTTTTAAATATGTCAAGAACATGCCAAAATGATTTTTGTACAATGAGATAAAAATCCTCAAAGTTAGGCTACGAATTTCTAGGAAAATGCTTGGTAGATGCTCAAAACTTAAAACCTGGGAGTGAACTGTGTAATTTGGGCAAAGGTTATTATTTTTTTCTTGAAAGTAGGCATCCTAAGGATTCCATAGAATTTTATGGATCCTCGTTTCGATGTTTCTAGAATAAGTTATGATTTTTTAAATTAGGGGAAAATCAGCCCCAAATGCTGTGCATCAACGTTTTTCCGAAATTTAAGGCAAAATAATTAAATAATAAATACACCAGGGGTAGAATAGTCATTTGAGGCTAGGATATGTATTTGGATATTGGTTGTGAATTAATGGATGCGATATTACCCTCATAGGAAATCTGTGATCGCCTCTCAACTGACAACGTACCGTGCTCGATAAGCAAAGGTACGAACGCGTACTGTAACACTAACTCTGATGCTTATTGTACACTTGTATGTGATAGATATGTTCAGAAACTGTGACTCTGTTTTTAAAAGGATTGTTCATACAGCTTTATACGGGTTATAGTCATGATAATGCCGTTGAGTTTTCCTAGCGCTGAGGACACGATAGGCCATCGTGGCATTGGTGAATAGTGCAGACTAGAATAATATGAATATGTGGTGACTGTGTTTATTGTTGAGCTGTGATTATGCTGTATTCTCATGAATATCTTTCATACATAACTGTTACATAAGCATGAGGTTAACTGTTACCTGAGGTTCAATGGTAATTGAACCTCAGCCCTTACTATAGCTTCAGGGCCTAGAGGACCGAGGACTAAAGATAAGAGACAAGGGTAAACAGCGCGCGTGAGGACCGGATAAAGTTTATTTTGAAGGTGTACTTATATTGCTACGTAGTTAGGTTTTTTTTAACCCTCAGATAAATGTACTGATATTATCAAGATACGCCACAGACAATATTGTACCACAGATGTATCAGTTACTCAGTATTTTAAATTGCTCCGATGCTCTACTCTGCTCAAACTATTTTAAAAACACTTTAGAAAATTGGGATGTTACTTTTATTGTATCAGAGCAAACATCCTGGCCCGAATTTAACTACGTTACTCCAAATAGTCTGGTGTCTAGAAAGGGTTTTGTGGTTGTCAATCAGTCCCCGTGAATTCGGCGAGACATCCACAAATACACCGGCTTGGCCAGATTGTCTGAGTAATGGAGTTAGGTTCGGAGCTTTTCAACTAAGAACATTTTCCCTGGCAAGAACCTGTCTCAGTTATAATAAACCATTGGTGCCGAAGGCAGGGCTAGTCTATGTGGGTTAGTCAATCAGTTGCCGTAAAGTCGGTGAGACTCCCATAATAGGCACCTACCTGGCTAATCTGTTTGATTAACTAAGTTGGACTCTAAGCCATTATCTTAGAGCATCTTTTGAAAAGAGTACTGATATAATTTTGGTGTAAATGTTGTAAAATCCCCTTCTATAGATTATCACAAGAGAATGAGACGTACCACACGTAGATCTGTAGTCCCTGAAATGATAGGACTATGGTTGAACCCAGAGCCGGTTTACCCACCCCTTGTATCTATGCCTGTACCTGAGGCATTCTACTCTATTCTAGAGTACAGTTTTGACCCAGTGTACCTTTCAAACTACCCTTTTGTGCCTAGGGATGATCCGGAGCCTGAGTACCATCCCGAACCCGTAGCTAATCAAGAACCCGAGTACCATTTCAACTTAGAGTACTTTGACGAATCCATATACAACCCTAGACCAGTGTGTCCTTTCGAACCTGTATATCAACCTGAACCAGTATACCACCTTGAGTCGATAGACCACCCAAACCTTGAAAGACCCCTTGAACCCATTCATAACCATAAACTCTCAGAAGTATACCATCCTAAGCTAGTGTACAATCTTAGATATGTACTTCAACCTGATCAGTTATACCCCACTCTAGAACTTAATCTTGAGCCGATATATCTTCCTGCTCCTAAACATTATATCACCTTGAAAATTGATTCTGAACCTAAATACCACCCTGGACCAGAATATCCTTATAAGATCATATATGACCAAAGACCCTTTCATTTAGTATCCCTGAACATAGTATACCCAAAACCAATGGCTAGCTTACCCTCTGAGCCAGAGAGACTTATAGGATCGGCTCATCCATCCAATAATGACAACCGTGAGTATTTTTCAGTTGTTAAGCTACCAAGATGACTCTAAGAGTGAGTCTTCTTACGAATCCAAAACTTTCCTGCAACGTGTCCTGATATTGATAGGCGCTCTACAAAATGGCAGATCAACATTGTAAGATTAGCAAAGGAACATACTTACAGTATCTGGGGCAAGTCAATATGACTTACGAACAAAGTGACACAAGGGTTTTCTGATAAGTAGATGTTTTATAATTAAATATGTATAGATTTTAGGATATATTGATTGATTTTACTAATATCTTATGTTTATTTAATTATCTTTTAAATACTTATCTATCTTTTAATTAAATATAGGATAACAGAATATTATAACAGAAAATCTATTCATATCCTATATTTTTGTGCAGGAGATATTGTGTGATTTAAGAGAGGTGACAAATTAAATTGAAAATAATATAATATGATATATTATATTGTTATATTAGAAGTGACGTGGGGTCCACAGCTAACAATGGGGCAGAGCACGTACAGGAAGAGGCTAAAATCATGAAAAGGATATATCATATCCTTTAGAAAAGTCAAAAGCAGACGTGGGCCCATGAAGAATGGAAATAAAGGAATCAAATATATTGCCACGGTCAAGTAATATATAAGTAGACGCGAGGGAGAGTGCGAAAGACAATTCAGAACCAGGCAGAAAAGACAGACGCACATCAGTGACGGAAAAAAAGAGGAAGTCGTGTGCGCAGAGTAATTATGGCAATTCAAGAAAGCACGAGACGCATGCAGCCGCAAGAAGGAGTTTGATTTTATCTCTTTTCTTTTGTTAACCTAGCTATGCTTGGCTAGTTTTCTTTTGTAGTTAGGGAGAGGATGAACCCTATGTGAATTTTAAGTATTTGATTGGATTCTTTATTGATCTTTATTTTCTTGATTGAATGAATTATCTTTGCTTAAAGCTTTCTTAAAGACTGATCACCTTTTAGATTGTTCATAGGTTGGTGTATGACAATAGAGATGTTGGTGCATTTAACTGGAACCGTTAATTCATCATAGAGTTGTATGACCTAGACATAGGCTTACGAGTTTATGCGATCTCAGAATTCTGGTAAAAGTATGATCTTTCCAAACAATACTAAGACATTAGGTTGTTTTTAAAAGATAACGGACTAAGGTAGCATCAAGACATTGGGACTTAGTCTAATTTTAGAGAATTGATCGTCAATCATGAGAATAATAATCAATTAGGGATTCAATTTAAATACTTGGAGGAACATAGGGGGATTCTCATCCCTAGCTGCGTTTTTCTTAATTACTTATCTTTTTCAACTGTTCTTGAATTCTTGATTTTAGATTCTTTTTCTTTATTTAATTCTTTAAATTCTGTTAACCCCATATTACTCGATTCATCCAACTAAAGCAAAAATAGCAAAAATAGTGATTGGAGTACTATTCCTCGTAGGACGATCTTTTTCTCACTACTTTATTACTTATAACGACCGGTGCACTTGCCGAAGTCGCTATCATTTTCCCTACCCAAACGGGTGATATCAAATCTATACCTCTTTCCTAGAAACCACTTCTGGATGGAAAAGGTGAATGAACTCTTAAACAGAGAACGTACAACCAATTTCCCACTCCTTTTTGTATTATCTCCAAAGGCTAGTTTTAGATAACATGTAGTCAAAAGGACAGAATATGAACCTAATACTAGTTAAGGGAAGCTACAAAAGTAGTTTACTATTAGGAAGTGTTATGAAGTGGCAATATAGTAACTTTGAAACGAAGATATATATAGGTTGCAATAGGTGCTAATCGTTACTTCATTCCGATGTGTATAAGGAATTGGAGTTCCCAAAGGTAGAGATAGAGACAGATATAGAGGTAGAAATAAATAATCACAAACAAAACCAACTCCAGTACCTAGAGCAATGTTTTTCATTGGGGTCTTGATTATCGTTATGAACCCGGGCATAATCATAATCAAGGCATCATTGAGGGCCGTATAGGTGGTCCATTTTGCTCTACCCCTCTAGGCCAGTTTGACTCCGTAGGCAGTACGAGATATCCTAACAGTAAGAGGTTAGCTAGTATTGGAAGACTTTTTATGGCATATGTACTCAAGGAAGAAAAAGTATTAGTGGACTAATGCCTCAGTATACATTAGGAGACAAGTCTACAAAACAGTTAGTTCTTATAAACCTGTCGGAGTCCATACTATGGTTTAGAATAAAAACTTGAAAACTATTCCTTTAAGAAGCACGTAAGAGGGGAAGTGAGGATTATATGGTGTATTGATCTTTGATATTCCTCGTATAATCAAGTCTTGAATTGTTTCAAATATAACTCAGCAAATCTCGAACATCCCTTTCTTTGTGTTGTTGTGAATATATACATTTTATGGAATAGAACTTTGACATTATTATGTGACAATGAAATTTAAAAATATCTTGGATGAACTCTCTTTTATCATTTAGACCATTTGTTGGTCATAGGTATAAGTAATACATTTCATTTCTCAATTTTCACTTAAGGTACAAAAAAAAAAAGTTTCTAGATTATAGCATGGTTGACTAGGATTTCTTGTTGAAACCATCATTAGCGGAAAGGAATTTCCTTTGTTTTGTTTCTTATATTTTGAAGATGATCATATGCTTAAGGTTAAACATGTTTTATTGCGTTAGGTAAGTGTGCTTCGAGCTTGTTGTGGAAACTTTAAATTTGTATGAATTATTGCTTCTAGTGTTATTCAAATCTCTATACACTTGTGTTTGAAAACTAAGCTTTTGTTTTCAAAACTCTCGTACAAATCTAATGGTTAGGCAACATTTTTGTCCAGTTATCTGTTCACTTGAAATCTAAACCAAGTATTGCACTTGAATTTTCCACAATTAAAGTAGTGTGAAACTATGCTTTTAAAAAGTAATTCTCCTTGATAAAAAGCACATTGTTGCAGTGTTTCATTAAGTCTTCAGTATGTAATTCCAACCAACTAGCCATAAGAACTCTAAAATTGTGCCACTTGCATAGGGATTTTGCAAGAACTAGTCGTATGATGGAAATAGTACTTAATCCTTCTAGACGATGTTGTTGGTAGTTGGAAATCTAAGTGTTTTGTGTTAACCTGTTCTAGAAAAGAGTTCGCATTTCTAAAAAATGTTATGATTTGTACATTCTAGTTGTATTACTTGCTTTACTTAGTTATGTTGGGAAAAATGAGTTCAGGAATTTTACTTCCTTATACTAGTAAGTTTTTGGCTTGGAGGATACTATATTAAACTCTGTTTATGTATGCACATTACCACTATTTGAATTTTTTTCTACCACACTTTGTGGAATCTGGACAAATGAATATTGTTGATACCGTTATTCTCAAAATACCTGAACATCCATTGATTTTGTTTTTGGTAATCTCATTGTTGTAAGTCTAATAGTTAGTCATGGGAATGTTAAAATAAGATTAGCTTCAAATGGTGCATGTTAGAAATTAGATAAAATTTGATAGATAAACCGGTTTTGACTATTAAAACAACACTGAGTTGAATTTTGTGACATGAATCACATTAAGACCCTGTTTTGAAATACATGGTACTGTTGGTCCAATGAAATTAAGATTTCCTATCACTTTATCATATAGATAACCATGCATTATATCCTTGTGTCATTTTGAAATTTAGATGAAAGCCTTTAAAGTTAAACAAGAACTTTTTTTGACTCGGAAGTTTTGAAGGTTATGTGTTGCGTTGGGTAAAAATAGAAACCATAGCGATTAGACCCCTATACGATTAGAAATAAAGCTCTAAAATGAGATTTTGAGTGTGCATTTCACTAAATCTTGAACATCTATTTAAATGAAGAGTCAGTATGTTGTGTTAAACTCCTGACCAAACCATTAGATTCCAGATATATATACATAAATTGGAATATATAGGTTATTGTAGTAACTAAAGTTAAATATTTGTCTTCTTATTTTTTGTGTCTATTGATGAGCGTTGGACATGAAATTTGTAGTATCATTTAAATTTCTTGTGAACTAAATGGTACTTAAGATTGTTGTAGATTTTGTTGAAACTGTTTTTGGTTACTTTGTAAATAACACATTGGCTTTTCTTTTCACTACTAATAAAAATATTGAGAATTTAAGTCCTCATTTTATGTTAAAAGTTTGGCTTGATGGTTGCTTGTCGAAGAAAAAAAAATTGTCAATACAATCAATAATTCTTATTCTTGTAGGAAAACTAGTAAAAGCCTTAAAGACCTAAGGAATAATTGAGTTTCTAATATAGTCTGAGAGTTTGACTAGGAAAAAGGTTCAGATGAAATAGACGAGCAGATGCTCAAGATCTAGGTGTCTAAAGATGCACGGGGCTGTGTCCCTAGGCCTTAAGACAGTGGTACTTAGCACTGTGTAAAAAGCGAATTGATATAGAAACTTTAAACTAGTATGTCTAATAGTACGAGTCTGACGAAATATTTAATGTACCAAGTAGTAGTTGAAATGCCTAAAACCTGAGGATAATCTCCTAGGTATTGAGGCTAAAATCCCTAGGGCTATGGTATTAGATTGAGCCGATGGGCCAATATATGTTAAGCCGAGAGGCTGAATGGGTCAGACAGTAAGGCCTGTGTAACTAAGCACGTTGAGGGTGGACAAGTAAGTCCTATAGCTGAATAACTATACCTAGGTACAGAATGAATAAGATTATCATTTTATAAAAGTACATGCTATTAAGCAGACATGATAAGGGAATTGACTAGATGGCTAGAGTTTCCCAACTTTATACGATTGAATTTCAAGGGCGGAAATATCGGTCATCTTCATGTTGAACAAAGTTATCTGCGCGATAGTTGTTTGGACCAGATTTGATTGATCAGACTTCCGAGCAAAACGCTGTGATCATGAGACGACTCCTAACTGCACAAAGCAGACAAAAGGAGAAGATCTATAGAATTCAAAGTTGACGATTATATGTTTCTAAATATAGCTCCAGTAACCGGTGTCAGTAGAACGCTCTAGAGACGAAAATTTAGTACGTGTTACATAGGACCATTCGAAGTTTTCGCTAAACATGAACCAGTAACATACCAGATAGCCTTACCCCCGAACCTGATCAATCTTCATAAACGATTTCCATGTTTCTCAGTTATACCAACCAGACCGTGATCGTATCATTTGGTATGAGGCATCTTGTGCTGCCACGGTATATAGGTGCTACGAAGACATTTGCGGTATGAGAATGTCAAAGTACGACATGACAATACCTTCGCAGTCAAGCCGGAGCAAATTCTCTATTATCAAGAGAAACAGCCTAAACATAAAAGTGTTCCAGCAGATTAATTATCTAAAGTATATGGTTCAAAGTCTAGTTAGTGTAGAATAAATTTCGAGGACGAAATTTTATTTAACGGGGGAGAGAAATGTAATACCCCAAAAATTATTAAATTATTACAAACACAATATTTTGAATGATGACACCTATTTAAAATAGGTGAATATGTGGTCTCAAATTTTGGAATGTATTTATTCTTTTTCCTAGAATATTTTCCTTTAGGATTAAGATAGCCAATGTTTTATTTTCTAGGTTATGTTAGGAATCATAAAATATCATGAAAATACAAAGAATTACCAAAAGTAAATAATGGTTCTTATGTGATCAAAAGAGAGCAAGGAAGTGTTATGAAAATACTTAAACAAATAGTAGAAATTAATAAGAATTAATGAACAACTAGGTTTTCACTAAATTAAATAATTGTGCAACTTTTTATAATTAATCAATGGACTAATTAAAGAAGACCTAAGTCTCAATTTTTCATAATTTATTAAGAAACTAAATTTTCTAAAATACCCTATAATTAGCAAACTAATGCCTACACTACTACACAACGGGGCTACGGAGTCCTATTTTTTGTACTTTTGACGTCCTTTTCCGAGGGGACGTCTATCTGGGGGGCGTCGTAGGGAAAACTTAAGGAGTCCTATGTTTTTTTAGACTCTTTAAGTCGTGACTTAAGGAGTCTAAGTTATAAACTTAGACTCCTTAAGTCATGACTGTGTTCTCTTGCGTCACTTAAGGAGTCTAATTTAATTAAATGGACTCCTTAGGTCTCACTTTAGAAGTCTAATTCTGGAACTTAGACTCCTTAAGTCTCACTTTAGGAGTCTAATTCTTAAACATTCTTTTTTTTATAAAATGTGCTTCATATATTCACTATCCCAAAATTTCTTACAACAAACATACATAAACGATATTTCCATACAACACAAAAGGTTAGCGCAGCTAACCTTATACATACAGAAACAGAATACATGCAACAATATAAGGACTAAAGTAGTAACAACAATTGGCAAGAGCTGCACCAGTCTTAACTGGAATCCAGTACTTACAGGTACAAAGTGGCATTTTCTTATTTACATACATTAACCATTTTACTTCATAAGGCCCTCTGAAAAAATTGGAGTCCATTCATTTTACTCAACAGCTTTCCTGTATCATCATGTACATAGTATTCAATTCCTCTATAAATCTCACAAGAAGCTCATGATGACTTAGCTATTAATCAGCTAGCATAGAAGTCGTCGATCACGATCATGAATGCAAGAGACACAGAAGGGAAATATTCATAGCAGTACAAAGGCGAAGTGGATCCAAAAACTGGAAATAAAAATATTTTAAGATTTTAGACTAAAATGACAACTTATTGGATGTCTTGCAAGAAAAGCATCCACCCTCTCATCATTCTCTTCAGGATCTATGGAGCAGGTACTGTAGATTAACACACCACCTGGGTTTACCAATCTACACCAAGCAAAAAGATATTATTACATGAAAGAAAATAACAATGAATTGATCCACCTCACTCAACTTTATTACTAGTCACCATTATATAGAGTTCTTCATTCAAAGATTCATAGAAGGCAATTTTCAAAACCAGAACTGACTCTCATGATGAGTATATAACAACTGGTTTCCTAAACCTAATCTAGTTATAACTAATAAATCAAGATTCTATGCTGTTGCATCAGAAGAAAATTCTAAAACCTTATAAGAAGTTCACTATAGTAGCTATCAAGACAAAGAAATTATATCTTTACAAATCTGTACACCTCTCATGAATCAATACACGAATAGAGGACATCAAAGAAAACTTTTGGCCTTACTTGGATGCTGCATCTAGCAGCTCATCCTGTAATTTCTTTAATTCTTCCATGTCCTTGAGGTTCCGGTTCCAGCGTAAGTTCGCTCTCTTGAAATGGTCAGTGATTAAAATAAAAAGGTTTATCAGCAAGAAAAGAAACAGGAAGCATGATGGGTAATTGCAAGATTTTTAATATAATACCTTAGAAAGAACACCGAGTCCAGAGCAAGGAGCATCCAGCAAAACTTATTGCATTTAAGCGGTTTGCTATCCTAGAATTTCAATAAAAAAGCCAACTTATAAACAAAAATTCTGAGATTTAAAGTAGAGGTTCAATAACTTACAGGTAATTCATGAAGATCAGCATGGATGGTGGTAATGACACCATCAACTTGGTGCGTTTTTGCCGTCTCTTTAAGAATTCTCAATCTACCACGATTTACATCAACTGCATACACCATACCTGGAAAAAAATAATCTCTTTTTAACACGAATTTGTTGGGCGTGCAGATACTTATGATTCAACATCTCAGCAAGTCAGATCATTGAAATTTAAAACTAACACACCGCCAGGTAGCTTTTATAACTAAGGAGAGTAATATCTGAAAGTAGCTACCATTTTTTGTCAGACACAGACAATAAAGTTTAATATTTGGGCCATATAAATGGGTGAAAATTTAAACTGCTAAGATATAAAGAGATTATGCAAATAATTCTGGTTGCCAAGGACAAAGAGCTAACTAGGGGAAAATTTATTAAAATTCCTCAGGATGGATCTTTTTTAAGGAGAACAAAAAATTACTACCTGAAGGGGAAGCCCGACTAGTTGCATATTGTATTTCTATTCTTCTTAGCCTTACGTGCCCTACTTTGAGTCTCACTAATGTAGGAAAAGGCCTGGCATGGCCAATTTTAAAGAGCCTTGCCAACTTCACTGGACTAAGGCAAAGCTATCATATGAGGGGAGATCCTAGTTATCATAGTCTCTAGACCAAAAAAGAAATCCCACATGGTTTTCAGATGGTCAATCTCTTTTTCATTAGAGCTAATGATACCTTGACCACATAAGAGAGAGGACATGTACAAAGTCTTTCCACCAGGAGCAGCACAACAATCAATGATGACTTCACCAGGGTGAGGATCCGCAACAGAAACTACCAGACCTGCAAAGGAGAATGTGCAATCCACTGTATGAGAAAATCCTTCATAAAACGTACAAACCTACTTATAAATAACCACAAATATTTACAGCTGATTTTTCCAAGGTATCATCAAAATACGGCAAGGGCTAGTTTTCTGAGAGAAAAGAAGCTTGAACATTATCGTTATTTTATGAAAATCAGATAAGATGAAAGGTTGACCTGCACTCTCATCCTGAATTGAACATAAGCCCTTCCTGAGCAGACCAGCTTGAATGACAGTCTATAGGAAAAAAGAAGTATAAATAGTCAACAACCTAAAGAATATGAAACTAAGGACGGGTAAGGAAATAAGAGGGAGTTAATACCCAAAGTAGACAACTCAGGCAGAAATAACACTATCTAATAAACCCTTTAGGCTATATTGCGTAAAGTAGAAAGCATGCAGTACATAAGGTCCTGCCCCATCAACTGTCTATTAGAAGCAAGCAGTTTTCTTTTTCATCTATTCGCCACCTACTTTACTTACTTTACCCCTCATCTCTCTGGATTTTCTCCCATTTATCAGTTTATGGCTCCTTAAAAAGTTATTATCCCAGTTAGGAAAGTCAAAGTTTAAAATGACTTTATAATCAACTCGTTATCTCATTTTCATACCTGTAACCCAGTTTTGACACGAACAAATTCATCCAAATGCGGTGAAGGCTTGTGTGGGACATGAAGTTCAATAAAACAGACTTAAACTTGGAAGTGAAACAGATTACAAAAGGGCAATTACAATTATCAGATGTAGGTCTAGCAGATATATTACTCACAACGCATAGAGAAAAAGCAATTCACTCCAAAGAAATTTGAGGAAGAAGAAATGTGATATTTTGATAACAACTATAAAAGAACAGAAATATTGTGTGGGTTATAATTTTAAGCAGAAGGTATCACCGCATGGAATAGTGGCAGTACCTTCAATGCATTAAGCTGTGTCACAAGGTCAGCTCCTGAAAAACCTCTTCCATGGTTTGCCCTAAAATTTGTATAAATAAAGAGCTTGAATACTTCATTTTGTCTATCGTATGCCTTGTACTATTTTGGGAGGAGCAGAGAATACAGGAAGAAGCATTCACTAACCTTAAGCTGAAACTGGGTTCACTGTTGTTCCAGATCATCAATTTGATAGCTTCTTCCTGCCCAAGATACCTTGTCCATCTTCTTACCATCCACTAAGAAAGAAATAATAAGAAGTAAATCCAGCCTCCCTTTTTATGAGAATGTTTACCATAAAATATGATGATTAGCTTTAATTGAGCATGGTAAAGTTTCATAAAATAAAATGCTCAATCAATCTAGTGATACTGAGAGCTAGTAGTAACGCTGGCAAGAGAAAAATATCAGTCTGTTCGTTATAAGGCATAAGTTTCCGTTCTAGAATTCTCACAATCAGAACCAGGGTGATGAAAAGAAATGAGAGAATCACAAACTCACTACTGGATGAGAATGCAAAGTAGCAAGATCACATGCTTGAGCACAATCATCACCCTCCACTTTAGGCAAAGGAAGGCTTTCATTTAACGTAGATGATCAAGGAGCAATTAGCAAACCATTTTTTATCACACTCTTATCTTGAAACATACAGAATGAAATGCCCCAATCTTAAATCAGAACAGAACTTCAGGAAGAAAAGCAAAACCATCACCCACCTCAAAGATAAGCAGAGCGAGAACGTAAATTGAAAAAGACGCACCGACCTTCAAGACGCACGACTAACGGTGAATGGCAACCTAGAGCCGATGAGAGGCGAAGAACAAAAGGTCTGACCTAACCTAACCCCGCGTCTGCCTCTGCAATCAACGAAGTCACGAGAACGAATGAATTAAAATATGCGCCTGATTCTGATTTAATTCATTCGATACTGGGAGCGTGGAACCTGTGCTGGACTTTATCGACAAAAAAATTTCTGACGAGGGGAATTAGTCCCTGTTGAGGTCGGTGAGAGAGAAGATGTTGATCGGAGGAGCTAGGTGGAGTGGGCGACGACGGCGGCAGAGACGACACAACGGTGGAGAGGGCGACGACGGCGGAATAGGGTTGAGAGGAAATATGAGAGTCGAGACTAAGAAATCGACGCGGGCAGGGAAAATGGTCGAGGAAGATATATTTTTGGTGAAAATTAAGGAGTCTAATAACGATAATTGGACTCCAAAAATGGTATCTTAGGGAGTCTAATTATGATATTTAGACTCCCAAAACGTTCAATTTCTGCTACAGTGCGCTGATGGCTGCACTTTAGGCGTTCTAGTGTAATAATTAGACTCCAAAAGTCACGTGATTATTACAAAAATGCCACCGCGTTTTTTTTACTTCCTCTTTTGTTAATAGGACGCTTGTTACAGACGCAAATACCACTTTTTGTAGTAGTGCTAAGTTCATATTTAATTCATAAAAGGACATAAGGAATTATCAAAACACTTGAATGATTAAAGGGCAATTACCAACCATTAATGAACAATTAAATTTACACTAATGAAATATTTAGATAATTATTTACATTTAATATTAATAGTCAACAAATAGTGGTGTATTAAGCTAATTAAAACTCAAAGACCAATAAGGGGTTAAGATTAGTATAAAATAGGTTACCAATGATCATAAACTACTCTAAAAGTCAATAATACAATAGTCAAGGGACAATTAAGCTTTTGATTAAGATGTTAATTAAATGTTAGTCAAGCTTTGGAAAGTCAACAATTTCAACTATGGATTAAGAGCTATAATTAAGCTAGGAACCAATCATGATTTGACAAATTGCACTTAACCACCTTATTAGGAATGCTAATTAGGATTAAACATGGAGGGCTAGGATTAAGCCTCATAAAGTTAATCTAAGGGCTTTAGAATCAATTTCATGAAGTAGAATCCATGTGAACCAAGATTAACCAATGAAGAATTTTCTTCCAAATATTGTAGGAGCAAAAATTGTTTAATTAATTAAACCAACCCATGCTAATATGAGTCATAACCCTAACATGAGTGAGTCATTAACCTATGCATGAAATGAGTCACAACTCTAAAGATGAATCACAACTCTAGTTGAAGACTTTGGTGGCATTTGGAAGAGGATAATGAATGAGAAAGGTGAAGAGTTGTGCATGTGTGTGCGTAGTATGAAGGGAGAGAGAGAAGTCAAAGTGAGGGCCAATAGGAAATTAGATAATTAAATAATTAGGATAATCCAAGAAACTAATTCTAGACATAAACAAATGAAAATCCATACAAACTAAATTGTATCTTGAAATCCATTAATCATAGATCAAATGTAAGAAAAGATTATGAACAAGCATAATTCAAGCTTGAGAATGAACCCAACCAAAGCCATTTCCTTAATTTTTGAAAATTGGTACCAAATGAGAAAGTAAGTGATCATGGTCTCTAAATGAAGCTAAGACCTTCAAGATTTCAAAACCAATGAGAAAATATGCATAAAACTTCATTAAGATCCTCAAATAAATTCTTTTCTAGAGATATGCAAGGAGAGAGGAATTGATAGCTTAATTGAGAAGCTAGAACACATGGAAAAATGGAATTCAAACTTGGAAGAGGATAGGGTGAGTCATAAAGTACTGGAAGAGGCTAGAAGGGGGTGTCTGTAAGGCTAGGATCAGTGCTCCCAATCACCCTAAATCCAAGGGCTAGAAATGAGCAAGAGTTGTTAGGAAGTTAACCTCCCAAAATGCTATAAATAGGGGGCTTGGCTTCATCATTTCCTCACACCAAACCAAGCTTGAATAAGCTGATTCTAAATGTGAGAGAGTGAGTGAGAGTCTTGAAGAAAGGAGGATCAAAATTCTTGGTAAGTTCCCTAGCTCTAGCTTTAAATTCTTTAGTTTTTAGTCTTTAAATTCTTAGATAGAAGTAGATTGATCTTAAATATTCTAGAATAATTTTATTTACATGTTTTAATGGTTAAAATCAGCTTTATTTCGAAAAATTGATGAAGAAAGGGTTTTAGCAAAATTTGTGAGAGAGAATCAACAAAGTAACGAAGTTCTGGCGAAATTTCATCGATTAAGTAATTTCTGGATCAGTGTTAAAAATGCTCGTATTTTATGTTGAAAACGTGGTTAGAAAATTCTGGGAAAATTCATGGTTAAATTAGACATATAGAGGTTTTTAAATATGTCAAGAACATGCCAAAATGATTTTTGTACAGTGAGATAAAAATCCTCAAAGTTAGGCTACGAATTTCTGGGAAATGCTGGGTAGATGCTCAAAACTTAAAACCTGGGAGTGAACCGTGTAATCTGGGCAAAGTTTATTATTTTTTTCTTGAAAGTAGATATCCTAAGGATTCCATGGAATTTTATGGATCGTCGTTTCGATTTTTCTAGAATAAGTTATGATTGTTTAAAGTTAGGGGAAAATCAGCCCCAAATGCTGTGCATCAGCGTTTTTCCGAAATTTAAGGCAAAATAATTAAATAATAAATTCACCAGGGGTAGAATAGTCATTTGAGGCTAGGATATCTATTGGGATATTGGTTGTGAATTAATGGATGCGATATTACCCTCATAGGAAATCTGTGATCGCCTCTCAACCGACAACGTACCGTGCTCGATAAGCAAAGGTACGAACGCGTACTGTAACACTAACTCTGATGCTTATTGTACACTTGTATGTGATAGATATGTTCAGAAACTGTGACTCTGTTTTTAAAAGGATTGTTCATACAGCTTTATATGGGTTATAGTCATGATAATGCCGTTGAGTTTTCCTAGCGCTGAGGACACGATAGGCCATCGTGGCACTGGTGAATAGTGCAGACTGGAATAATATGAATATGTGGTGATTGTGTTTATTGTTGAGCTGTGATTATGCTGTATTCTCATGAATATCTTTCATACATAACTGTTACATAAGCATGAGGTTAACCGTTACCTGAGGTTCAATGGTAATTGAACCTCAGCCCTTACTATAGCTTTAGGGCCTGGAGGACCGAGGACTAAAGATAAGAGACAAGGGTAAACAGCGTGCGTGAGGACCGGATAAAGTTTATTTTGAAGGTGTACTTATATTGCTACGTAGTTAGGTTTTTCTTAACACTCAGATAAATGTACTGATATTATCAAGTTACGCCACAGACAATATTGTACTACAGATGTATCAGTTACTCAGTATTTTAAATTGCTCCGATGCTCTGCTCAAACTATTTTAAAAACGCTTTAGAAAATTGGGATGTTACAATCTAAGTGTAGTAATAATGAAAAATGGTATTTTAGGAAAATCAACCTATATTTGTTAACAATAACTAACTGATGCAGGACTGGGAGGGACAGGGAGTGGAGAAAAGAAGAGACAAGAGTGAGGGATGACATCAATAGAGGAGGGAGATTAAACAAACGAATAGAGGGATAAGAGAAATATAGGAGGGGGAGGAAACTCAATAATCCATATTATTTAATCATAAGAGGTCTAGAAAATGAGATGTGTTGTGAGTTATTTATAGTTCAAACTCTATCCTAGGAATTAAAAAGAGGATATTCTAGAATCCTATAATTAAAATGGAAATAACAGAAATAATAAAAGATAACAACTAATCAACATTAAAACAAAATACTCCTTAATCATCTTATTGATCATAAAAATCCTTGGTTGTCTTCAAATCTCATAGAATCTTCTATTATTATTTTTCTCTTCCTTTTTTATCTCCATCACTAACATAAATAACTTTGTTAATCTATCGAAATTAGTTATATAGCTCTTATTTTAAGGGCTGTAAATAGTATTAGAAAACAGGAATCTGCAACTTTATGGACAAGAAAAGTTGTCCACCTCATGTTTATCTGTATATATATGTCCGTCTATAGGCTGGTCCTAGAACTTCTGCAAAAGTATATAGATCGACTTTTTGAAGGAATACTTTCTCACGTAAAAACTCTTTTTTGCGTTCACGACAAGACAAGTAGTATCTATAACAGTTTTTTTTTTGGCTCGAAATCTATAACAGTATTTCAATTATCGGGTTAAGTTGCATTTTTATTCCTGAACTTTATTAAGGCGCGCTAGTTACCATAAAGTTAAGGGGGGTATATCGTCCCTTAATTAGTAAAACGGGGCAATATTAATTTTTCATATGATAAAATTATTTGACTGAAAAAATTACATAAGTGACTCTAAAAGATTGTAAGTAAGTATCTTATAAAAATTAATATCAATTAAGTTCCAAATGAAACACCTCACACTTGAAACTTATACGCTTCAAAATTTTATATATGGACTTAGGAACTCCATTTTAACTCAATCAAAGTCAAGAACATCACAAAATACCTGTATAGATTACCAGATTTACTCATAAGGTTCTTAGAGAGGGGCTCAAGTCCAAACAGTTTTAAATATAATACAATTAAAATCATAAATCTTTTCAAAACATGTCAACATAAATAGCTTATAAAATTCCTATGAAAAGCATACAACCAAATTGTTCGTAGCCACATCTACTTTAAAATTAAAAGACTCATAAATAGCTCGAGTATAACAAATGAACACCAAGAGAGTCCTGGTAAAGTGAACCTACACAAAACAAAATATGTGTCCAGGGAGCACACAAGAATTTTACTCCTTCTTCACCTTTCCTTGATTTTTAGTTTGTTCCTCGTCTGAAAATGGTAAATAAAGGGGTGAGATCTAATGTCTCAGTAACTAACTACTGGCGTTTTAGCACAAATAAATTCATAAGAAAACCGTGTGCAACCTTGTAGAACATTATGTATATGACACACCCACACACACACATATTTCAAACCCGTTCACAAATCTTTTCTCGGGAAGCGTTCAAATCGTTCACATCATAATATATCATCAAACATAAATATTGGGAGGTGTCACAGTCCCACATTCCCTAGAAAATGAGGGTCTACAAGTGGCCAACTAATAATTTTATATTGCCAATCGTTTTTGGAAAAAAATAAACATGTTCAAATGAGAATGACCATAAAATGAACATGTAATTTAAATCAAGATGCCCAATATAAGAGGTCAGACAACTGGATCACATTATGTCTTGAAATTAATTTTTTTTAAGGAGATAGATATTTTATTTTAATTCAAATTAAAGCTAAAAAAAGAATGATGTTATTTTTAGATTTACACAAAACCAATGAAATCATTTGTTTATTTATTACATTTGTTTCAAAACCACTAAGCTAATTAGAATAGTAAATACATTTTTATAAATTGCATAAAATCTAAAAAATAAATTTCCTACTAATAATATAACTCATAAATTTAAAATATATGCGTACACAATTTGAGAAATAAATCACGCTTTATGACTATAAATCACACACACACACAGATATATATATATATATATATATATATAGATTGTTATTATAATAACAAGTATTGGTACCCATGGATTGCAGGGGAAGTTTTTTATAAAGTATTTTAAGCTTCAAAAGTTTTTGCAAGGACAAAAGGATAATTTATTGATTTAAAGCATTTGTTTGCTAGAATATTGATTTAAAACATTGCTTTATGAGGTATGTAATATTTGTTATATAATGTCTGATACGAATAATGGTATGTATAAAAAAATTATAAAATTTGCATGATTCTCATATTTTTTATAATAATTCATGTGACGCTGGACACAAAACAAAAGGGTCTAGATCCGTACGGAATCATTGGTTAATAGGTTCACTCTACGTACAATATAAGCATACGACTTGTCCGACCTTACATAACGGAAATTTACACCATTATTTTCGGTATTGATTCTTTGTTACCTGTTGATGGAGACTCGTAACTTTTCTAGAATTGTTCTTTCTTTCGAGTAATTATTAAAGTCGTGCATATTCCAAGTATATTACCCTTGACTTTTTTCAAAGTAAATTTACTACTATTTCACTATTTAAAATTACTACTACTACTTTTGTAAAAAAAAAAAAAAAAAATTAATGGACTAAATCACATAAAATAACTCCCATATATTGAGGTTTTTTTATAACATAAATTTTGAGTTCTATATATATGAACAACTTTATTAGATTTTAAAACTTGACTCCTTGACGGTATCAATCTTTTAAACTTTGAAACTTGTAGAATTAACGCTCTTGTCATAAATCTATGACAAAAAAAATCTCTTATCATAAATCATTCATATGCAAGCTAAAGTATACATAGATTCCTTAAGTTTGCATCAAATTTCAGTTTAATTCCTTAAGTTTATAAAATGTATTTTCCGACCCATAATCTTATCATTAGTCTCATTAACAAAAAAATATGACTTATGAATTTAAATCATTACTCTGCAATTCAATTTAAGGGATTATAATTAAAATAATATATATAATATTTTTATATTTCAATTTTAAGATAGAAATAAAATATTAAAATTTAAGCATACTTTCTCACCATTTAAATTTATTAACTCACCCTTTTTCTTTAATGAGGCTAACAATGTTAAGATTAAGGCTATGAAAATACACTATGAATTTAAGGGCTTTTTTGGTATAAGGGGAAGGGAAGGAAAGCGATTAGAAGGAAAAAAAATTTGCAGTTGGATTAAAAAAAAATTAGTGGAGGTTAAAAGTTTTTAATTAAGCCAAGCGCCTCGTAGTGCGATGGCACTAGGGCCAGCCTTAGAAGCTGGCCCTCCCTCTTGTCCAGAGTTTGAGCCCTACCTCCCCCTCCCCCCACTGACAGTATCAAAAAAAAAGTTTTTAATTAAATTTTCTTACTCTATAATTTTACATATTCTCTTTTCTAAATTTTTGTAACCTCACTTCTCCAATTATTTAAATTCAACTCACAAAAAAAATTTCTCACCTTCACTTCCATGCAAATCCCTTGCACCAAATAGACCCCAAGGGACTAAATTAAATTAGAACTTAATGCAAGTTTAAATAATCAAATATATACTTTAACTTTCATATGTAGTAGCACTATATGTTAAAAGATAACCGATATCATTAATAAATTTCCACAAAGGAGACATGATGGAAAGTTGTGGTATCTCATCTATCCTCGAAGTCTTAGCTTCCATCCTCTGCACCTCTTGTTGAGCAAAAAACATTTGGAAGTTCTGAATCACCACATCAATAATTTTAGCTTCTGATTGAAATTGGTAGCATCAAGTGAAAACTACTGAAGCTTAGTCTGTTTGAATGATGGATCCAATGAAAGAGGGTCCTTGTGATCTAGCTCTAGCCGAGGATTATGCTTCATTATCTCTGGATGCCTTAACCTCTACTCTCTATCTCTTGCTAGTACAACCCACTAGTAACAAGTGTATATTCACCATTTGGATGTGTAGCCTCTCAACCATAGGAGTCCTCACAAGAGGCTTATTTGGCTCTAAGTACCATATCTTAATTGTTAGTATGTAGGTGTCCTAGAGATAATCTGTATTATCAAATAAACACGTTGTACTATTTAGTATTTCATGATTTATATATTTGAGCACACTTTATCTTTATCATATTTATGTCTTGCCTATATTTTAGGTTAATATGTTACTAAAGATAAATGCCTTAGGAGTAGAACATGTGTTCACTCGAGGATCTATGATAGAGATTATGATCATGAGGGCTCGAGGACACTTTATGTCTATTATTTGAAACATGTTCCTAGTCTTGAATTACCAAGAACGGGCATTGGTGATCCCAATAAGACTAGTACGATGTCATCTACTTGTATTGAGATACAAGGTAGGGATCTCAATGGAATGCAGGCATGGTGATGCCTTTGCTAATGTCGTAGGTGGATTTGTTAGAGAACATATATTACTGAATTGACCTACCGAGAGACTCCACAAGGATTCATTCTAGAGAGTCTTATTGGATTTGTATTGTGTCTTATCGTTTGGTAGTACGGATCATCTTAGACTTAAAGATGTCATCGACCACTATGTCCTAGGGTTATACTTTGAATGCACAACTCCATCCACCTAAGAAGGGGGAGAACAATGTACTCTTTGGTATAACTTGAATACATGAGTATAGATGGACACGCTGAAAGGACTCACAATCCCCTACAAAAGATTAGTCGTTCACAAGACCGATAAGGCTTGGATGGCTTCTAGTTGACTCAACAATTTGTGCACAGTAAGTGATTATGAAGAGTCATGATCCGTCTTAGAGTCAACAGAAGAAGATTCCTAGTACCATGAAAAACTATATTTAGTCAAACAAGAGAGATGATACTCTATCTTTATTCTCGACTAAATGTGAATGACGATGTAAGGGATGATGCCAGCATGGTATCCAAATTAGAAAGGTAGATCACTTGATCAACTCAATTAGTTCTAGGGCCATAGAGCATTGCTAATGTCTTATGCGGGCATTAAATAAATTGAACTTGTTAAAGGAGTTTAATTGATCCAAGTTTATTTATGTCAGTGACTAGTTGGGCCTGATGGATTAAAGTTGTTCCTCATTACTATATTTAGCAACATGGGGCTAATAATTGTTATTGGGCTTCATCAAGACTAAAGGTGTAATTGGATTGGAGTTGGACTGCAAGCCCAATTATATATGGTGTCACATTTGGTTGTTTACTGAGAAATTAATTTCTCCACAAAAAGGCCCAAATGTGTTAGAAGACCCAATAGAGTCTTTGGCCAATTTGAATTTGGAATTTAAACATTGAATCTAAAATAGTAATTTAAATTTAAGAGGTTAGGTGATAAAAAATAATTATGAATTATCCAAAAAAATACCTAATAAAGATTGGGTAAAGATCCAGTAAAGTTTGGATAAGATCCAATAAAAATTGAGTAAAGATTGGATATATATCCAATAAAGATTGGATAAAGATCCAACAAAGATTGGATAAAGATGTAGGGATTCGTACACGCAGCGGATTAAAATTTCTTACGAATCCTTCTTGAGGATCACTCAACGACGTTTAAATCAAGGTTTGGGAACCGAATCATACCTTATATTGAACACGTCTGCGTCACGTTCTCTTTGATCAGGTGGGCTACCTTCTCGATCAACACGTCCGCGTCTCGTTCTCTTTGATCAGGTGGACTACCTTCTCGATCAGCAGAAGTCGACTCTAGGATCGGCTTCCTCTACTGGTATCCACACGAACAATCCCAGAACACAGTTGCGGCAGCGTGCTAGCACTTCTTGTGTGTCTCTCTCTCAAGTTGCTCTAGGGTTTCTCGCAGCTTTCTAATACGCTCGACTGAAAAGTCCGTAAGTTTTTCTAAACCTGATAGGCGTATTATATAACCAAAACTAATCTTGATTAATTTTGGAAATTCGGAATTTCGAATCTAGTCAATATATTAATCAGATCTATCTCATAAATGTAATCAAATATATTAAAAGCCAGATTTGAAATCCGAATCTTGAATTTAGATCAAATCCAAATTTAAAGCCTTTTGATTTAATTTATCAATATAAATTAAATCCGAGATATGATATCTATCTATTTAATTAAATCTGAGATACTATATCTCAATTTAATATTAAACAGATATCCGATATCCTTATTCGAAATTAAATGAGATACAATATCTCTATTTGTTTCAGATATTTAATTTATCAAATAAATTAAATACTAAACAAATATCATATATAATATTATAATCTTCATTTATAATATATATATTAATTTTGAATTTATATATATATATATATATATATATATATATATATATATATAAATCCTAGATCAAATTTAGTATTCATTTAATCTCAGACTAATCTGGGATTCAATGAATCTGGACACTTTTACCCATGTTGGATTATTCTTGTGTGTGACCTTGCAGGCCCATATGAGATTGACAGTGGGCCAACACTGTATCAGCCCACAAGTCGCAAGCGGCCTCTAGCAAGACATTGTGACTACTCAATTCACATGGGGATCGATGACACGATACTACCTATCGTACAACCATGTCACGTCCCTTTTGTCACGCGATAATTTGGTCAAAGATGAGGCATGGATAATGTCAACTTCCTTTTCTTGACCATTGCTTTCTCGATTCCTGAGTAGTCTAATAAGTGAAATGGAAACTCTTTTCCATCACAGTATGGCCATACATTTCTTAGACTCACTCATCGAGGGGCCCAGCATTATCTCTCTAGATATGTGAGGGACAAATCCCATCTTGACCACTCACATTCCTCCACATGAAAACTACTGATCCCGATCCTAGTCTTTATCATCACCCGGTCAAAGGTGACTTTTGACTAGGTCAAAGACCAGTGACTCATCATGTAGGAATCCATGATGATCTCAGGTCATAGGGCGTCGTAACGCGGTTATACATGAGATAAGCTTATGACTTAATCCATGCAGCTTTCTTATAGTGGGTCGGTCCAGCACCTTGTACTCTTACAAGTGCCCATGACTTTGACTCGTATCTCCATACCTCATCAAAGTCATACTGGTCTTATTTCATCTTCACTCCCGTACAGATGACCAACCAGGGACATTTAGGATAATCTATAAAATTATCCAGGGATGCAGTTATCAATACGAACATGAAAATGAAAATGATAACAAAAGAGAATACTTTAAATAACTTAAATATCCAAAGTACAATGAATTGCCCCTAGGGCATAATTTCCAACAAAAGATTAGACTTCTTGGAAGGCATCATTCTTGGATTGGGCCTTTCTAATTAGATTGGGGCTTTCTAGTTGGACTGAGATTTTAACCCTAATTTTGGTGGCTGATTTTTTTGTACGTTTTTGGCCAAGAAGTCGCAACTCTTGAAAGGTTCTGTTAGTTCTTAGAGTTTTAATGTTAACAAGACCTAGATGTAATTAAGGTTTTGAATTGTAAATGATTAATTTGTTGAATCAATGAATATTGCCTAAGTTAAGAGTGTACTCGAGTATGGCATCTTTCTTACTTGAGCATCCTCAATCTGAGAGTTTGTTTAAGTGTTCACAGGACACTACTCGACTATGATCTATTTGTTACTCGAGTAGTATATCAGATAGAGCTCTTTGTGCCTGTATCAGAAAAGTGTTACTGGAGTAATATTGATCCAGAGCAAAGTACACAAATCCCACATTAAGTATACTCGAGTATGTATAATGGCTTACTCGAGTACGCTACTCGAGTAAGGCCTTTTTGTCTACCTAAGTACAAAGGATTCACGTCAAGAAATTGCCTTTGTCAAAACGTTACTTGAGTAGATGGTAAGAGTTACTCGAGCATGGTACTCAAGTAGAGGTAATTTGTTACTCGAGTAGATATACTTTCATCCTTAATCTGCTCTCTGTTTGAAGTATACCCGAGTACAGTTTCTTTGTTACTCGAGTATACTTATCTCATTTCTAAGTTTGCTTTCTGCCTGAGATGTACTCGAACACTAGTTTACTGCTACTCTAGTATTTTACTCATGTGTAAGCAAAATAGGATTCGAGCATCAGTTGCTAATAAATTTATGAGTGTATTGTTTCAGCAAAGGACAAGGACTACTCAAGTACAGAACTTGGTATACTTGAGTAGGGCACTCAAGTATAGTCAAAAATACTACTCGAGTATAAGCACTGAAGAAGCATATGATATGGTTCACTGATATAATACTCGAGTAAGGTAATAATGTCACTCGAGTAAGGATGAACGTTGAGCTTATGTGAAGATATTTTTGGATGGCTACTCGAGTACTATGATATTGATACTCTAGTATGATTAGTCATCTTCCTCAATGCTTCGCTATAACGTTAATCGTAAACTTAAATTTTTGAGTTATCAGCTGTTTCTGTTCAAAACCTTACTCAAACATATTTATGCTATTACTAACTACCTTTTTTAGTGGATTTCAAATGATTAACAATGGATTAATCAATGATTAGACCAAAAGCCATTTCGTGTGTCAGAAGCATTTATTGCTTTCAAAAAATAGAGCCAACAAACGGAATGAAGCCTCGTAGTAGTTGAAATCATTTCTTCGAGGCATACCCATTCTAGCAAATGTTCTAAGTCAACTTCTGAGCACAAGTATGTCGACGGCGAGCCAATTAATGATGCAACATTCAACTGTATCTAATGGAAACCATCTGTGCCTAACGGAAGTTTGAAGAGTCTCAATGGCTCTATTCAAAGCTCTTCAATGACATTAATGGAAGTTGATATAAAAGCTCATCAACATCAATTCTACCACCAACTGAAACTCTGCATATTCAATTTGTCATTACTACGAATTACTGTTTAATTTCATTCACTTCAGTTTATATCTTTGGATATTCCTGTACTATAGTGATTATTATTCATCTACTCAGTAAGGTGTTAAAAACTTATTTGATTAATTGTTTATCTGTTAATCTCAAGGTAGAGGGACTTGAGTGTAGGTGTATAATTACAACTTATAAGGGGAAGTGGATCCAAGTGCAAATGGATTACTTTGAGTACAGTGTTTGTAATTGTATTTGTGATTGTGAGTACAGTGTTCTGGTAAAGAGAAACTCCTATCTTACGAAAACTCTTGAGAAGTTCACTAAAGAAAGTGAAATTCTCAATGTGATTTTAAAAGTACAAAGATTTACAAATGATCAATCAGGGATAGGTTACAATCCTATCTTTGACAAAAAGAAAGGGAAAAAGAAAACTGGTGGAAAATCTTATTTGAACTACTTTCAAAAATAAGTTCATTCCTCAAATCCCTTTGCTCATTGTAATTTTGTAATCGAAAGAAACATAATACTTCATCATGTTTTCATAAGAAAGAAAGAAGAGATAAACCTATCGGTAACTATCAGTGGGTACCTAAGGGAACCTATGTTTTTCCTGAGGCCCAAACTAACCCAAAAGAACCCAAGAAAAGATAGGTACCTAAGGCTTGACATTGTCTGAATTTTAGGTTTGTCTAAGAGCATCAAAGACCAATAAGTGGCACATTGATAGTGGATGGTCAAGATACATGACAGGGGAACAATTCAAATTTGTGGCAATGAAAGCAAAGGACAATGGAAAAGTAACCTTTGGGGGAAATCAAACTGGAAAGATCGTTGGAATTAGAAAAATTCATGAAAAAGAAGGACCCTTGATTAAAGATGTCTATTATATGGAAGGTCTATATGACAACCTCCTTAGTATGAGGCAAAGTGCAGACAAGAACAATTGAATCATTTTTGATTTAGAAGAATGTCTCATTGTCAACAAGGATGATCTTCAAATCGATAAAAGTAACCTTAAAGTGTTGTTCAAGGCACCTACGGAAGGTAACTGCCACACCTTAAACTTACCTAAAGTCAATATTGAAAATTGTTTTGTTAGCAACTTGAACGAAAGTTGGTTGTGGCATAAGCATCTGGCTCATGTAAACATGTTCCAACTAGACAAGTTGTTAAGAAAAGATTTAGCCCTTGGTTTACCTAAACTACGTTTTAAAAATGACATGATTTGTGATTCTTGTCAAAAGGGTAAACAAACTAAATCATCTTTCAAAACTAAGTTTGAAATCTCGACTAATCGACCATCCCAACTACTTCATATGGACCTAGTTGGACCTGTGAGAGTAAAGAGCCTCGATGGCAATTTGTATACTGTGGTCATTGTCGATGATTTTCTCAAGATTTACTTGGACTATTTTCTTGTCTTCTAAGGATGAAACATTTGATTTGTTTGTCGTATTTTCCAAGAAGGTGGAAAACGAGAAAGGTGTTTGCATTACAAGTATTCGGACTGATCATGGAGGGGAGTTTAAGAATCAAGCTTTCGGGAATTCTGCAATGCCCATAGAATTGACCACAACTTCTCCACGCCAAGGACTCCACAACATAATGGTGTGGTTGAAAGGAAGAACCAAGTCCTCAATGAAATAGCTCAAGCTATGTTGAATGAGAATAAGACCTCTTAAGTATTCTGGGCAAATGGAATGAGCAAAGCATCCTATATTTCAAACCAAGCCTATCTCTGGAAGAAACTCAACAAGACTCCTTATGAACTTTACAAGGGAAAGAAGTTGAAGCTGGCATACTTGCATAATTTGGATGCAAATGCTTTGTTCACAACATTGGTAAGGATAACTTCGGAAAGATCGATCCCAAGTCTGATGAAGGTATATTTTTGGGTTATTCAAATAAGAGTAAAGCTTATGGTGTCTTCAACAACCATACTCGTGTTGTAGAAGAATCAATTCATGTTGTGTTTTGTGAATTTGACCCTGACAAGTCTCTTGATGAGAATGAACCTATTTTTCAAAATCAACCAATTTCAAAAACCTCTTCTATTCCTGAGAAGGTTGAAAATGTTTTTGATGTTGTGCTTGAAAATGTTTGTGAAGATCCTGTTCAATCTCAATCTTGTGCCTGGAGATATAGTAGGAGCCATCCTGTGGATCAAGTGATAGGTGATGTAAGTGAAGGTGTGAGAACTAGAAAAAAAAGTACTTTAAACGAAGTGAATTTCTTAGCCTTTATCTCTGAGATTGAACCCTCCAAAATTGACGAAGCCCTCTCAGATGATGATTGGGTTATAGCAATACAAGAGGAATTACATCAATTTGATAGAAATCAAGTTTGGGACTTGGTAGCTAGGCCTAAAGACCATCTAGTCATTGGGACTAAATGGGTATTCATGAACAAATGTGATGAATCCGCAATCATAGTCAGAAACAAGGCTAGATTGGTTACCAAAGGCTATAATCAAGAAGAATGTATTGATTATGAGGAAACGTATGCTCCAATGGCTAGATTGGAAGCTATACGAGTACTCTTAGCCTTTATGTGTATCAAAGGATTTAAGCTTTATCAAATAGATATTAAAAGTGCTTTTCTAAATGGATTCATTCAGGAAGAAGTGTATGTAGAACAATCTCCCGATTTTGAGAGTGACTCTTATCCCAATCATGTTTTTCTTTTGAAAAAGGCTCTATATGGTCTTAAACAGGCTCATAGAGCTTGATATAAGAGATGAAGTTTGTTTCTTCTTGATCAAGGCTTTGTTACAGGCAAGGCTGACACAATACTATTCATTAAAGGAAACAAAAGAAATGAGTTGTTAATTGCCCAAATATATGTAGATGATATTATATTCGGTGCTATTAATGATGCCTTATGTGAGGAATTTTCCAAGAAAATGCAAGGTGAATTCGAAATGTCCATGATAGGTGATGAGTACTAATTATGCTATATTTTTCCTATATTATATGACTGTATTGTATAGTGAATATGAGCTTAACTGCATTAATCTGAGCAAAAAGGCATTAATTCATTATATTGGGAACTTAAGGGCAAATCTCACATGCATCTTAAACATGTGTTGAGAAAAGAACGAGTTTTGAGGTTTTATGAGAAAGACACATAACATGGCCAATACAATGCTATAACAGCAGGACAGCGTTATCGAAGTGCAATACCATGTATCCCTGAGGCTATAGCAGAATAAGTAAAGCTATTCTATATGGCATCTATTTTGATCTTTTGCCAAGATTATTTCAGGAAATATAGTATAGGTCGTTAAGTGGATGAGAATAACGGTTAGATTGCTGACGTATTGGAATAGAAGATGCGGAGAATCAAATCTAAGATCAGAAGAATCTCGCAAGATCAGCAGAATCAATCTATCGAGATTGGAAAGAGAGACTACGGTTGGACCTCGACAGTTTTGGAAAGGCCCAGTTCGCTGGACGTACGTCACAAGTAGACCTGAATATATAAGGAAATAATAGCCAACCCTAAAGGGAGTTGAAGTCCTCGAGAGTCAAGGACCATTTCTATACGGCCAAACTTGAAAAGGAGAGTGAGAGAAGTTACAAGGCATGAGAACTCCAAGAGAACCCAGCATCCCTCCTTGCAGTGAGACAGAGACAAGAAGACGTGGAGTGGTGATGTGATAGGGCTTCTTCCACACCATCCGAACCTCCATCAAGCTTTCTATTTTTCTTTATTTAATTCTAGTTAATCTTTGATCATGGGTTATTCTGTTGTGATCTTTTTATTGATTCCTTTGTCAGTCATCAACTAAGCTTCTTGTGGTTGAGCGAGGATGATTTCCTAAGTTTGGAATGAAACCAGTTGCTAGTTCTTAATTCAATACATTCAGTTTGCTTATCAGTAATTTAATTTCTTGTCGATTAACGAGAGCTAAGGGTGAGATTAGTGGCCTCAGCTTACTAAGAGGAGTCGGGGTTAGATATCTGAGAAACAGTGATTGCTAAGTAGGCTGGTGCAAGACTTGACTTATTATTGTAAGCTTTAGGAATGAGTCTACCGCTCATAACCATAACATCTTGATTTATAATGATAATCTAACTAGAAAATCGCCATAGGCATATGGGTGAAGTAACTTAGAATTGTATGTATCGGACGCAAGAGCTTTGGTAGACTAGAGTAGTGGGTTAACTAGATAATATTTTAAAAGGTGTTTATGTTGTAATATTGTGAGAGCTGTGCAGCATAAATGGTATAGCAATGCGTAGAAGCAACTGGGGTCTGGGGGATTGATGTGTTTATGAAGCATTCTGGGCTCAGCCATCTTTTTACTGATATCTTCTTACGAATACGATCATTTGGTTATTTTCATGTTTATTAGTCTAACTATAACAAACTCCAAAATCAATTAGATTTTTTTTTCTTATTATACAAAACTAATTTTGTAATTTGGCATCATCATTATCTTAGTCTTCATGGTACGATACTCTACTTACTCTTTATTACTTGTTCGAATGGTTCACTTGCCATCAAGGAAATCGACCAACAATGGGTGAGCTCAATTACTTCCTTGGGTTGCAAATCAAACAATGAAAGAATGGGATCTTAATCTCACAGATAAAATATCTCTGTGATTTTCTAAAGAAATATGGGATAGATCAATGTAATGGAGTCGAGATTCCAATAAGCTCAACCTCCTCTCTGGATGCAGATGAAAAGGGCAGGGACTTCAACATAACAAAGCATAGAGAAATGATCGGATCATTGATATACTTGATCGGAAGTAGACCTGACATTTAGCTTAGTTTGGGTATGTACGCAAGATACCAAGCAGCTCCAAAGGAATCACCTGCCGAGCATGTGAAGAGAATATTTCGTTATCTTGCTGACATGGAGGAGTACGAACTATGATTCCCCAAAGGTCAATCAAAATATTTGGTGGCTTAATCAAACTCGGATCATATTTGTTACAAGACTAATAGAAAGAGTACAAGTGGGCAACCACTTCAAGTATACAATTGTCTCTGTCATCAACCGAGGCTAAATATATTACCACTTCAAGTTGTTATGCACAAGTGTTGTGGCTTAAGCAACAACTTCACGACTTGGGAATCCACCTGAAGGAGATTTTGATCCTTTGTGACAACACCAGTACAATAAGCTTGGCAAAAAAATCCAGTTCAATATGCAAGAACCAAACATATTGATGTGAGACATCATTTCATGAGAGATCATGTGCAAAAGAAAGATTTCAAGGTAATATTCATCACCACACACTTACAACTTGTGGATATATTTACCAAGCTCTTGGTCATAGAACAATTCATGTACATCCGAAGAGAATTGAGCATGGTAAATCCCAATGAATTGTAAATAATCCTTCTTACTAGTTACTTTTAAGATTTAATTGAATTATGATTACTGACTTGAGCATCGGAGTATCTAGGATTGTGTTTTGCAAGATGCTCTGTTTTATTGAAGTAGAAATAGAGGTTAACAGAGGATAAGTGATACCCGAGCATACTAAAGATATCCTTAAGTAATGGTGAGAAAATTACTCTTGTTAATTGCAAAACATGGTATAATATTCAACTAATGGAACACATACTTGAGTAATGTCGTGATCTAACATATGTATTGAGTATTTCAGGTACTCGCTACTCAAGTAACATTTATATTGTACTCGAGTAACCTTTAAAAGATCCCTAACACTGTGACAAAAGTTAATCCCTACTCGAGTACAACAATTCCTCTACTCAAGTAATGTCCAGAGTAAGGCCTATAGCTGGAAGTTAAAAGGCTATGTACTCGAGTAATGTCGAGAAATCCAGCAGTGAGAAAGCTCAGAATCAACCTCTACTCAAGTAGATATCATGTATTGCTCGAGTAATGTACCTGCATACTGATAAGAGCTAAATTTGGATCCTTTGATTAATCTTCAAGGATTAAACTTGTCTTCAAATGAATTCAAGGGTTTACTTAACACACTTGAGATGAGCTATTTCTAGCAATTTTGAATTCTATAAAATTTTGTGAATAGTTAGTACTCGTGTATGAACCATATCCTACTCGAGTAAGAAATGATACTTGAGTAGAAGAGATGCAATACTCGAGTAATATCGTGTATCAATGTTTTAACTAAGACTTGTCGTTTCATTTCACTTTCACTCCCTTCTCCTTGTCGTTACTCTCCTCTCATCAAAAACCCTTGCATCTTCTCAAAATCCCTTAATCTATTACTTCTCTTAAGGAAAATTGTTACGATTCTTTTAATAGTTTCTTCATTTGAGGTTCCCGACCGTTGTGTCTCTTTCTCACTCCTTAAATTTCCCTCCTTTCCTCGCATTTCTAACTCTCATTTCTACCAACACCCATTTTCATTGATAATGTCTTTCAATCTTCAATCTTTCAAGAGTCCTCTGTTATGTCTCATATGGCTCACATTAAGACTTCCAAGGGTGCCTTCGGTGACGAATCACCACTGGAATCACCGAAACGTCCGCTCACCAAAAAGCTTCGTTCATCTTATCATCCCAAAGTTAAAGCTTTGAAGAAACCCAAGGAGAAACCTACTGAGAAGCCAAAGACACCTTTGAAATTGAAAGTTGCTGAGGAATCTACAGCCAAATGAGTGGCATTGAAAGAACAGTCGAGGTCGGTGATGAGATTTCAAACTGATCATGTGATTGAGTAAAGACAAGTCACCTTCTTTGTCTCTCTATATGACAGTAGAATTTGAAGATACTATCGAAGAAAGGCGATCAAATAGTATTGAAGATAGACCTCAGAAGCCTTAACCTTCGGCAAGCCGAAATCTCAAGCTTCTAGCAGTAAGAGGCAACAGGCCTCAAGTAGTCATCAAGCCTCTGGTTCACAGTGACAAGCCTTCGGTGCAAGCTTTACAAAACCCACTGTATCTTATTTGGTTGTCAACGCTCTTAAGCCTTCTCTGGGTATAAATACTAGTCCTATAGTGATTCATGATCAGAAGAATTTTGACTTCTATTATGGGAATAGACCATTCTGTTCCATTGTATACTTGGATTTGGATCACTTTGAAGAAGACTGTAATTTGGATCTTTCGCCTTAGCTTCATAAGTATTTGCCATTGCTTCTCATTTAAACTCCTTATTCTCAGACTGTTGTTCCTCTATTTTATCACAATATGTATGTTCAACCTAAAGTACATGAGGACGATGACAATATATTAGTCACTAAGATTTGAGGTAAAGAGATCAAGATTACTGCTGCTGATTTGGACATTGTTCTTAAAGTTGTTGATGCTCTAGTTGATCCACCTAAGTTGTCTGACACTGAGTGTCACAACATTCTTCTGCTTGACGTTCCTTATGATGGTGACAAGCTAAAGTTCAAGCCAGCCATGATGAATGACACTTACCGAGTCATCTGGTACCTTTACAGTAGAAATATGGTTCAAAAAGGGAAGAGTTACACTCATTTTGTTTTGAATGACTATCACTTATTTGCCTCTATCATTTCCAAGGAACAGAGGAACATTGGGAAATGGATTATGAACAAAATGATTACTTTTTTGTCTCAGGCTCTGACTCAAAAGAAGGCCACCATTCCTTTCCTAAATGTGGTATCTCACATTCTTGCCATGAACAGTATTTGGTACCTCACTAATGACAAGGTAGTGCTGCCTAAGAGGTTTGGCAAGGAGCATATGATTCGGATGAGGATCTCTTTCACTGAGGTTATCGAAAAGAAGAAGGAAAAGAAAGTCATTGAGAAGCCATGCAAGCCTTCTGCATCTAAGGCCCCTGATGAGGGTCAATCTTCTTAGACTGGATCACCGACTACCTCTGCTGTCCTTCTTCCATCATTTGCTAACTCTGCTATCCAGACTATTGTGGAAAAAGTCGTTAACGATGGAATAGCTCCTCTGATAAATCATGCCAATCAAGTTACAATTGTTGTGAACAATCTTTAGAAACTCAATGTTAACATGGTCAAGATTGTAGGATCCGAAATGGAAAAATGGCCAAGTTCATTGAATCAAGGTTTCAGGCTATGTACGATGCTCAAAATAAGATGAAGCAGGAGATTCAGTCTCTTCAGCTACATGTATTCAAACTTGATAGGTTGTTGGATAATTTAGGTGTCAGATTGTTTTCTCGGCCTCCTGTATCTTCATCTGCTTCATTCACTTATGTTGTTCTTGAGGTTGCTCCTTTAGGTGTTCCTGTTGGTGTTTCTCAGCTCATTTCATCTGAGCCCGTTCCTTCTGATGTGCGTTCCTCTGTTGAGCCATCTTCTGACCCTTCTGATCTTGTTATTGAGCCTACTATTCCTCCTCCCTCCTCTTTGAGTGATGACAAAGGGGGAGAGTGATTGAGATTTAAAACCATTAGACTTTTGATCTTTTGTGATATTTTGTTATCTAGATTATGTTTTGATGTTAGTACTGTTGGAAACTATGCCCTAGGGGCAAGTCATTGTAATTTAAACGTTTATGTTATCTAAAGTATTCTCCTTTAGTTATCATTTCATTTGCATGTTTATAGTGATAACTGTATCCTTGGATATATCTTGTAGATTATCCTAAATGACTTTGGTCGGTCATTTACACGGGAGTGAAGATGAAATAAAACCAGTATGACTTTGATGAACTATGGAGATGCAAATCAAAGTCATAGGCACTTGTAAGTGAAAGAGGAGCTTTATACCCAAGAGGGGGGGTGAATTGGGTATAATAAAAATTTTCGACAACTTGTTCTGTTTTTACACTTTCAGAACAGAGGAGATAGAGAGAAAAGCTTTGCACACAACGATTTATACTGGTTCGGTCCTTTCTCCGACCTACATCCAGTCCCCAAGCCTCACCTGGGATTTTCAATCCACTATAATCAAATATTGATTACACACTCTGTACTAAGAGTTGTTCTCTCACTAGAACACACTCCCCCTTACAAGTTGTAATCAATACACCCTAACTACCAAGTCCCCTGACTTGTAGTTATCACAATCAGTAGATGATTTACAAGATGATAACTCTCTCAAAGAGTAGATAGAATAAACACTGAAGTACAAAGTATCAAATTGATACTATTACAGATGAAAGCTGATACACAATAAATGAGTTTAGTAGAAATTCGCTCAGAGTAGTTGTGTCTGCTTGTGAAGATGTTAATGAACTCTATTTATAGCTAGAGAACATTAAATGACCGTTGTAGCTTGAATCAGACCGTTGGAGAAGTTGCCCAAGTGTTCTGAAGTGGTTTTTGGGGTCTTCTCTCTCTTGTTTTCCCTTAATCTAGTTGGTCAAGACATCAGGGCTGACTTTCTGCGAATTAATCCGTTGGAGAGGAGTTTTCTTGTTTCAGCTAACATCCTTAAATACTTTGTAAGCGTGTGCAGAAGGATTTGGGCAGATAGAGTAACTTTTGAGCTTTGCAATAAATGCTCTGATTCACTTTATGCTTTATCTTCTAATCTCTCATCAAACATTCTTTAATGCTCTGAAATCCACTAACAAAGACGTTAAACATAGCAGGGAAAATCAGAGAATAATATTGGAAGAAGATAGGATCAAATAACATTGATTTCTGAAATGCCCAAATTCAAAAATTATGAACCTGCGTCACGAACTCGAGTTCAGTTCTTACAGGCTCGAGTTCGAGGCTTTAGTGTTCAAAACTGTGCAAGTTCAAAAAGTGTAAACCTGAGGTTTGCTTTACAAACCTGAGGTTTGCAGATCATTGAAAAACTAAAATGCTCTCGGGTTGAAATGAACTCGAGTTCATTAATGTCAGGCTCGAGTTCGAGACACTTTTGAACAGACTTCGTTTTAGCTTGAAAGCACAAACCTGAGGTTTGCAAAACACACTCTCGAGTTTAAAAACATATCCAAAAGTTCTTTGCTCTCTGGAACTTTTAGGCTCGAGTTTGAAAGTCTCAGGCTCGAGTTTAAATAGCTTAAAAATAGTTCTTTGCTCTCGGCCAAAACTAGGCTCGAGTTTAAATATGTTAGGCTCGAGTTTGAGCATTGGTGAACTTTTCAAACCGAAAAGCTTTTCTTTCAACGGAACAGTGCAGAGTTTGAAAATATCTTTAAGTTTCAAACAATTTGTCCTGCCAGAGATGAACTCGAGTTTGCCATGACAGGCTCGAGTTCATGCTCTTAAAACTTTCTTTGGATTCTTTCAAACCTGAGGTTTGAAGAAAGCAAGTGTAAGGTTTAACATGTTTTTCAAAGTTCAAAAACTCTCTGGAAACAATGAACTCGAGTTTGACCTTAGTAGGCTCGAGTTCATGTGAACTTTTTTTTAAAAGTTTAACTTTAAACTTCAGGTTCAGTCTCGAGTTTGGAAATCAACTGAACAAGTTTGAGTTCTCTGTCAAATCCAGGCTCGAGTTCAACACTAACAGGCTCGAGTTTGGTTTTGACAGATTGAAAAATACAAGTTTAAATTATTCTAAACTTTGTCAAACCTTTTCAATATTGTTTCCAATTGTTGTTAATCATCAAAACACTCAGAGAACTAACAGTAAGAGTACAAGGTTCTGGATTGACCCACTATTAGAAAGTTGCATGGATTTAGTCATAAGTTTAGCTCGTGTATAACCGTGTCACAACGCTATTGGACCTGAGATCATCATGGATTCCTACATGATGATTGCTGATCTATGACCTAGTCAAAAGTCACCTCTGACCGGGTGATGATAAAGGCTATGATCAGGATTAGTGGTTTTCATACAGAGGAATGTGAATGGTCAAGATGGAATTTGTCCCTCACATTTGTAAAGAGATAATATTAGGCCTCTCGATGAGTGAGTCTGAGAAACGTATGACCATACTGTTGGTCAAATTCCCTTATGGCAAGCGAACCAGTCGAACAAATAATAAAGTGTAAGTAGAGTATTGTCCCACAGAGACTGTAATACCAAGGATTGACGCTCGGTTGCTATGGTAGTTGTGAAACATAAAATAAATAATATGGTCGAGGGAGTTGGGTACTATGCTACTAGCAAAATAACAATAATGAGAGAAGATATCAGTAATAGATTAGACTGGACTCGGAATCACCCTTATGTGCTTTAATCCCCCTTGTTGCGTTCACACAATGCTATGACATCCACACTGTGCAGCTTCCGCGTGCTACAGCACAGGTGCTACTCACAAAGCTATCTTGTTACCCCACCTTTCTTGTCTACCGAAGCTTCCGCGTCCGATACATATGATGCTACCTGTACTTATTCCATATACCAATGGTAACTTTCGAGTATAGATCTTTGCTATGCGCAGGGTATTCAGGGTGACGAGCGGTAGACCCATTCCTGTAGTCTACAATATAGGCTATGCCGTGCACGGGCCGCCTAGCAAGCGTCTGGTTTTTGTAGGTTTAACTCCACTCCTTTCCAATAAGTGAAGCCACTGATCTAGCCCTTAACTTCCGTTAACCGACTAGTAATTGAAACAACGATAGCAAACCAAATTTATTGAATTGAAATCATGCAACTGGGTTCTCTCGACACTTAAAGATTCATCCTCATCCAGCCATCAGAAAGTTAGTTCATGACTGACGAGGAAAACACAAAACAAACATCAACAGAAAGACCCATGATTGAAATACAAAAATAACAAAGAAAACAGAAAGCTTGAACGGAGTTCCGAAGCGTGGAAGGAGCCCTGTCATGTTGCTGCTCCACGACATCTTCTCTCTGCCGAACTCAAAGGAAGGATGCTGGGTTATCCTGGAGATTGTGTGCTCTGTGATTTTGCTCACTCTTCTCGAGAGACTGCCGAAGATGAAGTTCTATCTAAGGCTCTCCAACTTCTTTAGGGTTCTCTGGCCGCCTTTTATAGTCGTTCCTTCGTGCGGCGTAGCGGTTGATACCTTCCTATTCTGTCGAGATCTTCAGTATCTTCTTGATGGGATTAGATTGCATCTGCAGATCCTACAGGATTCTTCCAAATCTTTCGGTTTCGATTCTCCGCATCTTCTTTTCCATTACGCCAGCAATATATTTATTTCCTCTTTTATTTATTTCCTGAAATCATCTAGACAAAAGAAGGTCAGATCATAAACTGCGTAGCATTGCGTCCTTTACTTTGCTATAGTATCCTTGTGCTTTGTATTGCTCCTCGGGTTGCTACCGTAATGCTATAGCATCGCATCAGCTCTGATGCACAGTTTTGCTTTAAAGACATTGCAATTTAACACATTTAGATGATTCCCGTCTCTCGTCTCTTAAATCACGAATACATGCCTTTTTGCTCGATAATTTCCGAATTAAGCTCACTTTTACCATTCAATTCAATCGTGAATCATAGGGCAAATGTGGTAATATTCGCACTCATCAAATACCCCCACACTTAGGTTTTTGCACTCCTAGACAAAAATTAAGATAGAGCGAGTCAAGGTTTGGTCCCTGCTAGAGGTTCACTAACTGACTGACTTATGCCTTGGCCGAGGGGTAGCAATTGGTGTAGCATCTTGATCGTTATTATCCAATGCTACTTGCGGAGGCAAAACCGTCGTACCAAGAGGTTGTGCTGGAGTAGTTAGTCTTAGCTGCTTCTGGTCATCCCCTTGGGGTAGCTTACTTCCCTCTTGCTCTGCTTCAGCTTCTTCTGGTTGGAGGCCAGAGTGTATCATTGGTTGCTTGATTGCTGTCATTGGTGCCAGACTCCTGCCACTCCATAGTTTGATCATTTTTACTTCTTCCCTTCCTTTGCTCCTAGGGACTTCAATGTCACTGGGCAGTGCTCCTGAAGGCCGGTTATTCATAGCAGTGGCTAGCTGTCCCACTTGAGTCTCCAGATTCTGCAGGGTCACTTGTTGATTCTGGATGATAGCGTCATTTTTGGACATATATTCCTTCAGAAGGCTCAACATAGAACTCTGCGTGTTTGAATCCCCACCTTGCTGCCTTGCTGGTTGTGTGAATCCTGGTGGGTATGGTGCTCGGTTGGAAAATTACTGAGTCGCGGGTTGCCCTGTTGCTTGTGCGCCTTGGGTGTTCCATGAAAAATTAGGGGGCTGCCTTCACCCAGAGTTCTATGTGTTGGAGTATGGGTTGTTAGCGATGCCTCCCCTGTTGAAATTATTGACGAAGTTCACGGATTCAGGGTTGGCAGAACATTGAGCATATGAATGCTCTCAGCCGCAGTATACACAAGCTACTTGGGCTGGTTGTGCTGGTGGAAGGGTTAGTCCTTTCACCATATTGGTTAGAGTTGAGACTTGTGCTGAAAGAGCAGTCACAGCGTCCAGTTCATGTATTCCTGCAACAGTTCGGGATGGAATGGATTTGTCTGTTTGCCATTGGTGGCTGTTCATTGCCATACGTTCAAGCAAATTATAGGCCTCGTCATAGGATTTCATCAGCAAGGATCCCCCTGAGGAGGCGTCCACTAATGATCGCATCTGCGTGTCAAGGCCCTTATAAAATGTCTCAATCTACACCCACTCAACCAGTCCATGCTGTGGGCATCTTCTTAGGATATCCTTGAATCTATCCCAAGCATCATAAGTAGACTCGTCAGGCTTCTATTGGAAGGTAGTGATTTCTCCTCTAAGTTGCGCATTCTTTGTGGGTGGGAAGAATTTCAGTAGGAATTTGCTTCCTAGATCATTCCATGTAGTAATGGAATTAGCAGGCAGGTTATTCAGCCACGTGCGTGCCTTGTCCCGTAGAGAGAATGGGAATAATTTAATTCGGACGGCGTCGAGAGGTATACCAGGGATTACAAAAGAGTCGCACACCTCCAGGAAGGTCTTGAGATGCAGGTGTGGGTCTTTAGATAGGAGTCCTCCAAATTGTCCAGCCGCGTTAAGCATCTTGATCATGACACTCTTGATTTCAAAGTGTCCAGCTTGTAAAGTCAGTGGAATGATGGCCGAAGTCAATTTATTCAGATCCAAAATCCCGAATTCCATAATGGCCTTGTTCCCATCTTCATCTGGTAGAGGGTCCTGGTTTCCTCTGTGCATCGCTATATGCTCTTGCTGTTCTCGTTCCTGATCATTAGGTACTTCTGCCATGCTTGCTGTGCCAATGCTTTGGCCTCTCTGCTTCTGCTTCCTACGCCTTTGCTTATAAGTACGGTCTATCTCAGGATCGTAAGGCTCAAGATCGGCTGAAGGCGAATCACGCATGCACTACAGATTGTACCTAAACAATCAAGAACAAGTCAAGTGAGCAAAGTACTAAAGGGGTCACAACTATTAAGCAACGGGGCGTCGTTACTAGGGGCATCAGCAGTCCCCGGCAACGGCGCTAAAAACTTGTTGGTCAAATTCCCTTATGGCAAGTGAACCAGTCGAACAAGTAATAAAGTGTAAGTAGAGTATCGTCCCATAGAGACTGTGATACCAAGGATTGACGCTCGGTTGCTATGGTATTTGTGAAACATAAAATAAATAATATGGTCGAGGGAGTTGGGTACTATGCTACTAGCAAAATAACAATAATGAGAGAAGATATCAGTAATAGATTAGGCTGGACTTGGAATCATCTTTAAGTGCTTTAATCCCCCTTGTTGCGTTCACACAATGCTACGGCATCCACACTGTGCAGCTTCTGCGTGCTACAGCACAGGTGCTACTCACAAAGCTATCTGGTTACCCCACCTCTCTTGTCTACCGAAGTTTCTGCGTCCGATACGTAGGATGCTACCGGTACTTATTCCATATTCCTATGGTAACTTTCGAGTATAGATCTTTGCTATGCGCAGGGTATTCAGGGTGACGAGCGGTAGACCCATTCTTGTAGTCTACAATATAGGCTATGCCGTGCACAGGCTGCCTAGCAAGCGTCTGGTTCTCGTAGGTCTAACTCCACTCCTTTCCAGTAAGTGAAGCCACTGATCTAGCCCTTAACTTCCGTTAATCGACTAGTAATTGAAACAACGATAGCAAACCAAATTTATTGAATTGAAATCATGCAACTAGGTTCTTTCGACACTTAAAGACTCATCCTCATCCAGCCATCAGAAAGTTAGTTCATGACTGACGAGGAAAACACAAAACAAACATCAACAGAAAGACCCATGATTGAAATACAAAAATAACAAAGAAAACAGAAAGCTTGAACGGAGTTCTGAAGCGTGGAAGGAGCCCTGTCACGTTGCTGCTCCACGACATCTTCTCTCCGCCGAACTCAAAGGAAGGATACTGGGTTATCCTGGAGATTGTGTGCTCTGTGATTTTGCTCACTCTTCTCGAGAGACTGCCGAAGATGAAGTTCTATCTAAGGCTCTCCGACTTCTTTAGGGTTCTCTGGCCGCCTTTTATAGTCGTTCCTTCGTGCGGTGCAGCAGTTGAGACCTTCCTATTATGTTGGGATCTTGAGTATCTTCTTGATGGGATTAGATTGCATCTGCAGATCCTGCAGGATTCTTCCAAATCTTTCGGTTCTGATTCTCCGCATCTTCTTTTCCATTACGCTTGCAATCTATTTATTTCCTCTTTTATTTATTTCCTGAAATCATCCAGACAAAAGAAGGTCAGATCATAAACTGCGTAGCATTACGTCCTCTACTTTGCTATAGCATCCTTGTGCTTTGTATTGCTCCTTGGGTTGCTACCGTAATGCTATAGCATCGCATCAGCTCTGCTGCACAGTTTTGCTTTAAAAACATTGCAATTTAACACATTTAGATGATTCCCGTCTCTTGTCCCTTATATCACGAATACATGCCTTTTTGCTCGATTATTTCCCAATTAAGCTCACTTTTACCATTCAATTCAGTCGTGAATCATAGGGCAAATGTGGTAATATTCACACTCATCACATACTACGATGGAAAGGAGTTTCCATTTCAATTAGACTACTCAAGAATCGAGAAAGTAATGGTCAAGAATAGGAAGTTTACATTATCCATGCCTCATCCTTGACCGAATTATCGCGTGACAAAAGGGACGTGACATGGTTGTATGATAGGTTGTATCGTATCATCAATCCCCATATGAATTGGGTAGTCATAATGTCTTGCTAGAGACCGCTTGGGACTTATGGGCTGGTACAGTATTGGCCCGCTGCCAATCTCATGTGGGTCTGCAGGATCGCACATAAAAATAGCCCAACACGAGTAATAGTGTCCAGATTCATTGAATCTTAGATATGTCTAAGATATAATGAATACTGTTAATCTAGGGTTTATATATATATATATATATATATATATATATATATATATATAGTATATCATATCATATCATATTATATTATATTATAAATTTGAAAATAATAATGATATTATTTATAGATAATAATATTATTATATATAGTATTTAATTTATTTGATAAATTAAATAACTATAATAAATTAAGATATAGTATCTCAGATTTAATTAAATAGAAAGATATCATATTTCATATTTAATTTATAAAGATAAATTAAATCTATAGGCTCATAATTCGGATTAAATCAATATATTAGATTAGATTTGTTGGACAGATTTAATTAATATATTATTTTAAGTCAAATTCGAATTTCAAGATTAATTAGATTAATTTTGAATATTTAATATGGCTCATTAGGGTTTTAGAAACTCTTTAAATAGATATTGATCTAGTCGTATTGAGAGTACGAATGAATTAGAGAAGCCACAAGAAACCCTAGAGAGAAAAGGAGAGATGCGAGAATACGGAAGGCACTAGCACGCTACCGTTTGTGTTCAAGGCTATTCATGTGGATACCGGTAGAGACAGGAGATCTATAGAGTCGACTTCTGGTGATTGAGTAGGTAGCCCACGAGTTCAAATAGAACGAGATGCACACCATTCAACATAGGTACGGTTCCTTTCTTACAAACTTGCTTTAAACGTCGTTGATGGATCTTCAGATGGGATTCATAAAGGTTTTTTAAAAAAAAAAAATTCCGCTGTGTGTACGGATCCCAACAAGTACTAATGCTACACTTGAACTTATGTATTTTAGCTTTGTACTAACATTTATCTTATAAATGCAATTCAATTATTATGATCAATTGTATCTATTTACATTCTCTGTACTTTATTGCATTAACTGATATCAAAACTTCTTTTTCAAACTAATTTCAAAAATTATCAAGTATTGCCATTATCAAAAAGGAGGAGAATATCAGTTCTCGAAGTTTTGATGATAACAAGACTTAAATGTAATTAAGATTTTGAATTGTAAATGATCAAGTTTTTGAATCAGTGAATATTGCTTAAGTTAAGAGTGTACTCGAGTATGGCATCTTTCTTACTCAAGCATGCTCAATCTGATAGTTTGTTTAAGTGTTCATAGAACACTACTCAAGTTTGATCTATTTGTTACTCGAGTAGTATGTCAATAGAGCTCTCTATGCCTGTATTAGAAGAGTTTTACTCGAGTAAAGCAATTGAGATACTCGAGTAATATTGATCCAAAGCAAACTTCACAAATCCCACATCAAGTATACTCGAGTATGTATAATGGCTTACTCGAGTGCGCTACTCGAGTAAGGCCTTTTTGTCTATAACCCGAGTACACAGGACTGACATCAAGAAATAGCCTCTGCCAAAATGTTACTTGAGTAGATGGTTAGAGCTACTCGAGTATGGTACTCAAGTAGAGGTAATTTGTTACTCGAGTAGATATACTTTCATCCTTAATCTGCTCTCTGTTTGAAGTATACCCAAGTACAATTTCTCTGTTACTTGAGTAAGCTACTCAAGTATACGTATCTCATTTCTAAGTTTGCTCTCTGCCTGAGTGTACTCGAGCACTAGTTTACTGCTACTCAAGTTTGAGCATAATAGTGCTTGAGTATCAGTTGCTAATAAATTTCTGAGTGTATTGTTTCAGTAAAGGATAAGGGCTACTCAAGTACAGGACTTGGTATACTCGAGTAAGGTACTTAAGTATAGTCAATAATACTACTTGAGTATAAGCACTGAAGAAGCATCTCATATGGTTCACTGATATAGGTAAATAATGTTACTCGAGTAAGGATGAACATTGAACTTTTGTGAAGACATTTTTGCATGGCTACTCGAGCACTATGATATTGCTACTCTAGTATGATTAGTCATTTTCCTCAACGCTTCGCTGTAACGTTAATCGTAAACTTATAACATTTTGAGTTATCAGCTATTTCTATTTAAACCTTACTCAAACGTATTTATGCTATTACTAACTATATTTTTTAGTGGATTTCAGATGATTAACAATGGATTAATCAATGATTAGACCAAAAACCATTTCGTGTGTCAGAAGCATTTATTGCTTTTAGAAAACAAAGCTAACAAACGAAATGAAGCCTCATAATAGTCGAAATCATTCCTTTGGGGCATACCCATTTTGGCAAATGTTTTGAGTTAACTTTTAAGCACAAGTGCATCGACGACAAGCCAATTAATGACGCAACGTTCGACTGTACCTAATGGAAACCATTTGTGCCTAACGGAAGTTTGAAGAGTTTCAACGGCTATATTGAAAGCTCTTCAACGGCATTAATCGAAGTTGGTATAAAAGCTGATCACATTCAATTCCTCCACCTACCAAAACTCTACATATTTAATTTGTCATTACTATGAATTACTGTTTCATTCACTTTAGTTTATATCTTGGATATTTCTATACTTTAGTTATTATTATTCATCTACTCAGTGAGGAGATAAACATTTATTTGATTATCTATTTATTTGTTAATCTCAATGTAGACGGATTTTGAGTGTGGGTGTACAATTACAACTTGTAAGGAGAAATGGATTCGAGAGCGAAGGGATCACTTTGGGTACAGTGTGTGTAATTGTATTTGTGATTGTGAGTTAGTGAATATCCCAGAGCTTCTGTGTAGCATTCTGAATTTTGTGGCATTGAGACTTGAGAATATGCCTAAATTAGGCGGACGACTAAGCCTGGTTTACGAAGTGTGACACCCTCGAAGAAGGCCATATCTTCAACCAAGGGACAAAAAGAGGAAAATTATAAAATAATATTTTGAGGATATGGAAATATTATGATGGAATTATTTATGGGAAATTTACCCTGGATAAATTATAAGGCTAATATTTGGAATTTATGGCATATTATCTTGTAAATTAAGGATAACTAGTTAGGGGATAATTTTTGGCCTAAATATTTTGGAGATCATATTTTATGGCCTAAAGAAATTATTGGAGAAACAGAAATCCTTACATGGAATTAAGGATTGATTTTGATTTCCTAACTATGTTTTGAAATATTAATTAGAAAATGATAATATAGGAATTAGCGGTATTATACGAGTTGGACTATTCATCCAAACCAATCTCCTTTTTTATCCAATATCTACTTCAGAGAGCAAGATAAAGCCCAAGCAATACACACATCCAAGCCCAATGACACAATTCCATTTTCCTCTCATACACTCCTACGGACTACATAAACACCACAAACACATACACCTACACTCATTCCCTCTCTCCACCGGACCCCACACGCATATACACACATACCACAAATCCTTCCCCTCCTGCATGCAAGCCACGGTGAAACACACAATTAACCACACACACTTATTAATTATTCACTCCCTCCCTCACAAAAACCCACGGCATTAAACACACACAAACATTCAAAACTAATTCATTCCTCTTCTCTCATTATTCTCCACGGTTTAAACACATCACACACACATGCAACATTATAAATGGCAAGCATGCAATCAAAACAATCGTCACATACACATAATAACACCATACAAATCTGATTATTTCTTTCTCTTTTTCCCTTAATTGCCACGGTTATACACAAAACACACACAACACAAATCTGATCCGCTCTCCATCTCTCCTCATATCTCCACGGTTTTCACATATACACACACTACACAAAAGTTCTGATTCACTTCCTCTTCTCACATTCAAATCTCACATCCTCTCAACTCCTCTCCTCCCTCATCTCCACGGATCAACATCATCAATCTCCGACAAATCCATGCTCCTCTCCTTTCAACATTCACGGATAGAAGAAGATAAAGTAGATTAAAGGGCTTGAAGAAGTGAAGGTGACCACAAAGCCAAGGACAAGCTATAGTGGTAAGATCATCCACCTTCTTCAAACCCATATTTTGTAATCTGTGGTAAAATTGTAGAAATAAGTGGAATTTGAGAAATCTGATACCACCAACGCGTTCCTCATGAAAGAATGGAGTGAGAATATGTTGGTCAACGAAATTTTTAAGAGATTTTCGTACATAAAATAATAAGCTCATTAAGGAAGTCAAAACTGCCAGTTTTGGAAATCTTGAGTTTAGTTGCTTGTCTGTGTTGTTTGAACAAGTAAAAGTCCTTTAAAAATTCTAAAAATGTTTCAAAATATAGAGGACATGCATATCTTTAAAATGGTGGGTATTTTATATTTTTCTAAGCTCCGGTCAGAGAGCAATAAATTGTACAAAATGACTCTGAGTTCTAGAAAACTCACTGGACAATCTCTACGTTTTTTGGAACTAGGAATGAATGGAGAGTTATTAAATGCTGGAATCACTTTTCCCAAAAATGAGTTCGTAGGTTTTTGAACCACCTCAATAGACACCTAGAACTCCAGATATGAATTTTTAAATATAAGCTATGAATTCTGGAAGTTTTTGGGATAGTCAGTGGAAACGTAAAACCTGGAAATTATTTGACTTGTCCTGACGTTTGAAAGTATTTTTCTATGAAAGTGGACTTTACTAGGAACACGTGAGAGTTAATGGCACATTAAAATGGTTTTTGTGAAATTAATTACAAATAATTGAAGTTGCTGGACTTTTAAGGACGGTAAAAGATAAAGGCTAAAAGTAACAAGTTTAAACCTTAATGAAATAAGGGTTCAAAAGGAAAATAAACATTCATTTGTCCTAGTTCTAAAAGTATGTTCATATCCTTAGGGCCAGAAGGAGAAGTAAAGAAATTCAAGCAACCTTGACGATTAGCGAAAAAAGGAACCCGTGTAAAGATGGTAGTCCTTAAAAGGTAGGGCTTACCTTACTTGCATTTATTTGATATTATTGCTTGTATGTATATATTTGATTGCTATACTTGCTTGCTATGTTTAACATACTTGAATGATTGAAGCTGTGTTTATGATTATGCTATGGCCATGAGTATGATGCATGAAGCATTGAGCATGCAAACATGTCATTATGTTAACATGAGCTTGTGCAAGGAAAGTATATAATACATTAGCATTTACCTTGCATGTATTGTATGGTATTGTCTGCTATTGAGGTTCCTTAAAATCTCACCCTCCACTACCAACCAATAGACAAGTGAGCATAGGAAGAGAAGTGTTGCACATGGTTTGAGGAGAGAACGTTGCTTGAAGATGGCCCAACAGAGGGACAACTTGAAGAACCGAGGGGCGAAAGTGATTTAGTTTGTTTTAATTTTCACTGTCTGTAAATGAATGTAAAGGGGTATAAGCCCTGGGAGTACCCTTGTTATGTAATTAAATTTATTTTTCGTTGTATCAGTATAACAAACTATTTTTTATTTTGCCACACTACTGCGTAAGAATATGGCTAAGTATGCTGGCACCCAGGCGGGTGTTACATTCTAGGGACTAGACGTAGGTCAAAGAGTTGGATCAAACCAGTATAATTCCTCTATGTTTATTCTCTTTATCTTTATCTCTGTATTTATTGTTCTTCATCCTATTACGAAAAAAAAAATTTTGAAATCCTCTATTCACCTAAGTGATATCCCCTATTAACGAGTAGATCCTAAAATAATAAGTACTCCTTAGTCTAACAAGAAAGAGTATCTAAAGCTTAGAGCTTAACTCATAAGGATCGTAAAGAGTTATGGGTTCTCATGAGTACTGTAATGAGTTACGAGCTTTATCTCATGAGTATCGTAAAGAGTTATGGGTTCTATGTGATCAAGAGTATCTAAGAATTAGCTCCAAAACATAATTCATGAGTAATACTAACGGGTTAAAGAAGAAATAATAATAATAATAATAATAATAATAATAATAATAATAATAATAATTCATTGGTCTAAGGAGTTACGATTAATAACTCATGCAGACCTAAGGAGTTACAGGTACTGTGGAACAACTGAAAATTAACTAACATTAATAGCCTTGTGGAAAAAAGATACCAAATGAGGGTATGGAGTTGGAGTATACCTTGTAGGAGTATATGTATCTCTTGTTAATTGAAAAATATAATCTCTCTAGTGTTCCTCTCCTTCTTGATAATAATATAGGCCATCGTTATAGAATCTTTCTCTCAAGTAAGTAAGGTTATTATCCTTGTTCACCATAGCTTTAGTGTAGGTATACAAGATAAACTTGTAAAGATCAGACATAGAGCTAGGATTGAAGTTTAGAATCCCCACAGGCTCACCAAGCTTTCTGATTTTGTACATCTCAAGCTCATTGTACTCTTTGAAAAGTCAAGGCTTGTCGATACCTTATCCACTCATTAATCTTTGAGTTTGAGATAGTGATCTTCTAATGTTTGATTGTTGTTTCCATTGTCTCCCCAATTTCTGTTCCTTCCTCTAAACATCTCTATCGGCTCTATATCACAGTAGAAATGTCTAATCACTTTGGGACAGTAAGGAATATGGGCAAGTAACAAAGGCTAATAATGGCTAATGATGAGGTGTCACTCGAGTGATACCATATGAAAGAGGAATATCACCTAGAGGGGGTGAATGAGGTGATTTCAAAATTGTTTTTCGATTAGGCTTATGAATAAGAGAAACAGAGATAAAGAAAAGTGCAAAGAGAATATGGACATAGAGTATTTATATTGGTTTGGTCTAAACACTTGACCTACATCTAGTCCCCAGACTCTCTGGGTATTTCACCATCTCTCAAACAACGATTACCACTCTTCACTCGAAGTAATCCTTTCACACTAGGATTCCCTCCTCCTTACAAGTTGTAATCGTACATCCACACTCAAGGTCTCTCTACCTTGAAATTAAATTGATAATAAATTAAATTTTTTAACCTTCTCACAGAGTATATAGAAATAATCACTGAAGTACAGATATCCGAATATACTAAGTGAAAAGAATGAAATAGTAAATCACAATAAATTCCATTGAATGCTCAGATGTTTTGGTAGTTGGTGAATTGAATGCTTTTGGCATTTATACAATCAGCTATTAATGGCCGTTGAAGAGCTTTTAAGATAGTCGTTGAGAGTCTTCGATTATTCCGTTAGACACAGTTGTACGTTGATTGATTAATTCATTTTCAGATTACTGTTGACAGTCTTTGGATACAGGTTAACTCTAAAAAGATATTGAGCCCTTTTGCCAGAATAGGTATGCCTCATAGGAATGATTTGGTTTGCTTTGATTTTCATTCCATGTGCGTGCTCTGTTTTCTGCAAACACTAAATGCTCTAACACACGTTATTGCTTTTCGGCTAGTCAGCTCTTAAACATTCGTTAGTGATCTGAAATCCACTCAAAAAGATGATTAGTAATAGTGTAAGCAAGTTTGAGTAGCATTTAATCAAAAACCAATCATAACCCAATACATTTGAATTTACGATTACTATTACAGTGAAGGTATTTGGTAGCTGATGAACAATACTCGTTATGATTCCTTGAGTACTCAAGTAAGCATTCAAAAATTTCTTCATAGATGCCTAACGTTCAACCATACTCAAGTAAGAGATATCATGTGCTCGAGTAGGTCTTCAACAAGAACATAATAGAGGCTTCGCAACGTTAATACTCGAGTAGCATTTCCTTCATACTCAAGTACCATACTCGGGTACGCCAATTCCTGTACTTGTGTATCCTCTAATCTTAGCTAAAATTCACACTAAGTAAAACATTATCCAGACTATACTCAAGTATAGTTTTCCTTATACTCGAGTACCACACTCAAGTAAGAGTAAAACAGTGCTCGAGTAAAGTTTAACAGAGAGCAAATATAAGTAATGAAACATTCATACTCAAGTAAGATGTTACCTGTACTCAAGTACCATACTTGAGTAACACTTACCTTATACTCGATTAAGACTCTAAGAAGGACATTTACTTTGATAGAAGAACCTTGTAATTGAGTAGACCAATAATTGTACTCGAGTACCCTACTTGAGTAAGCAAAGAAGCTTGCTCGAGTACAGTGTCTGAACTTCTCTAAACTTTGTTGCTTTTAAGCTTATACTCGAGTAACAAATATTGCTTACTCGAGTATACTTCCTCTTACTGATCTATGCTTGAGTACACTTGAACAAATACTCAAGTAAGGGTCTGAAATCACTTAAACAGAGAAGTTACTTGAACATACTCGAGTATACTTGAAACCATACTAGAGTGTACTTTTGACTTAGCCATTTTTCTTTGATTTAAAACCTTAAACATTTTCAAGTGTTATTATCAAAACTCATAAACCAAGAATTAACACCATAGATTTTGCTTTTGCTCGCACTACAAAACACTGCTAGTAAGGCTTAAGCTTTTAGCATGTGTTCCTTGTACCCAAAAGCAAAGCATTTTGGTTAACTCCTGCAAAAGTATAAATACATGTTCTTTGGTACCCAACTTCTCTTGGGTCCACACAATATTAGACATAAAAACTCTTATGTCCTTACACAATTAAACCATATGATATTTGAGCAAAGAGTATAATAAAACAAAAGCCAAAATATAATTTTACCTAATTAAATAAATTCAAGCCATTGAATCATAAAGCGTAACAAACAAATGATACCAAGAATGATGTTTTTCAATGATCAATGACATTTTAAAAAAAATACACTTTATATGGAAAATATGTCATTGATAAGATTTTCATGCAATCCATGTAAGTCATATCAAAGAGAGTAGATAATCTATCCATAATGACCAACTTTTATGAAATGAAATCAAGTTTTCCAAGAATGATAATGCAAAATGTACATTGTTTCAAATCTAAATGTTATTTCAAATCATGACATTGCATTGTGAAATTGAGATTTTGAATATATACAAAACTCATTTTTGAAACATGTTTACAATTGATGCACATTCTAGAAATGATGGAAGTCAACGATTTAAGTGTGTGTGTGTGTGTGTGTGTCAAAAAGCTTCTCTTTTTGAGGACAACTAAGATAACATGTTAAATGTTGGAGTTAACATGTTTGAGAATTTTTTCAAGAGCAAAAGTCATAGAAAATGAATTAGCCAAAAAAAGACTTAATTTGATAGACATATGTAAGCACAATGACTTTGCTATTGGCCCAGAGATAATCTTGCCTCTTAAAGTTGTGTCTTGAAATATATGAACATTCAAGGAAAGAATTTGAATATAAGACTCTAGTTACTCAAAAATGGATGAAGACAAATGTTAATGTATTTAAGCAACAAGATGAGTACAAAGATTTATGGATGATGAAGCACATAATCATTAGTCCAAATGTCTAGAGTTCTAGAATATTATCCTAGTAAGTTATTCTACTATAATGGTTAATTCATTAACATTCAATACATTAATGAACATTTGTAATACTTAGAATAACATGGCCAACTAAGGATTTATGCGTTAGGCATAATACTTTCACATATTGAATTCCTTTTTAGGGAATGCACTTGAAACTCATAAATGGTCAGCTTGTTACACATAAGGTCTAACTTGTTAGAAAATAAAGGTTGAGGAATTCAAGTGATAACAAGTTTAAGATCAATAAATAATATGTCAATGATGGGGAAAACTCTAGTGGATGGATTTGAAGTATTTTTTATTTTTAATTCACAAGATATGAACTTCAAGTTTTCCAAAGCGATTTGCATGTATTCAAAATATGAATATTTTTCAAAACACATATATGCACTTTACGAAACAAGATGAAGTGAAACAAAATTGTTTTTGAATTATGAATTTCAAAATATGAACTTATAGAAAAACTCTACACAATTTCACTTTTGATCCATGTAGTAATCTGAAAATTTTTTGAAAACCAAAAAAGACTGAAATGGTATGCAATAATGAACAAGTATTCTTTACCCAATTTAAATAATTCATATAAGCACATTATAGGTAAGGATATAAGAGAAGATTGGAACATTGTAGTGAAAGTGAATCTTTGAGTAAAAGTGAGAAGTAATGATGTTGCAATAGGGGTTTTAACTTCAGGAACCCAACATCACTCGAGTGGACACTCATATTGTTATGCCTGACCATCACTCTAGTGATAGACCTCATAACATTCTAATATAATGGAGTAAGAACATGATACCTTACTCAAGTAATCTCATAATTACTCGAGGGATTATCCTCCTTTGAAGATCAGTTGAGCATCATTCCTTGATTTTTTTGCCTCTCAATCTTTCAGTTGGTCAAATCACTTGGACGATCAATTCCAATTGTCATGCAGTGATGATAATCACTCAATTGGTCACTTAAGTGTTGTTTTTTTGTGCATCTTTCCTTTCTTCATCACTGGCTAGGCACTCCTAGTGATGCCTCCTTTTGTTTACATGATCAAAATGTATCTTTAAAGTCCAAATTCACCAAGATTTGAATTAATTTCTATGTAGTTACAATCTTGAGATAAAGCTCTTCCTTTCTTCTTCCTACAAAATCATATAGATATTTTTCTTCCTTTGGTATCCAATCATGCTTCCATTCAATCATTGTTAGCTTGTAGGAACAAAAATTCACATGTTCTTAACAATATAATCAATTCATAACAACTGAGTACAATGAATTAATTAATCATGACTTTATGCATAAAATAAAATAAAAATTATTTTCAAATCAAGTGTGTATAAAGAACTAAACTATAGAGCATTGTAATTATATCTGAATGGATTTTCAAATCAGAATACAATGTTTTTTCCTAAGGTCACAAGATAAAAATCTCAATAAATATTAAAGATAATAATGTATGACGTTTTAGCATTGTGTATTTTTACCTCAGATAATTGGAGGATTTCATTTTCTTAACCATTAAATTTTTTTGTGATGTTCAACCTTTGAATTCTTAGCTTTGGATGCATACAATACTCTCTCATATGATGTAGACTTTGAAAGTCTTTTCCTTCAATCTTGAGAGGTCATCCATCTCTTGTTCTCCTCAAGGTAGTTGAATAGAACCTTATGATAGTTCATTTTTGAGGTGGAACATACTCCTATTCTCCAATGCCTTTCTTTGTGCTTAGATTTTGCAATTCCAGAAATTGGTGATCCAAGAGTTCTCCTAATTGATGTGAATCTCCTTTCAAGTGCATTAGGGACTCTTGGAATATTCCTCATCTTCTCAATATCCTTATGTCCATTCTTTCTAGAATTAATCTGCACACATGAAGCACCGGATTGACATTTTAGTACTCACTTTGCTTTTGGTTCTTTATTGTTAGCATTTGAGTTCACCTGCCTTTCAAAAATCCAAACAAATTTATTTCTCACATTAGAATTTCTTCTAATATTGAATGTGAGATAAATATTACCTGACTTACCACAATAATTGCAAAATATATAATAATATGCGTTACGAGATTCTATGCAAGTATTGTGTCAGTCATGAGAATAGAAACTCAAATAATTGCTACTTGACCATGCTTTCATAAATTTTTCCTGCATGATTTAAAATATTTTTTTCTTTTTAAAATCGAATCTATAATTGGTTGAAAAACAATGTTATGCAAACTTTCAAAATCATTTTTCCTAAATTCATAAGAAGAATTGTAACTTTTTACCTTAAGTTCATCTTGAGCTCTTTTTGGGAATCCCCTTCTCCTTGTTTGTCTGTGTTGATTGTATCATGGAAGTGTTCTATGATTTATTCTTCTTCATTTTCAATTTCCAAAGTATTCATCAACTATAGATATGCAGCTTGTAGTTTCAGATGAACTGTCAACACTTTCAACTTCATCACAATTGTTAGAAGTATAAATAGAATCAAGAGTATCCCAAATATCTCTAGCAGTAGAGCAAAATTTAATTTTGTCAAAATCATTTTTGGTTAAAGCACTATACAAAATTCTCATTGCTCTATGTACAATGAAAACATTTTCGTTTCTCTTTCAGTCCAAATTCTTCTCAGTTTGAAATATAAAACATTTGTCAAAATATTCCACATATCAAAATCAACAGCTTTTATAAAAGATGTCATTCTAGTTTTCCAAAACCAAAAATCAATATCTTTTAAAAGAGGGGAACTGTATAATTGAAACTTTTCAAAAACAAGCAACACCCAAAGTTAGCCACTATAAACTCTTGATATGGTTAAGTCTTTTAAACAAGAGACCTACTTTGATAACAAATGTTGAACTCGGCTGACTCCAAAGAAGAGTGAATTGGGTGTAAGATAAAAACTTAGGAACTCTTTTTTTTTTTTTTGCTTAAATGATATATATATTAATATTGTAAACCGATACAATACATGAAAATAAACACAAACAACGCTAAAACAAATACAACAAAATAAATCAGATACAAGAGTAGCCAAGCACCGTACATTAAACATATAAGAGTAAAAGTAGAATCATGGACAAAATTGGCCTTCTTTATACCCAAGGTTAGAAGTAATGAGCAAGAGAGTGTTAGTTCTAAAGCCCACCCCAAATGACACACCTTCTTATAAGCAATAGCTGCAATTAGATCAGCTAAATGGGTACCCCATCTTGGGGTAAAGAACACAAAAAATCCAACCTTAGAAGAAGGAAGGCCCTTGATGTCCTGAAGAACACTTCTGCTCCTCTGATCAAGTAGATTTGGTAACATCGACCACACACCAAAAAACACCTCTTTAAATATTACCCTAAGAACGCAGATCTGAGCTACCAAGTGATAATCAGATCTAATAATGTTCAAACAGCCATCCAACCAAGAGGATTTAAATGTAGATCTTACATATCTGTTTATTTCCTGAGACAAAAACACCACCGCAAAACTCATTACTGTAACACTCCATATTTGGTACTAATATTAATAAGTAGTCTATCAGAATAACATCAGAGTTGAACGAGTAGTAACTGATAAGTGGCTATACTTTTCCAAATATTCAAAAGGTTATACATATTACTATTCCAAAATAAAACTCCGTCCGAGTCCTCATGCGTGCTGCTTACCCTTTTCACCGGCTCCTGATCCTCCAGAACTTGAAGCTAGGGCAAATTCTGAGATTCAATACCCATTGAATCTCAAGTAACAGTTAACCTCATGCTCAAGTATAAACAATATATGTATGACAGATATTCATTACATTTCAGCATTAACCATACATAGAACACAGCACATGTAAGGTTACAACAATTCATAGTACACAACACATGTAATGTTATCCACGTTTGTACTAAATAGTGCCACAACAGCTCCTCGTGTCCTTAGCGCTAGGAAAACACCCCTACGACATTATCAAGACTATAACTCGCATAAAGCTGAATGTATATAAACAGTGACCAAAGACCAAGTCGTAGCCACGGTACATGATCCAAGACCTAGTCTTGTCCATGACCCTATGAATTATTTATCACATATAAGCATACAAGACAACATAAGAGTTAGAGTTACAGTACGCGTCCGTACCTTAGCCCGTGCAGCTAGTGGTACGTCCGTCTGTTCAGTATGATTTTTGATTTTTCCTGATATCCTATAATAGTGTCACCGTATTATTTCCTTTATAAACAATATCGTAAGAGATATCTTAGCCACTATTAACCTTTTTACCCCTGGTGGATTTTCTATTCCAATTATACCCTTACATTTCCTTAAAAACGAATTTTCAGCATTTCTGCCCAAATTTTTCGGTAACTTTGCAAAATCATAATTAATTCTAAAAAAATCGAAATTAGGTTCCGTAAAATTCCTCACAATCCTTGACATGTATCTTTTTGAGGAAAAATAACGGCTAGCCCTCAAAATATATGAATCAATACCAGTTTAATGTTTTCCATTCAATGTTCAGATTTTCTTCCAAAAAACATGACCCAACTTCAAGAATTTTTATCTCCTTCTACAAACCTCTAATTGATACACATTTTATATCAATGGAAAGCTATACATGTCTACTATAACCATGAAATATTTCATAATTTTTGAAGATGAATTTACACATAAAATAGTGCCCTCTATCTGACTGATTCCAATAGCCCAGCAAACCCAAAAATTCCCTATCTTACTCTAACTTGTTCCATTAATTCCAAAATTTATTTCCCAACATGTTTTTACTTCATTAGGCATTTTTCAATGTAAGGAGGCCTAAAAACAATTATGGGAATTTATTTTACCATTTTCTAGATTAAACTAACATCTTACTAAAAATTAAAAACTAAAGTCTAAAGCTCAAGAATAGAGACTTACCCTTAAAGACCTAGCTCCTTCCTCCTTCTCTTTCTCAATCCCACGTCTCACTCTCTTAATCAAAGTATCAGAGGTGCTTGTGGTTGGTGTGAAGAATTTGTGAAGGGATTGATAGCCTATTTATAGGGAAAGTGCCAATGGTTCGATGGTAATTATATGGGATCAGATTTTTACCCTAGCCATTAGATTAAAAGAACATTTTTTGGCCAATGAGGACTAGCACAGTTGGTTAAGGTATCAACCTTCACCCCAAAAGGGAGGGGATTCGATACCCGCTGATCGATGTCAGGGCCTCATTGGTGAGCGATCTATAAGTACCTCTATAAGTATTCTTTGAGCCTGGAGGTATGCCCTAACCTTGGTGGGGTACCGGTGTCTACCCCACCTAAACTTTTGTTTATAAAATAAAAAAATAAAAATAAAAGAACACTTTTTGAAACTTAATCTCCCCCTCCACCTAGCTGCCATCATGCCTCTTCTCTCACAAGCATTTCATGTATTTTTTAATTAACTAAATAACTTGATTATTTCATGAAAGGAAAAAGAAATCCCACCCACCGTACATGCTGGCCGACATCCACTTCTTTTAGTCATTTAATAAGTTTTTAAATAGCCAAAAACATTGTTTATTCAATGCAAAATTCTATCAGATTCAATCCACAACTCATGCGCCCCTTTTTTTGACTTTTGGGGTGGTTGATTGATTTATTCATTTACCATGCAAAATCTATAGCTTAATTCCCTAATTGGTTGATTTAATTTCATGAGGATTAAGGTTATTTTCTTGATTTTTCCCATTGGCTAGTTGCAACTTTTGACTTTTCAAAGCTAATTAGTAAGATTTAATTATCATGCAAATAAAGTGTTTATATGCATTTTAATTACATTTGCCATTGGTTAACTTAATTACATGAAGATTTAAGACTAACACATTAGATAATATCTCAAAATCACTTGGCTCATATTTCACCACAAGGCTAGGCGTACATGTGGCCCTTTTGGGCCATTCATAGGCTTGAATTAATTAAAAGAATCATGCAAATCATCTTAACTAGCATAAGTTAAATTGTTCATTTATTTTTGCTAATTTCCTTTAATTTACTTAAGTGTTTTTATAATATTTTATTGCCTTTTGTTTATCTAATTCCAAGGAAAATTTTCCTAATATTATAATCAACAAATTATAATAATTTTGAAGTTATATTGCATAATATAACTTTTAGATAAAATAATTCAATAGGGCTTCTATAAAACCAAATTGAACACATATTTTTTAAAACAAATTGCACAGGTTTTAGACTATGTATGAAATTACTTGGTATAAATTGATACTTCTTAAAACCGGTCAATAAAACAACTGGTTTTAAAAAGTAACATTTTAGACCAATTGTAGGATCAGTCTAAGAAAGGTCAGACTTTTTAAACCAGTCACTGTAAGACCTAACATAAACCCGGTTTAAAATGCCCTTTATCTAATAGTATTTCTAATGCCTTAAGCTTTTTTTTTTTTTTTTTAAAGCTAGTAGGTTTTTTTCCCCCAACGAATAGACCCATAGGTTGAATATACTGTGAAATTGTTATAAATCCAAACAACAACAAAACTTTTAAAATTATCAATATGTTTAAATTAAAATCGACCCATGTAATTGTATAGGACAACATATGAGTCTTAAATTTTTAATATGTTTTCTCATGTTGATAATATGAATTAATAACATTGACATTGATATATGATAACTAGTAATTTGAGGATTGATCAGCCAAGGTCCCAATCAAAAGAAAGGGGTTGAGTTTTCTTGGCATATATTTGAGGACTGGGTTAAGAGTATATTTAATATGCACAAATAGGCTTAACACACATCTATGCTACAAATACCATCATAGTTGCCCAAAGAAAACGGAAGAAAGTGATGTGCAACCAAATAACCTAGTTGTGTCAGTTTGGTTTGAGGGATTTGGAAGGGTGGGGAAAAAAAATTTTGAGTTGGATTTTAAAAAAAAAAATGGATTTTTTTAAAAAAAAAATGGAAAAGTGAGGATATAAAATCTTAATAAAAAAGAATATGTACGATAAAAGAATAAGAAAAATTAATTTAAAACTTTTGACCCGACTTCTGAAATTTTATTTTATTCTTTTTAAAAAAATCTAACTCATAAAAATCCTACTAGAGGAGAGAAAGTGATGCTGATGCACAACCAAATAAGAAGGTTTTTATTGCATATTAATGATAGAGATTAGATATGAGAAAATCTGGGAAAAAGACAAAGGAATAATAATTTTTATTGTAAATCATCTTAAAAAATGTAATTATTTAGGAGGACTAAATTTTAAAAGATTAATTTTAAAATACTAAATTACTTTTGGTCAAAATTCCTATTGTCTCTCCTTCAATAAGTCCCACATTCCATTTTAAAACTAATTTGAATTGTATTTTCCACCAAAATTTAAAATGCCAAAATCATCCATGATAAGATTTTTTAAAAAAAACTTTTATTTTCTACTAATATCAACATAATTATATAATCATGAACAAATTTATGCGGATATTGTGAGATTATGAAAAATGAGTCATATTTATAATTTATAGTTAATTAAATAGAGGGGTGAATTGTAAGACTCATCCTTAAAATCGTTTAACAAAAACCTTCTAATTCATATATTACTGACTAAACAAAAAAAAATATTTATAAGAAGAAAATAAACAATAAATATTAATATTATATAGGATCCAATATTTAGAGTAAATTATATGATCAAAATTTAGAGTAAAATATATAAATTTTGTATAAAATCTTTGAAAACATATTATTAAGATAATGGATATAAATATGCTATAAAAGTCTTTTTGACTTGGTTATGCATCACTTTCTAAAGAAATTTAATGCCCTTAGCTTGGTTATAAGTCGCATTCTATCCGTTTCATAAAAGAATGTGCTGTACATGTTCTGAAATACACAAATAACTGAATTAAGAAATTTAATACTTAAAATAATTAACTGTACCAACTTTTCATAAAATAACCTTTGTTAGTCATTCATAATATATGTATAACTCAGTGTAATCTAAATAGCCAACAAAAATTGATTCAATTAGTAAAGAATTAGCTCATAGCCCACAAAATTATGGGTTCATCACACAAAATATTTTTGTTGAGATGAAAAGCAATGTATTCTTTTCTTTATCATTTTTTTTCTAAGTATTTTTGTTTATATATTCTTATCAAATATATATTTTCTATGTTTTAAAAATGATCATATGTATTTTAAAATATTTATACAATTTAACAAAATTTATAGAAAATTATTATAATTTAGGAATTTAATCTTTTCGGCCAATGCTTGGGCCCAAAGCTGAAGAAAACATAAGGATATAATTTAGAGTAAATAAAAACTGGTATTTTTTTAATAAATTTTTAATTAATTTTACAAAAATAATTTTGAGCTTTTAATTAAAAAATTATACATAAACTTTTTTTTTTGTTTTTTTTTTTTGTGGGGGGGGGGGGGGGGGGGGTGGGGAGAACCCGTAATGCCATCTAAAGTTGCGCCATAATTGAAGGAAGGCTAAAGTCTTTTTTCCCTAAACTATTAAACAATACCAAAAAGTTGGAAAAGTAAAGTATATGACTGCTGGAAATGAAAAGTATACCAGGACAAAGGCCTCAGTCCTCATTTTCAGCAATTTTAGTTCTTAATTAAAAAAAAATAAAATCAGAGTATAACGAGGTTTCAATTTCATAAAATAGGATTCATTCTTAAATTTGATGTGTAATGTCTGACGTCTGTGACTCAATTCTAGTGAGCTGACTAAATAGTATATATATAATGTAATATTTATAAAGAAAATTACTTTATTTATAAATTAGAAATAATACAATATAAATCAAACAGTATTTAATGGACAGCGTAATAACTTTTTTTAAAAAAAATAATTAAAAAAGTTATGTCAACAATATGTCAGAGTGGACCTTCAAGGCTTCATGCATACACAAATAATTATGGCTGAACCTGGTTGGCAAAAAATAATAGGAGTAGTAGTAATAAATTAACAATAATAGCGGGACCGTGACAGGATAACGTATGGCGCCAGCAGCACAGTATGGATATATATCATATCATCAGTTACAAAATATTTAAAATACATTAATATGATAATATCTATATATTAATTAAATAAATATTTAATTACAGTGAACTTAATGAATTATAAATCATAAATCCAACTCTGAACATTTTGTTATTACTTATGGCCAAAGATTGATATATTTAGAGAGAGGGGTTGATCTCTGAATCCATTTAATAAAGCTTAACTTATAAATATTAAATCTCTTGAGATCTAATTAACTATTATTTTTCTCAAGATGTAATTTATTGTTAGCTAGTCCTTTGAATTTATATAAGGTTTTGTTTTAGTTCCATAATTAATTTTATAATGTTCCTTTTTTTTTTTTGATACAAGGCGATAGGGGAGGGGGGATCGAACTCAAGACTGGGAGAGGTAAAATTAATCCCAATACCACTGTACTACTAATAGTGCTGGTTATAAAATTCCTTTTAAATCTATTAATTCTAACGTGGTTAAAAAAATGCTCACAATAAAATTTTAAATATTTGCAAAACAGTTTCAGAATGCTGACATACTAAGTAAAAATTCTAAAAATAATAATAATTTTTAAAAAACTTACTTGAGGCTGCTCGAGCTAAGATTAGAGTATTGAAAAAATATTTTTAAAATTAAAGGACTAAATTGAAATATTGTATAAAGTTAGAGAAAAAATGTATTTTTGCCTCCATTGTATTAACTATGAATAAATTTGAAAATTTTTCTCATTTTAAACAAACTTAATGAGTTTTCCACAGCTCCGTAAATTAGAAGAGATTGTTGAAAGTGCTTGTAATCAAGGTTTTGAAACCCAAACCAGATCGGTTGGTTCGAACCGGTTAGGGGTAACTCCGAGTTTCGAGTTGACCAAGTCGCAGAGGTTTTATTTTTTATTTTATTTAAAAAAAAAAGTCGCTTGAAAGTCACTTAAGAAAAAAGCTAGACATAGAAAGAAAAGGATGTTAGTTCTCTGTGTTTTGATGATAATCAACAATTGTAAACACACTTTGGAGTTTTGTCTTTGGTAAAAACTTGCTGTCAAAGACAAACTCGAGTATTGCTATCAATACTCGAGTATTGACTTGACAGAGAGTTGCTCAAATCCTTTTTCACAGAGCAATACTCAAGTATTGGATGCTATACTCGAGTATTGGATTGGACTTACAGAGAGCACTCCAAGTTTTCACCTTGAGACAATACTCAAGTAGTGATGTGAATACTCGAGTATTGAACACTCAGAGAGAATTTCAACATTGACTTAAATTCTCAATACTCAAGTATTCAATTGAATACTCGAGTATTGGTCATACAGAGAGTCATCAAAGTTTTACACCTTACGAAAACTCGAGTATTGGTTTTACATACCCGAGTATTGGATTTCCACAAAGTTTTCACACTTAACACCTGTTTATGAATACTCAAGTACTCTTTTGAATACTCAAGTATTGACTTGGGAAAGACTCCACAAAGTTTTTGCAAAATGAATGCATACTCGAGTATTGAGTTGGAAACTCAAGTATTAGACATATAGAGAGCTTACCCTTTTGTCAATAATTTGAAAACTCAAGTATTGAGGTCTTTGAACTTAAACTTATTTTCTTACCAAAAGTTCAAAACTCGAGTATGGATTTGTATACTCGAATATTGTCCTTATTTTAACATTAAGGTCCAAAGCTTAAGTCCCGATGATTTCTCTCTGGAAGATGAATACTCAAGTATCAAGATGGACACTCAAGTATTGACTCAAGTGTATAGTGACAAACTCAAGTATTGAACGCTAAACTTGAAAATCAAATCTGACGAATTTGTGAAACCATCTTATTTGATCTTAATACTTCTTGTTATCACTATTCTATGTTCTTAGCTATGTTTAACCACTTTGTTAAGTGAGTTTCAGATGAAATAAAGAATGCTTATTGAAGGATAAAATGAAAAGCAAAAAGGTGGTTCAGTTCATTAAATGCACTACTCCGAAAGTTGCATAAACCTGGCTAATTCTTCTGCACACGGTTGCAAAGCATTAAAGAATGTTTTCTACATCAAGAAACTTCATCTTCAACGGACTAATTTGCAGAAGAACAAATCAGATTACTTGGCCAGCTGGATTAAGCTGAGTTTAGAGAGAGAAGATGCCTAAGCTACTTGCTAAACATTTGAAAACTTCTCTCAGCGGTAATATTGAAGATGCAACGGTCAATTAATGCTTCCTGAGTATAAATGGGACAACATTCAAGTCTCAACAACAACAACAACATTTGAAAACGCATAAGCATTCAAGTTCTTCAACTACCTTTCAGTTTTCACTTGTATTTTGTCTTTTGACATTATAAGCTTTAGTATTTATCATCATCTACTCTTAGAGAGAGTTTTATTTGATTGTCAATCATTTATTGTAAAGAACCACAAGTCAAGGGACTTGGTGGTTGGGTTCATTGATTACAACTTGTAAGGGGGAGTGAGTTCTAGTAAGAGAATCACTTCTTAAGTGCAGAGTGTGTAATCTTTGATATAGTGGAAATCCCAGTGAGGCTAGGGACTGGACATAGGTCAAGTGGTTAAGACCGAACTAGTATAAATATCTTGTGTCTTGCTATTCTTCCTCACACTCTGTTTTGCCCTGTTTTCATTGTTAGAAAATAGAGGTATTTGCAAGAATTTTTAAAATACTCAATTCACCCCCCCTTCTTGGGTATTTGGCTCCATTTTCAAAGGAGGAAAGAGAGATATGAAAACTGAAGAGTCACCTCCATTCAAGAAAAACCTTATTCTTCTTGTCATCAAATCTGATTGATCTTGTTTGGCGGTCATTTGGTGTTTCTTTGATGTCACTCTGGCAAGACTCATAGTTTCCAAATCTAGAGGTTCTTTGTTCACGGTTGTCAGATAAGGAGGTTCTTTGTTCATAGTTTCCGCATATGAGGAGGGAGCTAAGGAGGAGAAAGATAATGGAGGCACAATTTTTAATGAAGATGAGATTTGCAAACTCAGGCCCCGTTTGGTACGAGAAAGATTTAAGGAGAGAAAGGAACTTAAAGAAAGGAATGGAAGATTTTCATGGATGAGGAAAGAAGGCTGGAGGGAAAATGATTTATTTGGTAGGAAGAAAATTAAAGGGTTGTAGTTGGTAAATAATCCTGAAATACCTATTTTTCCCTCAAAAATAATTAATTCAAAATGAAAAGGAAAAATAATTTTTTTGCTAAAATCTATTTCAAAAAAAAAAAAATCATCTTATCAAATTCGAATTTGTCTAAAAATTCTCCCGGTAAATTCAAATTTGACTAAAATATTCTTCCGCCAAGTTCAAACTTAATTATTGCATAAATTCGAATTTATTGCATAAGTATGAACTTATCGCATAAATTTGAATTTAATCTTATTTTCTTGCATTATAGGTAAATATGTCCACAAATATTACTTTTCACATGAGAACTTAAGATCCCACCAATTTTAATAGAATCTTATCTTCTTACATCTATAAAAAGATTGATAGGCCCAGAAACTTAAATTCTGAAAAGATTCAATACAAAAAAAATTACCAAATAAAAGAACTTACTAATCATCCTCCCTCTTCTCACCAAATCCATATACCGAATAAGGCCTCGGTGCCAAATGTGAACTGTGAACTGTGATCTTTGAAAGGGTTGTCCTACTTTTTTCACTCCCCATCTATCATAGTGTGAACTGTGCAGTGTGAACGTTGACCCCCTGCACATCACCTCATCAGTATACTTTTCTACTTTTTTCACTCCCTATTTTGCCCTTTTTTATCATGATAAACACTCTCTTCCTAGTTGCAATGGAGACTTGGAGAGAGATATTATCAGGATTCAGGAACATATAAGAACTAGGAGGGAAACCATGAATAATCATCAGGAATAATCATCACCAGATAAAATAAAATAAATTATAGAAAATGATATTAAGGAAGAGAGGCTTCGGCTTTTTTGTTGGGCTTGAACTAGTAGGGAAGTGAGACATGCATAACTATTTTAATAATAAATATTTTTACCTGTTTTAAATAAATTATATATTTTCTTAATTAATATTGGTTCGAACTTTGGTCTGACCAATGACTTTTAACCCAATACTTCCATCGGTTCAATGACCTATTCGTGTTTCAAAACCTTGCTTGCAATTGAGATAATTATAAAATGAAGGAGAAATTCTTTAGAAAAATCACTTTAAAGTCCTAAAGAGTCAATGTAATTACCAAAAAGTTGTTTGGGTTCTCTCATTTTCTTTAAAAATCTCATCTCTAACCTTAAATCAAGAAAATGAACGATTTAGATATAACATTTTATAAAATTATTATTATAAAATAAATAATAAGTTAAATTGTTAAAATTTCACTTACGTAGTATAATATAAAAGAAATAAACATTTTTTAGTTTATAAAATTTTAAAATAATGTTTTAATAAAATGTTAAATCTAAATAATTCATTTTTAATCTAATGGTAGATATAAGATTTGAAAAGGAAAGGATAGGATATGCTTTCCAGTGTAAGTGAGCAACATGAAAATAATAGAAAAACATGACTATCTGTCTATTCAATCGCTATGAAAATAATTTTTAGGAAAAATCATAAGAAAATATTATTTGAACATCAAAATTATATAGAACTGATTTCTTAATAAAATGAGTTATCAATTACTCTAATATTACCCACACTATTAGTAGTGCAGTGGTATTGGGAGTAGTCTCCCTACTCCTTATACTGAGTTCGATCCCCTCTCCCCTATTACCTATGTACTAAAAAAAAATTACTCTAATATTCTTACTAATTATATTGATATTGTTATTAACAGGATTTTAAAGTTTATGTGGTATTTTTATATTATTTTTCCTTTTTTTTTAATTACATTTCTTCCATAGGAAAATGTTCCGACTTCTTATGCATCTCTAGAATACCGTGAAATAGTGGATTGGAACAATGGCCACTAAGTCACTAACCTCGATCGCGGATCACGCTTTGTCCCCTCTTCGCTCGTCGTTTATTCAACTATTACACACTCTTCTCGATGTGGGACCTCTTCCTTTATTGCAACCTTCCCACCACTTCAATCTTCATCATTCGTCGCCAACCAAGTGGGGGCTAAATATGGAACTCATAACTCATGAATCTCGCTCACAACTCATTATAATTAGATCATTTTAAACCCATCCAAGAAAACTTGTATGGGTTAGAACTCGCCTATTTAAGATTTAAATGAGTAGGCTATGAGTACATCTATGGAATACTCATACCCGCCCATTTACTGTAATTTTTTTTAATAACTACTCATTTCACTGTGCATTCTGGCATAAGTTAAAGGCATTCCTGACTTCCTCTTTATTTGAGATTTTGAGTATTCGGCTTTGAACAGCAAAATTATATTATAATAGTATTAGTATAAATTTATGTTGTTTTTTATGAATTGTGATTATTGGACTTTGAAGATTCAAATTTCAAAAATTAAAATGATGAATTTAGATAGATGTTCAACGCTTATGTATATATTTTTTTTTTAAAAAAATAAATAAACAAGTCAAATATAAAATAAATTATCCAAAACCTGATTAGCCCACCCATTTATGTGTAGCCTATTTACAAAAATTTAAATGAGTTAAGGTACAAGTATGTGCTTGATCGTACCCATATAAAATTAAATGATCAGGATATAGATTTAACCTCGGGTCACCCAGCCCGTCCATCACTCTGTCCTACCCCCAAGCGCCGAACCGAACCCCACATCCTCTGTTTTTCTATATAAACTGCCACAGATCACTCCCATCTTCACGCTTCATCACTACACAAAACCAGCAAATAATTAAAAAAAGAAGTGTACGTGTGAGTGCGCGTGTGAGTCACAGAGAAAGGCAGGTAGGTAAATTGCAGGAGTAGCTACTAGCTAGTAATGGCGATGAAGAAGATGATGAGTGTAATGAGTCTGATGGTGATGGTGGCGCTGATCCTTGCCGCAGTGGAACTGCCACACATGGCTGAGGCGGTGACGTGCAGTCCGTTGTCTCTGAGTCCGTGTGCAGGAGCCATATCATCGTCGGCTCCGCCTTCGAGCCTGTGCTGCCAGAGGCTGAAGGAGCAGAAGCCATGTCTGTGTGGGTACCTCAAGAACCCTAGTCTCAGGCAGTATGTTAACTCTCCCGGCGCCAAGAAGATTGCTTCCTCTTGTGGAGTTCCCTTACCAAGATGTTGATTGAATTAAAATAGTTTTATAGTAAGTGTGGTGAATATCTATTAATTAATAATTATTAGTACCATCTTATGTGTTTAAGGAATAATTTCAGAAAATATATTACCTCTTGGGTATAATATTTATGCCGTGTTCAATGATATATGTTGTGTATATGTAACCGTTTGATCAATGGTTAAGTTATCGGTTGATTATTACTAGCGCTGTTACTAACAACCGACAAGTCTGATTTGCAAGAATGCCAGTTGGTAATTACTACACTGCTGTAGAAAGCACTGGGTGATTACCAGAGTTTTTTTTTTTTTTCCTTATTTCCAAAATCTAACTCTAATTAAATATTTTTTGATAATAAAATTATGTATTACGAGTTGAGGAAAATAAATAGAGGAACCCGTGAAAATATATTAGTAAACATCATAAAATTTAAAAAAAATTATTAATTAACGGGGAAAATCATTTACACGTAATTAAAATAGAAAAATTATTTATTAAATTTAAAATTTCGGAAAAAAATTATATGTGTGATTTAAAGTTTAAAGTATGATCTTTAATTTGATAAAAAAAAATAGTATATTGAAATTAATTTCAAAAAGTTGAAGTTAGGCTCCCTTATCTCACTCTAAAATATTGTCTCATGCTACTTGTTAGATCCCATTATCTCTCAGGTGGGGACATATCTCACTCTTTTTCTAATTTTCTCCACCACTCTGTCCTTTCCGGCCACCTACGCAATTCCACTATTTCTTTTCTTTTTGACCCAAAACAGAAGTCTTTTTCTAATTTTCGCCACCACTCTGTCCTTTCCGGCCGCCTACGTTACTCCACCCTTTCTTTTCTTTTTAACCCAAAACAAAAGTCTTAGTCAATCTTTTTTCAGGAAGAAACCTGGTTTTGTTGGAATTATCTTAAATTTATGTATATTAGACAATATTGACCATATTTTTCAAATTACATTACAATCAATAAATATTACTTCGTCTGCTCCTATTGTGTACCAATAACGGAATTATTTAGATGAAAAATGTGGTTAATAATTAATTTTTTTACAAAATATTTTTATTTACAGAGAGTAAGAGAGAGGATGAGTATGAAAAAGAAGTGTGATCTGTCCCTGTTTGTGTTAGTGGTAGAAGATGCTTTTACAACGTAAGTTATAGTGTACAAGGTAAGCATGTAAGAAGAATTTTATTTCAGCTGATGTGAACGTGCTTCTCAAACATCAACTCAAATAGACCCTAACATGTAATTAATGGGGACAAAATTAAGAGGCATTTATGTAAATAGCTTTTATAAAGGTTTTTAATGGGAAGAAAAAACCCCTTTTATAATTTGATTAAGGGTTTCTCCTTTCAAGACTTAGAATGCAAAAGATTTATGACTGTCCTAATAAGTGTGCTTTCCGAATTTAAACTCATATTATCCTTCTTACAAGGTAAAGCTACTTACAACCTCAACCGATAACTTGTTGGGTGATAAAAACCTTTATTCAATAGTTTAGAAAACCAAATACCTCCATACATTGCCAATTTAGGTTCATTAATTATATAAACATGAATAAAAATTATTTCCATTTGGTTTCAAATTTTCAATATAGTCCCTTTTGTCTACTCCACATGAACATATTGTAATTATTATGTTTTTGTCAAAGGAAAATAATCTTATCAGTACATTTCGTCTTTTTCAGGCCAAAGGAAAATAATCTTATCACTTCTTCTTGTCTTCTTTTTCAAGCAAAGAGAAATCTTATCGCTAGACTTGGTAATCCCATCCATGTAACTTGAGAACTTTATCCATCATCAATTACTTTCTTACTTGCCCATCTATATGTTATTTGATTATTTTGATATCTGGCATGTTATCTTTGGACATGCTAGTAAATCCTATACAAAAAAGACAACAACACCTTGGGCTAATTTCTGGAATGAAAGGTGAGAAATTTAGCGAATGTGAAATTTGTGTAGAAACTAAGAAGACAAAAAGAATCACATTTTTCTAGCCAAAGAGAAATTGAGCTTTTCTCTTTAATACATACTGATTTGGGAGAAATGAAACAAGCTAGGGCTAGTTGAGGTGGTAAGAGATCTTATATTACCACTACTACATAATCACACACATATGATATATAGTTATTATTGACCGTTTAAACCGTCATATATGAAGGCATTATATATGCTTGGTATAGATATATAATGGTTCCGAACCATAATAAATTTAGGGCATGCACAACGGTTTATCTATTAATGATCTTAATGAATTGGCTTTTTTTTAAATTATATATAGTTATTTTCTTATTATTTTTCTTTAGTAGTATTATTAATATTTATTATATAAAAGACAATATAATCATGGAAAAAATTATAATAAATGACCTAAAAATTCATACTAGCTCCGGTTCTAATTATAGGAACACTTTTGTAGTGCAAATTACACTACAAAAGTGTTTCTATAATTAGGACCAGAGGGAATATTTATTAAGAAGGACTATAAAAATGGTAATTATTTTGAAAGCCTATAAATTAAAATATTAAAAGACTAAGTTGCCTCTAGCCAGATTTCCTATCATCTCTCTAACTAAATCTGGAATAATTTTTTCTTACCTAAAGAATCTGGAGTGATTGATGGATAATGACAAATAGAAACCAATTCAAATAACCTCATTTGATTGCATAAACAACGAAGAACAGTTGAAGACCTTCTTTAAGACAATGTGCTTCCTTGGTCGAATGATTAGCTGCTAAGTGATGAGCGCAAATTATGCCATATTTTCCCTATGTTTCATGACTGAATTGTATGGTAAATATAAGCTTAAAATGCAAATAATCTAAGCAAAAAGGCATATATTTGTGATATAGGGAACTGAAAGGTAGAAATCATTTACATCCTGAACATGTGCTAAGAAGAGCAATTTACATGGTTTTTAAGGAAGACTGTATAGCAGAGCTGATACTATGCTATAGCATTTTGACAGCAACTCGAAGTGCAATACAAAGCATCACAAAAGCTATAGCAAAGTTGTAACACCCCCGATTTCTAATGGTTTTAATAACAAAACTTTAAATAATTTTTATAAGTAAACTAACAAATTTCGAAATAACAATCTTGGGGAGTGCTACTGCCGCGCTTGTATTGGACAAGCGCAAGGCTACTTATTACATTAATACCAATTAAAACTTAAATAGAGATGTCTTATCCAAATACTAAAGTAAATAAATAAAAAAAGAAACTAGCTAGAGCTTGTTATTATTCTTCCTCACTTATCACTGCTAGCCCCAGCGGCCCTAGCTTGAGACCTGTTTCAATGAAAATCTGCTCCCCCGAAGGATCGTCGCAGCCCATGAACACACATACATCAGCAAACGCTGGTAATCCTAATAGTTAAAGATAACACAAAATAATAACAATAGTAACCAATAAACAAATAAATAATTAAATTAATTACATATGATAGGGAAAATACCTTATATATATTTATAATCCACAAAATCAATTTCTCATATTCATTATAGCTATACATTATCATTGACTCATATATTATTATTTATCATCTCTTAAAATTTCTTTAGACCCGGGAAACCCTGCCAGTCTATTTAGTTTAGTGGGAAGAGAACCATGGTAAACCCGGGAAACCCTGCCAGTTTACCCTGTGACCCAGGAAACCCTGCCAGTCACAATCAATCAAATTGGCCATCAAGTATTTCTTCCTAGTGTGCACACCTCTTCCCAAAGTTGCTACTAGTGTCCCGGGAAACCCTGCCAGACACCACTTTGGGAAGAACAGATATCATAATTTTCTCATCACATAATATTTCGAGGCATAAAGCCTAAGAGTTGTGTTCATCACTTTGGGGGTACCATCCCAAAGCTATCCTCCCACTGTTAAAATGTTTTAAAACACACACATAATCAAATTCCCAAATTATTACTATTATTTAATTATCTTTTATATATTTTTCTATCATTTTAATTAAATATAAGATATAAGGCTATTTTGATTAAGATCTGTTCATATCATATTTTATGCTACATGAGATGTTAATTACAGCATTGCACAGGAGTACAATATACTGCAATTTATATATATTGCATTCAAAAAAGTGACGCATAGTTTAATTCCTAATTCATTTCACCCAGAATTAACGCACAGGGATCATGGGAATACAATTCTCGCACGAAAGTCGAGGCAAAGAATGATTTTTAATTACAAGGTAAAAACAAAAAAAAAACGTACAGGGGGGATTTGCATTCAAGCATGTACATATCAAATTGCCACACGCACGCCGAGGCAAAAGTGTATTCAATTGATAAAAAAAACGCACAGGCAAGCACGCAAGTCGAAAACAATCACATACATTACAATGCTTATATAGATATATATCTAAGAAATCAAATAATTCTATAATCTAGGGCTCAAGATCACCTATCAGGATTAAAATTAACCTAACCTCATAGGAATTAGGATTACCTGGTCTCCGTGTTTGCTAACCTCCTAGAAGAACGAGCAGAGAAAAGTATCGGGTGTTTTTTTCTAGGTTTAAGCGGCCAGACCTGGTACTTATAATTAAATTTAGGGTTTTGGCTATGGGCTGGACCTTTTAATTATTAGATATATTTTGAATCCGATAATGAATTCAAAAAAATTAAAATTATAATCTGATATAACTAACTCCTAGAATCTAGGATCTAATCTTAACCAATCTAATAATATTATTTACAAAATAATATGGTTATCACAGGAACAATACAACACTATTAATTTAATCAATTTATTTATTTATTATTTATTTTATTATTATTATTATTATTGGTATTATTTTAATCTATCATTATCATTTCTATTTCTATTATTATCATCATTAAAATTCGGGGTATTACAAAAGTAATGGACACGATGCTATGCAGCATGTTTTCTGACCTTTTTATTTAGATGATTTCAGGAATAAAAGAAGTCAAGAGCGACAGGTAGATTGCTGACATGATAAAATAGAAGATGTGGAGGATCGAAACTAGAAGATTTGAAGAATCCTGCAGGATTAGCAGAATCAATCTACTCGGATCGAGAGATATGATAGATCTCAACAAAATAGGAAAGGATCGGCTCGCTGTAACTTGTGCCGTAAGAAAGCCCAATTATATAAGGAGACAGCAGAGCCAACCCTAGGAGTCGGAGAGCCCAGAGCGAGATTTCATTCTCGGTAGACTCGAGAAGAGTGAGAGATTTCACAAAGCACGAGATTTCCAGGACAACCCAGCATCCTTTCTTGCAGTGCGACGAAGAGAAGAAGACGTGGAGTAGTGACGTGACAGGGCTTCGTCCACGCCGTCGGAACTTCGTCCAAGCTTTCTGTTTTTGTTTCCCTTTATATTTATTTCAATCATGGGTCATTCTGTTAGTTTCTGTTTCGTGTGTCCCTCGTCAGTCATGAATTGATTTTCATATGGCTGGACGAGGATGATTCCTTAAGGTGTTAAATGAACCCAGTTGCAAGTTCTTAATTTAATAAATTTGGTTTGCTTATCAATGCATTAATTACTAGTCGATTAGCAGAAGCTCGGGGCTAGATTTGTGGCCTCGGCTTACTAGCAAGGAGTCGAGGTTTGACCTCTGAGAAACAGTGTTTGCTAGACAACCCGTGCACGGCTTGACCTATTTTTGTAGGCTTCAGGAATGGGTCTACCTCTCGTAACCATAACACTCTGAGCATAAAGCAGATTTAACTAGAAAGTTGTCATAGGAATATGGAAGGAGTATAGTTAGCATCATATGTATCGGACGCAGAAGCTTCGGTAGACTATTGTGGTGGGTTAACCAAATAGCTTTGTAGTTAGTAGCTATGTTATAGCATTGCAGAAGCTGTGCAGTATAAATGCTATAGCAGTGGGTAGAGCAACTGACACTACTAAAAAAATGTGAAATAGCGACGGAATTTGCGACGGAATATTTTCCGTCGCAAATTCAGGGCATTTTGCGACGGAAATAGAATTCCGTCGCAAAATGAGGAAATTAGCGACGGATCTTGAATCCGTCGCTAATTTTAGCGACGGATCTTGAATCCGTCGCTAAATATAGCGACAGATTCAAAATCCGTCACAAACTGGAGGCAAAAAAGGCTGCCAGTCCCGCCGTTTAGCGACGGATATGAAATCCGTCGCTAACTAGCGACCAAAAAGGCTGCCAGTTTTTTTGATTTAGCGACGGAATAGCTGGCAGTAAAAAGCTGCCATTTGCAGCTTTTTAGCGACAGATTTGAAATCCGTCGCTAAAAAGCTGTTTGCTTTTTGCGACAGAATTTCAAATTCCGTCGCAAAAAGCAGTTTTGCGACGGAATTTGATTCCGTCACAAAACTTCATAAATAAACTCCTTCCTCATTAATTCGTACCTTCTCCCACAGCTCGCCCTTACAGCTCCCCGTGCACCGATCGCCGCCCCCAGCTCCCCTCAGCGCCCCCACAGCTCGCCGCCGCCGGCAACTCGCCCCCAGCTCGCCCACCCCCAGCTCCCCTCTGACCCACACCTACAGCTCGCCCCCAACTCGCCGTCCACCAGCTCCCCACAACCCCCCAGCTCGCCCGAACGCCAGATCCCCTCCACCCGCACAGCTCCGCCGTCCCCCACCTGGACCGGTCCCCCCTCAGCTCCACCGCCCCCACCTGGAGCTCCCAATCCCTCAGCTCCCACCCCCACCGGCTCTGCTGCGCTCCCCCTCCCCCCACCGGTAAGATTTTCGTTTTTTTTTTAAATCACATTAATATTTTTTTTTAGAAATAAGTTTAGTTAAACATTGAAAAAAAAATTGCTCATATTTATTGCTCATGAATAAATAGGTCTCCAAAGTCGCCTTCTCTAGTCACCAGTGCTCTTCTTTGCCATCCGGCTACCCTCTTCATCCGGTAAGTTCCCTTTATTTTGTTCTTTTTTTTTCACCAAATTAATTATTATGTTCGCTTTAAAGGTTTTTTTTATTTTTTGTGAAAATTGAAATTGAATTTGACTCGGCTTTTAGTTCATTGTTTCAATAAAATTAAATTTACTATAGTTTTTAATCATTGTGTGAATCACTTATTTTTTTAAAAAAAAATTAAAAAAAGGCAAACTCAGTACCTAAATTATCCAATATAATTAAAGCTTGGGCACTTGATTATATATCCATTATCTGCTTAATTAACTTTTACTTTTAATTAAATTATCGATCCATATCATCTTTATTATCTTCGGAGATAACTAAGAATCTTTTACTGTATATTAATATATCTGTTCATCTCAACCTATTTTCATCGCATTTGATGCTACTAGCTAGCTTCACCCTTTTTTCTTTAGAAAATGACCCATCATAAAACTTTTCAAATAAATTAAGGCAAAATGCACGTTTGATTTTTTTTTTTATTTCATACAATAATTTATTTTGAGTCCTTAATTTTATAAGGCATTTTTATATTTTTCTAATATTTACACCATAAGTTTCATTCAAAAAAAGTCGACATTCAAATATTTATATATTCACAAATATAAACATATTAAATTAGGTTAAGACAATTTTTGGTTATTAGGTTTGTCCTCATGTTAATTTCAGTCCCTTAAGTTTGAATTAATAGGTGTTGGTTCTTTAAATTTCATTATGCTTAAAACATCCGTTTTTAAAATATAATTTAATAAAACTTTGGATCATTTTACCTCCTGAGAGTCTAAAACCATGGTTTGAAATTTGAGAGAATATTAAAAAAAGAGTTAGGGTAAAATTCAATTTGTGATTTTTTTTTCCCTTATTTTATCATTTGTTAAGAGCCTCTCGATTGTTCCTTTTCTGACCACTATCGAATATGCTCATTTTAATGCCCTCGTGACCACTTCTGTCCAGCATTAACTAAAGATTGATCTGATAAAATGGGCTAGTCTCTCATAACATAGTAATCCAAAATTTTAAATTTTGTAAAGAGAGGTGCTTACATTTATTGTTCGGTAATACCTCAAACATGATTACTTCTAATAGAAGGATACATGTATTTAACAAAAATATAATACTTATAAGATCTCTAATATTAGGCTAGTTTATTTAATTTAAAAATATTAATGAAACTGAATAGATTACTTAATTATAGCATATGTAACATGATTTCTTTTAAAAAAAACCTAGTATAACATTACATTATGTATTCATTATTTATGATTTGGATAAATTAGTTTGAGAAAAACTGATAAATATTAGAGATAAAAACTTTGTGTTCATGGCAAGATCTATCCACAAACTAGACCCATGAGCATTACAGTAAATATTTGATAATTATGTTAAATCATGTAAGATTTTTTGTAAACTTTTGTATGACTGATTGTTGCGACTTTGTGAAAGATTAACAAAGATAAACAGCAATTGGTAAAATATGTTCCTAAAATACTTCTTTTAGTCATTTACTCGTGAAATTTGAAGAGATTATCTTTAAAATTTTCAACGGTCGAGATTTAAAATTAACAATTGATGATATTTTAAATTAAAATTTTTTGGAAAAAATAATGATTATTAATGATTTTATCTTTATTTTATATTTTATACACATTAAAATATTTAAAAAATAAAAAATAAAGCTATATGGTCTAAACTTCAATGTTAATAGTAATGAACCAGAAAGTTGAATCATATTCTCTATGTGAAGCAAGTTGTCTGAACAACTTATCAGGCTAATTATTATTAAGTTGATTCCTGCACGTGGTTGAGTTTATAAATGCGCTAAATTATTTTTATTCGAGGCATCAGTTACAAAATCCACACCATTAAAAAAAATCTCATTAATCAAGCATAGGTCACACTCAACGGGAGAGAGAAAGTGTGTGTTCATATATCAAACAATAATAACAAGTTGGGTTAATTAGGTAATTATAAATAACAAGTTGTTTAGATAAATAGGTAATTATAAATACAAAAGATAAAGTTCTTTTTGCATATTATATAAATTTGATGTAGTCTTATTTAATCTTTATAATTTAGAAAATCCAAAATACTTATAGTATTCTATTTTTTGTTTGCCCCCTCCACAAGCATGTTCCCATGTTCTGGTGTGCTATCCTCATTCTCTGGTTGCTTGCTGGGATATGTTCTTTGTTCAATGCATGTGTTTGTTTTTACGCTTTCTTGATTAAGTGGCAATTGGTTGGCACAAGTGGCTAGTTGTATTGGCTACTTATAATTGTATTTGTGGCAAATTGAGATGTTAATTAGGTTAGTCACTGAAGTAGCTAGGAAGTATGTAAGACAATCACGATAGGAGTTGGATGTACAATCGTCTAACTGGAAGAGAACTAAATCCAGCATTCAGGGCGGGTTTGAACGAGTTCATCCAATTTGCTTTGGCGCATTCAAATAATTCAAGTAGGGAGATCAGGTGTTCGTGTGCCAAATGTAAGTGTTTAAGGTTTAAAAATCCGAGCAGGGTCAAAATTCATTTGTGTCAAAATGGATTCATGAATGATTATGAGTGTTGGGAATGTCATGGCGAAGTCCGACAGACACCGAGTGGTTATTACGGGGACAGTAGTCATCGAGGAAACCTTAATGCGTATGAGCAGTTGGTTATGGATGCTGCGGGACCGTCCATCGGCAGATATTTTGATCCCGTTAATCATGCCGAATCGTCATACATGGGAGAGGAGACCGGTACACATACTCAACCATCATACATGGGAGAGGATCCTCATCCGGACGCCGATAGGTTCTATAAAATGCTTCAAGAAGCGCAACGTCCACTATGGGAAGGATGCGAACACTTTGAAAGTAGTGAATATTCATCGCTTTCGGCTACCCTAGCAACACTAAGCTTAAAGACTGATCACCATATGAGTGAGAGGAATTACAACGAAATGATGCAGATCATAAACAAAGTTGTTCCCAAAGACAATAATTTGCCAAAGGATTTTTACCAAGCAAAAAAAAAAAAGGTGAAAGAGCTTGGCCTTGGATGTGAAAAAATCCATTGTTGCCCTAGAGGATGTATGTTGTATTAGAAGGATGATGCTGAGCTGATCAATTGTAAATTCTATGGACACGACAGATATAAAGTTGTGAGGAAAGGAAGGAAAATGACCCGTCAAGTGTTAAGCAAGATGCACTACTTTCCTCTGGTGCCTAGACTTCAGAGATTGTACGCATCAGAACAAACAGCTGCTCACATGAGATGGCACCGAGAGCATCACAGGGATGAAAATTTTGTGACGCACCCATCCGACGCCGAAGCTTGGCGTAAATTTGACGAGGCGAACCCTTTCTTTGCTATGGATCCCCGTAATGTCCGTCTTGGTCTATGCTCGGATGGGTTCGCTCCTTTTGATAAATCGGGCAGAAATTATTCCTGTTGGCCTGTCATTGTGACACCGTACAACCTCCCACCTTCTATGTGCATGAGAAGGGAGTTTTTGTTCCTCACCGCGTTAATCCCTGGGCCATCCAACCCCAAAAAGAAGATAGATGTGTACCTCAGGCCTTTGATAGACGAGTTGAAGATGTTGTGGAGTGAAGGGGTTCTAACGTATGATATATCATTGAGTCAGAATTTCACAATGCGTGCTGCCTTAATGTGGACGATAAATGATTTCCCTGCATATGGGATGTTGAGTGGCTAGCAAACGTCGGGAAAGCTTGCATGCCTGGTATGTCTTGAGCAGAACATGGGTTTTAGCTTGGAACACAGTCGCAAAGTCTGTTGGTTTGACAGGCACCGACAATTCCTACCCCCGGACCATCCGTATAGGACAAATAGAAAAGACTTCACGCGAAATGTGGTTGAACGAGCAGATCAACCTCGTCGTTTAAGTGGCCAAGAAATATGGGATAGGGTCAAGTATATTCAAAGTGTCGAAGAGGGTGCTACTTCCAACGAACCCGAGGGATATGGTGTTGATCATCATTGGAACAAACGCAGCATCTTCTGGGAACTACCACATTGGAAAGATCAATTGTTAAGACACAACATCGATGTCATGCACATTGAGAGCAATGTGTTTTGCAATATTTTGTACACCGTGATGGACACGAAAGGCAAGACGAAGGACACAATCAATGCTAGACGGGACATAGAAGCAATTTGTAGAAGGTCTGCTTTGCATTTGGTGCAGGATGGCAGGGGACGGATTTCCAAACCTAGAGCACCGTACACATTAAACAAACAGCAGAATTTGGAATTGTTGCAATGGGTTGAAGAGCTGAAACTCTCGGACGGTTATGCGTCAAACTTGAAAAGATGTGTCAACTTGCACGAGGGGAAGTTATTTGGGATGAAGAGTCATGATTGTCATGTTTTTTTCCAGAGGTTGTTGTCGTGGGCCTTCAAAGCATTACCGAACCACATATGGTCTATTCTAGCAGAATTTTCCAGGTTCTTTAGAGAAATTTTTGCTTATGAGCTTAATGTGGAAAACTTATGGCACCTAGAGGCGAGCATGCCAATAACACTATGCAAGTTAGAGATCGTGTTTCCTCCTAGCATGTTTGACTCAATGGAACATTTACCTGTTCACTTGGCCTACGAAGCAAGAGTAGGAGGTCCCCAACAATATAGGTGGATGTATCCGTTTGAGAGGTAATATATATATTTCTTTCGTGCAGTTATTTCTTTCGCGCACTTTAGTTTATAAATACCCTCTAATTGTCCATTGTAGGTTTTTACACACTCTTAAACAAAAAATCAAAAATCCAACCCACGTTGAAGGATCTATCGCTGAAGCGTATCTAGTCGAAGAGGCCACAAAATTTGCGTAATACTATTATCCCCCTGAAATGACATCAAGATGGAGACGGGTACCTCACAACGATGATGGCGGTAATACGAGCGATCAAAAATCAATATTTGATTTTCCAGGCCGAGTCGTGGGAAAACGTTGGAGATCAACTCTTGAAGCAAGAGATAAGCGAGTAGCGGAGTGGTACATTGTAAACAATTGTGAAGAGGCCGCCCCATACTTAAAGTAAGATTTGTTTTCTTTTCACTGTTACGGTAAGTATTATAGTATTAATTTCATTTTTTTGTTGCAGTCATTTTTCTAATTTGGTCCGATCGGAAAATCCTGAAATGTCGGAATCCCAAGTTGACCAATTCAGGAACTCTAAGTTCCCAAAATGGTTTCGCTCCTACTTCTTGGAACACCCAGAAGATCCCAATCAAGTGGCATGGAGTTTATCTTATGGAGCTGCAATTAGTGTTACCCGGTGCAACAAATATATAATCAACGGGTATCGATTTTCAACCGTTGAAGCGAACGCAGGTACACAATGTTGCAATTATGGTGTATGTTGTCGAGGTGACCAAGTTGACGGGGTGGAGAGTTACTACTACGGGAAGTTAATCGACATAATTCAGCTGAGTTACCAGTGGGATAAGGTGGTGACACTTTTTAAATGTGAGTGGTTTGATAACAGTCCGCGTGGGACAAAAGTGGACAAACATGGAAATATTGAGATCCACTGGACAAGGAGATATACGGTTGGTTATGACCCATTCATCCTTGCTCAACAGGCGGAACAAGTGTACTATTCAGAATACCCCACATCCCACCAAGGGTGGGTAGGAGTTATTAAAACCAAAGCACGGAATATCATACCTCAGTCGAAAGTGTCGGCAGCAAATGACGGCATGAAGGAACCGTTCCTGGCTGATGTGGAACATGTACTGCCCATAAACATTGCCGACGACGATGTACCAAGCAATCTGTTTGATTCTGCTGCGAACTTAGAGTTGATTCCTATCCAAGTTGACGGTGAGGAATCAAACGATGAGACAGAAGTGATTTACTCTGATAGCGAATCTGAGTTCAACGACTATGAGACTCTAGAGGAAGCCGTGCAAGCAGATGACGAAGAACGTGAAGCATCCGATTGATTTGTGTTATTTCCTTTGTTTATGACAATTTGTTATACTACATACTCCGTAATTGCGCTACTGTCATATTAAGTAATAAATATCTTATTTTTATGTATATTTTCACATAATGTTTGTAAGTGTTCATAGGTATATGGAGCATCCAGCTGGAGGACGTTCAGATGGTGGACGCGGTCGTGGTCGATCCCGACCTCGTCCTGTTAGAGGTAGGGGAACGCCATCTCCCTTCGTAGGCATGGGGGAGAGAGGCGCTTCCCCAGAGGTTTCACCATTCGAGTCCTTATCTTCACCATCGATTTACCTGTACACTTCACTGTCACTGTATACGTCCAATTCTCCGTCTTCCTCCAGTGATCCACAGCAAGGGGGACGCCAGGTTTACTTTACCATTTCTGATTGATTTACATATGTGTAGTTTTATTTAACCATCTATGTACAAACTCTTCAATAATTCACATTCCTTCATTCAGCACATTCCGTCGCCTCATAGCCAGGTCGACGAAGGAGGTAGTTCCTCTAATACACCTGTATGGGGAGCGAAAGATCCTGCGACGGGGAAGCTGTGGATCTGTCCTGACGGCACCGAGGGGTGAGTCATACAAAGTTACTAATAACGCTACGATTTTTACCCTTTAGTTTGTATGCTCATATTTGCATCATATCCTCTGTCTACAGATTTGACCCTTATCCCCCGGTGGCTGATATCTTGTCAACCCAAATATTCCGCAATTTCAATGAGCCTTGGGGCACGTGGAAAGAAATTCCTAAGGACACTCGAAATAGATGGTTCAACGAGTTTTTGGTAAGTTAAGTGATTTATAGTTATTAATTTCTTATCCAAATACGAACAACACTAATTGTCCATTATTGATTTTCAGAGTAAGTTTGAGACGTTGCCTGAACATCATAAAGGTCTGAGAAAAGCTTTTAACCATAAGGGAAGCAAGTGGTTGTCTGGGAGATTTCATAAATTGAGAAAGGGTGTGGGCAAGACAGATTGGATTGACCCTGAGACTGCAAACCTATTACTTGCACAGTGGGAGAACGATGAGAAAAATAATAATAGAAGTCGGAAAAGTAAGGAGAATAGGGCCAAGCAGGTGGGATGACAGAGATTTGTCGTCTCTCCCAAAATAACCAAGTTCGAGAACAAATTTTTTGCAGAAATAGGGAACCTGGGTCGTTTCCCAACGAACTTGCAGCGGGTTTGATTGAAAGCAACAAAGAAACAAAAACAGTAAAAATGGGGGGGTTTTGATTCAAAAAGATTAAAAATGAAATTTAACAGAAACAGAACGAAATGCAGAAACAGAATGGTTTAAGCAAAAACAGATTAAAAACGATTAACCCAACGTTCAGATTCCAGAGACTTCCATCATTGAACAAAATATAAATAACCCACGTTTGGCTCTGGACGAACCGAGATCTCTGCATCCGCCCAGAAAATCCCTCGACTAGACGATCGCCTAGAATATTTTCGAACAGCGGCGTCCCACTGTGCAATCGCACAGCAAAACTTAAAACCTAGTTCGAACTCAGTCCTTGGGATGAACCAAACCGAGTATTAAATCTAATATTCGAACTATTTCCAATAATCGGATCCGATAAGATGAAAATAGAAATGAGTTAAATTACCGAATAAGCACAAGTTCTCTGGACGAATCATGGAATCCTTACGTTGGATTAACCACAAAAGTTTAGCCAAGCATGGCTAGACAAAACGCGGAAGAAAAGATGAAGAAGAATGTGAAGAACATTGTAGAGAAAATTAAACTTCTGTCTTTCAATCCAAAACTGCTTCAAACGTGTATTCAGAATATGTTTGTAGCCACCCTCTCCTTTTCCTTATGTAGGAAAAATGACTAAAAATAGGAAATCTCTAAATAGGAAACCCCTAATCAATAGGAAATCCCTATATAAAAAAGGAAACCTCTAAAAATTGGTCTTTTATTACAAAATTCGAGCAGAATAAAAATCCAGAAAAATAGGTCTGTCTTTAGCTCCAATTTCACCCATCTTCTTGTCTGAATCAGCCTTCCGAGTCTTCATAACAATTGTAGATCTCTGAATCATCTAAAAAAGGAAAGAAGAATCAGGCTAATCGGATATCTAGATCAAAAGTTATGGCAAAAATACTAAATCACTGTAAATCTGGAATTTATTCAAAAAAATGAAATCAATCACATTAAAAGCTCAAAACTCAATTAGGTAATAAAACCCATTATTTAATGACTAAACAATCCTAAATTTATTCACCAAGAGATACAATTAAGTGTAAAAATATTCAATTATCATGGGACCTTCATATGCTGGCGGGTCCATTCCGTTGAGTGAGCATTGTAGGAAAATTGTGAGTACACGTTATTTTCTATTAAAGTATTCAATGTTTTGTACCTTGAAACAATTTGTTAACGATTTTTCATGTGTTTGCAGGCACAGTCTGGGGATGTTCCACCAGAAGAAGTTGAGTGGCGTGCCTTTGAGCAGACCCATACCCGGCAAACTGAAGGGGGTGAGAAGAGATGGATTAACGCCAGGGCGGAGCAAGTGGCGGTGAGACATTTATATTGCATTGATTCTTTGTTTCGGACACCAACATGTTTATTTCATTTCACATCGGCTTTTTTTGTGATGTCTTTTTTTGTTTATAGGGCAACTATCTGAGGCTGACACAGGAGAGAGACTCGCAGAGTGGAACCCAGCCCTCATCCTCTCAGTCCAATAATGAGACTCTATTCTTATAGGTTGTGGGTGGATTTAACAGCAAAGGTAGAGTCTTCGGGTTAGGTTCCTATGCCAGCCGACTTAGGGAATCAAAGCGCTCCACATCCAGCAGTAGTGAAGGTGTTTCTGCAAGTAATCGTAATACATTTGATACATTTTCATTCTCTGGTTCATTTAAATACAGTGCAAAAAAGATAATTATATTTCCTATGCAGTCCAATAATGATTGTTACATTTTCATTCTCTGGTTCATTTAAATGCAGTGCAAAAAAGATAATTATATTTCCTAATTTTTAGGCAGATGAGTTGAAGAGGAAGAAGACAATTATGGAGTCGCAGGCAGCTGAGCTGACCGAGACAAAGCAAAAACAAATGGCGACAGACATTGAGCTCCACCAGACACAGGAGATGGTTAGACAGATGCAGCGTCAAATCATGGCCCTAATTAAAGACAAGGGTCTGATGCCGCCTCCTGAAGGTGATCCTCCTGCTGATGATGATGATGAGGATGCTGCTGCTTAGATTACTTTTTTAGTACATCTCTGTTGAAACACTATTTATTTTGTATTTTATACTCTGTGTTATGAAGATTCGGTATGTATGTTATATAACTTTTTTTAAATATTTTAATATATAATTTTTAAACAAAATTAAAAAATAAAATAAATAAATTTTAAAAGAATAATGGAAAAGAATATAATTATTTTTAAAAGAATATAATTTTCAAAGAAAATTAAAACAAAAAATAAAAAATTAATTAAAATAAATAATATATAATTTTTTTTAAAAAAAATAATCAAATTAGCGACGGAAACTGAATCCGTCGCTAATTTGAATTTAGCGAAATTAGCGACGGAATCATATTCCGTCGCTAATTTGAATTTACCGACGGATTTTAAATCCGTTGCTAAATTCAAAATAGCGACGGAATAATATTCCGCCGCTAATTGCGACGGAATCATTTTCCGTCGCAATTAGCAACAAAATTTAAATCTGTCGCAATTGCGACCACTTTTTTGCGACGGAAAAAATCCGTCGCAAATTCCGTCGCAAATTCATTTAGCGACGGAATTTTAGGTTTTAGCGACGGATTTTTTCTGTCGCTAAAACCCTTTTTTCTTGTAGTGTGGGGGATTGATGCACTTAAGGGTGATTCTAAGTCCAGCCTAACTTCTTACTGATATCTTCTCAAGTTAAATTACGTTGTTTACTTCTGCTATTAGCATAACCATCAAAACCACTCAACCCAAGTATTTTACTTTCTTTTTGTGCAACTATAGCAGCGATTGAGCGTCACTCGTTGGTATCTCAGTCTCTGGGACGATACTCTACTTTCACTTATTACTTGTTCGACTGGTTCACTTGCCATAAGGGAATTCGACCAACACTAAGTTGGCGTCTCTACTACACCAAACCAGCCTCTCAGTTACGATCAAGGTGGCTTCACCTTTGACAGTCTAGTGGTTTCGCTTGAAATTAGAATCAGCAAAACTATATCTCAAACTCACCTCCCAGTAGCATTCTACTTCACCAAACTCTTCTCCTAGTATTTGATTATCTTAATTTTTTTCTGTCTCTCTTCTAAACTTCTATATATATAGATATTTTTACATTTGTTATTGTTCCCCACCGTCAATAACTCAATATATTGTTTCTGCTTGATAAGAAAAGAGCAATAAACATTATTTGTTCCTCTCTTATTCTATATTTTCAATTCATATGTATCATTGCAGTTAATTTTGATAGTATGAAAGTAAGAAAATGGCACATTTGGATATTTCTTATTATCTATAGTTTAGTGATTTGTCTCTTAAGTTTACTTTACTCACCCACTACCATTATTCTATGATAATTATCTCATAATTAGTTTTTTTTGGTTAATTAGAGATCTCATTTCATACTTGTTTTTTTTTATTTTGAAACTTATTTAATATTATTGCTTTTGGAATTTATCCATCAAGAAATTGGTTCGACAATAATAGAGCCTAGAATACATGGAGATGGAGACAATGTTTTGTTTTTGTATATCCAAGTTCAAATTGAGTTTTGTGGTGATGGAGACAATGTTGTAAATAGAGGAAATCACTAAGAGGGGGTGAATTGGGGATTTTTAAAAAATTCTTTTTAAACACCCAAATAACAGACAGAAAATCAAGGTATAACATAGGAGAGAACTTACTTCCCAGACAATGTAGTGATGGAATTAGCAGGTAGATTGTTCAGCCACGTCCGAGCCTTGTCCCTGAGAGAAAATGGGAATAATTTTATCCAGACGACATCGCGCGGGATCCCTGGGATGACAAAAGAGTCACACACCTCCATGAAGGTCTTGAGGTGAAGGTGCGGATCTTCAGATGGATGGCCTCCAAATTGCCCAGCTGCATTCAGCATCTGAATCATGACACCCTTGATCTCAAAGTGTCCAGCATTGACGGTTGATGGTGTGATGGCCGAATTCAGCTTGTTTAGATCTGGAATTCCGAATTCCATCGTGGCCTTATTAGCATATGGGTTTGGAGGTGGAGGGACCTGGTTGTCCCTATTTATGACTATACACTCTTGTTGATCCTACTCGTGGTTGACAGGTATATCCGCCATGCTTGCTGAGTCAAAAGTTTGGCTTCTTCGCTTCTGCCTCCTGCACCTTTAATTGTAAGTGCGTTCGATTTCTGGATCGTAAGGCTTTAGGTTGGCGGTGGGCGACTTGCGCATGCACTACAGAATGTACCTGACAATCAAAAACAGAGATGAAGTGAGCTTTTATTAAATAATTCTCAACTATTGAGCAAGAAGGGCGTCGTCACTAAGGGTATTAGCAGTTTCGGGCAATGGCGCCTATAACATCCACTATTTTACTTATCATAATAACTAATTAAGGGTTGATCAACCACTGAGTAATACTTCATCAATTACCATAATATACAAAATAAGTCAGAGTATGCAAAATGAGCCCTAACGTAGCAATATACAACCATCCAATATATACCAAAAAATGGAAGCACTACTGCCAGAAGAAATAGCCTAAGCTTCCGAGGTCTTCCCTGATGGACCCGTACAGAATATCACCTGGAAAAATGTGGTAACTATAAATCCAACTCATTACGAATACTATTATGTGCTAGTGAGGTGCCATGTGGAACAATTTATATAACAAAGTATTTTAGAAAAATAATATATATAATTTGCCAATATCCACGTCACAAAATTTCATATCAGAAATTATGTATCATTGTTTTCATTAACACAATTCCCAACATACCTCCCATCAATCCAACTGAACCGCCTTATTTCCTCCGACTAGACCCATGGGCTAAGTTACATCCATATCACTAGTTACTCAAAAGCTCACTGGTCATGTGATGAGGACTGGCCAAAATCCTCAGAGCACATGTCCCAGACCATGGGCCTTTCCCCCTCATTGAACTATCGGGGTGTCGTACGCCCTCATTGAACTAGTGGGCTAGTTCCTCATTGAACAGGTGGGACAATATAAAGCTAACCATCATGCATTAATGGAGGTCTCACCACGTGGTGGAATATATTACTTCATTTCCTCTCAATTCAACCCTTCCCATAATTATCATAATGAATATTATAATATCAAAATTCTCAATTCTTATACATAAATGAATATATGCAAATATTTCACAATTCAAATCATAAGATTCCACAAGGCAATTTCTAATAAGATATTCATAACTATTTCACAAAAAACTCACAAACAACATACTAATACACATAATAAGTGGAAAGTGGTTACCTCTTGCTGTAGCTAACTATTATCATATTGCTCCTAATTCAATAGCTCAAACACACGCCAAAAATCAATATACCACAACCAATTTACTAACCATTAATAACTTTTTCAAACTTCACATAATTAAAATTGTAATTTATAATTTCATAAAAATATACAAAATTTAATAATGAATATTATTAAAATAAAAATAACAATCCTTCAAATTTCAAAACTAAAAATGATTAAAATTTCAACAATATCTTTGTTAACCCTAAGCCTATTCCAATACGTCATCAATACTTTAAATTAGAAGTTTAATAAATACCAATTATCCTATAAATTATGCTTTATTGCATTACATATAATGTTTCTAAAAATTCCAAAAATGTATATATGTAACTTGACTCTTTACACAAGACTTTTCCAGAATTTTTTTCTGATTAAACTTTGAAAATTCGCAATTAATTCTACAAAAATCTAAATGAGGTGCTTCCAAAAGCTACGTGTTCCTTAGCATGTTTAATTTCACATAAAAATAATACCAATAGCCATAAAATATTATATTATTCCCAGACTTTTAAAAATACAAACATTGTTCAGAAAACTTTCCAAAAGTGTGACTCAACTTCCAAAAATCATATCTTGCGTTACAAACCTCCGCTCAAGGTGATCCAAAGCTCTTTTCAAAGATTAGTATGTGTACTATCAACTCACAAAATTTCATGAAATAAATCAAAGGTTTCATATTCCAAAACCATGCCAGAAGATGATCACTATTCCTGGAACATAAAATTCGTCCAGATTTTTGGTTAAACTTCGGAAAATCATATCTCCCTTTCTACACGTCCAATTTAGGTGTTCTTTGGCTTTTTGGAAAGGTTGAGATGTCTACTATTTACTGTAAAAATATCAAGGAAAAACGCAAATGTTTTCTATTCTAAAATCAAGCCCGAAAGTTGCTGCTCACCAGATATGCAGAAAACGTTCCAAATTTTGGCTGAATTTTGGAAAATCATATCTCTCAATATACACGTCCTTTTTGTCTGGGTTTTGGCTTATTTTAAATTTCAAGATGTCTACTATCTTCTATAAAAATTTCATGCAAAAACTCAAACGTTTTCCACAGAAACAGACCAGCAAAAGACACTCTGTTTGGGAGTCCGAAAAACAGAGTAATGAAAATCCAGTAGCTTAACCATGCGTTTTTAATCCTCAAACTCAGAACTAATCATGTAGAAACTGGAAGGGAGAGGTTTAGTCAATACAAGGCTTACATGCAAGGTCCCCACCAGTGGCGGACCCAGGGTGTAAAGTTTGTGGGTGCACAATTAAAGTAGGATTCGGAGGAATTTTTTTTTAAGGAGGATAAAAGGCAACCCACACCTTCGTAAAATTTAGGATCAGAAATTGGGTTCAATTGAAAAGTATTTTCGAGCAAAAATTATTATGATTTCTCATATGTGATAAGATATTAAAAATAGGTAAAAAAGTTGTCTATACATGAGTTTAAATACAGGATCTGCTGTGGGACTAGTGAAATTACCACTACACCACCTAAACAACTTATTGTAAAGTTCCTTCAAAAAAATATATCTCCTTCAAATTTATGGGTGCACTTGCACCCACAAAAACCAACGTGGGTCCGCCAATGGTCCCCACCTTCTTCCCTTCCTTCCAACTCTCACATTAACTTCGGTCTCTCCCCCTCTGCGTGTTCCCTTTTCTGTTGTGTTTCTTTCTTGGTTGCTGCAAGAATGCAGCCTGGTTTATAATGAGAGGGGAGGGTGGCGTTTGGCTCAAGAGGCATGGTGCAGGTCTGAGGTCGCGTGTACAGTGGAGCCGAAAGTGAGATCTAAGAGCATGGCAAAAAGCTGATTTGTTGGTTGTGTTATCAGCGGTTTTTACGTGTTGCAAGGATGGAAGTGAAAGAAATAAGCTGACAAGGCAATGGTTAAATGGACATTGTTTTCCTAGGGTCTATTTCCTGATGTGTTGGGCTGCAAAAATGAAATGTGGGTTTGGTGTTTCATTGGGTGTATGTACCAAATGAAGAGTGAAATAATTAATAACAATGGTATAACAAATGGGTCTTGCTTCTGCTGTGCGTTTTTCATGTGCGGCTTGGAGAGAAGTAAATAGAAGATAAATAGATATATGGGTTAGTATTATTCATGGGCTTTATGCAACATTTTATCTTTTTCCATGATTTTCCTACTTTTATTATTACCTATTATAAGGAAATAAATCCCTAATTTTTCCCAAATAATTAATTTAATCATTTGGCCAAATTCCACTATTTAATTCTCATACATTAATTCTATAATTTTTAGGCATAAATTTATTCCTTAATTGAATTATTCTTTTCCAAAAATAAAATAAGGAAAAATAAGCCTAAATCTCAAATAATTTTTCCCCTAATTATTTTGAGCCAAATGTCATAATTAATTTCCCACATGATATTCAAATTTAAAATCCCAAACTTAGGATGTTACAGCGCCACAAACTTATTGGTCGAATTCCCTTATGGCAAGTGAACCAGTCGAACAAGTAATAAAGTGAAAGTAGAGTATCGTCCCTCAGAGACTGAGATACCAAGGAATGACACTCAATTGCTGCTATAGTTGGACAAAAAGAAAGTAAAATACTTGGGTTGAGAGGTCTTGATGGTTATGCTACTAGCAGAAGTAAACAGCATAAATTAACTTGAGAAGATATCAGTAAGAAGTTAGGCTGGACTCAGAATCACCCTTAAGTGCATCAATCCCCCAGTTGCTCAACCCATTGCTATAGCATCTATACTGCACAGCTTTCACAATGCTACAGCATAGCTACTAACTACACATCTATTTGGTTAACCAACCACAATAGTCTACTGAAGCTTCCGTGTCCGATAGATATAATGCTAGCTATACTCCTTCCATATTCCTATGGCAACTTTCTAATTAGATCTACTTTACGCTCAGGGTGTTATGGTCATGAGAAGTAGACCCATTCCTGAAGCCTACAATAATAGGTCAAATCGTGCATGGGTTGCCTAGCAAACACTGTTTCTCAGAGGTCTAACCTTGACTCCTTGCCAGTAAGTCGATGCCACAAATCTAGCCCCTAGCTTCTGCTAATCGACTAGTAATTAATGCACTGATAAGCAAACCAAATTTATTAAATTAAGAACTTGCAACTGGATTCATTTAACACCTTAAGGAATCATCCTCGTCCAGCCATATGAAAATTAGTTCAAGATTGACGAGAGAAACACAAAACAGAAACTAACAGAATAACCCATGATTGAAATAAACATAAGAAGAAACAAAAACAGAAAGCTTTGACGAAGATTCGACGGCGTGGACGAAGTCCTGTCACGTCAGTACTCCACGTCTTCTTCTCTCTGTCGTACTACAAGGAAGGATGCTGGGTTGTCCTGGAAATCTAGTGCTTCGTGAAATCTCTCACTCTTCTCTGGAGTCTACCGAAAGTAGAATCTCGTTCTGGGCTCTCCGACTCTCTCTCAGGGTTGGCTCTCGTGTCTCCTTATATAAGCAGGCTTTCTTGCGGCGCAAGTTCCACGAGCCAGGCTTCCCTAATCTGTCGAGATCTATCATATCTCTCGATCAGAGTAGATTGATTCTGTTGATCCTGCGGAATTCTTCAAATCTTTCAGTTATGATCCTCTGCATCTTCTAATTTACCACGTCAGCAATCTACCTGTCGCTCTCGACTTCTTTTATTCCCGAAATCATCTAGATAAAAAGGTTAGAAAACATGATGCATAGCATTGCATCCTCTACTTTGCTATAGCTTTTGTGCTGCCTTGTATTGCACTTCGAATTGTTGTCAAAATGCTATAGCATCGTATCAGCTCTGCTATACAGTCTTCTTTAAAAACCATGTAAATTGCTCTTCTTAGCACATGTTCAGGATGTAAATGGTTTCTATCCTTTAGTTCCCTATATCACGAATACATGCCTTTTTGCTTAGATTGTTTGTATTTTAAGCTTATATTTACCATGCAATTCAGTCATGAAACAAAGGGAAAACATGGCATAATTTGCGCTCATCAATCTTCGTCTTCATAAATTCTCATTATTGTTCCATAACTTTGGATTATTACTCATTATTGTTCTCAATGCTTCCAAACATGTTTGTTAATGAGTTTCAAATGATTAATTGAAGGATTACGTGTGATATCTGAAAAAGCAAAATGGCGTGTCAGACATTTAATGAAAAGCAGAAATAGTGCATACACACAGAAGGAAATTTAGAGCAGGCCAAAGCGATCATCTTGAGGGATACCCATTCCGGTGAAAATGATAGCAACCTAACTCTAAGCAATCCCATAGTAGACCAAATCATATTGTGATCAAATACGTTGTAGAGAAGCAAAAACGACCAAGTCTTGATCTCCACCAACAACTCCGATATGTTTCTAATGAGAAGATTATCACTCTAATGGAAAAATGGTCATTTAACGAAGTTAAATGGCAAACAAAATAGAGAGAAAGCACAAACGCTCCAATAGCTACTTCCAACGGTCATGTTGCAAGAGACACAACGGAAGAATTTACTCAACGTTCATATGACCTCCATCAACTATAAGTAGAGACTCATTCAAGACAGAACATCAACAAATGCGTATACAAAGCCAATGACGATATTCTTACAACTTCACTGTCGAAATGCCAATACTTTAACTCCAACGCTTATCTCATACGCTCTTTGTTTTCTCAATATTTATATAGCTTATCATACAGAGTTAGATTATTGATAATGTACTTCAGTGTTCATTTATACACTTCTAAGAGAGAAAATTGATTGTAATCCTTAATCATAAAGGTTGTACCCTTATGATGTGGAAGGGGAAGTATCTCAGTGAGAGATTTGTAAAAAGCTGCACAAATGCCAAGCTAAACTTGTGGAATTGTAGTGGTTCTCAAGCAGCCAGTTAATACTTGAGGAATATAGTGGATTGAAATCTCAGGAGGAACCTGGGGACTGGATGTAGGTTATTGCAGATTGGGCCAAATTAGGATAAATCACAATTTGCATATTCTCTTCCTTAAACTCTTATATTTCTAGTATATATTCATTTGAATATCTGACTGTTGATTTAGAAAATACAAAAGATTTACAAAGTTCATAAGTTGTTATCATACACTCAATTCACCCCCTCTTGGGTATCAACCAGTGCTAACACGGTCAACATTAATAAAGTTAGGGTTTGCGTTAAAGTTGCCCCATTTTATAAAGTTTATATACATTTTAGCACCCCAAAAACTTAGCAGTACCAAATTCTCTTGTCAGCAAAGTTTATTGCTAAAAGTGGACATTCACGCTTAATTTAATGGGAAAACTAATACTCCAATCCTTATAGTTTTCCCTAGTTTAGCATTAGGTCCTTGTGTTTTTCCCCCTTTTTATTAGGTTCTTTAAATTTCTTCCATTAGATCTGTTAGTGCTTTAGGCATAAATATGATAAATAGAAGTTAACCGTGTTAAAAATTCCGTTAGACATTGATGAGGTGACACACAACTATCAGTATATGTTAAGAGGGTGGACCTGATTAGATGTCCAGATGGGAAATTTAGGCCACATCTGAAAAGAAATTATTTTTGCACATCTAGAAACAAATTTTGAGAACGGGTTCGGATTATTGCATCGGGTCACCTTGTTCTTGGGTCCAAGATTCTTGAACGCAGAGAAGCCGAGAGGGGAGAAAGGGGCCATCGTCCACCGTCGCAAACTCAGGAACAAGGGGATATTGAAGCGTTGTTCTTCGGTGTCTAGAAGGAAGAAGCCATGAACTTAGGCGGGAATTTTTTTGGAAACAATTGAAAACTGAACCGTTCTTAAGCATTGAGAAGAAAGCTGAAACTTGTGAATTTTCTTCTAAAAAGAAGGATCTGTACCATAGGCTAACAAAAAGAAGGAAGAAAAAATCAAGATGATTAAGAACCTGTAAGTACAGACCGATGTTGGTGATGACGGCTGCTTCAAGATAGGCACACTTTTTTTTTTTTTTTTTTGATACACATAGTAGGGGAGGGGGCAGGGTTCGAACTTTAGACATGGGAGAGGGGAGTCAAACTCTCATGCTACTGCACTGCTAAAGTGTTGGTAGATAGGCACACGTTTTGATTTGAGGTATTTTATATATAAATAAGTGTTAATGTGTTATTACTAGAATGGGGGTTTCAGATTTTTGTTTTCTTTTGAATGATTTTATTGTTTTTTTTTTGTGCAAATGAGAATGACAGTAATGATAGCTAAAGTGGTTGTTTTCCCTGAGTTTGCGTCGGTGGACGGTGGCCCCTTTCTCCACTCTCGCCTTCGTTGCGTTATGGAATCTTGGACCCAAGAACAAGGTGACCCGATGAAATAATCCGAACCAGTTGGCTAAATTTGTTTTTAGATGTGCAGAAATAATTTCTTTTCAGAAGTGGCCTAAATTTCCCATCTGGTCTGACCAGATCCACCCTGTTAATTAGGGGTGTGCATAATGTCCAACCGCCCTGTTTGCCTGCCTGCACCCAATAAAAAATTGTCCTGCCCAGCCTTAAGAAGTGCAACCCGTAAAAAATTGGGCACAACTAGGCTGGGTATTTTTGTGGACAAGGTTGGGCACCGGGCAGGGTATGCTGCCTTGCTTAGTAGTGTATATAATATTTTTTAATAAAATAAAAAGAGTATTTTATATTTTATATTTTTTTATAAAATTGTATTATATATATATATATATATATATATATTTTTTTTTTTTTGCAAATTATATAACTTGTAATATATAAAAAATATCCTCATTTCTTCAACTCTTCCCTTTTCCCACTGTCAGACTCAGATGCCCTCGTCGCAACGCGAGCCTGTCTCTCCTCTCTCAATCTCCATTCTCCTCTAGAGCTTGATGATTGCCAGACTGTAGTATCCACTCTTCAATGCTCCTTTGAATTATGGATGTTATTTAATAGGGATAAGGGTCTTAAATGCCATGGAAGTTTTCGTTCAGGAGTACTGGTAAGACGGAAGTTTTTTTTGGACCAAAAATGACACGGAAGTTTTCGCTGAGGAGCAATTTTGCCCCGGAAGTTTTCGCTGAGGAGCAATTTTGCTTTGGAAGTTTTCATTAAGGAGCAAGTTTGCCCTTCTATCCCCAAATATTAAATTTGACTATTAAATCAGTCAAAGATCACACATGGTATGCCTTGAAAAGGTCAAAATTGGAGCCAGAGAAGGAGATCTTTGAGATGTTAAGCTCAAGACAGCCAGAATTTGTGAAGCCGAACTGGTCAAAGGGACTGAAAGGTCGACTGTCACAAAACCCAAAGGAAGCATCACTTATGATCTAAACAAATGATCAATTTATACAAACGTAAATATTATCACTATTGATTTGTTTTACTGAACCAATTTTTGGAACAATTCATTTCTCGTTTTGCGTTTCATTTGCATTTTGTGACAGACCTTTCAGTCCCTTTGACTAGTTCAGCTTCACAAATTCTGGCTGCCTTAAGATCAACATCTGAAGAATCTCTTTCTCTGGCTCCAAGTTCGACCTTTACAAGGCATGACATGTGTGGTCTTTGACTGATTTAGTAGTCAAATTTAATATTTGAGGACAGAAGGGCAAAATTGCTAGGAAAATTGCTACGTTTTGTAAACTTCCGGGGTAAAATTGCTCCTTAGTGAAAACTTCCATGGCAAAAATAATACTTCCAGGGCAAAATTGATACTTCCTGTGAACTTCCGTAGCATTTTTGGTCTAAAAGAAACTTCTGTCTTACCAGTGCTCCTTAGCGAAAACTTCCATATAGCATTTAAGACCCTTATCCCTATTTAATATTTCAATTATGAATATTTGACTATTTGTTATTTTGTTAAGACATATGATTGTCTTTTTAATTTCAAGACTTAAGTTGTAGACTTATATTTGAATATTCCGAAGTGTAGAATTATGGATTTCATTTGAAGTTTACAATACTATTTATTACGTATAACTGAAGATATTTTTTTCACATAAGGTGTGCCAAGGTTACAGGGTATCATCACTTGGGTAGAGAAGGGCTGCCCTGCCCAACCCATTATTGCCCCACCCAAAAATTTTAGGACTTCTATCGAGTAGGGCCGAGCACTGGGCCGCATTTTACTGCCCAATGTTCTATTGGGCAGGGCATCGGGAAAGGATCTCGCCCTGCCCATGAACACCCCTACTGTTAACATATACCCAGCTGTCTGCTCAGCAACGTCTACCGGAATTTTTAACACCACTATCTCCTATTTAGTAGATTTATGCTTAAAAGACTAACGGATTTAACGAAAAACATTTAAAGATCTAATAAAAAGAAAAAAGCCACAAAGACATAGTTTAAAATTAAGGAAAACCATAAGGACTGAGGTCAATGTTTTTAAAACTGGACCAAAGTTGAGCCGAAAAGATTAATGGGTTCGAACGGTCAGATCGGTTTGGTGGTTTCATTGGACTGATAACATAATAATAAAATTATATACTCATATAATAATATATGTAAAAGAAATAACATATCAAATTATTAAAAAAATTAAGAAAAGTATTAAATAGTCAAAATATATAAAGACACATATTTAACTTTTTAATCATTTTATATTTTGGAAAATGTTTTATTTAAATTTGTAAAAAACTTAAGAAAAATTAGGGAGTTAATAAAATTAGATGAAGATATGAAGATTCAAAAAGATGGTTTTGTAAAAATGATGATGATGACGACGACGACGATGATGATGATGCCCATGTAAATGTTATAATGTGGAAGGTACGGTACTCACAAAATTTCTCCTTTAACAAATTTTTAAATAATTTCAATTGTTTAATGTTAATAAAAATATTAAAAAAGAGAAATCAAAAGCAAGTGATTTAACGTATTGACAGCTAGACCAGGTAAAAAAAGGGAAAATTACGTTTAGGTCCTCGGTAAGAGAAAATCCGATAAAATAGTCCCTTTAAATCTCAAAATTGCATTTAAGTTCAATGAGACTTTTCTACAATAAATTCTAATTCTACTAACAAGTCTATGGGCGTCTACTGATAAATCCAGGGGCATCTATGAATAAATCCATGGGCACTACACTAACAAATCCATGAGTATCCATTGACAAGTCCATGGTCATTTCTCGGTGTTTTAATGATAACAAATACTAAGGTTTTTGATTTAGAAAGTATTGCCCAACCATGAAGTATGCCCGAGCATGAGTATAGTGCTGCTCAAGCATGATCCATCTAACAATGTGTTAAGTGTTTGTATAGAAGATGCTCAAGCATTAGTTAAGTAATGCTTGAGCAGTCTACTCGAGCAAGGCATTCTTGGTGCCCGAGCATGGTCGAGCTAGAATGAAGAATAATCTTTGTAAAATTATTACTCAAGTAGCAGGTAAGCATGGTGCCCAAGCAGAGGTAAGTCTGTTCTCGAAGCACTATTGATAAACTTATATTTTTTCTCTCTGTTTGCCTGATTCTCGAACAAGGTTTAAATGTTGCCCAAGCATGGTGCTTGAGCAGAACTATCAGCTTGCTCGAAGAAGTCACAATCTTTCATCTTAACTGCTCTCTATCTAAGGTATTCTTGAACAAAGTCTAAGGGTTGCTTGAGCATGCTTCTTGAGCATAGTAAATTTGGTGCTCGAGCATACATGTTTCCTTTTATGATTTCTTCTCAAACTTACTAATGCTCAAACAAGCTCTTAGGTCTCCTCTAGCAGTCTACTCAAGCACAACATAAGCCCTGCTCGAGCGCCAGCAACAAACTCTTCATATCAGTAAGGAATTTGATACTGCTAGAGCAATATAAATCCTGTGCCCAAGCATGGTACTCGAACATGGGCTTGGTTTTGCTTGAGCATCAGTGTCTTTCAAAGGCATTTACACATGTCTGCCCAAGCAACTTAGACTATCTACTTGAGCATGGTTCATTGTCTATCAGAATATACAGTAAACATGAAATCATTAATTCGAGTTATCATTCTTATCTTTATTCAAATCTCATTTGAAGTATTTCTAATCATCTTTATGAGTGATTTGCAGTGGTTTAATCGTGTTCAAATTGAGATTAGCCAAAAAGCCGTTCGCTGTGTCAAAAGCATTAAATGCTTATTCAGAAAAGCATAGCTACAATTAGAATGGAATTTCTGTAGCAGTCGAAGGCATTCCTTCAAGGCATACTTATTCCATCTATTTCTCTGAGTTAACCTTCTGCACAAGTACAATCGACAGTGATTGCATTTAATGAAACAACAATCAAATATGCTCAATGTAAAGCAATTGTGCCTAACGGAAAATATGAAGAGACTCAACGGCTACATTCAAAGCTTCACAACAGCATTCATGGAAGTCGCTATAAAAGCTCACCACATTCAATTTCGCCACCAACCAAAACACTGTGCATTCAATTCGAATTTATTGCAATCTACTATTTCATTAACTTCGCTTAATATCTTCAAATATTTCTGTGTACTATAGTGTTTATCATTTATCTACTCATGAGGAGTTTCTAAACACTTATTTGATTATTTAATTTGTAAAACCTTACGGCTGTAGAACCTTAAATGTGGTTGTACAATTATAGCTTGTAAGAGGGAGTGAGTCCTAGTGAGAGGATCATCCGAGTATAGTGTGTAATTGTAATTGTCTTTGAAAGATAGTGGAAATCCCAGGTGTTCTGGGGACTGGATGTAGGTCGAAGAGTTAGACCGAACTAGAATAATCTCTTGTGTCTTTTTTGCTCTTTCTCTATCTCTGTTTTAAGTGCTCTTGAGCAATTAGCGAAAGCATTTTATAATCACCTATTCACCCCCCTCTAGATGATATTCCATCTTCACATTTGACAATTGGAATTTATTGCAAAAAAGTCCCACAAGACTTAAATGCAATTTTGAGATTTCAAGGGATTATTTTATTGTATTTTCTCTTGTGCAGGACCTAAATGCAATTTTCCCTACAAAGACGTATTGATAGCTAATCTTAGCCTTCATGAACAATAAGAAGGTGAATTAAATTGTTTCCTCATTTCCAATGAAAGTTACTACTGGTCAGTGATAAGTAAGGTTATTAAACTCGGACTGGCTACTGAACCGATCCAGGTACTAGGTTAAGAGTTAATGGATTGGATCGAAGTTAGACTAGAGTTACTCAGGGCTAGACCGGTGAAGAAGTGAACTTGAACAATAATATTTCTTAGAATAATTTTGGAATTTGAGAATTTTCAAGGGTCAAATGATAATATTATTCTTCTTGCATTTGAAAGTAGATATCTCAAGCTTTCTATAGAGTCTTAATTTATAATTTTTGAAAATATGTAGAATTATATCTGATTTTTTTGAAGTCACGGAAATATGAACAACCAATGGACCATTTTAACCAGTCAAATTAGACAAATTTGATTACCAGTTCACGGGTTGCATGGTTGAATTGGTCAGTCCAGACCCGTTTTAATTATCATGGTGATAAGAGACTTTAGACTTATACTACTACATGTATCTTCTCAACTTTTTTCTTCTCACAACGAGGAACTTCCTTTTTTAACCATTGAAATTTTTCATCCTCTCGAGTCTCAAATACAATATATGAAACTTGGAGTACCCTGCAACTATGGAGAAAAGAAGCAAACAAAAGGATGGTTGGTAGTGCTTATTTGTTATTTTTATTTATTTTCTTACTTCATTTTCCCGCTGAGATCTCCCTCTCCTTTTCTCCTTCTTCATTTTTGTTCTTTCCATGATGACGGGAGGAGCATACAAACTTTTGTTTTCTTTCAGATTCTAAAGCTTCTAGATCCTCTGGTTCTGAAGTTTCTGCTGGCTCAAATCCTAGTTCTAGCTTAATCATTGTTTTCAGGCAGCTCAAAATGGCTTAATCCTTCGAACGGTCTAAACTTGAGGGCCATGCTGGTGAAGGGAGCGGATGGCAGCTAGACTGACCAATCCGGGTTTCAAAACCTTAATTGAGGTATTAGTTTTCCCTAATTTAATTTATATAAATTGTTGATAAAAGTTAGTTAATTATGATGGAGAATGGATTAGAGGCTTTTCAATTTTCATAGTTTCATTTTGGAAACTACTTTCCTCTTAGTTGAGGAATGAACTTTGCTTAAACGCTTGTTTGATGCGTGGGAGAGAAGATAAATTGCCATCAGGAAAAAAAAAGTTAAGTTGGATTTTAAACGAGATTAGTGGTTTGAATTGAAAAATTTTTAATTAATTTTTTTATCCGTTTATCTCATATATATATTCTCTATATTTAAATTTTATAACTCTACTTCTCTATTTTTCTTAAATTCAACTCATAAAATTTCTCTTCCTTTCAAATCCTCATACCAAACAGACCCATGGGAACGGCTACCGTTTGGGATCTTGGCTTGTATGTAGCAAATATCTAGAAAATCTAATATATAGTTGTTGATACTACTACATATTTGAGGTATATATAACGGTTAACAAATATCAGTTACAGTAAATAAACGTCATGTATATTGAGATGGAGGTCATACAATGATATACAATGCTAAAACCTAACGTTTAAATATGCACACAATGATGTATTGAGAGGTGGAATCTACGAAATCTCAAAAATAATGGTTGTAGTTAATAACCAAAATTTATTTAGTGAGAAATATGATGATTCTTATGAAACAATCGTAATGTAATACTTACAAATGATTTGTCTTCTAACCTCTTATATTATTGCAGACAAAACATAACGGTCTTCAAAATCAACCGTCATCTGGCACTTTCATAACCCATCATAACATCATTGGACCTTCATAAGTCATAACTCATAAGTCATAGCCCTTCGTAATCCATTAGACTTTCATAAGTCATAGGTCATAACCTTTCATAATTCGCTAAATCTCTATTTAAACTCATATATTCCTTGTGATTCTTACTATTAGTGTCCTCCTTCTTTCATTCATCATGTTAAGTTCCAAAGGAGCTCCGCTGCCACCACCCCCTTCTCCACCTCCACCACCACCCCTTCCTCTGCTTTAAATGATGGCTCTAACGTAGATGTTGGTAGGCCTTGACCGCCGTACAAGGCGTCTCATGGCATACACCAACAAGTTGAATAGGAAGTTGAACCACATACTTCATCAGAATGATGTTGAATATAACTTGCAGGTAGACCCTTCATTTCCCTCTTCCGATGATGAGGATGAGGTCAATAGTGGTAGTAATGACTGAACATCATCATTGATTTATTTAAAAATATTAAAAATGAAGTTAACAACAACAACAAAACTTAATAATTCACAGTTATTAATTAATAAAAAAATTATTCTTGCCTAACATTCTCATCCTCATCACTGGAGGAAGGAGGTGAAGTTTTTTTTTTTTAAAAAAAAAAACCCCTTAATCATTCACGTTTATTAATTAAGAACGGTAAGGTATTCCCTCAAACACACCTAACAGTTCTAACTTAATAAACGTTAAGTTAATAATAAAGTCAACAACAAAAGACAACTTAATAATTTACGGTTATTAATTAAAAACTGTAAAGTATTCTTATAAACATAATTAATGGTTCTAATTTCATAAATATTAATTAAAGTTGTTGAAACCTTTTTTCTTCCCATGCTAACTAATAAGTATATATTTTATAATTAAATATTTGTATATTTAGGAATATATTTGATTAAAATTATTAATATTTTAGACCTATTTAATTATATTTTATATATTTCTCCTTTTTTCTTAAAATGAAGTATAGGATAAAAAGAAATTTTGTTACAAAATCTATTGATATCCTATTTTATTTGGCAAGGGTAATGTGCACTACAGCAAATCAATAAAGAACAATCAAGGTGGATGAAAATGAAAGCACAATCTTGGGGGCAACAACTTGAACAGCGCTGACGTCTTTAAGTGAAAGAACAATCTTGGATGAAAATTGTAGCGGGCTCTTTCCTCCTTGAGGGAGCGGCATCAACTCATGGATTGTTTCACTGAGCGACAGCCAGAAGCAATAGAGAGAAGAAGCTCCAAAATTTTGCGATCTAATCTATTCTTCTTACCTAATTCATTATTAACTATGGGGTTTATTGTAACATCCTGAATTTTGAATCTAATATATTGAACATAAACCTATTTTGGGAAGACTAGTAGGCTCTATTTTTGGAAAGTGATAAATTTGAAATCAGTATTTTGTGGGCCCCGTGAATAGTATTTACTATTCACGTATACGTTTTTACTATTCACAAATACGTATTTAATATATATATATATATATATATATATATATATATATATATATATATATGTTATTCGCAAATACGTATTTAATACTTGAAATTTGTGAAATATGAATAGTGTTCACTATTCACAAATACGTATTTACTATTTAAAAATACGGTATTTACTATTCATAAATACGTATTTACTATTCATGCGGGACCCACGTCAAATTATTTCTCCTCTGCCTACAGAAGTCTCGTGAGTTTTGAAAAAAAGTGGCATGCGGGACCCACTCAATAGTAATTCACTATTTGAAAAATAATATTATATTATTATAATATAATTTACTATTCATGTGGGACCCACAAAAAAATTATTTCCGCAACAAGCCACGGGAAGAGTCACGGGAGGTTTGAAAATTTGTCACGGGGAAAATTACGTATAATGACCCAGAGATAAAAATTACGCTTAAGGACCCATTTTCCAACACTATAAATAGAGGCTTCATTTCTTCATTTTCTTCACACCAAACTCAGAGTACAACGATTGAGTTTAAGAGAAGAGTGAGATTTCTTAGAGTTAGAGAGAGAGTTTAGAGTAAAGTTCTTGGAGTTGAAGAGAAGGAGCAAGAACTTCAAGGGTAAGTTCTTTAGTTCTTAAGTTTTGGTAATTTGTACCTGAAATGCCTATAGAGTTTCTTCTGAGTATGCTCTGTGGCTGCAGCTCAGTCTGATCTGTCACATCAGAAAAGAATTATCCTTGGGCAGTAAATATTATTTACTGGCACAGTAAAAAAATATTTACCGGCACGGTAAAAATATTTTTACTGGTACTATTCACATGAATAGTGAATATCCAACATAGTTTCCGCAAATGCTGAAAATTAATGGTCTCTGATAAAAATGATATTATAGGATATCTGAGAACCATTACCGCTGCTGCTGTTATACCGCTGTTTTCCGTTAGAAGTACCGTTTTCGTCAAACGTACCAAAACATCATCAACGAAGGTACGGACGCGTATTGTAACACTAACTCTGATGCTTATGGTATGCTTATATGTGATAGATAGTCTGAGATATTGTTTTGAAAATTGATCATACAGAGGTACTATTTATACGTACGTTACTATTCACGTATACCGTATTTACTATTCATTTTTACTATTCACATTTACTATCCACGTATACCGTATACTATTCATTTTACTATCCACGTATACCGTATCTACTATTCATTTTACTATTCACGTACACATACCGTATGTACTCTTCATTTTTACTATTCATGTATATATACCGTATTTTACTATTCACAGATACGCATAGTATTTACTATTCATAAATACGCATATTGATGTATAAAACTTTATGGTATAATAATGCATTATTTTGAGTGAACATATTCATCATGGCGGTTGTATTATGATGGGTGGAGTAAGGAGGGATTTAAATGATAAGAATGATTTATGCCACCACTCGGTGCACAGTGGATGGTACTTGTTTCAGGGCCCCATCTTCCATGTTTTCCTCTGGCCGGGATTTCATTGGAGTTGTGGGACATGTGACACCTCCATAGTTGTTATTTTAAAGGAGGGGAGCCATAGTCCAGATTTAAGCTCTATACCTTTGGCCGGGTGTATCTTAAGTTTTGGTGAGCTTGAAACCATCCAGTCAAATGAATGAGTTTCTATTGGACTATATGTTAGCCTATGGTTCCAGTCAGCGGTATAAGGGAGGTGGTGATATAAGGGAGGCTGCATACTGCATAGTGCATTTTTGAATAATTCAATATTTGAAAATTGATCATACACATACATCTTAATACGGGTTATAGTCGTGATAATGCCGTTATGTTTTCCTAGCGCTGAGGACACGGATGTACACCGTGGCACTGGAAGATAGTGCAGACTGTAATAACATACATGTTGCAGTGGCCGTGTAATGCTATTATGTGAATATATGAATATTGTATGTGATTAAATGCTGTTTTGCCATGGATATCTGTCATACATATTTGATACATAAGCATGAGGTTAACCGTTACCTGAGGTTCAATGGGTATTGAACCTCAGCTCTTACTGTAGCTTCAGGATTTTCGGAGTGAACAGAAACAGAAACAAGGGTAAGCAGCAGGCAGAAGGACTAGCTGGAGAAAGTCCTGTAGATATGTATAGTCTTTCGAACTCTTTGTATCAGCAAACCAGTACACTACAGTGGTTGAATATCAGTTACTCTGTATTTAAAATCATTTCGTTGCTCAATTCTGGTTAAATTATTTTGAACTCTGATCAAATAATTTCAAAAATGCTTTAGAAAAGTTGGGGTGTTACATTTTGGTATCAGAGCCGACATCCTGGCACGGAGTTAACTAAGTTACTCCAAACAGTCCGATATCTAGAAAGGGGGTTTTGTGGTTGGCAATCGGTTTCCTTGAATTCGTCGAGCCTTCCACAAATACACCTGCCTAGTCGGATTGTCTGAGTAGCGAAGTTAGGTTCTAAACTTTCAAAAGTGTTTTATCTGGTATGAACCCGACTCAGTTACAGTAAACCATTGGTGCCGAAGGTAGGGCCGAGTCTATGTGGATCAGCCAATCAGTCACCCTAGCACGGTGAGGCTCCCATGATAGACGCCTACCTGGCCAATCGGTTTGACTAACTAAGTTAGGCTCTAAGCCATGGTTTTAAAAGTATTTCGGAAAAAAAAAAAACAAGTACAAGTACTGATACAATACTGGTGTTGTGATACAAAAAGGACGTACATCCTAAGGAAAAGGGTTAGGCTCGGGAGGCCTTGATATAGAGTAGATGGCACAGAATATGGTTTCTGTTGTTAAACTTTAAGACTTTTGATATGGGAATCGGAATCTAAGTTAAATCCCCGCTCAGAGTTTCAAGGGAAGTGGTACAGAGAAGTCGGTACGACTTAAGTTTTCCGGTAGACAGTAACCTACTGTTTAGGTTTCCCTTGGATAGTAATCTATCGATTTAATGTCCTTGTCAAAATAATAATAACTTGTTAAGGTACCCTGAGAAGAAAATCCCTACCTTGTAGAGGCCAGACACCATGCGTGCAAAGGGGCGTGGCTCCGGGGACGAAGATCTTTTGATTAAGTCCTTGACGGTGGTGATCAATTGACAGAAGAGGGAAAGTACCCAGTAATTCTGGGGAGACAGTTATGTCATACTAGTGCCTATGAGAGTTGTAGGTACCCAGTAGTAAGTATATCAATATTAGTACCAAGAATCAAAAGACATTATGAAGTTAATATTGCTTAGGCGAGAGAAATCTCAGAACTATGACCCCTGTGAGAGTAGGAACCCTGAGAAAATATGAGTGAGTTTTGCCTAGGTTCCAAATACCTAAGAGATAGTTCCTTAACAGAACCATACGAAAGCTGGAAACCTCAGTAGCCACCAGGTTATGGTCTCAAGGTGGGACCAAGAACCATAGAGATGTTAGTGGCTAATAGATTCCCTATAAAGTAAGTGGCTACCCGATAGGGAAAATTGAGTTAAGAATTATGCTTGGAGCTAAATAGAAAGTGAAAGTCCACAAATAGAATGACCCTAGATAAGATGACAGACATAGAAACAACGGTTTATGAAACTACTAAAGGATAGGAACCTGTTAAGATTTGAGTTCTCATTATAATGATTCAAAGACGATCACTGGCGCTACTTATGGAAAGTTTAATCGGAGAAGGATACCTACGGGGAGTTCTGATCAAGGAGGTTTACCTACAAGGATGCTAACCGGAAAAGCTGACTGGTCTGAGAAGACTGAGTGAAGCACCGAGTAATGTGCCGTAGAGCAGAGCCACCGTGACGACGAACCGTAGAGTGGAGCCGCCGTGACAACGAACCATAAAGTAGAGTTACCAAGTGCATCGGTTCTTAAGGTATGTACATTATAATCTCACATCGAATAGGTTCCTTAGAGCGAAGGTTTCAGTAATCTAGTATATTGCCATGAGTCGCTCCAGTGCTATATAGCACATATTGTGTTTATAAGCTAGCAGAAGCCCACGGTTGTTAGACAACAAATACGAGAAGTGTCCCAAAAAGTTTGTGAAACCCGAGGATAACGGGCAAAGTTTGGAATAGCCATATGAGTTAAGTAGAACAAACTAAGCATTATACATATGGTTTGAGTAGCCAAGGAAAGAGGTCCGAATACGTGTAATTAGTGATGACCTTCTAATGTTAGTTGTCTGATTCCTAAGTAAGGTTTTAAAATTTAATTTTTGAACTTGCCAATACACCTGCTGTATTAGAAATTTTGAAATTTATTTGTTCGAACATGTGGATTTTTTTTGAAGCTGAGTTTTCAAATGAAATGTTTTCAACAGAATTTGAGACCACAGCGATTATTATTTTGAAATGATATTGTCTTGTAAAAAAAAAAGGGTTTTTGATAGAACCCAGAGTTTGAAACTGAGTTTTTAACTATGTTGTGGTAAAGTCAGTACAAAACTGGAAGGACAGAAGCTATTGTAGATGTACACAGTTTGCTGGGTCTTGCTAGATGTTTTAAAATGTTTGAAATCGCTAGCCTTTGATAAATGTTTTTTTTTTGAACAAAAAGTTTTGGAGGGATTTTGATTTGAGAAAATGGAAATCGCACCAGCAGTGAACGCACCCAATCCATAACATTTCGCCTAGGGCGTATGTTTTGATTAGTAAAACCTGACTGTCTATGACTGGACTGAGTTCCGCTAGATAGGGTTGCTACTTTATGTGCCAGTGTGAACACTGGGTCTCCTGAGAGAGGGGCGGAGGTTCTCCCACATGGTTGATAGTACTGCTGAGACTGGATTTGAGGATTGGGGTAAGGCGCTCACTGTACCAAATGGTTAAAATGATGGTGTGTACTCTCAATTGTAAAATTTTGTGAAATAAATTAGCTCCCTCAAAGATATGTGCCGGTAATAAAAGTTGTTGAAAATGATCCGGCAGTGAAAAATGTTTTCATAAATTTGTGATGGCAGCGATTAAGTTTAAAAATGTTATAGCACTATTACTTTGTGGTATAGTGCAGATTGTGAAATGTACTGAAACCACGGAAAATTTTTCATGTTTGAAAATTTGAAAATGAGACAAGAAAATAATTTTGGGTAGCAATGACATGATTGTCGACGCTATCGTGTTGAAAAGAAAAGCAGTGTAATTGGGAATTATGGTACAGGAACAGCAACTATTAGAAAGGTCTGGAATACTAAACTAGTTAAGTCAATTAATAGCTGTCAGCTATAGTGTTGAGTAAGTGAAAGTAATTCGAGAACTTGAATGGGAAAGACTCAGATGAAATTGATGAGTAGATGCGGAAGGCCAATATGTGTTAAGCCGATAGGCTAAATAAATCAGGCAGTGAGGCCTGTGTAACCAAGTACTGTGAGAATAGATCAGCAAGTCCTGTAATTTAGTACTATACCTGGGTATAAGATTGAGACATTGAATAGTAGGATGCGTGCTATTTAAGTTTGCATAAGGAAGGAATAGACTAGAGGTCTAGATAACCTTTTGATTTTATATTGTCAAATTTCGAGGACGAAATTTATTGAACGGGGGGAGAAATGTAACATCCTGAATTTTGAATCTAATATATTGAACATAAACCTATTTTGGGAAGACTAGTAGGCTCTATTTTTGGAAAGTGATAAATTTGAAATCAGTATTTTGTGGGCCCCGTGAATAGTATTTACTATTCACGTATACGTTTTTACTATTCACAAATACGTATTTAAAAAAAAAAAAATATATATATATATATATATATGTTATTCGCAAATACGTATTTAATACTTGAAATTTGTGAAATATGAATAGTGTTCACTATTCACAAATACGTATTTACTATTTAAAAATACGGTATTTACTATTCATAAATACGTATTTACTATTCATGCGGGACCCACGTCAAATTATTTCTCCTCTGCCTACAGAAGTCTCGTGAGTTTTGAAAAAAAGTGGCATGCGGGACCCACTCAATAGTAATTCACTATTTGAAAAATAATATTATATTATTATAATATAATTTACTATTCATGTGGGACCCACAAAAAAATTATTTCCGCAACAAGCCACGGGAAGAGTCACGGGAGGTTTGAAAATTTGTCACGGGGAAAATTACGTATAATGACCCAGAGATAAAAATTACGCTTAAGGACCCATTTTCCAACACTATAAATAGAGGCTTCATTTCTTCATTTTCTTCACACCAAACTCAGAGTACAACGATTGAGTTTAAGAGAAGAGTGAGATTTCTTAGAGTTAGAGAGAGAGTTTAGAGTAAAGTTCTTGGAGTTGAAGAGAAGGAGCAAGAACTTCAAGGGTAAGTTCTTTAGTTCTTAAGTTTTGGTAATTTGTACCTGAAATGCCTATAGAGTTTCTTCTGAGTATGCTCTGTGGCTGCAGCTCAGTCTGATCTGTCACATCAGAAAAGAATTATCCTTGGGCAGTAAATATTATTTACTGGCACAGTAAAAAAATATTTACCGGCACGGTAAAAATATTTTTACTGGTACTATTCACATGAATAGTGAATATCCAACATAGTTTCCGCAAATGCTGAAAATTAATGGTCTCTGATAAAAATGATATTATAGGATATCTGAGAACCATTACCGCTGCTGCTGTTATACCGCTGTTTTCCGTTAGAAGTACCGTTTTCGTCAAACGTACCAAAACATCATCAACGAAGGTACGGACGCGTATTGTAACACTAACTCTGATGCTTATGGTATGCTTATATGTGATAGATAGTCTGAGATATTGTTTTGAAAATTGATCATACAGAGGTACTATTTATACGTACGTTACTATTCACGTATACCGTATTTACTATTCATTTTTACTATTCACATTTACTATCCACGTATACCGTATACTATTCATTTTACTATCTACGTATACCGTATCTACTATTCATTTTACTATTCACGTACACATACCGTATGTACTCTTCATTTTTACTATTCATGTATATATACCGTATTTTACTATTCACAGATACGCATAGTATTTACTATTCATAAATACGCATATTGATGTATAAAACTTTATGGTATAATAATGCATTATTTTGAGTGAACATATTCATCATGGCGGTTGTATTATGATGGGTGGAGTAAGGAGGGATTTAAATGATAAGAATGATTTATGCCACCACTCGGTGCACAGTGGATGGTACTTGTTTCAGGGCCCCATCTTCCATGTTTTCCTCTGGCCGGGATTTCATTGGAGTTGTGGGACATGTGACACCTCCATAGTTGTTATTTTAAAGGAGGGGAGCCATAGTCCAGATTTAAGCTCTATACCTTTGGCCGGGTGTATCTTAAGTTTTGGTGAGCTTGAAACCATCCAGTCAAATGAATGAGTTTCTATTGGACTATATGTTAGCCTATGGTTCCAGTCAGCGGTATAAGGGAGGTGGTGATATAAGGGAGGCTGCATACTGCATAGTGCATTTTTGAATAATTCAATATTTGAAAATTGATCATACACATACATCTTAATACGGGTTATAGTCGTGATAATGCCGTTATGTTTTCCTAGCGCTGAGGACACGGATGTACACCGTGGCACTGGAAGATAGTGCAGACTGTAATAACATACATGTTGCAGTGGCCGTGTAATGCTATTATGTGAATATATGAATATTGTATGTGATTAAATGCTGTTTTGCCATGGATATCTGTCATACATATTTGATACATAAGCATGAGGTTAACCGTTACCTGAGGTTCAATGGGTATTGAACCTCAGCTCTTACTGTAGCTTCAGGATTTTCGGAGTGAACAGAAACAGAAACAAGGGTAAGCAGCAGGCAGAAGGACTAGCTGGAGAAAGTCCTGTAGATATGTATAGTCTTTCGAACTCTTTGTATCAGCAAACCAGTACACTACAGTGGTTGAATATCAGTTACTCTGTATTTAAAATCATTTCGTTGCTCAATTCTGGTTAAATTATTTTGAACTCTGATCAAATAATTTCAAAAATGCTTTAGAAAAGTTGGGGTGTTACAGTTTATTTTTAGTTCTTTCATGAACTTGATTAAAGCTATATATATGTGGCTAATTCATTTCTTGAACCTAGAGTAACTAAGTAGCTATAATTGATTCTTTCATTACAACTTGTTTGAACCATTAAATTATGTTTAGTGTTATCTTGTTTATTTAATATTGTTATGCCTTGTCTATTTAGTACCTGATCACCACTAAGTATGAAATTAAGGAATACTGGTTGCTCTTGGGAAATGGCTCACCACACCACTATGTACGATACTACTTTTATTTTATAACTTTTATTAGGTTTCATTTTAGCAAAGGATTTAATGCGAACAAAGAAGTAATGTTTGTTTTATATGTAACCAATGAGAGAATGGTTCTAGATAGAAGGATAAGATTTGAAATTGATCAACAACTTGAAGCATTCAAGGCTGCCAGTGGGCTTTTGGAAGGAGTATGGCAATAGGTTCTAGGGACAAAAAGCATCTGGTATATTTTTGCCTTTCTCTATTATTTTTCAAGATTTAATTTTTAATCCTATATAAATCTAAGTTTTCGAAAGCACTTCTAAAATATTATTGCATTGTTTTTAGGCATTTCTTTGGTGGAAGTTATGGAGGAGAAGGTAAGGAGTTACAAAAGGCAGCCATGAGAGTTTTGAGTCTCACATGTAGTGCTACTGGATGTGAGAAAAATTGGAGTACCTTTGATCAAATGCGTACTAAACAAAAAAATCACTTAGAGCAACAAAGGTTAAATGCACTTGTGTTTGTCAAGTGCAACCTTCAACTTGAGATGAGACAAAAGAACAGAGAGGAGAAGGGAGAGACTTATGATCCAATATGTTTATCAAACATTGAGTCTGATGATGAGTGGATTAATGAAAAGGAAGATCTTGCTTGCTAATTGATGCATCATGGATGGACATCTATGAAAATTTCATACTTGATGAGGGAGCTCCAAGAAAGAAAAGGAAAAGAGATATACTATTTTATTTAAAACTGAACTCAACTTTATTCTTATTTAAACTTTAAATATATACCATCATGCTTATTAGGTGTTCTTTTTTCTAAGTCCAAGAAACTTGAATGCCACAGCTAATAGCAAAGGAAAGTCTATAATAGAACAAGAGAATGTTGAAGATGATGGGGATGAGGATGACTAAGCAATATTGTTAATGGAGGATGATGATGACTTGAGTGACATTGATCTTGGAGATAAATAATGGTGAGTGACAAAAAATATGTTTAGTTTTTTTAAGTTAGTGTTTTGAAATTTGAAGTGCGACAATGACTTAATTGATTTCAATTAATCTTTGGGACTGTTTGTCATTTTGCTATTTACTCTTTAAATGTTAGCTTTATGAAATTTGTAGTGTTATTTGCCTTTAAAATACTAAATTGCGAATATCTACAAACTTCCGATGTTCTCTTATGTGAATATTACATTTATGTCATCCTAAATAATTAATCATGAATCTTATGATTCATGATACGCACGATTCCAAGTATAGGCTTTCCTATGCACGATTCATATCTTGATTTGGTAACCATGATCTAAACAACAATTAGCTGCAAATAGAAACCTTTGAAACTTTAATGCCATGTTTGGTTTGAAGGGATGAGAGCTTCCCTCCTTAGTGTGAAAAGTTAGATATGACCATGATATACAATGCGTGTGCTAAAAACAATGTGAATTTATGGTCATATTTGACTTTTCACACTAAGGAGGGAATCTCCCCTCCCTCCCCTCCTTTTCAACCAAACACATCCTAAGAGACCTGTCACTCCCCAATCAACTGAACATCCACATAGCTTAAGCAAGGGTTAAGATCCATTAGAAACCACAAATTGGGTTTTTGACACAAATTCCATATGTGAAACTATTGCAAACCCATAAGAAACCACCACACAAGAGGATGAATCTTTTTTTTTTTTTTTGGCATAAGATCTTTATGCGCTATAAGCCAATCCCCAACTATGATCTCCTTTATATCTTTATACCAAGAAGACAAGAACGAACATCCCTTAATCCTTCCTTCAACATCTAATTTAAATGATGATGCAGTAAAGGTCACTAGTGCAAAAATCGCTTTTTAGATTGGTTCTGGATCAGGTCTCATTACAAACGATCTAAAAAGTCTATTATTTTTACAACTGGTCTTAAAAATCACTTTTTAGACTGGTTGCTCAAATCCTTAGATCTAAAAAGTTAGACTTTTTAGACCAGTTTTGTAAAATATTAGGTCTAAAAAGTCAAACTTTTTACACTAGTTTTGTAGAATATTAAGTCTAAAATGTCAGACTTTTTAGACCGGTTACTTAAGATATTAGGTCTAAAAAGTAGGGTTTTATAGACTGGTTACGTAAAATATCATATCTAAAAAGTATGACTTTTTAGACTAGTTGTGTTAGATACCAGGTCTTAAAAATAGTTCTTAGAACTTATATTTTTAAAACCGGTCGTATAAGTTAAACTTTTTAAAAACCCATGTTTTATACTTCATGTATTAATTCTTTTTAGACATGATATTTATAGCATGGGTCTAAATTTATTCATGTTTTTTCACATATTCACTCTATTCCTTCCTCTTACCCACCATCCAATATTTCCAACAACTAAAATACAATTTAAGCAACAAGCTCTAAATAACTTTGTATGAGTTACAAATTAAATTATTGGAAATGAATATACAAATGGATCAGTTATTGAAAATGAATATAATGTCAATTCCAATTCAAGTAGGAACAAAATCGATCTAATAAATATTATTCATTACAGATAACAAGATTTCATAGCCTTCAAATGATGAATACATACATGATAAAAAACACAAGACCTAAACTCACTATTTTTCTTAGAGCTCATAAATGAATTTACAACAACATTTGTGGATGAAGTCAATATCTTCTTCAAGAAAAGGATCATTAAGATCAACACCTGTAATTTAAAGCTAGACAAATCATTAACTTGTGTGCTAAGTTTAAAAGATTAAAAGTATACTAGTACAAAATTGTTGAAATATACATTTACCACTTGAGTGAATTCAGTCATACCTAAGGTGATAATGTTAAAAATGTGTCTCAAAACATAAAAGCTGCATAAGTTGGATCCAATGATTGCCTAGCTTATTGAATAAGTTTATAAAGCAAACAAATATATACAAACCTTTGGTGCGATCCATTTAGGGTCTTTTACCACATGAACATGCTTACCACCAGCAGCCTGTTAGTATGTCCTCATTGCCCTATAGGTAATGTAAGAAAAGTGATGATTTTCTCTTATTTATTCAAATGGCATTGCTGGCTAGTTCACTACTTTATTTAGTAATAAGAAAACTTGCAAGTTCATAGTCTTCTTCAATTTATTCATCGGTTTGTAGTGAAGGGATCATAAGGAGACGACAGTATAACTCTTCTTTCATAAAAGCAAAAACTACCAATGATCACTGAAAATAAAGGAACTGTCTAGTAATCCATAAAATTGGTTGAAGTAATATATATTATGAAATAAAAATTTGCTTCTTACCCATGAACATATGGTGCCAAGAAACACTCATGCTTGGTTTCATTGAGCCTCTCTAATAAGTATATTTGTCTAATAGAAATAGTGGTCCCTTTTTCTGTTATTTGAACTAGAAAAATGAATCCAAAATCATTGCTTTTTCCCGAGGAAACCAACCTACAATTCATGTACCTACAATAATACAAGCACACAAATTATAACAGCTAAATTATATTGTTAAAATAGTTACATTTCCAAGAGGATACTTACATTAACAGTACTTGGATAGTTGCTACCGTAAGCTCCTGTTTAGGAGCTACAAGGGACATTGAATCATCCTTCTCAAGAAATATTGGTACCACTAACTTGCCTACAACTAAATCCATAGGCCATGGTCTTCTTGTAAAAGATGTATCATATGCCATAAGAATTACTTGTTGCATAGCATTCAACTTACACTAATACAAAAAAGGGGTTTTATGTCCTTTTTTTTAAGGGTAAAGATACAAAAATACACATGTGTTTTACTCACAGGAGCGTCCAACACCACGTGCTTTTTTTAGGAGCAAAAATACATATGTGGTTATAAAATAGGTGCAAAAGTTACACCACCGTTAAATCCGACTTAACGGTGTTAATTTTAGAGGTGGGGCCCACACTATTTTCATGAAAATACCAAAATACCCCTAATTAAAAAAAAATCCATCTAAACACTCCCCCCATCTCAATCTCCCCTCCCCCCTCCCAAAAAAGAAATCTCAATCTGAATCAACGGAGTCTAATGGGTGATCGTTTTGGATACTTTTACAACCTTGGTAAATGTTGTGTATTTCTTGAAACCAAAGGTTCATGAAAGCAAGATTCGTGGGGAACAGAAACTCACTTGGAAGAATTAGTTGAGAAGGAAAACAATCAGTAAAGAGGGAACTTGGCCTTGGTCTTCTCTAAGACCTGTTCTGCAATAACGGCACTGCTGCCATTGGCCTTCTTGATCTCCAGGTGAGTTTTCTGTTAAATACTTGTCCCCCTCAATGCATCTGCAATGAAGTCATCAAATCCAATTGCTATGGCAGCTCCATATACCAACCTCTGTTTAAGCACAAGAAACAAAGACAAGTTTTGAGCTATCTCTTTTTTTCTTTTTTTTGCCTACGTGTTCTTTGTCTTACATAAAGGAAAACTTGACATACAAATATGAAATGGGGAGGAGCCTTACCTTAACTCTTGACAGATGAATTGCTCCAAAGCACATTGGACAAGGCTCACATGATGCATATATTTCACAGTCAGAGAGGTCAATTTGACTTAACTTTCTGCAAGCCTACAGATCAATTCGGTTATAAATTAAACTATTGAATGAATGCCAAGAAAATGAAAGAGGGAATTACAAACCAAAATAAAAGAGGATAGAGCAAGAATGATTATTAATTAGATGTCTCTTATAGCAATGACCTCAGCATGAGCAGTGGACCAAGATATGGGGGGTCGTCGGTAGGGAAGCAAAGAGGGGTTCAGATCGAGATGCCGAGGGGGTGGGTTCCAAATCGAGATTTGGGGGTGGGTGCCAAATCAGGGGGGTTTAGATGGAGCTTGGAGGAGCAAAGGTTTTTTTTTCATTAGGGGTATTCTAGTATTTTCATGAAAATAGTGTGGGTCCCACCTCCAAAATTAACACCGCTAAGTCAGATTTAACGGTGGTGTGATTTTTGCACCTATTTTATAACCACATGTGTATTTTTGCTCCTAAAAAAAGCACGTGATGTTGGATGCTCCTCTAAGTAAAACACATGTGTATTTTTGCACCTTTACCCTTTTTTTAATCATTTTACATCCTTTTCGAAGGGAACGCCTATGAAGGAGGCGTAAAAAGTTGAGACTATTGGCATCCTCAAAATATTTAGGATGCCATAAGCCTTTAAAAAAAAAACCCCCAAATAGGGGTTCTGGAGGATCGGAGGAGCGGAGTAGGCATTGAAAACTCCATTTGAAAGAACCATTCAACTTTCACGAACCCATACCCAATGGATACACAAACTCTTGAGATTTTCTAGAAGTAAAGAAGAACAACAAAGCCCGTAGAAAAAGGAGTTGCAAAAAAAAACGGGGGGGGGGGGGGGGGAAAGTAGTAGAAATTTCACTGAGACGAAGAAAAAGACCCTAGGTAAAATCAAAGTAAGCTAGTAAAGTAAAGATAGAGACAGAAAATGAGCGAGAATAAGTCAAAAAGGAACCAACCTCTAGGCTTGGATTCTTGTTAAAGACGAACCTTAAATGAACAGAGCTGTGAGATGAACTCAAAATCAAATAAGGTCCATTTTCAACAATAAATCGAACCTTAATAAGATTCGGTGGAGCAAAGCATATCTATGACAAAGAAGATCTAAAAATATAAAATTCCAGATCTAAGAAGAACAACATATCTACGACAAACCAAGTGAGATTCGACAGATCAAATTGAAATGACGAGTGGCGGCGGGAGCAGCAAGCTACAGTAGTGAGATTCGGCAATACAGGAGGAGGAGCACAGGAGCGAGTAAAGGTAGTATGGGAGATGATGAAATGGAGTGGATCACTGCGAAGCAGGGCGATCTGGAGGAATGAAAGAAAGGGAAGAAGAGAGAGTGAAGCCAGAGCGAAGCATGATGACGATCTGGAATGAAAGAAAGGGAAGAAGAGATTGTGAAGGCAAAGTGAAGCACGAGAATGAAAGAAATAAGTCTCAGATGCCAAAATGGAAAAAGTGATTTGGCGTCCTAAAAAATATACAGGATGCCAAAAAGAGTATTTTTGACGTCCTAAAGGTAATATAGGACGCCAAAAGTAAAGTTTTTGGTGCCTAAATCAATTTTAGGACGCCAAAAAATATTGCTTTTGGTGCCAAATGTAGGGTGAGGGTTTATTTTTGACATCATAATTTTAAATTAAGACGTCAAAAGTTCTAGATTTGGCGTCATAAAGAAAAATAGGACGCCAAAAGTCACTTTTGACGTCCTGTTTAAAAATTAGGACGCTAAAGCCTCTAGATAATTACAAAAATGCCACCGCCTTTATTTTTTACTTTCCTTTTTCAAAAGGGGATGTTATTTGGGGGTGCTGTATCTTTTTTTTTATTAGTAGTGTTAGGCTGCGAAACTTGTTCAATGGATGGAGCTACAATTGGGGTTGAGATCAAGTTTCCTCGGCTTGAATAGAAACAAGGTTCTTTGGCCACAAGATAAAGGTGCTCTTGACATCACTCACAATCTTCAAATTACTAGAAGGGATAGAGGCATGTGCATCTGCAATGATCACCTCTTCAATTAACACTCTGACTTGATCATCTTAATTATATTTGTTGGTGATGTACAGTTGATTCCAAGTTGTGGACACTCTCACATGCAACTAATCATCTCAGAGGATCCTCTACAAAGTTCACAAGGTTCAGTAATTTGCATTCCAGGACCCTTTGATGACTACCCAATAATGAAACAACTCCCTTTCATGCTCTGAATAGGTGCGAGTGAATGTGCATTGGGAACACTGATCTCTTGACGTGTGCTCACAATCATCATCATTATGTCCTTCCTCCTGTTCAACCGGGCTTCTATTATTACATCAAATGAAGCTTCTACCTCTGCCCTTGCTTCCACCCTTAATTCTTCCCTCACAGTGGCTAACATATGTTCCATCTCCTCCTTAGTCACCACACTTGAGCAATGACGTTTGGCTGATCCAAAGTGATCCCTTATGCATACCCCTCCTCCAACTCCCCTGACACGCCCTGGATTCTCTTGCTTTTCTGTAGCAACATTCAGAATATCATTCATCCTATCTAACACAAATGATCCCTCTGCTTGTTTTTTTTTTTTCAAAGTTCCTCTTGTAAGCTACAGATAACAAACATAAGTAGTGAAACTAGTTTATTAACTAAAAAATAACAAAAACAATACTTACAATTTTTTAAACAACTTTACGAGTTTGTTCACTTGTATATGGCCCATTCCTCTTTTTGTGAGCATACAACTATTTTTCTTCACACCGTGTTGGAGATGGTGGAGAAAGAAGAATAGAAGGATTAGATTGAACTTCTTCTTCCAATCTCTTTCGCTTGACTGTCATCAACTCTTTTTCAGCCTCTTCATCATTGCCACGAGACATTATGTGAGGCAATCATTCTTTCTATCATTCTCTTGTGCTTTTTCCCTTTTTTGCTGTGAATAAGAATTCAAAACAAAAATTACAATAAATAAAGACAATTGATAACTAAATAAAATCTAACATAAGTCAACTCACCAAAGCTTCTGGAGTAGTCCAAATCCTACAAAATTCTTGCCAAGTATCTTCATCAAGATATGAATACTTGTCACAAGGATTAGGACAAGGCTATCTTTAACCTTGATATGCACATAATTTTTAGTTAGATATATTTTAAACTTCCTCCAGCGTTCACAACCACTATGTCATTGTCTTCTTATACAATTTGTCACTTTCAAGAACATTGTGAGTTGGATAGTGTCCCAAATACGTTGCTTCACACAATCATCAATATTTATCCACTCTTCTATTAAGATGCTAGGCTTGTTGCATGCTAGGAAACCGACAAAACTCCTATTTCGACTTGCATTAGGCCTGATTCGTCTCCAATATCTATCAAATTGGACTGTGATCTTTTGACTAGCACTCCAACTTAGGGCAATCTCTCTCAATCATGTGTCTCTTCTATCCCTCCATAAAGACCAGTTATTAGGCTCACTTTGAGATGTGCAAGGCTCGCTCTAATTCACACTAGCTGGCTCGCCTTGAAAATGGCTAGAATGGCTTCATTTTCCTATTAAGAGACAACAAAATAAGGTTTAAAAACTTACCATGACACAATTTTGAAATAAGGTTTAAAGTAAGGTCACAAGCCCTGTGACATAATTTTGAACAAACGCTAGTAGCATGTGTTTTTCTTAAAATTCAAAACAAGAGTGAAGCACTAATGTCATGAATTGTGATTTTGTTTTCCTATTTGAAATAACGATATATATGTGCAGTCATCATGACAAGAATTCATTCATGACAAATCATGTTCATATGATTACTTTCAATCTTAGTTATATAAAATATCATTATCCAATAATTTGTTTTTCTCTCTCTTTTTTTTTTTTTTATAAGACTTCTTGATTAGCAAGCATAAAGATGGAATCATTTTCAACATGTTGGTCTTGATTACGTTATTCCTATCCACATTATTACATTAGACTTATTCACATTATTTCCATCCAAATAAGGCGAGTTCCACACAAAACAAAGTGCAGATCAATCAAATACAGTTAACAGATTCAGAATCAATCAACGCAGGGGAATGAATTAAGCTGTTGCAATACTTGTTTCCCCTATTCCCTTAGCTTTATTAAGCTCTCTGATAGTCTTCTTAATTTCTTTGTTAAATGAAGAAAAAATCATGTGCAGAAGAACATCATACAAGTATCAACCAACCAAGAAGACGACCAAACAGAAAATACGATTTCAAAATTCATGGAAGCTAGAAGTTGGATGAAATTTGTTGAACAAAAATTCCAGATCATTCATTGAATTAATGAGTGTGGCAGTATTTCAGTTATACAAATGTCTTAAAGAGTGGAATCAAGCATCAAAATTGTGCGCTAGCGTTTGAGCCTTCAACAACAGACATTGGCGTTGGTGGTAATGAGGGAGAAGCGGGCTGCGAAAGAGGAATAAGGAACGACGGAGCAGTTCAGAAAAGTGATGGAGCTCAGAGTTATCACAACAATAAAAGAGGTTCAAAGAACGAAATTCAATTTTCAACGAAACGAAAAGAGGATTCAGGGGAGCAAGTTCTAATTTGGGCCAATCTTCTCAACCGAATATACTAAAAATAAGATGTTAAAAGTTCACTTTTTAGACTATTTATTTAAAAAAATCCGGTCTTAAGAGTAATAAATATATTATTTTTTATTTCAAATCTTTTAGACCGGTTATAATAAACATCAAATCTAAAAGTTTAATCTTTTATATCGGTTATAAAAGACAACCGGTCTAAAAAGTAAAAGTTTAATCTTTTATATCGGTTATAAAAGATAACCAGTCTAAAAAGTAAACGACTTTCTTTTTTAGAAAAATCTTTTTAGACCGGTTGTTCTAAAGTCTAGTGTCTATAATTTCTTTTAGATCTTATATTAAAGGAATTGGTCTAAAAAATTTTTATATTTACGAAACTTCCAAGATCCTACTTTTTAGACATGGTTCTCTATAACCAATCTAAAAGGCTAGAACTGTACCTGTGGGTTCTCCCCCAATATTTTTTATTTTGAATTTCTTGACATCAGATCTTTGCTCAACCTTATCCTCCTTCTCAATCCAATCTCTCTTTAAGGAGGACCTCTCAGATGAAATCAATATCCATATAAACTAATTCTGAGGTACTGAAGACATACCTGGCTTTTCTTCGAAATCTTCTTTGAACTACCTTCTTCGATTTCTTCCCCATCCTCTCCAATATATCTTCGTTTGTCCATGCTGTTGATCTTTGTCATTGTTTCCCAGAGACAAAATATGCAAACGATTTTGTACTCCCAGAAAAATCACGGAACACTGGATTTCGCAATCACCTACTATGATCCGATTCTGATTTGAGAGCCGCTAGCCATAATGATTTTGATTCACTCTTCTGCATCTTTGTTTCCAAGAGTTTTTGTTTTTAGGGGTGGAAATAGGCTATGCCTCTATCAATATCTCGACATGGTTAGGGCCTAGGCTAGCCTAGCCCTATTTAACATCAAAGTAAGGCTAAGGTCTATTTAGCGGCCTAAACATAAAAATAGGTTATGCCTATTTTATGAAGGCCTAACCTACACATTTTAAAAGATAATTTCATTTATATTATATGTTTTATGTTATATTTATATTTTTATCATTTTATAATTTAAATATTCAATTATTAAATTATCATAGTGGGATGGTTTTCTATAAATTAAAACTCAAATAATAGCGTTTTAAATTAATTTTAATTTAGATTTATTAAATTATAAGATTTGAATTTTATTTTAATTATATTGTAGGCTTTAAATTATAGACTTTTAAGCTCATTTAAAGCCTTTAAGCTAAGCCCTAATTTTTAAGCTTATTTAAATGCCTACATTATAAGTAGGACTATAAAAAAGTTTCAAGTTTGACTATGTCCTTTAAAGGCTCAAACCTAAACCTAAAAAAAAAAAAAAGTATATATAGGCTCATATTCAAACTTTAGACTTCTATTACAGACTCAAGCGTATTTAGCTAAAGCGTAATATGACCTTACTTATTTCCACTGTACTTGTACCCAATATTTATAAACCCCCGTTCTTTCCCTTTTCTTGGAGATTAAGGGGGGAACTCTTCAGTAGGTAAAGCAATGAATGGAGGAAACCAGAAATATGTGATGTGATGATAGTATGGGCAATGAATGGAGCAAACCGGAACTATGTGATGTGATGGTGTGGGCCACGAATGGAGCAAACCGGAAATATGTGAAGTGATGGTATGGGCCATGAATGGAGCAAACCGGAAATATGTGATGTGATGGTATGGGCCATGAATGGAGCAACCCGGAAGTCAAGGGAAGAGGGAAAAAAAAGGAAAAGGGGAAAAAAACAGATGAAAAAAATTTAAAATTGAGGGGTCACATTAGCTTTTAAAGAATAAGTAAATATATTAAATAAGATTAAACATTATTTTTATAATAACATATGAATAATTTTACATATTTAAATTATATTATATTATTTTAACCATTATCGAATGATCCCTGATTGACCTTGATATGATCATCTGAGTTCTGACCCTTAAGTCACTGTTTCAACCGGTTCATTAACCGATCTGATTTTTGATTCCTTACATATAACACCAGTTAAAAGTTACTCCTTCTGATCTTATATATATATATATATATATATATAAGATAATTTTCTTAGCAATGACTTCTTCCTATATTTAAAGACACAAATATCTGGAAAAAAAAAAACAAAAACAAACAGAAAGAGACACTAATAGCTTTCTTTACTAAATTTTAATATGTACTTCTATTTTTTCTCTCATTAATTATTTGTAATTTTATTTCATTGGTTATAGGAAAAATTATAATAAAGGACCTAAGAAAAATAATATTTATTAAAAAGGACCATAAAAATGGTAATTATTTTAAAAGACCAAAAATTAAAACATTAAAATAGAAAGACTAAATTACTATTAGTCAGATTTTCTATATCCTCTCTAATTAAATCAGAATCTGGAGTAATTGATGGATAAATCACACATAGAGACTAAATCAGAATATGCTAAGCATCTTCACTACACCAAGATCACCTCCCAGCTACGATTAAGGTGACTTCCTTTTCCGTCGCGTACTAGAGATCTTCAGACTTCATCTTCGATCTTCATCCTCCATTATCTCACCTTCTCTCCACTTCTATCACTGATGACTTGTGACAATCCCAACTCCTAAGTCCGAGCTTCAGTGAGATTTTAAGGAGCTGTGACTTTCTCAAATTTAAGTTAGCCATGGACACTTTTAGAGATGAACGGCCGAATGCTTTTCACCTCACATCATCTCTACCTGCTCCACCATTAACACCGGCAACCTTCATTTTCATCCTCCTCGGCGAGCTTTATTTCATTCACCCAAATAGTCACTTCCTCTGTTAGTGTTTCTACGGCTCCAAATTTGAGAAAGCTGACCCAATAACATTTTTTTATTATGTTGTTAAAGCGTCTGTTCACCATGCTAATGACATCTTTATGATATGCTGAAAATGTTGTTCTAAATGGTCCAAATGCAACCATTAATATTGAGATTATGATAGTTTATCTGCGCCCAAGAAAATTAGCAACAATCTTGTTTATCTGATTGGTTGGGTGATGGCTTAGTAGCATAAAAGATCAATCACTTTAGAATAAGTTGCAAATGCTTGTTTCCGCCTTGAAAGAGCAACGAAAAACACATATTTGGTTTGAAGAATTTTGAATTTGAGTTTAGCCTAGATATAAGATATTTACTCAACAATTGAGACTCAAAATAACTCAATTTGTAAAAGCACATGGCAAATAGGCAATTGGAATAGGAAAAGAACTAATGAACAATGTGGGGTGGCCCCAAAAGGCAATAGTCATCCTGTTCAAAAGGAATTCAACTTGATTGTAACTAGAAGACGATTTCGGTGTAATAGAGGCACAATTTAGCAGATTCTGATTTAGTTTATATGTGTGATTATCCATCAATCAGTCCAAATTCTGATATAAATAGAAAGATTAAAAGAAATCTACTTAAGGGCAATTTAGTCTTTTTATTTTAATATTTTAATTTTTGGTCCTTCAAAATAATTCTTTATAGTCCTTTTCAATAAATATTATTTTTCTTAATAAATATTATGATCCTTCTTATGAGAATGGCACCAGACGTCATTAATTGTTTTGGACTCGCTCGAGAACAAAATCACATCTCAACTCACTTATTTATTTTTCCATCAAAAACAAGAAGATGGATAGATGCTTGTCTATTCTCTCCCTTAGCTTTCTCCACAAATAAATGTGTTTTTCAAAAATAAATTGTATTTTTTTTATATTTATATTACTTTAAACTAATTTTAACCAATTTTTTAATTTTATTCTATAAAATGGGTAGGAAGAAGAAGTATTGTGTTTGGGGATGAGGGAATTCTTCAATGAATCAATTTAAATTACAGCTATATTGAATATTTATCAATTAGAAAAAAGTTATTCTAGACGTAATTTATTTTCTAGCTATCAAACTCGATCATACCCAAAATTTTACTCGATCAAATTCTGATTACTGAATCCAAATATGGACGCACCAACGATTAATGTTTTATAATGATCGATAACATGTCAACTAAACTGAATCAAATGCAAAATGAAAATATTTTTTTTAGACATTTCATATATAAATACTTCCTTCAGTCTTTGATATGAAATATATTTACGGAATTAATATTGGTCTTAAATATACAAGATATTTTTTATATTTGTCAATCTTTTCATAATTTACCTCTATTGATGATCTTTCAATAATAATCAATGAAAAAGAGGGAATGATAGAATTAAGGAATATGACTCAGGTGTTTTAAAAAATACTTATCATGTCAACTAACTTAACTAGCTGACTTAATCTAATCAAATTAGATGAATATATCTTATATTAAGAACCAAAGGGAGTATCTGATATTAGGGCAAGATCAACTTCAAATATTCATTCTGAACAATTTTTTATATTGATACCATATCTATTTAAATTAATCAAATGTGATCATTTTTTTTTTAAAAAAAAAATCATTTCTTAAATACTCCATCCAATCCATCGTATATATCACCTCTAACTATTTCATCAAAATTAAGGTGAGATGGTTGACTCATTAATTTTATTTAAAGGTAAAACATTTTTTAACTTTATTCATATTTAACAATAGATTGGTATGCGGGATTTGAAGAGGCCGGGGGAGTGGAGAAAATTTTTTGAGTTTGATTTTGCAAACAAAAAATAAAAAAAAATTGTGAATTGAGGTTATAAAATGTTAATAAAGAGAATATGCAATATAAAGTGTAAAAAATTAATTAAAAATGCTAAGCAAACTTTTTTAATTTATTTAAATTAAACTCATAAGAATTTTCCTTCATCTCCAAATCGCTCGTACGAAACTGCCATCAATATAGATTCTTAAAAAAAAAAAAAAAAAACTACATTAGATTTTAATTCTTCTTAGTAAATTGTAATATGGATAATATTTTTTTAAAAAAATCATTAATGATCACCGACCCCTCAAGTAACAAAAATTTCTTTTAGCATGTGTCATATATTTGGAGTAAAGTTTTTTTTTTTGGCCAAAATATTTGGAGTAAAGTTTAAACGGGGGCAATCTCACAACTAAATTATGGTTGGCAAGTAGTGGTCACATTATAAATTTATAGTCATTATAAAAGCCAATATAATTGCAGCGGCATAGACGGTGGATAATTAGGCGAAAATGGCCACTAAGTCACTCCCTAACCACGCAATAATGGATCATTCTACATCCTCAACCAACAACTGCTTACATTTAATTGCTGTACTGTCTATTTAACGTGCCTTTTCATTTTTTTCCCCTCGATGTGGGACCTCTTCGCTTTATTGCAACCAATCTACCCCTTACAGCCCCAAGGACCAAAACCAAACCCCATACTCTGAAACTTTCTATATAAACTGCCATATATCACTCCTTTCTTCGCCGCTTCATCACAATCAACAAAAGAACACACAGATAGTGTGCATAGTGTGAGCCACAGAGAACAGTGGGTAGGTTTTTTTGAGTTTTTCTTTATATATATATATATATGGTTATCATTTCTCATGTCACTTGATATAAGATTTCGTTAAGTCACTCCAAAACTATATCGTTTTGAGAGTTAGGGAAATTAATTATATATATATATATATATTCAACCCCCAAGATGTGCAGACTTTATGTCAGGTTTGGGGCGTCAAATGTGTTTTCCTCTCTAATGCTCTTCGTAATGGCCCCAACCTCTCAAATGTTTTTTTAAATTTTCTTTTGATCATTAGATTAGATTAACATTAATAAAATTTTGATATTACATGAATATAAAATGATGTAATTTTAAATTTTTTGTGATTTTTCAAAGAAAGAACACTATAAAATGTGCAGTTTTTTTTTAAAAAAATATTATTAAAAAGTTCAAAATTGAATAATTTCATGTCCAAAATATATTAACAATGTCTTAGAGGGAGACACATCAATTAGAGGCCCCAAACCCTTTATACTACTTTTGATTCTTATTATAAGATATCAACTGATAAGTATTATTGGTCTTTCTTATAAGGATAGTGGGAGAGAGTAATTAATATGATTAATAAGGATAATATTAAAAATCACTTAAATTCTAGGACAAATTGAAATGCCTTTAACTATTTTAATTGATATGTAAAAATTAGTAGTTGATACTTTATAATAAGGACTAAAAAAGTGCTATATATATTTCCTCCAATCCTTTTTATAAGATCCAAATTTTTGAATTATTTGGGTTATTTTTATGAGATCAAGTTTGAAGTTGTCTAAACATTTAATGCGTGTTTATCAATTTTATCCCTAATTAATATACTCTCTATTTTTCCGTACATTACTACATTATTTCTCTCTTGTATTCACTCTCTTATAAATAAGGGCATATTTTTAAAAAATACATTCTTTACATATTTATTACTTTCAAGTAATTTTAACAAATGTTTTAAATCGCATAATTCATGTTATTTAAATCTTATACAAATGATTGAGAGATTATTTTTTAAAATTTCAACACCCCTCATAATAAAATTTTGGCTCCACCCTTTTGTAGGAGTAATGGCAATGAAGAAGATGGGTGTGAGTTTGATGGTGGTGGTGGTTCTTGTGGCAGTGGAACTGCCACACATGACTGAGGCGGTGACCTGTAGCCCCGTGGCTCTGAGTCCGTGCATGGGAGCCATATCATCATCGTCTCCCCCGTCGAGTCAGTGCTGCCAGAAGCTGAAGGAGCAAAAGCCATGTTTGTGTGGGTACATCAAGAACCCTAGTTTCAAGCAGTATGTTAGCTCTCCTGGCGGCAAGAAGGTTATTTCCTCGTGTGGGATTCCCATCCCTACTTGTTGAATAAATATAAAATATAGTTTTTACAGTAAGTATGATCCATATGGAGTGGTATCTGCATCTATATATGAGTGTTTAAGGAATAATTTCAGAAAAATATTCCTTCTACGGAATATTCATTCTGTATGTTTCAAAATTCAAGTTGGTTACAGCTTGAACATAGATTATATGTAATATCTGGTCTGTAATATAATTAATAAAATGAGTTTTTTGTACCAAAATTTTTCATTTTCTCCTTCCTCCTGTTCATAACAGTCTGTTTTTTAATTAAAAAAAATTATTTATAATATAATGTCATTTTCTTGTTCTAAGATGTTATATATTTCTAATATAATCCCTGCGATGGACTAAAAATGTCACTATATATATATATATATATATATCATATATGTCAGTTAGTGACTATAATTTAGTAACAAAACCAAATTAAAACCTGCTAGAAAATACAAAAATTAGCCACAGACGGATTCGATATAGTATAAAATTATAGGTTTAGTGATGAATTTATATATATATATATATATATATATATATATATATATATATATATATATACAACTAATTTTCATTACTTAATTTTTAAATTAATAACAGATTAGTGATGGAAATATTTCATTATAAAAAATTACCAAATTTTTGTTTTCAAAAACAAAACATTCATGATATACCTATGTATAAGTTTTCACATTAAAAATTATATATATGTATATATATAAAATTGTTAAAAGGACAAAAGATACAAGAAGTATTTTCGGTGGAGCTGCTAGCATACCTATATAACTCAGAAAACAAAAAAAAATTAGCCACGGGAGGCAATGGCGGAACCAAGAAATTGTTTTAGCTCGAGTCAAAAAATAAATATATTGAACTATTTACTAAATAATACTACATAACATTGAAAATATAAATAAATGATAACTGACAATTACAAATCAAAAGATAACATAGTAAACAAAAATTCTTTGATGTTTGAAAGGAGACTCATTAGAGGATGTGTCATTTTTAAAAATTATTTTTTTAGAAATATCACTTTCTAAAGTTATTTTCTTATTAAAGAACACATCTATGCTTTTTTGTTTATCCTTACTAATCTTTTTCAACCTACAACAAATTTGGTGACCCAGAATGTATATTGTTGTCTATGTTAATTAGTATCTTGTGTCACTAATTAAACATTAATTCTTATAATAATAATATTCAATACACAAAACTAACACTTAAATGTGCATTCCACCTACCTCAAAACAAAATAATTGGAGAAAATAAAAGAAATATAATATGAACCCCAAAAAATATTTTTTTAAAAAAAACATACAAATCTTATTCAATTTCAGCTAAACAAATAACCTAATATAATCTATTTTTTAAAGATAAATTCATTATAAAATCATAAGACAACCATATAATAAATCCAAATCGATTAAAATTAACCATGCATTAACCATCCTCTAAATATATATAGTCATGTATTGTCAAAACTCAAGACTCTCCCAAATCATAACCCCAAATTTTCTCTAATTAGCAAAATATAACCCTCATTTGAAAGAAAAAAATCATACAATAACTTTCATAAAAGGAGTGAGATGAAAAGAAGTTATTTTAAGTACTTATTTAGTTTTTAAAATAAAGATGAACAGCGTTAGATATAAGATGATATTAACATTTTCAATAGGTATCTCAAATAAGACTTTTACTTTACTCTCACAACCTAATGAGTAATAAACCAAACATTGTCTTAATAAAAAAAAAGAATATAATTATAAAAAAGATAAGCGATTAGTTGGGGCCAAAATAAAATATTATATACTACATACATATAAATACATAAGATAAGAAAAGACCAGACCCCAGTTGGCCATAACATGGCTTTGCCACTGCATAGACGGATTCCATATAGTACAAAATTACAGGTCTAGTGATAAATTTATATATATAAATATATATACGACTAATTTTAATTACTTAATTTTTATATTAATAACATATTAGTGATGAAAAATTTTTACTATAAAAAATTAGCAAATTTCTTTTAACGAAAAATTCATGATATACCTATATATAAGTTTGCACATTTAAAATTATATATATGTATATGTGTGTGTGTGTGTATATATATATAAGTGTTAAAAGGGCAAAAGATCCAAGAAGTATTTTTGGAGGAGCTGCCAGCGTACTTATATAACTCAAAAAAGTTATATTTATTAGATGTTTATTATCGTTCCCTAATAATTTAATTGAATTATTCTCGAACGTGATTTGATTAATTGTTTTGTTAAGAAGTAACGGATATAGTACTACGTTGACGTTTGCATATGGAAGACAAATCTTAGGCCCATTACATTTATTACGTACTACTATTAATCCTACCATTAATTGCAAACCTAACTTGCTCAGCACCAATAAATCACATGCACCACCTACCAGAAGCAAACCCTTGACTTAACTGAAGCTTGTTATCAAGGAGACATGCTTGATGAAATTGACAAGTTTATGAGAATGCTTTTCTTAACTAATAGAGGGCACAAGGGACGGTGAGAGGGTTGTACAATGAACACGAAATTGAGTATATAAAGGGGAAAGGAAGCTTAAAATTGGACCGTATGGCACTAATATTGTTAGTTAGGCGAGTCTTGTTCTTTCTTACTCCTTTAATCCTATTTATGAGACACGTAGATATTGTTTTTTTTTAATCATATTTATAAGGTACGTTATTGAAATTTTTATATGAATGTACAATTTTATCATTCATTATGTTATAGATATTTATTTTATTGGAGAGTGTGTAGTTAAATAAGGGTAAATTCAAAAAGTTGTTGAATCTTAAGACAGAGTCAATGAAGTTTAAGTTTTTTCTTTATCTGTGTGAAATATGTTTAAAATGTCTTGTAAATATAGGACAAGATATAAGAATGGTCAATCGAAGTGGGAAAGGTTTATTACTGTCATATGAGTGCTTAATATGTACGGGAATATATATGTATATTGAGATGTGTTTTATTTGTAATTGAACAATTGGTTGGATTAACTACTTGAAATTGCTCATTTCTGGCGACTCAACGACTTGTTCTCCATCTTGGATTAGCACTTCAAGGTTTCTCAAATAATAAAAGCTTTGAAGTACTCCCTTGTGTTTTTTCTCACACCCCGGCCCTTTATTATTATTATTTTAAAAAAAAAAACAACAACAACAACAACAAGGAGCTTTGAATTACTCCCTCCAATGGTTAATTAAGATCTATTTTCTCAAATAATTTGATTAGATTAAGTTAGTTAAGCAAGTTGATATGACACATTTTTTATAAAACATCATAATTATCTTCCTTAATTCTATCAAAAAAAAATCCATCAATCTCTCGCATATTTGATTATTATTGTGGGAGCATCAATATGAGTAAATTAAAAAAATATTAAAAATATTAGAAATATATTTTATATTTAGAATTAAAATCAACTATGTAATTAGATTCTATATATTAAGGACCGAAGGGAGTACTATAATTCTTTGGACCTAACATTGTTGTGGGACTTATCCACAACAACAAAAATTGTAGGGGGATATGCCCAAATAATTTTCCAAAGCCCAATAATAGTTATCATACCCATTTTGATTGTTCTGGCCTGAAAATATTTGTCTAATATTTTTATAGAAAATACAGCATGCATGTCCCACCACACAAAGGAACCAAAAACAGAGAAAGAAGAAAGTGAATATCGGAATTTTTTTCTCCCCTTAAAATATTTAAAATTTATGAGAAAGAAAAGGGCATTTAAATAGCTTCTTGCCCAAAAAAAAAAAAAAATTGAATTAGACAGCCATTCAACAAAACAAATTATATTCTATAGTACATCACTTTTTTTATATACTTGTTCAATTTCTTGAAAAGTCTGTATACTTTTTCATCTAATAGCTTGCTAAAAGTCACTTATGTAATAAAGAAATTAGTTACTTAAGTTAGCTAAAATATACTGATTATGTAAAATACATGATTTAACAATTACCCACATATAGATGAAAAATCCTTTTAATAAATGCAATTAACAGAGATATTATTTTGAGAAAAAATTATAAATTTAAGTGAAAAAGTGGATCAAAAAATTATATTTAAAATCAAAGTAAACTCTTCAACCGGCACTTAAGTGTTTAGACCAGATATAATACTGTAGGAAGTGAGGTTTAGTGCAAGAGTGGGTATCTCACCATCATCAAAAGTAAACTCGTAACCGCACTAAAAACCAAACCTCACACCCTCTCACTTTCTATATAAACTGCCATAGATCACTCCTATTTTGACCACTTCATCATTACACAAAATTAGCAAAAGACCAAACACGAGTGTAATCGCGATGATGAAGAAGGTAGGTGTGAGCCTGATGGTGCTGGTGCTCCTTGTGGCGGTGGACCTGCCACGCACGGCTGAGGCAGTGACTTGCAGTCCGATTGCCCTGAGTCCTTGCATGGCAGCGATATTATCATCCTCTCCGCCGTCGAACGAGTGCTGCGACAAGCTGAAGGAGCAGAAGCCATGTCTGTGTGGGTACATAAAGAACCCTAGTCTCAGGCAGTATGTTAACTCTCCTGCCGCCAAGAAAGTTGCTTCCTCTTGTGGAGTTCCCTTCCCTACTTGTTGAGTTGAAAAAACAAACTTATATGGTAATAATGAGTGTGATCAATATATCGATTAGTATCTATATAATAAATGTTTAAGGAATAATTTCAGAAAAATATTCCCCTAGTTAGCAGGAGGAATATTTATGTTGTGTTCAAGATATATTCGAGTTGATTATAGCTTGAACAATGATGTCATTATCTTAATTATTAATGTCATTATCTTAATTATTCTGCGATATTAGATCTGGGGAGGAATTGGCATCCTTCTCTCGTTGTATGTTTTGTTGTTATTGCTAAAGCATTACATTTTGCTGACTGTATGTGTTATGTTCCAACTGAAATAAGGTGAGATTCCAGGCGTAAACAATTAATAGAATATTATCTCGTGCGTGTGTGTGTGTAATTCATTAATTGTATTAAGTATAAAAAAACACGTAATGAAATGTGAAAATGTTTTAAATTTATATTGAATAGTAATAATATGAAAATAATTGGACATGTGTGCTTGTTGTTGGAAGCAGTTTCAATGCTTATCACTAGAGTGAGATTTATACCGTTTAAATAGAGTTTCAAGAATTAGAAGTTTCAACAAATGTTTTTTAAATAATAGAAAAAATATTTTCTTAAAGTTACAATTATGAAATTATTTTTATTTTGGACTTTTTAAAATAATTTTAAAACAAAACAAGTACAAAATATAATCTCACTACTCAAATTAGATTTGGACAGTGCATGCGTGCTCATGTATCCACTCCACACTATAACACACAGTTCATACGTGCTTATTTCTAAAATACTGAAAAAAAAAATAAATAACTATGATTATATTAAATGAAAGGGGCTTACTTAAGGTTTTCCCTACCAAATGTAAATCTTAAGAAACGAAAGAAAAAAAAAATCCATATGCATCAATCTCATGCTTGTTATCTACTTATTTTTCACTTAGACCGTTGAAATTGATTTTGTATAGTTCATATTAAATTTTTAATTTAATTATTATATGTTCAAACGTATTTTATTTTTTGCCAGCAATAATATTTTGATTTAATAAATACAGAATATAAAATAAAAGTAATCTTGTAACTTTTTTTTACAAAAATAAATTAATTATTAAAAATTTAAATTTGAATAATCTAATTAAATTTAGGCCATGCAAATTTAATCACAACCATCATTAAATCAGAACTCAAAATTCATATTAAAAGAGGTTGCCCATCTACAAGGACATAACTCGAATTTGGTTCGATAATACCAAATTACCAAAGAAGACCAAATAGAGAAGCAACATAGCTTCCAAAGAAGATTTATTTTTGTCAAATGCTAAAAGTCATATGTAATCATATACTTATCCACAAGAGCTTTGAAAAAAGTAGCAAATTAGGAAAAAACAACCCAAAGATAATGGAAAGTTAGGTTAGTGGCGTGATGGTAAATTAATGTCGTGGGACATTATGAATTGCACTAAAATGTTAATGGGTCAAATTTAAGTGGGGTACTAAAACGAAATTTTATATTGCATATGTATACGAATTGAATTAGAACTAATGAAAATAAATTTAAATATAATATGGACTTAGTATACTTCAAGTTCAAGATATGATATTTAATTTTAAGTATGAATGTCCATGGATTAGACCGGACCGGGTTGGGGGCTCAACTCGAGATTTGGTTCAAGTGGGACCTCGAGCTAAACAAGTTAGCCCAAGTTCTAGTCTAGTTCAGCACTAACTCAAGCTCAAGTTGGATCAAACTAGTCCTTGACATGTTTGGAATTTCCCCCCCCCCCCCCCCCTTCTTGTGAGACAATATTTCAGGTTTGTGACCTAACTTCTGAAGGCTCAAATTGAACCTAACAAGACCATAACAATACCTATAATAAGGAAAAATACATCACAAAACATTAAAACCCAATCATAAATCCATAATAATCTCCAACAATATTGAACAAGAATAAAAAAGAACATTCGAGTTACTTTAATACAATCCATAACAATCTATTAAACACATTAATTAAATGTAACAAGTCTATCACATTACACACAAGTGGAAAACAAATGATTGAGATCTAATTTATTTTTCTTGAGCATCCATTGACCTTTGTCATTCATTTGTCTCCTCCACCTTCAATGATACTCAATCCATATAAAAAAACAAATTGTTTGTGTTAAGAAATTATAAATGTTATAAATGAATTCTTGCACTTAGATGTTAAAACATTGTCACAGCAGATAAAAAATGAGGGCCTAATGTTGGGATCCGTAGACGCAACGAAAGGATTTCATCCTTTAAAATTTTACGAATCCCTTAGAAGAAGATCTATCAACGGTGTTTAAATTGGGTAGTAAGAATCATACCTTTCACATATTCGTGTGTGTCTATTCAATCAGTGAGAAGCCAACTTTACGAATCCATTTCCTCTACCAGTATCTACACTGAATAGCACTCCAACAGGACGGTAGCGTGCTAGTGCCTTCAAGCTTTGCATCTCACGTCTCTCCTCTATGATTTCAATTTTGTGGCTCTTCTAATTTTAATACGACTAGATCTTAATCTAATTAAGTTTCTCAAACCCTAATTGGGTTGTATTAAAATATTCAAAATTAATCTAAGTTAATCGTGAAATTCAAATTTGGATTAAAATAATAAATTAACTAAATCTATCCAACAGATCTAATCTAATCTATTTTAATTGAAATTTAAAAGACTGCTGATTTAATTTATCTTTATAAATTAAATATGAGATATGATATCTATCTATTTAATTTAATCTGAGATATTATATCTCAATTTAAATTAAATTTGAGATACGATATCTCTATTCGAAAATTAAATCTGAGATACTATATCTCAATATATTTTAGTTATTTAATTTATCAAATAAATTATATACTACGTAATAATAATATTATCTATATAAATAATATTATTATTATTTTCAAAATTAATAAATATATATATATATATATATATATATATATATATATATATATATATCCATCCTAGATTAAATGTTGTATTCATTAAATCTTTAGACATTTTTAAGATTCAATGAATCTGGACACTTTTGCTCGTGTTAGGCTATTCTTGTGTGCAACCCTATAGGCTTACATGAGATTGGCAGTAGACCAATACTGTACCGGCCCACAAGTCGCAAGCGGCCTCTAACAAGACATTGCGACTACCCAATTCATATGAAGATCGATAATATGATACAACCTATCATACAACCATGCCATGTTTTGTCACACGATAATTTGGTCAAGGATGAAGCATGGATGTGTCATCCTACTATTCTTGACCATTACTTTTTTGATTCTTAAGTAGTTTAACAATTAAAATGGAAACTCCTTTTCATCGTAGTATAGCCAAACATTTCTCAGACTCGCTCATCGAGGGGCCCAGTATTATCTCTCTACAAATGTGAGGGACAAATTCCATCTTGACCATTCACATTCCTCTACATGAAAACCACTAATCCCGATTGAAGCCTTTATCATCACCCGGTCAAAGGTGACTTTTAACTAGGTCAAAGATGAGCGACTCTCATGTAGGAATCCATGATGATCTCAAGTCAAAGGGTGCTATGACGTGGTTATACATGAGAAAAGCTTATGACTTTATCCATGTAACTTTCTCATAGTTGGTCGGTTTAGCACCTTATACTCTTATAAGTGCCTATGACTTTGATTCGTATCTCCATACCTCATCAAAGTCATGCTGGTCTTATTTCATCTTCATTCCCGTGTAGATGACCGACCAGGGACATTTAGGATAATCTTTATGATATATCCAAGGATACAGTAGTCATAATAAACATGCAAATGATATGATAACTAAACGGAGAAATACTTCAAATAACATTAATGTTTAAAGTACAATGATTTGCCCCTAAAACATAATTTCCAACACTTAAGTCATTTTCGAAGATAGATTACTTGGAATATTAACAACATTATTAGCCTCTTGAAAGTTGTCATATTCAATGAACATAGTAGCTAATTATGAGATAGATTACTTAGCTAGTAGCCAATTTTGGGCACAAATGAGGGCTTCAATCATTTTAGAAGATATATTACTCTTATAATCATCAAGAACACGTCCTCCAATGCTAAACGCTGCTTCAGAAGCAACTGTAGATATTGGCATAGCCGATACATCACATGCTATCATCACAAGCACTCTGTACTTGGTTGAATTAACCTTCCACCTTGTGATATGTCAAAATCATCATCATCAATAGGAATGTCTTCAACTGTCTTATCTGAAAGGTATTTATCCAATTCAGATAAAGGATTTATTGATGAGATCTTTTCTTTTAGGGATGTCAATCATCTACGACCAAGGTCCTTTTTATTGGCATTTGTAGTGGAAGTAATGTCGGTCCCAAAAGAATTCAAAGTGTTGCTACTAGCAAAAGAGTTCAAAGAGTTGGCAATATGTGACTTGCCTATTTGAACACAAATTTTTTCAAAATACTCTTCAAACATACGATACAAAGTACTTCTTGTCTTGTTTTTCATAAACATACAATGTTGATAATCAGGAAAAAGTTGCTCAAATACATCATTAATGTAGGCAAGCTTGTATCAAGGATCTAAAACCATAGCAATAATCAAAAAAGGATTCATATTTTATGTTGCTCCCCAAAATTTATCAAACTTCATCTTCATGCTTAAGGACATCTCCCAAAGAAGAGGGTTCTCGGACACAATAGTCTCATTTATTAACTCTTGAATCAATGCAATTTGATGGAAACAAGTGTTTACAATAACTGTGAGCAAGCTAGAAAATCTATGTAAAATAACGTAGTTGAAGAAAATCACCACCACAAACAAGACATTTCCAATTCATAAGTCATTTTTTCAAATAGGACAAGACCATATCATTGGATGTTGCATTATCAACCAATGGTGAACACATTTTGTATGCCCCATTTTGGTGCGAACTTGTCAATAGTCTTTCCAATTGTATCACCTTTATGATTCTCAATCAAATAAAAGTTAATAATCATTTTATGTGCCATCCAATCTTTGTCAATAAAATGAGTTGTGAGACATAAGTAGTTGAAGTTTTGAACTAATGTCCAACAGTTTGTAGTGAGGCAAATACAACTAGTACACTGCTTCAATTGATTCTTCAATATCTGCATCTCACCAAGATATAATTGCCAACAATCCTTAGTAACAGTTTATCTAGAAGGGATATGAAATCATGGCTCTAACTCTTTAAAAATGATTTAAAACCTTGCTTTTCAACTAGTCTAAATGGCATTTCATCACATATGATGAACTCCGCTAGAGCCCTTCGACAACGTTTTTGATTGAACATGTGAGGTACTAAGCTTCCAGTTTCACCTTGCCCACTTTGTGAAACATAATTCAGCATAGACCATTTCGATATTTTAGAGGCCCTATGTGGATTTTTCCAACATGTTTTTAAGTGTCTCTTCAAAGAAGTTGTACCACATTTAACTGGATCACAAGCATAATCTTTAGTGCAGTACTTGCATGAAGTTCTAAGCTCTCCATCTATATCCTTCAATGGTAACTTAATATAGTGATCCCACACTTCTAACTTTTTCTTCTTAGGTTGTTTTCTCTTCTTACTACAACCATTTGTGGTTTCATCTCTAGTAGAAGCTGTAGGAGTAGGAGGAGGACATTCTACAGTGGTTGGAGGTTGGAGAGGATTAGTGGAATTGGAAGGGGTAAAAGATGGTCCATTAAGAGTTTCATTCTCACCAATATTGGAAGACTAGGATATGTCAATACTTGAAGTTTTCTCTCTTTCATGACTAGAACAAAATGAAAAGAAAGTAGTCATCAATTAAGGAAACAACAATTAAAACCAGATAAACTATTACCACAAAACAAAAGACAAGGATTAAGGGGGAAAACTCAACAAACACCAAGTATTCAAAATGTAAATGAATACAACTTAGCTGAAATCAAAACCAACAAACTAATAGTATTCACCAGTGCATTCTGTTTTCTTTTGGTCAAGTACATGGTTATATTATAAATATGTTTAAAAAAAGATTGGACTTATAATCTCTAAAAATAAAATAAAAGAAGCATAAAAGGTAACTTATGCAAATTTCATATCAATTTTCCAAATTGTACACATCTAATCGAAATGACAATTTGACCAATTCCATTTCTATATACCTATCCATAAACTTTAAGTTTATTTGTATATTAGTATCTCGTATCCAAACTATTAGCTGTATTCATTGAATCAGCAAGAATCTCTCCAAAAACAATGTCTTCAAGAATAAGCAAAAGCCTACTAATTATATCATGTGGCACATGTGGTAGTTAATTGATTGTTAACTAATCCTAGCTTCAAGAAGAACTAGTTTAATAATGACAATCCCAAAGGGTGCTATCTAGTTTCCCAGATCTTATGAGCTTTTAAGAAGTGTGAAGTTTGTAGCTTTGAAGTAGCTAACTTGAGTTTCTTAGTTTTTCCATACATATTCCATTGTTACACACTATTCTAAAATTTTAAACAAATAAGAAATCAATAGATAAGGAAGAACATAACCTTACCGAAGGTCTAATGTTGATTCGCATTGCCACCATCGCATCTTTGGATTCGAGGTCGAGGACGAGCAAACGAAGGTTGAGTTCGAGAGGGAAAGTCACTTAGGGTTTGAGATGAGATAGGATAGACAAGAAATGGAGGTCAAACTCAAAGTAAAAAGACGAGATACAGAGGTCAAGTTTGAGATGAAAGACAAATGATGAGATATGGAGGTCAAACTCTAAGAGTCTGAGAGAAGACTGAAGTTGTATATATCCTAAACCTAACTGAGTGGAGATTTAAGAAAAACTATTGGACTAGACCAGGCCTGTCCAAGGGATCTGAGCCCCTAAACCAAAGTTCGGTCCAGCCTGAGCAAACCAATATGGTTTGATGTGTGTAATATTGTCTTGGATCAACTTTTTATCAGAGGAGTGTGTTGAGCCACTTGGATTTCAGGTTTTTTTGGACATCCCTAATTTAAAGTAAGGTTAGAATGTAATTTTGTTTCAAAAATATTTTCAAATGAATCATGTGCATCTTAAAGAAAATTGTGTAAGTTTCAATTTTTTGAAGGTACATATTATTTATTAACTCTGATATGTTTTATAGCCAATTCCAAGCCCAGTTAAAGTAAGAGGGCTGTGTTAGGCCTTGATAGCCTACATAAAAACCTGTTGAATATTTTATGAACATGGATCAATGAAGAAATTGTGCTAATGCTAAGTCGTTGCTTGCAAATAACGTGATGTATGGCTCAAAGACATTGAGAAATGAGTGAAAGTTGCTACATCGTTGCCTGGATGTAGTGTTAAATGAGCAAGGGCTACCGCTCTCTTTTGAATGGATGTGGCTAAAGAAGTTAATTCACGAGAGCAAGATTGTTAGTTATGATTAGTTTTAATGATGTCTTATATAGATGTCATTATTAAGAGCAAAAAGTGTATATATTATATTTATCTCCTACAATGACTAACTACTATATTTAATGTAGATTAGTTCAAGTCAAATTATAGATCAAGAAGGAGATAAGAGATTTCAGAAAGAAGAAATTGGAGAAAATGTCAAGTTCAAGAAGAAGAGGAGATATTGAAGAAGGTAGAACTTGTAGAGAATGATGAGTCCAAGTTAAATGGAGATAGAGTGATCAATAAAGGAGATTAAAGAAAGAAGAACTCGCTGAATGGAATGAGAATATCATTATTCAAGTTCCTAGATTGATTCTAGAAGTCTCTGTGATTAAACAGAAGTTGGAACGGTCTAATTCGGAGTTAAAATAAGCTTTCTGAAGTCATTCTCGAGTATGACAATGTAATTCTCGAGAATGATACTGTTCATGTGAAAATTGTAAGTCATTCTCGAGTATGAAACATCAATTCTCGAGAATGGTACTGTAATTCTCAAGAATGGTATTGTAATTCTCGAGAATGGTCATATTTCAGCTAATCTATTCAGCCTTGTTTCACGTTTCACTCGGGCTAGGTCTGGTAATTCGATGATATCTCATAACCTAGAGATCGGATTGAGGCGAAACCAATTTGGTTGGAAACTAGACTCCCAATGAATCTTTTTGACAAAGATTCAAGCCCAAAGGAGTTCAGATAAAATAAATATGAATTTTTGAAGTTACCATATCAATCAGCGTCACACAGCAGACCAAGCTTCGGTATTTTGGGTGTATCTCACAAACGACAAATCCAAATGAGCTGAAACCAGTGCTATTTGAAACTAGACTCAAATACCTTTCCAAAAACATCAATTCTCAATGAGTTTGGAGAAAACGCTGGTCAAGAACAACCTCCATTCATCTGATGATAACAGACGAAATACAATGAGTTTGGAGCAGATTCTTCTTGAAATGGAAAGAAGACTTGAAGAGTTTTCTGAGCATGGGTGGTTTGACAAATTTGCTATCTTTTTTGATATGATTCTCGCTGATCAAAAACTAATTCTTGAGAATGGTTCTCGAGAATGAGCAACCAATTCTCGAGAATCAGCGGTGGATTCTAAGACCAAATTTCTTTTCTGCGTTTAAGTCAAAATGGAATTCTCGAGTATGATAGAAGGGCTCTCGAGAATGCCTAGTCGAAATCTCATGGAACAGATTCTTCTGATGCAATTCTCAAGAATTGGAAATCCATTCTCAAGAATGGCTCTCGAGAATCAATAAGGAGATTCTCGAGAATGGACGGTAAATGTTCTGATATGTCTCTTCTGTGTTTAAAAGAAAATGCAATTCTCGAGTATGAACATAGAGACTCTCGAGAATGCTCAACCCACTGGTATTTGCAAAAAAATTTTAACGTGTCATTCTTGAGTATCTAAGTTATAATTCTTGAGTATCTTTGAAACATGTTTTCTGGAAGAACACTTTTTCCATATAATTCTCGAGAACCAGAAGAACAATTCTCGATAATAAATATTGGCTTTCAAATCTTCGTTCTCATAAATTGTAAATCATTGATTATGACTTGGGTGTTTTATGTTATTGATTTATACTTCTTCTAACTAAGTTTAATCAATTTGCTAGTGCCTTTCAGATATGATTAACATGTTTCAATCATCAAATTTCTATAAAGCAAAAATGTGTCAGACACATTAAATGACAAAGCAGAGACGAAGCACAAAAGTGGAAATTAAGCTTTTGAACAACCATAAGCATTCCGGCCATTTCCAGTCAACATTCTACCTAAGTCTAAACGGACAAATCGAACAAAGAATGTCAACGGAGTATATTGACCAACATCAGAAGATTATGAAGAGACAGAGCAACAGATATATTTATTACTCTCAACGGCTCTTTAATCTCTCTTTAATGGTCATATTCTAAACTGGAAGAAAGCTCAACACTCAAATACTCGCAACGGTCGAAACACAAATACCTATAAATTGCGAAGTCTTCAAACCGAAAAGGGTGACGATTAAAAAACGATCAACAGAAACAAAATTTCCTTCTCAGTCAAAATGCCCTCTGACGTTTATCTCATTTTCTCTCTAATTTCTCAATGATCATATAATTTATTAGAAAGTGAGATTATTTGTAGTGTACTTCAGTGTTCATCTTATCACTTCTGAGAGAGAAGATTATTTGTAACCATTCATTACAAAGATTGTATCCTTACAGTGGGTAAGGGGGTATCTCAGTAAGAGATTTATAAAGGCTGCACAAGTGCCCGGCTAAATTGTGGGATTGTAATGGTTCTCAAGCACCCGATTAAAGCTTGAGGGAGATAGTGCATTGAAATCTCAGGAGGAGCTTGGAGACTGGACGTAGGTCATTGTGGATTCCCTAAACTCTTATATTTCCAGCATATATGTTTGAATGACTGACTATTTCTTTATAAAGTATTTCTGTCATATGAATTGATTTTAGTAAGTTGCAAAAAGATTTTCAAAGTTCCTAAAGTTTTAACAGACACCCAATTCACCCCCCCTCTTAAGTGATAGCCAGGTCTCACAAAGATCAAATGTGGCACTTGGAACATTGGGACTTTAATTGACAAATATATGAAGGTGGTGGGAATTATGAGAGGTCATAAGATTAATATGCTGTGCCTCTAGGAAACTAAATGGCTAGGAGAAGGACCTTAAGAAATTAATGATTGCAAGCTTTGGTACACAGGAAAAGTAAATGGAAGGAATGATATTGGTATCACCGCTGATATTGAATAGAGGAAGAATGTGGTGGAAATTAAGAGGATTGAGGATATATGATCATTTCTTTCAGAATGATTGTTAGGAAGGAAATTATTAACATTATCACTGCATATGCAACTCAAGTAAGAGCAGAAGCACATCTTAAGGAAAAGCTCGGGGAAGATATGAAAGGGTTCAGAGCATTCTGCTAACCGAAATTACTTTTATTAGTAGAGATCTTAATGGACATATTCGTAGGAAGGCGAAACCATATGCAAGGGCTCATGGTGGTTTTGGATTTTGGGGAGCTTAATAATGAATGTCAATCTATTATTGATGTCTCCGTTGTATATAACCTTAAGATTGTCAATACTTGCTTTAAGAAGTGGAAGAAGAATTTAATCACATACAAGAACAGAGCTACCAGGACACAAATTAACTTCTTTTTGGAAAGAAATCCTAACAAAAGACTTTGTACTATCTGCAAAGTGTTCCTTGGGGATGTCGTGATAACACAACACATGGTATTGGTCCTAGATGTGCGTATTAAGTGTATAAAACAAAAGCACTGACAAATTTTAAACCCAAGGGTCAGGTGGTGGCAATTAAAGGGGGAGAAATGAAAGATTTTCAAGAGAACTCTTTGGGAGGAGGGGGTGTGGGAGCTACAAAGAAATGCTAATATCATGTGGGAGAATATAGCTAAAGAGGTTCATAACGTTTCTAAAGAAATTTTGGGAGAACCAAAAGGTTTTGATCGCCAATATAAGGAGACTTGGTGGTAGAATAAGATATTCAAGAGAAAGTCAAGAATAAGAAAAATTGTTTTAAAGCCATAGACTTATGTAATGATGTTGAAAATTGGGAAATGTATCATTTTCCTAAAAAGGAAACTAGGAAAGCATTGAGTAAAGCTTGTGATAAAGCATATGAGGAATTTTATAAGGAGTTAGGGATAAAGGCTGGTGAGCATAAGATTTACAAGATTACAAAAAATAAGGAGAGAAAATTGAGAGACTTGGACCAAGTAAGGTGTATAAAGGATGAGGAAGGCAAAGTTTTAGTAACAAACGGGAGATATTAAGAATAGATGGGAACATACTTTTATAAGTTGTTTAATGATGGATAGGGGTTGTGACTTGGAAGATTTGAACTTGAGAAGTTGAGCTCAATTTGTCATATTACTCAGGATTCAAGTTGGTAAGGTTAAGGAAACTCCAAATAAAATGGAAAATGGTAAAGCTCTTGGACCTGATGGTATTCCTATCAAAGTGTGCAAATGTTTGGGATGAAAAGGGTGTTTTCACTTACTAAGTTGTTTAATGAGATTTTACAATCCATGAAAATGCCTGATAGGTGGACAAAAAGTACTTTGATCCCTATTTATAAGAATAAAGGGGATATTCAAAATTATGCAAATTACAAAGGAATTAAGCTTACGAGTCATACAATGAAATTGTAGGAAAATGTGATTTAACACAAGTTAAGGTTGGAGAATAGTATTTTTGAGAACCAATTTGGACTCATGCCGAGGAAGTCTACAACAAAAGAGATTTATTTATTAAGGGGGTTTAATGGAAAAGTATTAGAGTAAATGAATGGATTTGCATATGGTTTTCACTGATTTAGGAAAAGCATATGACTTTGTTCCAAGTGGTGTACTTTAGAAAGCTTTGGAAAAGATAGGGGTGTGCGTTGCATATATCAAAGCCATTCAAGGCATGTATGAGGGTGTAACAACCAGTGTTAGAACTCCTAGAGGTAGAGCTGGTAATTTAGGCCGGCCCATCGCATTCATGCTAGCTTGCCACAGGTTGGGACCATTCAAGACATGTATGAGGGCGTAGCAACCAGTGTTAGAACGCCTGGAGGTAGAGCTAGTAATTTGGGCCAGCCATTGCATTCCTACTAGCTCACCATGGGTTGGACCATATGGGATTGGGTTAAAAGGCCTATGTCAATATGGTTTCACTTTAGCTAACCTAACTCATAACCTTTGGGTTGGCGGGTTAGCCCATTCAACCCGTTTTCTTTTTCTTTTTCATTTTTATGTTTTGAGACTGTGTTTTTCAACCAAAAAAAAAATTGAACAATATACTAAATTTTTTTCCTACAAACCTAAACCATTAAAAAAAATGGCTAAAGTATATATTTGCATTAAGGTTCATTTTAGTCCCCTTAAGTTTGAAAAGTGTATTTTTAGTCCTTCAATCCTAACATCATTAGTCTAATGTAATGGAAAATGCTAACTTATCAAGTTGTATTATTTTAATCCTTATTGGCTGCCACATTAACTCAATTTTTTTAAAAAAAGGAATCATATTTTAATTAAAATAAAAATATCAATGAGTGAATAGGGTCTAAATTCTGAGGGATAACACAACATGATATTTAGCAATTTTTTACAGAAAATAAAAAGTAGGCTAACTCACCATGGGTTCCGCCAATATGGGTTCGGGAAAAAAAGATCCACATCAAAACAATCCTTGTTTTTCACAACCCAAACCACCAAGTTTTTCGAGTTGGGCGGGTTTGGCCCACAGGTTAAACCCGTATCACCTACTCGACCTGAAGATGAGACAAATGACTTTTTTGTAAGGATTGGCCTACATCAAGAACAACTTTGAGGCCTTATTTGCTTAACTTAGTGGTAGATGTTTCAACTAAGCCTATCAAAGAGAAGACCCCTAATTACATTTTTTTTTCTGCTGATAATATAGTTCTTTTGGCTAAACTTAGGGAGGAAATCAATTCTAAACTTGAGATATGGAGAAAGACTCTAGAGTTGAAGGGCTTTCATTTGAGTAGGAGTAAAACAACATATATATATGTATATATATATTGCAATTTTGATAAGAGACAACATAGAAGTGAAGTGGAAGTTTTTTTTTTTTTTTGGAGGGTGGGTTATTCCGCCAGTGACAAAGTTGAGATATTTGATGGAGATGTTCATCATATAATTTAAGTTGGATGGTATAAATGGAGAAAAGTTACTAGAGTTATTTGTGACAAAAAAAGTACCTAATAAAGTAAAACAAGTTTTATCGCACTGCTATAACGCTAGCAATGCTTTATGGTATTGGATGTTAGGCTTTAAAGTGATGAGATGAATGTAAAATAGGGATAGATGAGATGAGGATGTTAAGATGGATGTGTGGTCATACAAAAAAAAAGATAATATTCATAATAATCAATATATGCAAATGAGTTAGAGTCACATCTATATAAGAAAAAATCATTTGAGGTGGTGTGAACATGTTTAAAGGAGGCCATATTGAGTGCTATAGTAAGAAATGTTGATCAAGTATAGTATGGACTCTTGTAAAAAGAAGTCAGGGAAGACCAAAGCGAATACTTAATGAAGTTATAGAGCTGGATCTTTTGGTTAATAAACTATTTAAAGATTTAGTTTTCGATAGAATACAATGATGCCATGCAATCCATGTAGTCAACCCTAGCTAGTGGGATAAAAACTTTGTTGCTTTTGTCCAAAATTTCTACGAAAATATTTTTGAGACAAAAATGTGATTTTACTTGTAATTTGTCTCAAATGCTTAGTATTAAAAGCCAACCCAGGTTAGTTGGCCAAACCAATGAATCAATGACCACTTCCCTCACTGGTTAAAATAAAAGTTTTAGATGGGTTGACAATGTTTGATATTACATTTATTCTCCCCGTGTTGATTCTAAAATGATGTTGTTATGAATTATTTAAAATGGCACCCAATCATATTTGTGCTTTAATAATTAGGGATAAGTATCATTGTTGCCATAGAAGTTTTGGCTGAGGAGCAGTGGGCACCTAGAAGTTTTTTTTGGATCAAAATTGCCCCGGAAGTTTAAAAAAAATGTAGCAATCTTGCCCTTCTGTTAATCTTGACCGTTAAATTGTTGCTTCAATTTGCAAACTTCCGAGGGCAAAATTAGTCCTAAAAAAAACTTCTGAGGCAAAATTGCTCCTAAAAAAACTTTCAGGGCAAAATTGCTCTGTTTTATAAACTTCCAAGGCAATTTTGATCCAACAAACACTTCCGGGTACCCAGTGCTCCTCAGCCATGGTTGTCAAAAACGCGAGTCAACTCACCAAGTTTGACAAGTTTACATTTTTAGCTAATGAAATCGAGTTAACTCACTTGTAAAATCGTTCAATACACACACTCAGTCAAACTCGGTTTTGAATCGGTCAAACTCGGTGGACTTGCTGGTTTTAAACCGAGTTGAGCGAGTCAGAGATATGTAGTAGAAATCTGATATCTGGATCGTTAAAGACTAAAAATATTCCGAAAAAAAATATAAGAACAAAAGTTAATACAGAGTTAAAAAAGAAAAATACCTAACTTATATAACTTGCCCTATTTTAAGTTTGTAAACCTTGTACCGCCGCCCCACCATCCTTCTTTCCCAAGTTTGCAGCTTTTGTTTTCCTTTATTCACTTAACATTGTGCCTTTGCTTGTTCTTGCTGGTTTCTTAGAAGGTGGGAGGAAGATGAAGAATAAGAAAAGAGAATGGAGGTAGAGGTAGGGGAGAGAGAGGGTTTCAATTTTGAAATGAGAGAGATGAATTTGCCATTTTGATTTGTTTCTACTTATATATGAGAAGTGTGGTCAGTGGTGTGACTCAGCGTGCACTTTGCCTTTTCTCATGATTTGTGAGGATTGAGGAGTGTGCACTACAGTTTTATTTTAAAAAAGTGATCAACACTGTGCAGTTTGCTTTACCAACACTATTCGGTTTGTTTTATTTCCTTAGGTTGTCAATTAGACTACTTTACCAACACTATTTGGTTTGCTTTATTTCCTTAGGTTGTCAATTAGATTACTTTGCCAACACTGTCCAGGTAGCTTTATTTCCTCGTGATATGTGAAGAGCCTTCACGTGCTTTAGATATCTAGAGTTGTTGTAGACTAAAGTCTCCATAAACTCCCTTTCTTCTTTATTAAATATTGTTTTTGTTTTTTTGTCCTTTCCATCAACTTTCATATGCTGCTTTTTGATTTGACCAAAGAAGACTCTTTTGAATATTAAGGTCACCAACGTTTTGCAGCCTAAGTGTGAAGACTAAATCAGACACACACAATAACACAGTAAGGTATTTCGTCCTTTCCAACGTTTTGATGCTTAACATTTTCAATATTATGAAGTTTTTATGTTTTACTTAGTGACCTCTTTTTTCTTAATTTGAAAATTTTTTCTTACTATTTATTAATTAGGTAGTTTATTAAATTGAAGATGTCTTCAAGTGCAAAGGAAAATACTGGAAAAAAAGTTATTGCTACAAGAAAAAACTATCCGGGTAATAGATATGATATATGATGGAAACATGGGATGGATGTTGATGGGAATGGCAAAAAAGTGAAGTCTAATTATTGTGGAAAAATTGTTAATGGGGTATTTATAGATTCAAACTATCAGAAATTATGCCCTAGGAGCAAGTCATTGTACTTTGAACGTTTATGTTATTTAAAGTATTCTCCTTAAATTATCATTTCATTTGCATGTTTATAGTGATAACTGTATCCTTGGATATATCTTAAAGATTATTCTAAATGTCTTTAGTCGGTCATCTACGCAAGGGCGAAAATGAAATAAGACTAGTATGACTTTAATGAGATATGGAGATACGAATCAAGGTCATAAGCACTTGTAAGAGTACAAGGTGCTAGACCAATCCACTATGAGAAAGCTGCATGGATTTAGTCATAAGCTTATCTCATGTATATTCGCGTCACAATGCCCTTTGACCTGAGATCATCTTGGATTCCTACATGATGAGTCGCTGATTTTTGACCTAGTCAAAAGTCACCTTTGACCGAGTGATGATAAAGGCTATGACTAGGATCAGTGATTTTCATGCAGAGGAATGTGAATGGTCAAGATGGAATTTGTCCCTTAAATTTGTAGAGAGATAATACTGGGCTCCTCAATGAGTAAGTTTAAAAAATGTATGGCCATACTATGATGGAAAGGAGATTCCATTTCTATTAGACTACTCATGAATCAAGAAAGTAATGGTCAAGAACAGGAAGTTGACATTATCCATGCCTCATCCTTAACCAAATTATCACGTGACAAAAAGGATGTGACATGGTAGTACGATAGTTTGTATCGTATCATCGATCCCATATGAATTGGGTAGTTGCAATTTCTTGCTAGAGGCCACTTCTGACTTGTGGGTTGGTACAGTATTGGCCCGCTGCTAATCTCATATGAGCCTGCAGGGTCACACACAAGAATACCCAACATGAGCAAAAGTGTCCAAATTCATTGAATCTTAGATATGTCTAAGATTTAATGAATACTGTATTTAATCTAGGATGAATATATATATTATTAAATTCGAAAATAATATAATAATATTATTTAATAGATATTATAATATTATTATACAATATTTGTTTTATATTTAATTTATTTGATAAATTATAGAGATATTGTATCTCAGATTTAATTTTCGAATAAAAATATCATGTATCTGATTTAATTTAAATTGAGATATAGTATCTCAGATTTAATTAAATAGATATATTTCATTTCTCAGATTTAATTTATAGAGATAAATTAAATCAGAAGGCTTTTAATTCAGATTAAATAAATAAATTAGATTAAATCTATTAGATAGATTTAATTAATATATTATTTTAATCCAAATTCAAATTTCAAAATTAATAAGGATTAATTTTGAATATAATACGCCTATCGGGTTTTGAAAAACCTGTGGGACGTTTTGTCAGACGTATTAGAAAAGCTGCGAGAAACCTTAGAGAAAAAAAAGATAGAGATGCACAGTTCGGAGGCGCTAGCACGCTACCGTCCGTGTTCGAAGGTTGTTCGTGTGGATACCGATAGAGGGAGAAGATTCGTAGAGTTTGCTCCTGGTTGATCGAGTAGGTAGCCCACGAGTTCAAATCTAAACGAGACACTTATCAATTCGTATAAGTACGATTCGGTTCTTTTAAACTTGATTCAAACGCAATTGATGGATCCTCCGATGGGATTCATAAGTTTTTTTTGTTCCGCTGCGTGTGCGGATCCCAACACAAACATCATCTAGCATGCACTAAAATAGATGTTGAGGCTTGTGTCAATGTTCCTGAAGAATTAAAGACCACAATACTGCAACTTGTTTATGATGCGAAATGTGCTTCATCTAAAAGGGGGGGAAAAGTATGGGTTGATATCAGTGATGAAGATGATCAAGGTACACATGCACAAGTTGAGTCTCAAAATTCAGAGAAAGGGTTGACGAATTTCTTGAGAAATTCCAAAAATAACCACAAAGGGGTAGGCAGCACACAATCAACCATTAATCATATGTTTAAGAGAAACTTGAGGGAAGAGGCTTGTCAACAAATAGGTTGGATTTTTTTATACAAGTGCTATACCTTTTAAATGTATTTAAAAAATCCTGAATTTACAAAAATGTGTGAAGTTATAGGAATATTTGGTCAAGGATTTAAGCTCCTTCTTATCATGAGATCAGAGAAAAATATTTAAACTTGGAATTAAAACGTGCACAGGCCTTATTTGAGAACTTTAAGAATGAATGGATAACAATAGGTTGTTCCATAATGTCTGATGGGTGGACTCATAGAAAAAGGCATTCAATTTGAAATTTTTTAGTGAATAGTCCCAAAGGGACAGTATTTTTGTATTCATTAGATACTTCTGAGATTTCTAAGACAGTTGATAAAGTATTTGAGATGCTTGACGAGGTTGTGGAGAAAGTAAGTGAAAAAAATGTGGTGCAGATAATAACCGACAACGCTGCAAATTATAAAGTAGCTAGGAAAAAATTAATGGAGAAAAGAAAAATTTGTATTGGACTCCATGTGCAGCCCATTGTATTGACTTAATGTTGGAGGACTTCGACAAAAAAAGTATATTGCACAAGGAAACTATTAGCAGGGATAGAAAAGTCACAACATATATTTATGCAAGATCAATGCTCATTAGCCTTTTGAGAAAATACACAAATGGAAAAGATTCAATTAGGCCTGTTGCAACTTAATTTGCCACTGCATATTTGACTTTATCTTGTCTAAATGAGCATAGAGCACCCCTGGTAAATTTGTTTAATTCTCAACATTGGAAGGATAGCAAATTTTCATCTACCAAAGATGGAAAAGAAGTAGCAAAAAGTGTTTTGGACAATAATTTATGGAAGAATATTGTGGCATGCCTTAAAGGTGTTGCCCTCTTGTTAAAGTTCTTTGCTTAGTAGATTCAGAAAAGAAGCTAGCTATGGGATTTATATATGAAGCCATGGAAAGTGCGAAGGAAAAGATAAAACAAAATTTTTAATAGTGTTAAAAAAGGGGCAAGTATTAAATTAAATTTTTGTACTTAATTTTATTATGCAAGTTTTACGTTTTTAATAATTTGAATTTGTTTTGGTGGAATGACTCTTTTTTTTTTTTTTTTTACTGACTATGATTTGTGATGGTTATGAGCTTATATGGAATATAATTGACGAAAGTTGGGAAGCTCAACTACATAAGCCTTTACATGCAGCAGCATACTACCTCAATCCTCATTTCCATTATGACACTAATTTTAAGCCTCATTATATCATCAAACAAGGGTTATATGATTGTTTGTCAAGGATGGTTGGGGATCAAGGTGAGCTTAACAAAATTGAGTTTCAATTGAATACCTTTCATAACAAAAGAGATATGTTTGGGCATGAAACTGCACAAGCATTAAGAAAAAAACTACCTCCAGCAGAATGGTAGGATTCTTATAGAGATGGATGTCCAGAACTTAAAAGAATTGCAATTCATATTCTTAGCTTATGTTGCATCTCTTCTAGCTGTGAACGTAATTGGAGTGCTTTTGAGAAGGTAACATTTCTTCTTCTTCTTCTTTTTTAATTTTAAAGTAACTTTGTTTGAATGTTAAAATAATACTGGAAAAAAATCTTCATTTTTTTTGTAGATTCATACAAAAAAAACAAAAAAAGAAACCGTTTGCATCAAAAAAAAAGATGAACAATTTGGCATTTGTCATGTGCAATTTGAAACTCACAAGGAAGCAAAAGAGTAGAGCTTTTAATTATGATTTTGATGATATATATTCTGATAATGAATGAATTACTGAAGGAAGGATTGATGGAGACGATGTGGAGGAAGAGGATGATGAGGTTCTTCAACCTCATGAAATTGATGAGAATATGGCTAATCCATTATTTGGTGTTGACCTTAATGTTGATTTTAACATTGAAGATGTTAGGACTGATGACGTAGGAGATACAAATGGACATCATAATGGTGAAGGTAAAGAATTTGAAGACAATGGAGATAATGATAATCCAACATTTGATGATCTTTGTTAAATTTATAATTAGTCTTATTTAATTATGCTTAGTGACTTTATATTAGAACATGAATTTTGTATCAATTTTTATGTTGAGTATGATAAATTATGGATGCTAATGAATTTAATTTCAGTTATTTAAATTTTAAATATATTTAAACCAAATTTTAGTGTTTGAATTATTTTATCATATAATTTTAATTGTTATTTATTAATATAGGCAAACTCTTACGAGTTTACGTTTCCGAGTTTACATCCCTCTCATGAGTTTGCTTAAACTCACAAGTTTGACAACCTTGTCCTCAGCCAAAACTTCTGGGGGCAAATGATACTTATCCCTAATAATTATATTTGATTGGATTATATGTGGTTTATACGGAAATGTTTCATTTGCTTATGAATTAATGCCACTTTATTTAAATATTATGCAGAGTTATATATGAATATTTTTGTAATATTAATTTTCATTAAATCAAACTCCTCCAGTTCTTAATATAAGACATATTTAGGAAGTTTATCTCAGTCCTAACTATAAGTTATAGTTTTCAAATTTGTCAACCCTCTCCTGATTTACCCCTATTGAAGCTCCCTCAATAATTTATCAAGAAGAAGAGAGAATTATGGAATTAAGGAAAATAACTAGGGGTATCTTAGAGACAATATTTCATGTTAACTAATTTAACCAATTTTTTTAATCTAATCAAATTAAGTAAGTATGCCTTATATTAAAGACCGGGGAGAGTACATTATTGTTTTAAGGAAATACTTAGGTCAATGTGTCCTATTTTTGAACTATCATCATTTAATTATAATTCCATATGAAAAGTATGTCCATGTATAATTGTAGAAGTTAATAAAATGGATATTAGAAACTTGATATAAGTATAGTTCTTGTTTTAATCATGTTCTTCAATTCAATTGCAATTGCACCATTGACCCTTGTTAATTCTAGAGCTGTCAAAATGGGCTGAGCCCCGCGGGCCAGCCCATTAAGCCCCATTTTTAACCCCCTTAATTTTTGGCCCCCATGTGATGAGGTTATTTTTGGCTCTAACCCAAAAATAACCCCACTTCTTTGGGGCTATGATAGGGCCACCCACGGACAAAAAAAAAAAAACTTGAACAAGATGGATCTTGTAGCATATCACCAATTCATCCTGCTACAAGTGTTCCCTTACCAATTCGTGGAACATGATAAGCAATTTATACTGTGACCTGTGAAGTGACCTAGTTTGGCACATACTATTGTCAACATTAAAGATAATAATGACGATTTAAAATATAAAATTTATAACAAATAAAACATAAATTATTAGATTTATTTTTTATGATCCTGAACATGCATGATAATGGAATACATTAGAATAATTATAATTTAATTTTCAGAAAAAATAGTTTTGGATTCTTTTTTTGATAAAATCATTAACGCCACAAATATATTATATATTGTGATTTTTCATTTGTTTTTCATCTTCATTTAAAGCGGTTAAATGCTCTTATCTGCATGTGTGGTATTCCCTCGCTCATAAATATATAATTTAGTTACATTTTTTTTAAGATATTAAGAAAGCTAAATAAGCTATTTAATAATATTATATATTGTGTATTATTAAATTATATATCGGTTTATAAATCAAAAAAATAGTTTAGCCACAAAAACAAAAACAAAAATACATTAAAGTAATTTAATAGGTCTTTAATATTTCTAAGAAAAGTCAATTATGTATATTTTAAGATTGAGATAGTATTTGCTAGTGACAGGTCACCAATTTCTTTTCTAACTAAAACTAACTGGTTGATCACTCTATGTCACATAATTTATCAATCTTAAAAAGAGTGATATTAAGTTACATAAGATGAATTAATTTCACATTTTTAAATCGTTTAATCCATAGCTGGAATGGGAAAAGGGGGAAAAAAGAGTGACGTTAAAATAAAAGGAAAAAATGACTACGGATGCAGAATACGCCCTTTATAGAAAATTGCCCATATTTTAAAGTAAAAAAAATATGTATAAATAGATCCCCAAATTTATTTAACAATATATTCTAGAAAATTAATATTTATAAGTCAGATTTTCACATTTATAAGTTAAATAGTGTCATTTACAAATAAATGTTTACAAACCACCCTACATATTTCCAAGTTTTTTTATAGCACATATCAACAATATCTCCTAGTCTAAAATGATTTTTGGCCCGCGGGCTGGCCCTAACCCACAAGGTTATATTATTTTTTGGCCTGTGCGGGCTATTTCATATGTGGGCTTTTTGGCCCTAGCCCGCGGCCGGGGTGGCCCGTTTTGACAGCTCTAGTTAGTTCTCTGTGTGTTTTGATAATAACGAACAATTGTAAACACAAGTTGAAGTTTGTCTTTGGTAAGTTGAAAAACTTACTGTCAAAGACAAACTCGAGTTTTGGATTTGACAGAAAGTAGCTCAATTTTCATAAACTAAAGAAAACTCCAGTTTGCGTAGGCAAACTCGAGTTTTGGTCTTACAGTGAGCACTCTAAATTTTTCACATTTAGACAAACTCCAGTTTTCTCTATACAAAGACTCTACAATATTTTCTGAAGAAAGCAAAACTCCAGTTTGCATTAGTAAACTCGAGTTTTGGGCATACAAAAAGCCTTTAATGTTTTAAGTATAAGAAAACTCCAGTTTACACTTAACCAAGAGTTTTCTAAGTTTTCCGAAGTTTTGTGAAAACTCGAGTTTACATATGGAAACTCAAGTTTAGGTTTGACAGAGAACTTACATGTTTTCTACTACTTTGAGAAAACTGCAGTTTGGGTAGAAAACTCCAGTTTTCACTTAGCACAGTTTTTCAAAGGTTTTCAAAATTAATTGAAAACTCGAGTTTAGCATTGGAAACTCGAGTTTTGGCCAAGCCGAGAGCTTTGCTCATTTTATTGTTTTCAACAACTCCATTTTACATTAGAAACTCCAGCTTTGAGCTTTTAGACTTAAACATGTTTTTCACTATAAAAGTCCAAAACTCGAGTTTGTCATTAATTAACTCAAGTTTTGCTCGTGTGCTAAAATGTGCTTCAAAGATAAAATCACAACGTTTATCTCTGGAAGAAGAAAACTCGAGTTTCATATGGAAACTCCAGTTTTGTCTTCTGAGCATAGTTGGAAACTCAAGTTCAGATAAACAAACTCGAGTTTGTGTCGCAGAGTTTGAAATTCAAATCTGACGAATTTGTGAAACCTTCTTGTTTGATCTTAATACTCCATATCACCACTCACTACTATTCCTAGATATGTTTAATCACTTTGTTAGTGAGTTTCAGATGATTTAGAGGACATTAAATGAAGGTTAAAAGTAAAAGCAACATGTGACATCAGCACATTAAATACAAAGTCCAGAAAACTTGCATCCTTTTGGACAATCATTCTACACACGTTGCAAAGGGATTAATGTTTCCTTTCCACATCCAGTAGCTGCTCTTCCAATGGATTAATATTCAAGAAGTCAACCATAAACTTCTATGCAACTGGATTAAGCAAAGAATATAGAGAGAAGAAGACATAAGCTCATTCTAATCCTTCTGAATGTCTCCAATGGTTACATTAAGGATTACAATGGTCATTTAATGCTCTCTTAATATAAATAGAGTTGCATTCAATTCTTCTTAACAACCAATATGCTAAAAACGAATTGCATTCAAGTTTACCAACTACTCTTTCAGTTTTCACTTGTAAAGTATCATTTGATACATTGATCTTCAGTGTTTATCTTTATCCACTCTTAGAGAGAGTTCATTGATTGTAAATCATTCATTGTGAGTATCTCAAGTCTAAAGACTTGGAGATTGGGTTATTGACTGCAACTTGTAAAGGAGAGTAAGTTCTAGTAAGAGAATTACTCTTGAGTTACAGAGTGTGTAATCAATTGATATAGTGAAATCCCAGAGTGTCTGAGGATTGAACGTAGGTCAAGTTGTTTGACCGAACCAGTATAAATTTCTTGTGTCATGCTCTTCTTGCCATACTCTGCTCAGCTATGTTTTTAGTGTTCAAAAACAGAATAATTAGAAAAAAAAATTTAAAATCCCTAATTCAACCCTTCCTAGTGATTTGCTTCACTCTCAACCCTTGAGCTATTATTTGAATCGATTCATTGATCGGCTTAATTTTTAGTACATTGCTCAAGTACTCACGCACACATATTCAAAATGACTCTATTTTTATAACACGTTATTTATCTTCTTCTTCTTCTTCTTTTTCTTTTCTTTTTCCTTTTTTTCTTTTTTTGCCCGGGCTATTTATCAATAATTGAGCAATTGACTATTGATTTCATTTTCCATGCTGCTTTTGAACGCTTGTTACAAGCTATGCAAGGATTTGAGAACTTTACAAGTTTTGTTATCTTGCAAGTTGCAAGCAATAAAGTCTAAACAAACTTTGTATAAAAAAAAAAAAAAAAGTCTAAACAAACTTCTTGTGTACGTAAAAAAAATTTAAAAATTGACACGACTTATATTTGTAAAAAAATAATAATAATAATTTTTACAAGGCACGTCCTTCTACACTTTTGATTATTTTAATTAATCATGTACAAGACTTTTTTTATATTTTATAAATTTCTATTCAATGATAACTCTTGTTAAATCAGGACCTCATAATCTGACCCGCGGTAATTAAGTTAGAATTTATTGCAAGTCATCAATCATTCTAATTAACTAATTAATTAAAATGTCACATAATAATTATTATCATCCATTAATAATGTTTTTAAAACATGCCTAATTTTTCTAGACAAAGCCATTTAACACAGAGGTGAAATAAAAGATCAGTCTTGCTTCTTATGTAAGATATTCATAAAGATTGTTTCTGAAAATTTGTCTTCCTTTTGAATAAATACTCGTACTTGACAATGATAATTTCTCGAAGCAAAATAGGAATTTGTAGATATTATATATGTATATATGTGTGTATATACGTATTCATGAGACCACTCTTGCACTTTTTTCCGTTTTAATTTGGACTGCTCATTGCTGACTTGCACTTTGAATTGTAGTGTGGTCTAAGCACAAACAATTTTTTGTACCGTCCAAGAGCATTTTCTGACCCATTTTGCATGTTTCGGACTGAAAATAATTGTTTAAAATTTTTATATATAAAACAAGGAGTTTAAACTTCTTATGTTGCATCAGAAGAAGAAGACCTACACACATGAAATGGTAGGACCCACATATATATAGGTCCCACCATTTTATGTGTGTGTGACATGAGAATATACTTCTCTTACAACATGAGAAGTGTTTTTCCCATAAAACAATACAGTATGTCCCACCATATGAGTAGGAGTAATAAAAATGTACTTAACTGAACCACTTACGCATTGGATCTATCTTGCTCAATCGTTCTTAATTTAAGTAAAAGATTATAAATTCAATCCTATTTAAGTATGGTAGTTAATATCACTTGCTTCTATTAAGTGAATGACGTCAAAACTAAAAAGATAAAAAAAATTATACAAAAAGTACTATGATGGAATTAAAAAATTATAACCCAGTAAAAATTAAGGACTACAAAATTTTGATTTTGATTTAAAAAATTTACAATAAATTAAAAATAAAATTTCTTCATGATATTTTTTTTCTAAATTATATTATTTTTTATATTTTTAAAATTGAATAATTATGACAAAAAAAAAATTCAAAATTCCGATGTGGGTACATAATTATTTTATAAATATATTTGGAAGGAAAATCATGGCAACTTGTCTGGGTGGTGTAGTTGGTTATCACGCTAGTCTCACACACTAGAGGTCCCCGGTTCGAACCCGGGCTCAGACAGCTTTTATTGATTACTTTTTATTTTATTTTCTTACTTTATTTTCCCCGCCAATTCGTTCCTCTTCTTTTGCGGCCTTCCCATCTCTTTTTTTGCGGGTTCCGTCAACCCTGGCCTTCCCATCTCCTCTTTTTTTGCGGGTTCCGTCAACCCTATTCCCTTCTTCGGTTTCTTTTCCAGCATGAGGAAATGATTTTAGGTCTTTCTTCTTCACTGTGTTCTTTGTGTATTGATTTGGTGGTTTGTGGAAATGAATCAGTTTGGATTATTTCAGTGTTTAGATAGGGGGAAAGTACGATAGTCTGAAGCCTGAAGAGTTGCTTTTGTTGTTTGATATTTTAGAGAATTTGTGGATGGTTAGGAAAATCAACGTTTGATTTTATCATGAGTATCTTAACATTGAAAGGGTGAGCTGGAAGTATCAATTATGAGCAACCGAAGGCTTCAAATTGCACGTTGATTAATTTTGCAGTTGTTCACTGACAATGTCATCTAGTTGTAGATTTACAATTCAAGGAAATTCGCAATTTTTTTTATTTTTTATTTGATGCATCGTTCTTGTGAGTGCTCTAAATGTCACCCCCAATGATGCAACCTGCATTCTTTAATGGCTAACTTTTGCCTTTTCCTTTAACTACAATTTACTTATTAGAACTAAAAATTGACTTGGAAATGTTTGCTTAGCTTTACAAAGGTTCCTCCTTTTTATTTTGAATTGTGCATTAAAAGCCAATATGTTAATCATAGAGACTGCAAGATGGAAGGAATTCTGGATTTCAGGCTTCGTGGGCCTTATGATAAACATTTAGAATCTTATGCAGGAATTGATACAACATTGTGTTCGTGGCATGTTTCTTAATTTTTTCTCTGGCTCTGTTCAATCCTCATTTATTCTGTCTTTTTCAGGTTTGTTTAGTTGGAACTGAATTGATTTTTTTATTTCGATGATTGGAATTTCTATTGACGCCTGAATTTGTTCTGTTCTTTACTTCAGAATGGTGAGGAAGAGAATTCCGAATATTCCAGTGTTTACGTTAAAAACACCTAATTCGGATTCAGGCTCAAACCTTAAAGCCCGTGCAACTACATCCCCAATCTCTAACAAGAAGACCATTTCCTCCTCACAGTACAAAACTGTATGAACCGATCTATTTCCACTTATGTAATATACTAATAAGCTGTTTTTTCCCCCCTCACTCTTCCTTTTACTTTTTTGTTTTTTGGATTTCTAATTATTATTGTTCATTTTTCAAGATTTTCTTACATGATTGGTGGCTAGTGAAACCTCAAGGCAAAGGTTTAGCTGTGGAAGGAGTTGCTTCAATGGAGTAAGAATTAATTTCACTCGTTATATATACGTATGAGTTGTGCGCATGTGTGTATACATGCTCCTAAGGTGTAGATGTCTTCAAACATGAAGTTTTTAGAAAAGTGAAACAACCTGGGAGCTGTATCCCTTGGACTCAGAAGTCGTAGGGAATAAGGGCTTGGAGCAATATTACAGCTCAGGCAACAAACAGCTGAGAATCAGATCATTCCTTTACTGCCAAGACAACCTACGTGTAGGAATACTGTTATTTATAGAAATGAAATACACTTAGAGCAACCACAATCTTGCGAAAATAGAGTGTGCAGTTTCCCCCCAAGTGGAGTTCTGTGTGAGTGGGAATGGAGGGTCATATTGTATGAGTATAATGCATTTCTGTTTTTATTTCCTCTATATGTTTAATGAACTGCCTCTTGTGAAGTTCATGTGCAGTAACTTAATGGTTGTGTGGCATTGTGATAGAACCTGCATGTAAATGGAAGGAAAAATTGGAAAAACACTGGAAATCCTGTATTAATAGTAGGGAAAAACTTGAGGATTACAATGTCTATTTCACTCTAAAGGCTAAAGCACTCCAAAATCACTCTAAGCAGGAAAACAAATGGAACAGTAACCAGAAGAACAATAGACACTCTCATCCTGGTTTTCCTTAGACCAGGACCTCTCCTCACAGTCACACTAATCTGCTTACCCCCTTCTTACCCCATCTGCTATCCCCTTATGCTCCCTCCACTACCCTGACTGTCAAGCAATTTTTTACCCCCTTACTCTGACCATTCTGCCCCTCATTGCTTGTGATAGTCATGGGCTGGCTTTTCTTCTCTTTGTCTCCCCTCAGCCCTCCTTTGATAAACTCAGCACAATAACCCTGTAGGCCTATCACATTGCTGCATGCAGGAAAATTTTCCTTTTATGACAATGAGAGGGCCAGAAGAATGTGAAATGTCATAAAAGAAAAATATATTTTACATGCTTGTAATTTTATTGCATAAAGTCTGAGAGTAATATCTAAATTAGATGCAATGAAATATGGTTCTATGAATGTAGTTGCAAATAATTTGGACATGCTCTGTATTGTTAAACTGGTTTAAATTATGATCACCATCAGTTTTGTACCTGTACTGAAGGTTTGGTTGGTGCTGCTATTTTTCAGTATCATGATGATGCCATTTCTATATACTAGTATCCGAGTCACTTGCTTCATAAGTTTTAACTAAGCTTCTTGATTTTCCCCTGCACTATAGGAGGCTTGGGGAAAGAGTCATTTCCTCTTCACCTATTGCAAAGAGACATGAGACCAATGTCCTTGAAACACAAGATGGGATCACATTTATTATCACTGGTTTCATAAACAAGTTGCGCACAAATGAAAATGGCTTTTCATTTGAGGTATGTAGAATTTTGTTTGATATTTCGTGTTATTTTCACCAGATAATAGAGACTGTTAACTTTACAATTTTGAATGTCATTGTGGGGCATGATGTCCAGATAAATGTTTCATTTTGTTTTATACAGTTTCTCTGAATGATATCAACATGGGGCTAGTATTCAGGCTTTACTTGTTAGCATAACAGTATCTTTATCTGTTGCTTATAATCTTTAATGTATAATTTTAACCCCTTCCCATGCAGAGAAGACCATGACTTTCTAACTCCAAGGGTTAAGACCAACCTTTTCTCAGGGTGATATTTACTTTCTTGATTTTAGCCATAAAGCACCCTATCTTCTATGAGTTTAGACCCACCTTTTCTCAGGAAGCTGCCCTAACTGGGTCCTAGCCTATTATAGAGTACCCTGTCATCTGTAAGTTACGGAATATACACAGTTTTTGCAGATGCTAAGCCTTGGGGTCACGAACATGCATATAGTTATATCAGGGTTATCTGTGAGTGCAACATGATGAGATAATAGTCATTTTCTTGGGACAAAGATAATGTTCATTTGACAAAGGGTTAATACAATCTTTGGTCCTTTTAGTTTGTCCTCATTTTGGTCTTGGTTTCTTAAGTTTCAAACCATAGGTTTTGGTCCCTCTTTCTTCCATTGAAAACATTAGTCCTTGTAATTGAACAAAAACCTGGAACATTGTGCCCCTTGAAGGACCAAAACCTATGGTTTGAAATTTAAGGGACCAAAACGAAAATAAGGGCAAACTTGAGGGACCAAAGATTGTATTAACCTTTTGACAAATGAAAAACTGCCTAGAGTCGGTTGTCAGTGCAATTCAATGAGATAGTGATCATTGAGAAATGAATAACTGCTTCTTGTCTGCACTAATGCTGACGGTTCTAATGGGGGATTGTTACATTCGTAAGAGCTATGGATTTTTAACGATGGTATGAGTAATTGCTTTGCTTTTGTCTTGTTCTTATCAGATGTTTTGTATCTGTTACTACTTGTAAATTTGTGGATTCTCGTCTTTGGTGTTGAATCTTATATTAGATAATTTTAAAAGCAAAGACAATTTTGTAATGGCTTCCCAAATGTTTATTCCAAGTCAAGGGGCTGAATCAGGGGGAACAGTGAGAACAGCTTCCTGTTCTGTTAGTGGGACGCTCTGATGGTTTAAAAAGAACCTGAGCTTCTTAGTATGGGGAAACATGAGTTGATGTTGAAATCTTGAGAAGTTGCTGCTTTTTAGGTCAAGAGGCTCTTGTCTTCGTTTATCATTAGATTTTTGTGTGTGTGAATATTATGGAATTTCACAGTTTGTTTTTGTTTTAATTTCTGTACTATGCCCAAAACATAAGTTTCTATGCAGCTTAGAGCTATTTTATGATGCAATATAGTCAATTACAATATCTAGATGAATTCTGCTCGTAGTATAGTTTTTCTAAACAAAATGGGTTAGTCAGTTAACCTTGTTCCAGGATTCTGGTAGTAAAATATGGCAACAGGTTTTTTGGTTTGTGAGTTGAATATTTTATTCCTACCTTTCAATTCTGGTCACTGGGTAATGGAGTTTTCACCTTTCTACATGTTATAGAATAAAAGCTAATTGTGAGATGTTCAACGATTTTTTTATCAATATTGCCCGGATTGTTTCCTCTGATCCTTCGAACTCATTGCAGGTATGCAGACGGTTCCTGTTAGGATTTCCACATGACTGGGAAGAGTACCTGTGCTATGGTGTTGGCGAACAACATAACAATGGGAACACTGGGCTTGATGATTCAAGTACCTGTCCACTGAAGAATGTCGGCGAGATTGCAGATCTTTTAACCAATAAAGGAGATCTGAATTGTTCTCTGCTGCTGAAGAAATTGTTAAATGATTCAGTTGGAACATCTCCACAGAATGTTTCTGAGCAATCTGAGCCTGGTTGTAACAGGGAACCTAACATTAGAATGAACACCAAGGAATGCCAAGGTGCAGAGGATACAAATCTTGGGACATCTAATGTACAAGTTGACCAGATGCACAATATTGAAAATGTCGGTTCAGACGTTATATTTGAAGCACAAGGTGAAAATCCAAACCTTGGTCTTCAATCTGGGATGAACATGAATTCCCACAAGTCAAGTGAAGGCCTTCCTGGTAAAGAAACCGATAAAACGCCAGATTCCTTGGAGAAAAAGAAAAGTAACCGTAGATCAAGTGTTCATAAGCAGAAGAAATCAGAGGATGTTACTAAACTCTTCTCTAGAAGGATAACCAGAAGCATTTCTAAAATGAATCATCCAGTTAGAGGATCTCCAATTCCAAGCAATTCTAATGTACAAGATGATGACCAGATGTACAATATTGGAAATGGCGTCTCAGATGTTACACTTGAAGCACAAGGTGAAAATGCAAACCAGGTTCTTCAATCTGGGATGAATATAAATTCCATCAAGTCAAAAAGTGAAGGTCTTGCTGGAAAAAGAACCTATAGAAGCCCAGATTCCTCAGAGAAAAAGGAAAAATGCCCGAGATCATCTAGTGTTCGCAAGCTAAAGAAATCAGAGGATGTTGTTAACTTCAGCTTTAGGAGGATAACTAGAAGCATTTCTAATTTGAAGAAGTAGGAGGGTTTTCTTGGTGTGTATTGCAACAAGGTTTAATGTTAGAGTTCATTTGATTTGTCATGTAGTAAGTATTCATTTCATTTCTTATCTCCCCAAAGAGGGTCTTTTGTGCCTTGTGCATGGTGATCATTATATTTTCACTCCTACATCTATAATTTTGGGAAATCTTTTTTAAAAAATGATTTAAAAAGTTATACATAATAATTCTTTTAAGGGGTTTACACTTCTCATATTGCATAAGAAGAAGAAGATTCCTACACACACATAAAATAGTGGGACCCACATCTTTTTTAAAAAAAATAAAAAACAAAAAACTTAAACACGGAAATCAAAGTAACTATGACATGAGAATGCACTTCCCCTACAACATGAGAAGTGTATTTCCCTTCTTTTAATCATGGGAGAATGATATATAATTCTCAACCAACGGAAATAATACATTGACAAATCCTATAAATTATTAATGGTAACTGATTCACTTGTTAATTCCCTCTGTTCACTTGTTAATAAAGACTTTTTTTATATTTTTTCCTTCAATTGGGACTTAAAAACCATTCCCTCTTTAATCATTGTATAAAGGGCAAAGGTGTAAACTTAACAAAAAAACAATTTTTCATTATGAGCGCTCATAAAAATTAACTATTTTTTGATGTAAAAGTAGACATGAATAGTTTTAAATAATAGAAATAGAAGACTACAACTGGAACCTATAGTACAAAAAATAACATAAATTAAGTCTCTTGAGCGGGGTTGTTACATCCACTCTCAAATAAATTGTTTATTTTTACTTTTACACCAAAAAATAGTTAACTCTTTATGAGTGCCTAAAGTGAAATTGTTAATTGTTAAATTTGTACCCTTGCCCTTGTATAAATAAAGCTTTTTTAAAAAAAGACGGCCCCAAAAAAGCTTTTTTAAAAAAATTAATGCAAAGTAAGTTTATGATACTTTATTTAAATCATTGTAATTGTATAACATTTTTTAACGAGAATATGGATTTTAATTACATTATTTATTCTTTTATTCTTTTTAACGAGAATATGGATTTTAATTACATTATTTATTCTTTTATTTTTTAGGAAAAAAATTTGATCACAGATATAAAAGAAAATTCACTTTCAAAATCCATAATGCATGCTTTGAGATAAGTAGCACATGCCTGCTGTCACTTTCAAAAATCACCTTAATTAGTTACTTCGCGCCCAAAAGTCAAAACACAGTGGTCTTAACCAATGCAAGAGCCATTAGTATGCTAAGGTATGATATAACACCCTTAAATGATAATACTCACTCCGGTCCTAATTATAGGATATATTTAACCGATTTTAGAAAGATTAAGAAGAGAAGTTAAATTAGTTAATTTTACTCATTTTCCTAAAACGCCCTTATTATATAAATTTAAAATAACATAAGTGAAAGTGAATTAACAATCTTTACCACATACCTCTTTGACTTAGTATTTTCCTTTCCACATCCACATGCTTTTTAATTGAAATAATAGTCTTACTATATACACATGTGTGTGTATAGATATTGACACACACACATATATCTACACACATATATGAATACACACACACACATATATATATATATGTATATATGGACACACACATATAAATACTCAGTGTGTGTGTGTGAATATATATGTGTGTACATATATAAACACACATATATATACATATATGTGTGTGTATAGATATAAACACACACACACACACACACACATATATATATATATATTTGTGTGTCTTTATATATGTGTCTGTGTATATACGTTTGTATATTTGTCTGTGTATATACTGAAGGTGGAATATCACCTAGAGGGGGGGTGAATAGGTGATTTAAAAAAAACTTTGACTTAAAAAAAAACGAAACTCCTCTATGATGAGCAAAAGTAAAGAACTTGTAAGAAACAGTAGAACACAAGACAATTTATCCTGGTTCGGTCTAAATCTTCGACCTACGTCCAGTCCCCAGAACTCCTGGGATTTCACTATCTTTCAGAAGAGATTACAGACTCTGTAAACGAAGGAGGTTTCCCTCACTCTCGGACAACACTCCCCCTTACAAGTTGTAATCTTTTACATCCACTCTTAAGGTTCCACAACCTTAAGTTACAATCAGAAGAAGGTAAATGTTTAAATACTCCTCACGAGTTGAATAATGATGAACACTGAAGAACAGAAACTCAGCAATAAATTTGAAACACAGAAGAGATTAATGTCGAGTTAATTGCACAGCGTTTCGGTAGGTTGGCAAAATAAATGCTTCGACTATTTATAGATATCTTCATTGATGACCGTTGTTGAAGTACAGAGCTAGCCGTTGAGTCTTCGCAAAATGCCCGTTAGACAGATAGAATATTTTCTGAGGATTTGCTCTTTCGGTTTGAATATTCGATCTGGCATTCTCTTACATTCTTTCTATTGTAGCCGTTGTGAGATTTCATTAAATGCTGGATTGAGTGTATCAGAGTTTTGCATTACTTCGTCCAGTGCATCGGTTACGGAGAATACAACGGTTACAGTAGTTGCATTAAATGCGTTCAATGGTCCGGTGGTTAATATCAAAATCCACTGGTAATTTCTGTCTAAATAATCTGAAACTCATGAACAAACTGGTTAATAACATTTGGTAATCTTAATCACAAGTAATCAGATGAGTAATTAATCGATTCAAGCTCAACGGTAAATCGCAGATGATGATTTGAAAAACAGGGACTACTTTGCTTGAGCAGAGTTTAAGGATTGCCCGAGCAAGCATATTGAAATGGTGAAGAATTTACTTCTACTCGCTGATGCCCGAGTATGAAAAATATCATACTTGAGTATGATGCTCAAGCATGGACTAATATGTACTTGGGCATGCTTTCTATTTCATACTGATAGACGATGTTGCTCAAGCATGAATGATTCTATGCTTGGGCAAGACTTCTTCTGATGATAATCAAGACACGGAAGACAACGTTGCTCGGGTATGAAAATATGCCTGCTTGGGTATGTTGCTCGAGTATGACAAATTTCATACTTAGGGCAAGCCTTCTTTTTCTTCTGATAAACGATGTTGCTCAAGCATGAATGATTCTATGCTTGGGCAAGACTTCTCTGAGACAAAGACTGACTTTACTTGGGCAAGCACCTTAGCTTGCTTGAGCATGCTTGCTCGAGCAAGATTCCTGTCTTGCTCGGGTACGCTTGCTCGAATGACCCTACTTGGGCAAACATATGGCTTTGCTCGGGTAGGCTCCTACTTGAGCCTTTTCTCAACGTTGCTCGAGTACACTTTTTAGGTTTGCTCGAGCACAGTCTTTATCGGAAGCAACCTGATATACTTAGCTCTTGATGTTGCTTGAGCATGAACCAACCCTTGCTCGAGTAACATGTAATAGATCAGATTATCAGACTTAGGTTCTTGCTTGATCAATTCTTGTTTGAAATTGTAATCATCAAAAGTTTAAGAACCAACACTCTCCCCCTTTTTGATGATGACAATTTCAACATTCGTTAAAAAAAATTGTCATTTCACGAAGGCTTGTAACCACATCTTTAAACGGAAAAGTTCTTAACACCTTTATACTTAACATTTTCATAACAGTTACAGCTCAGAAATATGATCAAATAAAAGCTTTATAAATAGCGAGCTGTATAAATAGCGTTCAAACTATGTAACCATATAAACTTAACAGCACAAGCACTACTCAACTACTCTCCCCCTTTGTCATCAACAAAAAGGGAGGACTGAACAGCAGGAGACGAGGGAGGATCCTGAAAATCAGAGGACGAAGAGGATGGCAGAGGAACCGTGGATGGATCAACCACTGGAGGTGGAATAACTGGATCAACAGCCGGAGAAGATGAAACAGGAGGAGCAGGTGGAGGAGGAGGAACAGAAACACCAAGAGTACCAGCAACTGCATCCAAGGTGGTATCGACGTTCTTGAACTGAGTGGTGAGAAACTCAATAGATGTCTTGATCTCTTGTTGCTGGTCATAGAGAACAGAGAATCGATTGTCCATGTTGGTCTGAAAGTCAGTCAAGTCTGTCATCATCCGCAAGCCAACACTGTTCTTGAGATTGACCATATCGTTACCAAAAGCTTTGATCATATCCGGAACAATCTTCTCAATAACGGATAGTGAATGAAGAACTGGAGCCATGGCCTTTTGGATGGACGCATCAACAATCTTCTGAACTGATGACTCAACAATTGTCTGAATGGCAGCCTGAGTGAAAGATGGACCCGGAGGATGTGATGAAGGACCGGCTTGAGAAGACTCTGCTTCATCCATAGGAACAGAGGCAGATGGCTTAGACACTGAAGCAGGCTCCTTTCCCTTTCCTGGCTTTGAAGATCCCTTGGTAAAAGTGATCCTCATGTTCTTCATATGTTCCTTGCCAAATACCGGAGGGTACACTTCTTGATCGTCCGAGAGGTACCAGATATTGTTGATCTCCAGTATCCGAGAGACCAACGAAGGATATGGAATTGTAGCACGCAATCTGACCTTAGCCTCTGAGATAAAGGTCATCATCTCCTCTAGGATCCATTTTCCCAAGTCTCGTGGTTCCATTGCAATGAGAGAGGCAAAACGCTCGAAATCCTTTTTGACAAAATGAGTAAAGCTTTGACCCTTCTGAACCAGACTGCGACTGTATACGTACCACAGAACCCTATACTCATCTTTCATCATCGGAGGAGTCACATTAGTCTTTGATCCTTCAGGAGGATGACTATCCGGGAAGAGAATCTGTTGACATTCAACCAGAGATAACTTAGGAGGATCCTCAGGCACGTCTATTACTCCTAAGAGAACATTAAGATCATAGGCTGAGAGTTTGATTTCTTGACCTCTGACTTTCGTAACCAGAACATCGTCATCGGATATGTCTTCCTTTTCTTGGACCACCATGTTGTGATAAAAAATTCTCACAGCCTCAGGAGAGTATGGCATGTTGACACTCAAAAGAGGCATAAATTGTTCCAGCCAATTAGTCATATCAAAATTAAACTTCTTCTTGAAATACTCTAAATCAACCCAAACAATTGGACAGAATGGCCTTGTCTCATAGTATCGCTTAAACAGAGCATAATCATCTATTCCAATATCCCCAATGTTCATGTTTGGTGATGGTTCAGGTAGCTTACCATCCGGGGGACGACTTCTCAGAGATTGTTGACTTTTGCTTTCGCCTTTGTTTTCTGAATCCTCGGACTGAAGTGAAAATGAGACCTTCAACTTCTTGCTTCCTGACCTTGTGATTTTTGACTCAGAGAAGGCTTTAGAGGCTTGGGTTGATCTTCTTTGAATTTGCTACTAGCTTCGTCAAAGGATTTCTCGGTGCCGGCGGATTTCGAAGTAGGTGGTGATGGTGACCTTTGTCGTTTGCCGGAAGAAGGAGAACCCGTCTTCATTCTTGTTGTAGGAGAGGTTTGTTTCTTCGGCTTCTCACTCTTCTAAGACTTGCTTGCTGATTTTGAAGACGACAACGGTTTTGCCGAAGATTTTGCCTTTGATGACTTCGACGGTTGGTCCGAAACAGCGACTTTGGGCTTGTAGAAACGAGATTTCTTCGAAATGGACTTAGAAGAGTGAGTAGAAGAAGGTTTATCTCCCGAATCAGCCATTTCGAGTTGATTTGAAAATTCTCGAAAAGTGAGGAGTGAGGAGTAAGAGGGATGAAGAGTAATGGGGGCTTTTAAGCAAAATCAATCGGTTGAAACGGTGGGAATGATGAGTTGAAGAGTTGTAACGGATGATTTTGATGAATCGATTCGCAAACGGACGTAACGGATTGGAAGAATTTTAGGAGTAGTGGCGTTAGGGTTTGACGGAAATGAAATGAAATCTGTGAAAATGAACCGTCGTTTTATCTTTTTAACACTGATTTCGCGATTTTGCTCGAGCATAGGTGTACTTGTGCTTGGGCAAAGTGTGTACTTTTGGAGGTTTTTAACTCTGCTTGGGCAGGAATCAGCAAGCATGCCTTTCTAAAATCACGACTTTGCTTGAGTAAAAGATTTCTGTGCTCGAGCAAGATGCGTGCCTTTGTGTTTTGGAGGTTTTGCTTGGGCAGGACTAGGGAGTATGCCCCTTAAAAAAAAACTTCAACCCACGACTTTGCTCGAGCAAGGAATTTTCTTGCTTGGGCAAGGTCATACTTTTGGGGTTTTTCAGCTTTGCTTGGGCAGGAGACAGCAAGTATACTTCTCGTAAGATTTGTGCAACTCTTGACTTTGCTCGGGCAAGGAATTTCTTTGCTCGGGCAAGGTCATGCTTTTGGCATTTTCGCCCTTTGCTCGGACAACAGCAGCGAGTATAACCTTCCAAAAAAACTTTGTGAACACCCGACTTTGCTCGAGCAAGGTTTTTTTCTTGCTCGGGCAAGTCCATACTTTTGGGGATTTTAAATCTTACTTGGGCAGAAGAGAGCAAGTATGCTTTCTTAAGACTTTTCAACGTCCGACTTTGCTCGAGCAAGGATTTTTCTTGCTCGGGCAAGAGCTTACTTTTGAGGTTTCTGCCACTTGCTTGGGCAAAAGCAGAGAGCAAGTCTTATTTGGAATCCCCGACTTTGCTCGAGCAGAGTCTGATCTTGCTTGGGCAAGCTCATGCTTTTGGGAATTTTCTTACTTGCTTGGGCAGAGACCAACAAGTATGCTTTCCAAAAGCACTTTGCTGCCCGACTTTGCTCGGGCAAGACATTTTCTTGCTCGGGCAGGATTTTACTTTTGGGAATTTTTGCCCCTTGCTCGGGTAGAGACAGCAGGTATGCCACAATACTACTCGTTATTGCTCAAGCATAACTAATTCTTGCTTGGGCAAGATGACCACACACACAATTTTAAATCTTTAACTTGCTGAGGCAGGATCAGAATAAACACATGATACGAGTCTAACCTCAAATCAAATATGTATGGTGAATATTTGATATATCCAAACCTTAGATTAGATCTGTACTTATTTTTCTCTCTCTTCCTGATGTTGCTTGGGCAAGGTCTTGTAATGTGCTTGAGTAGGTTTTTTCTCTGTTTGCCTCTGTTTTGACATTTGTAAACAGAACATCCTGCAAACAAACGAAAGGCACTCCGATGCCAAAGTCAGTGATAATCCGATGAATATGATTTAATTAGAAAATGAAAACTTACAATTCATTGGGGTTTGCCATCCCCAATTCTCTTCGTATGAATAAGAATTGCTCCTTTGCTAACGGCTTGGTAAAAATGTCGGCCAGTTGCAAGTGTGTGGGTATGAACATCACTTTAATATCTTTTCTTTGCACGTGATCTCGAATAAAGTGATGTCTAACGTCGATATGTTTAGTCCTTGTGTGTTGCACTGGGTTCTTTGCTAAACTGATCGTGCTCGTATTATCACAGAGAATTGGAATCTCTTTCAAATGAATCCCCAGATCAGATAGTTGTTGTTTTAGCCACAAAACTTGTGCACAACAACTTGAGGCAGCAACATACTCAGCTTCAGTAGATGAGACAGCCACCGTAGTCTGCTTCTTACTGAACCACGATACTAGAGAGCCTCCAAAAAATTCACATTGTCCGCTGGTACTCTTTCTATCAGTCTTATATCCGGCATGGTCTGCGTCAGAGTATGCAACTAGATGTTCTTGTTGACCTTTTGGAAACCAAAGACCCAGTTCTTTTGTATCTGACAGATACCGGAAAATTCTTTTGACATGCTCGGCGTGTGATTCCTTGGGAGTCGACTGAAATCTTGCACACATTCCCACGCTAAATTGTATATCTGGTCGGCTGGCAGTTAGGTAGAGCAGAGATCCTATCATTCCTCTATATTTGGTTATGTTGAAATCTTTGCCTTTCTCTTCATCTGCATCCAGCGAGGCCGTTGAACTCATTGGGGTGTCTGCTCCATTGCAATGTTCCATTCCATACTTTTTGAGTAAATCACGAAGGTACTTTGTTTGTGAAATAAATATGCCATCCTTTCGTTGTTTGATTTGTAGGCCGAGAAAGTAATTCAGTTCACCCATCATAGACATCTCGAATTCCCCCTGCATTTTCTTGGAAAATTCCTCACAGAGAGAGTCATTAGTAGCACCGAAGATAATATCGTCCACATAGATTTGCACTACTAAGAGTTCATTAAGCTTATTTGTTTTAATGAATAAAGTTGTATCTACCTTGCCTCTAACAAAACCTTGATCCAGTAAAAATTTGCTCAAACATTCATACCAAGCTCTGGGAGCTTGCTTGAGACCATACAGAGCCTTTTTGAGTCGGTAGACATGATCTGGATGGTGATCATTTTCAAAACCAGGGGGTTGTTCAACGTAAACTTCTTCTTGAATAAAACCGTTTAGAAAAGCACTTTTTACATCCATTTGATACAATTTGAATCCTTTGATACACGCAAAGGCTAAGAGTACGCGTATTGCTTCCAATCTAGCCACTGGAGCAAACGTTTCCTCATAATCAATTCCTTCTTCTTGATTATACCCTTTGGCAACCAGTCTAGCCTTGTTACGGACTATAATTGCGGATTCATCTCGTTTGTTTTTGATTACCCATTTGGTGCCAATGACCGGATGATCTTTAGGCCTAGGTACCAAATCCCAAACTTGATTTCTATCAAATTGATGTAATTCCTCTTGCATCGCTATCACCCAATCATTGTCTGATAGGGCTTCATCGATCTTAGAGGGTTCAACTTGAGATATAAAAGCTGAGAAGGTAACTTCATTCAAAGTATTCGTTCTAGTTCTCACTCCCTGATTAACATCACCAATCACTTGGTCTAAGGGATGATTCCTTATAAACTTCCAAGTTTTGGGTTGAGACTGATCAGGATTTTCAAAATTGTTTTGAGAATCAGTTTCAAAAACATCTCCAGGATTTTCAACAGATGCAGGGGTGGTTTTTGAAAAGAACTGATTTTTGACTACATTTTCTTCGTCATTATCCAGACTCTTATCTACGCTTGACTCACAGAAGACAACATGTATGGACTCTTCAACTATTCGCGTGCGTTTATTGAAAACTCTATAAGCCTTACTTCTATTAGAATAGCCAAGAAAGATACCTTCATCCGACTTAGGATCAAATTTTCCTAAATTGTCTTTGCCATTATTATGAATGAAACACTTACAGCCGAAGATGTGTAGATGAGCCAGATTTGGTTTCCTTCCTTTGTAAAGCTCATAAGGAGTCTTGTTGAGCTTTTTCCGGAGATAGGCTCTGTTTGAAATGTAGCTTGCCGTGCTCATAGCGTCTGCCCAGAAAACTTGGGATGTTTGATTTTCATTCAACATGGCACGAGCCATCTCAGTCAGCACACGATTTTTTCTCTCAACCACTCCATTTTGTTGAGGTGTCCTTGGTGCTGAGAAGTTGTGATTGATCCCGTGAGTATCACAGAATTCTTCAAATGCCTGATTCTCAAACTCACCACCATGGTCCGTTCGAATGGCTGCAATACAAATACCTTTCTCGTTTTGCACCTTATTGGCAAACACAACAAACAGATCAAAAGTTTCATTTTTAGAGGATAAGAAAATAGTCCAAGTAAATCATGAGAAGTCATCGACAATTACAAGTGTATATAAGTTTCCACCTAGACTCCTCACTCTGGCAGGACCAATTAAATCCATGTGAAGTAATTGAAGGGGACGATTTGTCGAAATTTCTGGTTTGTTTTTGAGGGATGATTTGGTTTGTTTACCCTTTTGACATGCATCACAGACCATATTATTTTTAAAGGATAATTTTGGTAAGCCAATCACTAAATCCTTTCTTTGCAATTTATCTAACTGGTACATGTTGACGTGAGCCAATCTTTTATGCCATAGCCAGCTTTCATCTAAGTTGCTAACAAAGCATTTTTCAGAATTCATTTTTGGTAAATCCATGGTATAACAATTTCCTTCCCGAGGAGCTTTGAACAATACCTTTAGTTTACCTTTGTCTATAGGGAGATCATCTTTGTGGACAATGAGGCATTCTTCTGAGTCAAAGATGATCCAGTTGTTCTTGTCAGCACTCTGGCTTACACTCAGAAGATTATGACAAAGACCTTCCACTAGATAGACATCCTTGATTTGTGGTCCGTCTATTGCCCCAACTTCACCTATTCCAGTGATTTTGCCGGATTGGTTTCCTCCAAACGTAACTTTTCCACCATCTTTTGACCTTAATGCAAAGAATTTGTCAGGGTCTCCCGTCGTGTGTCTGGAGCATCCACTGTCTATATACCATCTATCAGCTCTTGATGCTCTCAAGCACACCTGTAAAATCAGATGAATCAAATCTTAGGTACCCATCTTTTCTTGGGTCCTTTGAGGTTAGTCTGTGCTTTACGGACATAGGTTCCCTTAGGCATCCACTGATAATTTCCAACTGATTTATCCCGTCTATCTCTTCTATGAAAACAGGATGAAATGCTATGACCCTTTCTGTTACAATAATTGCAATGAGCGAACGGATTCGAAGAATGAACTGTTTTTCGAAAATATTCTAAATAAGATTTTCCACCTATTTTCTTCTTTCCTTTGTGTTTATCAAAAATTGGATTGTAGCCTATACCAGAACGATCATTGGTAAATCTTTGTGCTTTCAAAATTATATTTAGCATCTCGCTACCTTGAGTGAATTTCTCAAGAGTTTTAGTAAGATATAAATTTCTTTTCTCCAAATCCGCACAGTCATCACAAGTAAGATTTTCACGCAACTTAAGAGCTATATTTTCACCTTTCAGAGATATGCATTCATCCATAAGTTTTTCATATTCTGATTGTATCTCATTATATTCATCAAACAACTCATCATAAGTAGGTAGTGATTCATGTACCTCATTGTCGTTCTCCAGTTGTTCTTCTTCTGCAACTAAGCAAACATTGGCCACTTCTTTTTCTTCTTCACTTTCTTCATCGGAGGACCCATCTCCCCATATTGCCGATACATAGGCTTTCTTTTTGAATTGATAGGACTTCTTCTTCTTTTCCTTATCTCCTTCTCTAAGTTGAGGACATTCGGATTTGTAGTGGCCCGGCTTTTCACATTCGTAGCAGATGATCTGGTCTTTATCCTTTGATTCTCGCCTGCTACTTGTGCCGCCGTTTTGAAACTTGTTTCTGAAGCCTCGATCTATCTTATAGAATTTTTTAAATCTTCGTACGAACATTGCCATCTCATCATCATCTTCCTCAGCATCCTCTTTCTCTTCCTTTTCCTTTAACGCATTAAGAGCAACTCCCTTGTTACGATTGTTACCACCGTTCACATCTTCTAGATCCTTTTTGAATTTCAATTTGCTCTCGTATTCTGATAAGCTCCCGAACAGTGCAGCAACTGAGGTCATTGATTCTCCACGAGCCTCCTCGATAGCTGTAACTTTCGCTTCCCACTCTTTTGTCAGAACATTGAGAATCTTTCTCACTTGAGGACCTTGATCATAGATTTTTCCCAAGGCTGCTAGTTGATTCGTTAGGTGAGTATATCGAAGTTGAAATTCCGCAATGCTTTCTCCTTGTTTCATCCGCAGCAAGTCGTATTCGGTGGTTAATATGTTGATGCGATTTTCTTTGATGCCAGAGGTTCCTTCATAGGCTATCTCCAGAGCCTTCCACATTTCCTTTGCTGTAGATAGATTGCAGATTCGGAAGTACTCCTTTTGACTGAGAGCACTTTGAAGCATTAGGATAGCCTTGCTATTGAGGGTGATGTTCTTCTTATCATTTTCATCAAACTCGGCTTCAGTCTTTGGAATGGTAATTCCTCCTTCTGTCTTGACTGGCACATAGTCTCCCGTTTCAAAGACTCTCCAGAGTCCATACTCAATAGCCATAACGAACACACGAAACTTAGCTTTCCAAAAAGAATAATGCTCGCCATTGAAGCCTGGGGGTCGGTTGATTGAAGCTCCGTCAGGTAATATTCCTTCCATGATCTTTGCTCGGGATGTTAAGCCCAACTGAGCAACCTGGCTCTGATACCAAATGAAGGTGGAATATCACCTAGAGGGGGGGTGAATAGGTGATTTAAAAAAAACTTTGACTTAAAAAAAAACGAAACTCCTCTATGATGAGCAAAAGTAAAGAACTTGTAAGAAACAGTAGAACACAAGACAATTTATCCTGGTTCGGTCTAAATCTTCGACCTACGTCCAGTCCCCAGAACTCCTGGGATTTCACTATCTTTCAGAAGAGATTACAGACTCTGTAAACGAAGGAGGTTTCCCTCACTCTCGGACAACACTCTCCCTTACAAGTTGTAATCTTTTACACCCACTCTTAAGGTTCCACAACCTTAAGTTACAATCAGAAGAAGGTAAATGTTTAAATACTCCTCACGAGTTGAATAATGATGAACACTGAAGAACAGAAACTCAGCAATAAATTTGAAACACAGAAGAGATTAATGTCGAGTTAATTGCACAGCGTTTCGGTAGGTTGGCAAAATAAATGCTTCGACTATTTATAGATATCTTCATTGATGACCGTTGTTGAAGCACAGAGCTAGCCGTTGAGTCTTCGCAAAATGCCCGTTAGACAGATAGAATATTTTCTGAGGATTTGCTCTTTCGGTTTGAATATTCGATCTGGCATTCTCTTACATTCTTTCTGTTGTAGCCGTTGTGAGATTTCATTAAATGCTGGATTGAGTGTATCAGAGTTTTGCTTTACTTCGTCCAGTGCATCGGTTACGGAGAATACAACGGTTACAGTAGTTGCATTAAATGCGTTCAATGGTCCGGTGGTTAATATCAAAATCCACTGGTAATTTCTGTCTAAATAATCTGAAACTCATGAACAAACTGGTTAATAACATTTGGTAATCTTAATCACAAGTAATCAGATGAGTAATTAATCGATTCAAGCTCAACGGTAAATCGCAGATGATGATTTGAAAAACAGGGACTACTTTGCTTGAGCAGAGTTTAAGGATTGCCCGAGCAAGCATATTGAAATGGTGAAGAATTTACTTCTACTCGCTGATGCCCAAGTATGAAAAATATCATACTTGAGTATGATGCTCAAGCATGGACTAATATGTACTTGGGCATGCTTTCTATTTCATACTGATAGACGATGTTGCTCAAGCATGAATGATTCTATGCTTGGGCAAGACTTCTTCTGATGATAATCAAGACACGGAAGACAACATTGCTCGGGTATGAAAATATGCCTGCTTGGGTATGTTGCTCGAGTATGACAAATTTCATACTTAGGGCAAGCCTTCTTTTTCTTCTGATAAACGATGTTGCTCAAGCATGAATGATTCTATGCTTGGGCAAGACTTCTCTGAGACAAAGACTGACTTTACTTGAGCAAGCACCTTAGCTTGCTCGAGCATGCTTGCTCGAGCAAGATTCCTGTCTTGCTCGGGTACGCTTGCTCGAATGACCCTACTTGGGCAAACATATGGCTTTGCTCGGGTAGGCTCCTACTTGAGCCTTTTCTCAACGTTGCTCGAGTACACTTTTTAGGTCTGCTCGAGCACAGTCTTTATCGGAAGCAACCTGATATACTTAGCTCTTGATGTTGCTTGAGCATGAACCAACCCTTGCTCGAGTAACATGTAATAGATCAGATTATCAGACTTAGGTTCTTGCTTGATCAATTCTTGTTTGAAATTGTAATCATCAAAAGCTTAACAACCAACATATACGTGTGTATATTTGTATACATTAGCGGACCGAGGCATTGGATTAGGGGGCATTAAATGACATCGTCTGAAAAAAAAAAATTTATTATTTTTATTTTTTTTAAAAAAAGGGGTAAAATCCAGCCTCCTTCATCATCAAATCAGGGTAAAATTAGGATCTGAATTCTGCTGTTACTCTTGCTCGAGGGATCAGACTGCTCTTTCTTGACAGATTGGTGCTACTCTTTGTTTCGACTGATTTTTTGTCTTCACCTGTTAGTCCTCTGATTGTGGCTTTTCACTCAACCTGTACTCTGTTCTGTTCATCCTCTGATTAAATGAGTGGTTAAATGATTGCCTAGTGCCTTATATTGAAAAAGATGTATTTGATAGCATTGATAATAAGGCAATTATGATAGAATTCTAAAAAGTAAAGCCTAGCAGGATGATATTGTAATATACTATTGTTGGCCTAGTGCCTTTATACTCTTGTTTTTTAAATGCATTTAAAATTTTGCTTAAAAAAAAGTTTTCGAGGGCGTTGCCCCCAAACCCTCGAATCCCCTCACTAATGGTGCCCCCTATTAATTTTCTGGGTCCGCCACTGTTTGTATATAGACACATATACACATGTAATAACCAAAAACCAAATACGCTTAAGAAAATAAAATAAGGGTGTTTTAGGAAAAAAAAAAATTGACAAAAGTTAGAATGTTGTCCTATAATTAGGACCAAAACCAACTCTCAAATGTTATCTTATTATTAGGACCAGAGGGAGTAATAATAATAACACTAAGCAGAGGTGTAACCACATTGGAATTATAGGATTAAAAGTGATACTTGATGAAATTAAGAGACTAAACAAAACCTTAAGTAAAATTATAGATTTGTAGTTCGACGTGGCCAATAGACCAACACCGCGTTCACTGAAGTGAACTGGTCATTGAAGGTGCATCCAAATACTATCTATGTTTTGCTGATACAATTCTCTGCTTGAGGTTATTGAAGATATAGCACAAAGCTGTATATGAGATATTTTGGATTAACTTATATTAAAACGTCGGTTAATACGAATGTGCTTTTTTTTTTTTAGGAGCGCCCAATACAAAGTGTTGTTTTTAGGTGCAAGAGTGACTACATAGTTACAAATTATATGTAAAAATATCGTTTGACCATTAAGTTTTTCAGTATTAGTTAGTATTCTAATGTATTTTTTTAATACTTGCTAGTATTTTAAAGTATTTTTTTAGTACCAATCAGTACCTTGAAATATTTTTTCAAACCGAAATAATTTTTCAAGATTCTAAAATAATTTTTCAAGATCATGAAATATTTTTTCAATATCAATCAGGATCATGACGTATCTTTTTAATATCAGTCAACATTTTGAAATATTTTTTCAAAATCCTATATTTCAGGGTATTGACTAGTACTATTTTTTCCACACAGAAAAGTCAAACTTAATGGTTAAACAATATTTTTACACTTTAGAAAAAGCACTTAATGTTAAGTGCTCTTTTGAATAAACCACATGTGTATTTTTGTACGTTAAAAGTCACGTCATCGTCTAGTCAACCAAAAAAAAAAGTCAAACTTAATGGTCAAATGGTATTTTTGCACTTAATTTATAACTTCACTTTTGCATATAAAAAAAGTATTTATGTTGGATGCTCATCTAGAAAAAGCACATGTATTTTTAACCCTTAACCCTAGTTATTTTAGGGTTAAGGTGCGATTTGGCCAATAAACTATTGGCTCATAAGCGTTCAACACAATTAACTATTAAGTGAACCAAAAATATCAACAAACTTTTGAAAAGGAGCGTCCAGCACAACAAACTTTTAAAAAGGAGCGCCCAGCACAATGCTGTTAGCAAAAAGTTAACGTTCGTTATCTAAAGTGCTGATTGGCCAACGAACTTTTACTCCAAGAGCGTCCAACACAAAATTCTAAATTTTAGTACATTAAATAATTTTTTTTCTCAATTATCATTATTCAAAACTACTTGTATAGATATCTATAGACAAAAATTACTCATTATTCAATGATCTATTAAAGCAATATTTTTTCTTAATTTCAGTGAAATATCCTAAAAGTGTCTTATAAGCAATAGATCATTTAATTAACAAATATAAGAAATAAATCATTTAATTAACAAATATATCATCAAATTACCGAATTTATATTATTGAGTATCAATGTTGATATCCATTAAGCTCTTTTTATAAAAATAAAAATTAAACTCATTTTATTTCTTTCAGAATATAATAGATTTTTTAGATTTTATTAACATTAAATGAATTTTTTAACTCACATAAATTTCTTATAAAATAAAAATAAATCATATAATTTTTTATTTAACATATATAATAAACTATAAAACACTTTGAGTTTTATTTGAATCATATAATTATATTTTTAATTAAAACTTTTGTTTATTTTAGCAAAGTATAATTTTGGCAAAATTGAAGAATGAGTCATTTTTGTCCATAGATATCTATACAAGTAGTTTTGAATAATGACAATTGAGAAAAAAATTATTTAATTTAGTAAACTTCAGATTTTTGTGCTGAGAGCTCCTGAAATAAAAGTTCGTTGGCCAATCTGTATCTTAGATAATGGACGTTAACTTTTTACTAACGGCGTTGTGCTAGGCACTCCTTTTCAAAAGTTTGTTGTGTTGAGCACTCCTTTTTAAAAGTTTGTTTGTATTTTTAGTCTACTTAATAGTTAATTGTGTTGGACGCTCATGAACCAATAGTTTATTAGTCAAATTACACCTTAACCCTTTATTTTACTATGTACAAGGTAATTATTTTTTGGGTGGCTTTTTCTGGGCTATAGCGAAAAAGTCTATTAATCATGATCTCACAAAAATTTAAAGCCATATGGGCCACTTGAGACAACCCAAACTGAACATTTTAGGCGTTAAAAAAGTTTCTACAAGAAATTCCACACAAAAAAAAACCAAACTATTTCCCAACCAAACATTTCAAATCACAACCATAGCCTATTTAGCCTTTCAGGCAAGTTTCTATGACCAATAAGAATGTAACGAAAAGGCCAAGCTACCCAAAATACCACAATATGACTTCCTAGGGCCTAAAGCTGCCCATATCAATATCAACTTAATAGCAATAGTCCTATAAATAATTTTTTTTTAAAAAAAAAACTTAATAGCAATAGCAATATAAGTTGTTCGTTGTTCATTATGACTTAATTTACTGTTTCTTTCAACAGCTCCGGCTCATGTGCAGCTAGCATTTGGCTTTGTGCCTAGCCATTTCAAATTTTTGAAATTTAAAATGTCATTTCTCATCTCTCTTCTCCTTTTATTTCACTTTCTCACATGCTCTTTTGGATTTGCAGGGACTGTCCGCTTTCCTTCTTCCTCTGAGCAAAGCCATAGATGAGAACTGAAGAGGATCTTCTCCTCTTTTCTTTTTTTTTTTTCTCATTTTCTCTCATCAGCCCATCTAAGCCACTGATTGGGAAGAGATGAGAGATGTTAAAATAGTATTGTGATTGATTGAACAGATATGATTTAGAGATGATGAGGGATAATAAGAACATCTTAGTGAAGTCAAAGATCGGGCCTTTGTTGATTTTACTTCATTTTGTTTTATTTCCTTTGTTGCTTAGCGTTGCTTTTACTCTTGTGTCACTTGGTAAACCAAAATCCTGAGACCTGTTCTAACTCCTTTATTGATTTTTTTTTTAATTTCCTTTTTTAATCCTGAGACGTTGGACGATGGTAGACAAATTGCGGTAAAGAAGTTATCACAAAATCAGCACTTTCTTCAAATCTCCAGCTCATGCGCCATAATCCATTGTCCCAGCTTCGGATATTGATAGCAACGACGATGTACTAGCAATCTGGGAGAAGAAATGGCATCATATTTTCAATACCTACCAGCAAAGACGTTCCAATATAAAAATGTATGTCGTTGATAGAGTCCTCGATTTCAAGCTTCTATATTTTCAAAACTTTTTTTTTTCCGTTTTAGTTTATCAGAATCTGCTTAGTTACTAGAAATTTTGAAAAACTCTGGCTATTTAATTTGAAAAAAAGGTATATGTTCTCCTCTTCTTAAATACTCCCTCTGGTCCTAATTATAAGAGTTAGTTGACTTTTTTGGAGAAATTAAGGAAGCTAACTAAATTACTTTAGAGTATTTTTATTTTTATTTTTTTCTTCAAACTAATTAATTTGATTAATAAGCCAATATATAATCCAAGGATACACAACAAATGAAATGATTAAGTAACTTATTTAGCTTCATTAATCTCTATAAAGAAAGTCAACTAGCTCTTATAATTAGGACCGGAGGTACCAAACAAGACATTCTTCTTCTCAAGGCGTTGCATTTTTCTTGGAAGATTAGTTTTTTCCTCTTTCTGATATATGTTTTTTTTTTTTAAATATATACCAAACAAGACATTTATCTGATTTCCTGGTATACCTATTGGTGTCAAATTTGCTCCAGGTGACGCAGATGATGAGAATGCACCCAAAGAATTTTATAAAACTTACACTCGATGGCTTCCATTTAAAGTAAGTTCACTCAAAATTTTCTACTTGAACAAGGGTGGCATGCTTGGCTGGACATCATTTGGATGGTTATCTTTATTATGCAGGGATGCACTAATGAAAGAGTTATTCATATGCCTAATATCAAAGCGGGTCGAATCATTTTGGTCTTACAGAGTACCCTCTAGCTCAGAAAAATAAGGTCCAATCCTTTTATATAGGTATTCAAATTCCCAAGACTTCTTTTTCATGTTTCCAAATTGGAATTATTCATTTAAGTATGGTGACCCAATATTAACTTTTCATAGAAAAATTCTCATTACTAACAGGTTGAAGAGGTTGTGTGAATGATCGAAATCGACCTTGGAAGTTGATGGATAATCAACACTGCAAGGTGGATATGCTATCCCTTTGCTTGCCTACTTCGTTTACCACTGCAAGCTCATCTGTAATTGGATGGAAGTAGTTTACTAAAGTAATTCCATATATGTTTTGTTGGTTCTTTTACTTAGATTAATTCGTTGTCCTTATATTAGAATGTTTATCTGTTCTTCCCTTTTTATATGCTTGATACTTCAAAGCTTGCTAGGTATACCTATTTGTTTTTTGGAGAAGTTTTCAAGCATGTGTAATATAATAATACTAGGTGCTCGTGTAAGGAGTCAGTATAAAATTGTTAAAGTATGCTCCCACACGGTTGAAGGGATGCATTGGTTTCAATAAATTTTTTATTTCTAATACAAGTACTAGGTGTAAGGAATATACTTGAAGGGGGAAAAAAAATTCTCGTGTTTTTGGTTCAAGGCACAAAATTGAGGGCTAATGGCATAGAATCTATGTTGTTCAAGTCAAAATTTTTGGTGTTTACCTCTCATCTAGTCAATCTTGTCTGCACTCGTAGAATCTAAGCAGACAATGTTTTTTGATCCTATAATTGTAAGATCTGCGATCTATTGTTTTCTTCCTCTTAGTTAAATCTTTGATGTTCAACTATAATTTACTATCCTGATGAATTATTTAGTTATGTCAAGTAATGTTGAATGATACTAATAACTTACTATCTTCGATCCTAATTATAAGAGCTAGTTGACTTTCTTTGGAGAGATTAAGGAAGCTAAATAAGTTACTTTATCATTTTATATGTTAAATATTATTGGATTATATATTAGTTTATTAGTCAAATTAATAAGTTTGAAGAAAAAAATAAAAATAAAATACTTTAAAATAATTTAATTAGCTTCCTTAATCTCTCCAAAAAAGTTAAATAGCTCTTATAATTAGAACCGGAGGGAGTACTATTATTCCTAAAGGGATAAGGGTCTTAAATGTCATGAAAGTTTTCGTTTAGAAGAACTGGTTAGATGGAAGTTTTTTTTGGACCAAAAATGCCACGGAAGTTTCTGCTGAGGAGCAATTTTGCCCCAGAAGTTTTCACTAAGGAGCAATTTTGCCCTTCTATCCCCAAATATTAAATTTGACTATTAAATCAGTCAAAGACCACACACGTTATGCCTTGAAAAGGTCAAACTTGGAGCCAGAGAAGGAGATCCTTGAGATGTTGAGCTCAAGGCAGCCAGAATTTGTGAAGCCGAACTGATCAAAAGGACTGAAAGGTCCACTGTCACAAAACCCAAAGGAAGCATCACTTATGATCTAAGCAAATGATCAGTTTATACAAACGTAAATATTATCACTATTGATTTGTTTTACTGAACCAATTTTTAGAACAATTCATTTCTCGTTTTGTGTTTCATTTGCGTTTTGTGATAGACTTTTCAGTCCCTTTGACCAGTTCGGCTTCACAAATTCTAGCCGCCTTGAGATCAACATCTGAAGGATCTCCTTCTCTGACTCCAAGTTCGACCTTTCCAAGGCATGACATGTGTGGTCTTTGACTGATTTAGTAGTCAAATTTAATATTTGGGGACAGAAGGGCAAAATTGCTAGGAAAATTGCTACGTTTTGTAAATTTCCGGGGCAAAATTGCTCCTTAGTGAAAACTTCCGGGGCAAAATTGCTCCTCAGCGAAAACTTCCGTGGCAAAAATAATACTTCCAAGGCAAAATTGATACTTCTTGAGAACTTCCGTGGCATTTTTTGTCCAAAAAAAACTTTCGTCTTACCAGTGCTTCTGAGCGAAAACTTCCATGGCGTTTAAGACCCTTATCCCATTCCTAAACCAAAATCTATTGAAATGAGAATGAGCATGAAACTTGGATAGTAATGTTTTTAAGAGGTGATTGAATAGTGCAGATTACCTACTCATTTGGGAGATTCCACTTCATGATATACAATCATGTTTGCTGTGCAGGTAGGGACAGACCTACATGGGGGCTAGGGGTGGCCCCCGCCCCCGGCCCAAAAATTACAAAAAGTAACCCAAAAAAATTTAGGAAATTATATTTTTACCATATAAAAATTTCAATTTTTCCATTTTAGTCCCATTAAAAATTTTATAGAGGGACTCAAACGAAAATATTGAAACATTTATAGGGTTGAATGTAATTTCATGAACACGTAGGTTCTATTCTATAATTTTCGCCCCCTAATTTCAATTCCTGGTTCCGCCCCTGTGTGCAGGCTTTGGATTATCATTCTCATGATATCAATGAAGAACAAAATTCAAAAGTTGAATTTAACTGTGCAATGTAACACCCCAACTTTTCTAAAGCATTTTCGAAATTATTTGATCAGAGTTCAAAATAATTTAACCAGAGTTGAGCAACGAAATGATTTTAAATACAAAGTAACTGATATTCAACCACTGTAGTGTACTGGTTTGTTGATACAAAGAGTTCGAAAGACTATACATATCTACAGGACTTTCTCCAGCAAGTCCTTCTGCCTGCTGCTTACCCTTGTTTCTGTTTCTGTTCACTCCGAAAATCCTGAAACTACAGTAAGAGCTGAGGTTCAATACCCATTGAACCTCAGGTAACGGTTAACCTCATGCTTATGTATCAAATATGTATGACAGATATTCATGTCAAAACAGCAATAATCACATACATTATTCTCATATTCACATAATAACATAACACAGCCACTGCAATATGCATGTTATTATAGTCTGCACTATTCACCAGTGCCACGGTGTACATCCGTGTCCTCAGCGCTAGGAAAACATAACGGCGTTATCAAGACTATAACCCGTATCAAGTTGTATGTGTATGATCAATTTTCAAAAACAGAATTTCAGACTATCTATCACATATAAGCATACCATAAGCATCAGAGTTAAGGTTACAATACGCGTCCGTACCTTCCTTCCACGTGAATAGTAAATTACTATTCATGTATACGGCACTATTCATGTATACGGCACTATTCACGTATACGGCACTATTCACGTATCCCCAAACTTCCTTTGAATCTGACTCCGGAATCCTCGGATATCCTATAATATCATTTTTATCAGTGACCATTAATTTTCAGCATTTGCGGAAACTATGTTGGATATTCACTATTCATGTGAATAGTACCAGTAAAAATATTTTTACCGTGCCGGTAAATATTTTTTACTGTGCCAGTAAATAATATTTACTGTCCAAGGATAATTCTTTTCTGATGTGACAGATCAGACTAAGCTGCAGCCACAGAGCATACTCAGAAAAACTCTATCTGGCATTTCTACTATAATTACCAAAAGAAACTACCAAATATTAAGACTAGAGACCAAAGAACTTACCCTTGAAGTTCCTGCTCATTCTCTCCAGCTTCAAGAACTTTACTCTAAACTCTCTCTCTAACTCTAAGAATTCTCACTCTTCTCTTAAACTCAACTGTTGTTCTCTGAGTTTGGTGTGAAGAAAATGAAGAAATGAAGCCTCTATTTATAGTGAAAAAGCATGACACTATTCATACTTTATCAGGTCAGATTTTGGCCGTTGGATCTTGACTTTAAACATGGCTTCATCTCAACCGTCCAATCCATTTGCTTACGTCATCGATGACGTCATCGATGACGTCATCGATGACGTCATCATGACGATGACACTTTCTTACTCTTTTGCATTTATCCTATAAAGATTCCCTGATCGGTGTTCTAATCGCGTTATATTAGAAATTCTCAAGAATCCGGAAGCACAGCCTTGTAGTTCTATTTTTCCTCTTCAGAAATATCTGGGTCAACTAAATTTTTGATCCTATTTAGGGTATTCCGTAACCTGCCGAAGATTTTAAGTCGGACACTGACGGTTACAGAAATTACTTCGGGTGACACCATCTTCTAGACAAAAATTCACTGATTCATAATATGTGCAGTTGTTTACTACTTAGTTCAAGGATTTTGAGTTATGATTTATTTCCTACAGATTCCACTATCTGTCCTGCTTCAAAATATCGGTTCAACCTATCTCAAATAATCATTCCGCCGATTACGGAAATGACTTCGGAGATAACCCACTCTGAGATAAAAATTCACTTATTTATAATATACCCTTACTTTAAAAACCTAATTCACGGTTTATTGGAAATAATTTTATTTCTATTATTTTCCAAAGTATAAGATATTATATTATAATAATATTATTATTGAGTGGGTCCCGCGTCAAATTTTTCAAAATTTCTCCCGTGAATGTGTCGGCAGGAGGAGAATTATTTTGACGTGGGTCCCGCATGAATAGTAAATACGTATTTTCAAAAAGTGAATACGTATTTAGGAATAGTAAATACCGTATTTTTGAATAGTAAATACCGTATTTGTGAATAGTAAATACTTTTCATATTTCTCAAAATATCGATTAAATACCGTATTTATAAAAAGTGAATACGTATTTGTGAATAGTAAATACGTATTTGTGAATAGTAAACACTATTCATGTCCAATAAAATACTGATTCTAAATTCATTTTCAAAAATAGGGTCTAATAGTCCTCCGAAAATAGGCTAATTTTCTAGTCTTTAGGTCCAAAATTCAGAATGTTACAATTCTCCCCCCGTTCAATAAATTTCGTCCTCGAAATTTGACAATATAAAATCAAAAGGTTATCTAGACCTCTAATATACTTCCTCCTTATACATGCTTATCTAGCATACATCCTACTATTCAATGCTCCATTAAACTGGGAACATTTCACAAATGCTCCATTTCATTTTCTATAATTCAACCTCTTCCTTTGTACTAGCATGCCAACTAGTGATCCAGGAAAAATTCTATTTTCTGGGTTTGTCTATCACTCCAATTCTCTTAATTCTGGTACCAAGTATCATCATAGATACTATTCTCATCATCATTTCAAATCTTCGGATTCTCTCCGGTTCATCTAATATTATTAGAAAGTCACCCTTCCCAAGATTACTATCACCTTAGCACGCTTACGCTTCAAAATCCTATTTTCAAATGTCAATTCCGACATCTTGAGTCAGTTGCACATCTAAGACAGATTTCTTAGATAAATGTGCGTATAAACGTCCAAACTTATTTTCTTGAAAACACAGCTAGCAATAAATGCCATAGCGATTTCTGTCTGCAAAGGTCTAGGAAACTGCGACCCCTAACGGTGGCTAGGGTGCACTAGGGTGCGGTGCCATAAAATTTTCCGCATAACAACAAAGTCTGCACTATTCTGAGCCAACGACAGATGAGAATCCGATGCTGCTTAACAAAATCTAGACGTTGCTAGCCCAGCTATAAATCGAGTAAAGAAAGAGTAAATGTTTCATGTTCTCTCAAACTTCACAAAATATTCATTTCCTCTCCGATCGTAATCTTCACTATAACCTTCCACATTATCCTTAAACATGGCCGGTTCAAGTAACTCTATTCCAGTCTCCGATTCATTCAACCCTTTCTTTCTTGAAGCCTTACTTCATGACTATCAGACTAACATGTTGTCTGATTTGTCAAACAATGCATCATACCCTTATTCTTCTTTATTTCCCCAAAATCCCGTAAGTATGAACGTTCATCCATCTGCCTCAACGATTAACATTCCTACTCCTCCTCCAAGGATACAAGATTCTATTTTTACAACTACTAACAGAAAGGAATCTGAAGCAGGTCCATCAAGGCGACCTGTCCAAAGGTGTCGTAATGTGGCAGAACTTATGGAGTCTACGGTACCTTCTCAACCAAGGAATCCTGCTTCTACCTTGACTGAGACTACTAATCCATTTTCATGTGGTTGCTGCCATGTTCTACGAGAGATTATTCATACCAATGGACTTCAATACCATAAACTTGAAGTTCATGGGAGGATTGGTATGATATGCCACGCTGTCTTTCACCAGAACGTACAAGGAGGTTCTTTCAGTCCTCAAGTATTTGACTTTGGTAAGAAGAATTTAGATGATGTCAAACATTTTCTAGAAAATTATTGTTTGAATCAAAAATCTTTAGGGTATGTCCTGGTGTCGGATCCCATATCAGCCTACTATGAGGCTCTCTGTGTTGGTTTGGAATGGACTAAAAATCAAAATGAACTCCCTAATAGTTCATTTCCAACCAATACAGAAAATATATCCAATAAAGGAAAAGAGCTCATGGTTGTAAATAATAATCCTTCAGTCCCCATACCTAGTAATCCATACCGATCAAGAGCTGAACAAAATATTAGAGCTGCATCAATGTCAATAGATGATCTTAGAGACTTCTTCCATTTACCTCAACAAGAAGCGGCTCAACAAGTTCGTCTATGCAAAAATGTTCTAATGAAAATATGCCATAGGGGAGGAATAAAGCATTGGCCGTATGTAAAAATTCGAAGCACTATGAAGCAAATAGCTAGATTGAGAAAAACAATGTCTTCTGATGGTCCTCTCTCAAGTGCAGCCGCTCAGGAAGAAATTAATAGACTTAAACTTGAGATAGTCGAAGCTTGCGGTGGGATTGTACCAACTGTTGTTCTTGATGCTTGAATTAATATAGTCTACTCTTCTTAGCCTTCTTGCTAATGTTTGTAATCTCTTATTCTAGGATTCATAAGGATTTTCGAGTTTTCCTGCCAAACTCAGCTTTATCTTATTAAATTCAAACTTAAGCCAGTTATTCTGTATAATCAAGACTATGTCCGCATTCTGTTATGGTATTGTCATCTGTTACTCATATAAATTAGCTAGGTAAGTGTAAATCTAGCGAAAATCTCTTCATACTTTTTACAACGGCAACAAAATGAATAACCATCAAATAGGGGCTTAGTCTTTCAATCACTTTCCTAGACACCAATAAAAATATTCATCCCCTAGAAAGTAATTTGGGCCTACAGAATCCAATATTCAATAAATTTTCTTGTCTCATTTTCAAATTTTCAAACATGAAAAATTTTCCGTGGTTTCAGTACATTTCACAATCTGCACTATACCACAAAGTAATAGTGCTATAACATTTTTAAATTTAATCGCTGCCATCACAAATTCGTGAAAACATTTTTCACTGCCGGATCATTTTCAAAAACTTTTATTACCGGCACATATCTTTGAGGGAGCTAATTTATTTCACAAAATTTTACAATTGAGAGTACACACCATTATTTTAACCATTTGGTACAGTGAGCGCCTTCTCCCAATCCCCAAATCCAGTTTTAACAGTATTATCAACAATGTGGGAGAACCTCCGCCCCTTTCTCAGGAGACCCAGTGTTCACACTGGCACATAAAGTAGCAACCCTATCTAGCGGAACTCAGTCCAGTCATAGACAGTCAGGTTGTACTAAACAAAACATATGCCCTCGGCAAAGTGTTATGGATTGGGTGCGTTCACTGTTGGTGCGATTTCCATTTTCTCAAACAAAATCCCTCCAAAAACTTTTTGTTCAAAGAGAACATTTATCAAAGGCCAGCGATTTCAAACGTTTTAAAACATCTGGCAGACCCAGCAAACTGTGTACATCTACAACAGCTTCTGTCCTTCCAGTTTTGTACTGACTTTACCACAACATAGTTGAAAACTCAGTTTCAAACTCTGGGTTCTAACAAAACCGTTTGTACAAGACAACATCATAACCATCACTGTGGTCTCAAATTCTGTTGAAAAATATTTCATTTGAAAACTCGATTTCACAAATTTGAAAGTAAACTCCGAAAATTTCAAAATAGCAGGTGCATTGGTAAGTTCAAAAATTCAAATTTTTTTTTTAAAACCTTACTTAGGAATCAGACAACTAACATTAGAAGGTCATTACTAACTACATACATCCGGACCTCTGTTCTTGACTACTCAAACCATATGTATAATGTTTAGTTTGTTCTACTTAACTCATCTGGCTATTCCAAACTTTGCCCGTTATCCTCGGGTTTTACAAGCTTTTTGGGACACTTCTCGTATTTGTTGTCTAACAATATGTACTATATAGCATTGGAGTAAACCATGGTGATATACTAGATTACTTAAACCTTCACTCTGGGGAACCTATTCGATGTGAGACTCATTATAATTTACTTACCTTGAGAACTGATGCACTGGTAACTCTACTTTATGGTTCATTGTCACGGCGGCCCCACTCTACGGTTCGTCGTCACGGTGGCTCTGCTCTACGGCACATTACTCGGCGCTTCACTCAGTCTTCGCAGACCAGTCAGCTTTTCCGGTTAGCATCCTCTGTAGGTAAGCCTCCTTGATCAGAACTCCCCGTAGGTATCCTTCTCCGATCAAACTTCCCATAAGTAGTGTCAGTGATCGTCTTTGAATTATTATAATGAGAACTCAAATCTTAACAGGTTCCTATCCTTTAGTAGTTTCATAAACCGTTGTTTCTATGTCTGCCATCTTATCTAGGGTCATTCTATTTGTGGACTTTCACTTTCTATTTAGCTCCAAGCATAATTATTAACTCAATTTTCCCTATCGGGTAGCCACTTACTTTATAGGGAATCTATTAGCCACTAACATCTCTATGGTTCTTGGTCCCACCTTGAGACCATAACCTGGTGGCTACTGAGGTTTCCAACTTTCGTATGGTTCTGTTAAGGAACTATCTCTTAGGTATTTGGAACCTAGGCAAAACTCACTCATATTTTCTAAGGGTTCCCACTCTCACAGGGGTCATAGTTCTGAGATTTCTCTCGCCTAAGCAATATTAACTTCATAATGTCTATTGATTCTTGGTACTAATATTGGTATGCTTACTACTGGGTACCTACAACTCTCATAGGCACTAGTATGACATAACTGTCTCCCCAGAATTACTGGGTACTTTCCCTTTTCTGTCAATTGATCACCATCGTCAAGGACTTAATCAAAAGATCTTCGTCCCCGGAGCCACGCCCCTTTGCATGCATGGTGTCTGGCCTCTACAAGGTAGGGATTTTCTTCTCAGGGTACCTTAACAAGTTATTATTTTGACAAGGACATTAAATCGATAGGTTACTATCCAAGGGAAACCTAAACAGTAGGTTATTATTTACCGGAAAACTTAAGTCATACCAACTTCTCTGTACTACTTCCCTTGAAACTCTGGGCAGGGATTTAACTTAGACTCCAATTCCCATATCAAAAGTCTTAAAGTTCAACAATAGAAACCATATTCTATGTCATCCTTTCTATATCAGGGTTTTAATCTCTTAACCCTTTTCCTTAGGGTGTACGTCCTTTTTGTATCACAACACCAGTATTATATCAGTACTTGTACTTGTTTTTCGAAATACTTTTAAAACCATGGCTTAGAGCCTAACTTAGTTAGTCAAACCGATTGGCCAGGTAGGCGTCTATCATGGGAGCCTCACCGTGCTAGGGTGACTGATTGGCTGATCCACATAGACTCGGCCCTACCTTCGGCACCAATGGTTTACTGTAACTGAGTCGGGTTCATACCAGATAAAACACTTTTGAAGGCTTAGAACCTAACTCCGCTACTCAGACAATCCGACTAGGCAGGTGTATTTGTGGAAGGCTCGACGAATTCAAGGAAACTGATTGCCAACCACAAAACCCCTTTCTAGATATCAGACTGTTTGGAGTAACTTAGTTAACTCTGTGCCAGGATGTCTGCTCTGATACCAAAATGTAACACCCCAACTTTTCTAAAGCATTTTCGAAATTATTTGATCAGAGTTCAAAATAATTTAACCAGAGTTGAGCAACGAAATGATTTTAAATACAAAGTAACTGATATTCAACCACTGTAGTGTACTGGTTTGTTGATACAAAGAGTTCGAAAGACTATACATATCTACAGGACTTTCTCCAGCAAGTCCTTCTGCCTGCTGCTTACCCTTGTTTCTGTTTCTGTTCACTCCGAAAATCCTGAAACTACAGTAAGAGCTGAGGTTCAATACCCATTGAACCTCAGGTAACGGTTAACCTCATGCTTATGTATCAAATATGTATGACAGATATTCATGTCAAAACAGCAATAATCACATACATTATTCTCATATTCACATAATAACATAACACAGCCACTGCAATATGCATGTTATTATAGTCTGCACTATTCACCAGTGCCACGGTGTACATCCGTGTCCTCAGCGCTAGGAAAACATAACGGCGTTATCAAGACTATAACCCGTATCAAGTTGTATGTGTATGATCAATTTTCAAAAACAGAATTTCAGACTATCTATCACATATAAGCATACCATAAGCATCAGAGTTAAGGTTACAATACGCGTCCGTACCTTCCTTCCACGTGAATAGTAAATTACTATTCATGTATACGGCACTATTCATGTATACGGCACTATTCACGTATACGGCACTATTCACGTATCCCCAAACTTCCTTTGAATCTGACTCCGGAATCCTCGGATATCCTATAATATCATTTTTATCAGTGACCATTAATTTTCAGCATTTGCGGAAACTATGTTGGATATTCACTATTCATGTGAATAGTACCAGTAAAAATATTTTTACCGTGCCGGTAAATATTTTTTACTGTGCCAGTAAATAATATTTACTGTCCAAGGATAATTCTTTTCTGATGTGACAGATCAGACTAAGCTGCAGCCACAGAGCATACTCAGAAAAACTCTATCTGGCATTTCTACTATAATTACCAAAAGAAACTACCAAATATTAAGACTAGAGACCAAAGAACTTACCCTTGAAGTTCCTGCTCATTCTCTCCAGCTTCAAGAACTTTACTCTAAACTCTCTCTCTAACTCTAAGAATTCTCACTCTTCTCTTAAACTCAACTGTTGTTCTCTGAGTTTGGTGTGAAGAAAATGAAGAAATGAAGCCTCTATTTATAGTGAAAAAGCATGACACTATTCATACTTTATCAGGTCAGATTTTGGCCGTTGGATCTTGACTTTAAACATGGCTTCATCTCAACCGTCCAATCCATTTGCTTACGTCATCGATGACGTCATCGATGACGTCATCATGACGATGACACTTTCTTACTCTTTTGCATTTATCCTATAAAGATTCCCTGATCGGTGTTCTAATCGCGTTATATTAGAAATTCTCAAGAATCCGGAAGCACAGCCTTGTAGTTCTATTTTTCCTCTTCAGAAATATCTGGGTCAACTAAATTTTTGATCCTATTTAGGGTATTCCGTAACCTGCCGAAGATTTTAAGTCGGACACTGACGGTTACAGAAATTACTTCGGGTGACACCATCTTCTAGACAAAAATTCACTGATTCATAATATGTGCAGTTGTTTACTACTTAGTTCAAGGATTTTGAGTTATGATTTATTTCCTACAGATTCCACTATCTGTCCTGCTTCAAAATATCGGTTCAACCTATCTCAAATAATCATTCCGCCGATTACGGAAATGACTTCGGAGATAACCCACTCTGAGATAAAAATTCACTTATTTATAATATACCCTTACTTTAAAAACCTAATTCACGGTTTATTGGAAATAATTTTATTTCTATTATTTTCCAAAGTATAAGATATTATATTATAATAATATTATTATTGAGTGGGTCCCGCGTCAAATTTTTCAAAATTTCTCCCGTGAATGTGTCGGCAGGAGGAGAATTATTTTGACGTGGGTCCCGCATGAATAGTAAATACGTATTTTCAAAAAGTGAATACGTATTTAGGAATAGTAAATACCGTATTTTTGAATAGTAAATACCGTATTTGTGAATAGTAAATACTTTTCATATTTCTCAAAATATCGATTAAATACCGTATTTATAAAAAGTGAATACGTATTTGTGAATAGTAAATACGTATTTGTGAATAGTAAACACTATTCATGTCCAATAAAATACTGATTCTAAATTCATTTTCAAAAATAGGGTCTAATAGTCCTCCGAAAATAGGCTAATTTTCTAGTCTTTAGGTCCAAAATTCAGAATGTTACATGCAACGCATGGGGTGTTTCGTCTAATAATTTAAATGATGTAGTATAGTTTATTAGTTAAGAGTGATTCTTGTTGAGATCTGTACACACAGCAGATTTAAAAATTTTACGAATCCCGTCCGGAGGATCACTTAACGACATTTAAATCAAGGTTAGGGAACCCGAATCATACCTTCTATTGAACTCATCCGCATCTCGTTCTCTTTGAACAGGTAGGCTACCTTCTCGATCAGCAGAAGACGACTCTTAGAATCGGCTTCCTCTACCAGTATCCACACGAATAATCTCCGAACACGGACGCGACAGCATGCTAGCACTTTGAACTGTGCATCTCTCTCTTTTTCGCTCTAGGGTTTCTCACGACTTTCTAATACACTCGACTAAAAGTCCTGTAGGTTTTCTAAACCCATTCAGCGTATTATATAAAATTAATTCTCATTAATTTTTGAAATTCAAATTTTAGATCTGGATTAAAATATATTAATTAAACCTATCTGATAGATTTAATATAATAATATTTATTTAATCCGAATTAAAAGCCAGATCTGAAAATTCGAATTTTGAATCTGGATTAAAAATATATTAATTAAATCTATCTGATAGATTTAATCCAATCTATTTATTTAATCCAAATTTAAAAGCCTTCTGATTTAATTTATCTCTAAAAATTAAATCCGAGAAATGATATCTATCTATTTAATTAAATCTGAGATACAATATCTCAATTTAAATTAAATAGATAATGATATCTTTATTCGAAAATCAAATGTGATATGATATCTCTATTTGTTTTAGATATTTAATTTATTCGATAAATTAAATATAAAACAAATATCATATAATAATATTATAATCTCCATTAAATAATATTATTATATTATTTTCGAATTTAATACACACACACATATATATATTTATCCTAGATTAAATTCAGTATTCATTTAATCTCAGATTAATCTGAGATTCAATGAATTTGGACACTTTTACCCGTGTTGGATTATTCTTGTGTGTGACCCTACAGGCCCATATGAGATTGGCAATGGGTCAAGACTGTATCAACCCACAAGTCGCAAGCGGCCTCTAGCAAGACATTGCAACTACCCAATTCACATGGGGATCGATAACATGATACTACCTATCATACAACCATGTCACGTGCCTTTTGTCACACGATAATTTGGTCAAGAATGAGGCATGAATAATGTCAACTTCCTGTTCTTGACCACTATTTTCTCGATTCTCGAGTAGTCTAAAAGGTGAAATGGAAACTCTTTTCCATCACAGTATGGCCATACATTTCTTAGACTCACTCATCGAGGGGCCCAGTATTATCTCTCTACAATTGTGAGGGACAAATTCCATCTTGACCATTCACATTCTTCCGCATGAAAACCACTAATCTTGTTCCCAGCCTTTATCATCACCCGGTCAAAGGTAACTTTTGACTAGGTCAAAGGTCAGTGACTCATTATGTAGGAATCCATGATGATCTCAGGTTATAGAGCGTTGTGATGCGGTTATACATGAGATAATTAAGCTTATGACTTAATCCATGCAGCGTTCTCATAGTGGGTCGGTCCAGCACCTTGTACTCCTACAAGTGCCCATGACTTTGATTCGTATCTCCATACAACATCAAAGTCATACTGGTCTTGTTTCATCTTCGCTCTCACGTAGATGACCGATCAGGGACATTTAGGATAATCTATAAGATATATCTAGGGATATAGTTATAAACATGCGTATGAAATGATAACTTAATGGAGAACAATGACTTGCCCCTAGGGCATAATTTCCAACAATTCTAACTTTTGAGAAATTAGGATATGTATTATGTCTGATTTGAGGTGTTTAATTAAATTCTTCTAATAGCAATTATATATATCCTTATCATTTAAATAATATGTCTCCATTGCACGAGGTATTTTGTCTTGTTTATATTCTAAAAAGCAAATCAAGTTATTCAACACATCACAAATTGAATTTAAGAGTGTACAAGGATTTTTGTTACGAACTAACATCATATAGTTTTGGAAAATTAAAACATATATATCTTTCTAATATAATCTATCTTATATAATTACTAACATAGAGTTGATCCAATGATGTAAAGTCATGTTAGATTCTCTGAGTTTCAAATCCGAGTAACACTTGTGTTGAGAGAAATAATCGAAATCCCTAAATTGGATGCCGGCGATATTATCAATAATCTATCTTACATAATTAAAACGTCAAAATTTTGACCCAAAAAAAAAAAACGTCAAAAAGTATCGATAGTTTTTCCAACTTCCAAACTGGAATTATGAATACACTAATATTTGATTAAAAAAATTATAAAAAATTATTTTAATCATTTTATCAAGCTTTTTAATCAACACATGATAATTGATATGTTTGTATATGATTATTATAATATTCTAATCAGTATATTATTTGAAAACGTGACGATGGATTATTGGATTTATCAAAAAACGTGACTATGGATTTTAATTTTAAATTTTTATACTAGCATTTGATAATAAAGATATATACAAACTTATTTATACTATCAATAGTCCTAGGATACCTCGAGTTAAAATTGGGTTAACATGCAGTTTTACCCTAAAAGATTTTAGAAAAAGACAATTTTGCTCCAAAAAATTTTATGGGTGATAAAGTATAAAAAATGGTGCAATTTTGCCCTAACAATTATTCTAGTTAATTTCAACCGTTATTGACCAAATATACCGAGCTAACATTCCACATTTCATCCTATCATTTTTGTGAAGGTTCAAATTTGCTTTGAAAGTCCATATGTTATCTACCTCATTTTTTTTTAAAGTTATATTTAAAATTTCTAAGACAAATTTGCAACTTAACAAAAACGACGTAGATAACACATGGATAGTTCAGTATATTTGATCAATTAGTGATCAAAACTCATTAGGATAACGGGCATGTCAAAATTTTTTCCTTTTTTGACACTTATAGAGTAAAATTGTCCCCAAAAAACTTTTTTTAAAAAAAAATAAAATTTTAGAAAAGGGGTTGGGTTCACTCACAATCCAAGGGCAGGGCGAGATCTCCATTCCTCTTAAGTGATACCGATGTTGGGCAGGGTGAGCTGTCTATTACCCTCAGACGTTAACTTAGGCACCTAGGAGCTAGAATGTCTCCCCCAGCGTCTTGACCAACTCTAAGATCGAACTCCTTCCCTTTAGTAAGAGTGTCCTACCCCTTTGCCAGTTGAGCCCAAGGACGAGGGGTTCCCCAAAAAACTTTTGAGACAAAATTATCCTTTAACCCTTATTATTTATATATTTCACGTAACAATCCAAGCCTTATGCGAGATCAAGAAGAAACAGAATTATGGACCTTTTTTTTTTGGGGGGTAAGACAAACTTTATGGACTTAACAAACAAACGCATGAGCTATAAATGTATTAATTTTTGGCGACTTCAGGTCATTTAAAATTTTTTTTTAAAAAAAAAAAATTTATTTGCATGTGGAGTGTGGACCTAATTACATTCTTCGTTGTGAGAGGAGATTTTATTTATTTTTTATTTTGTGATCAAAACCACGCTTTTCAGAGAAGATGACGATTTTCTTATTCTAATTGAAGAAAATATATCTCCTGATGCAACAAAATAATATAAAAATCAACAATTACAGTTTGACTATAAATATATACTCCTCACGTCCTTAATATAAGATATAGTTAACTTTTTTTATGAAAGATTAAGGAAGATAAATAAATTACTTTAAAGTATTGATATTTATGTTTTTTATACTAAATTAATTGGTCTGACTTATGACAACATATGATATGATTAACTAACTTATTTAGCTTCTTTAATCTTTTTTAAAAAAGTCAATTATATATGTTTTATATTAAGAACCGGATGAGTATCTTGTTTCACAAGTGTAATTTGAATTGCACTCATATTCTCTAAATTGTACATATATTATACCATAATATATTTTAAATTTCTTTTGAAGAGTTATGTGCGTAACACCCCCCCCCTCTTTTTCTTCCTGCAATAATTTTGTTGACAGAATTCTTTTTTCAGTCAATGCTTAGATTGGTTTGATTAAGTTTATTTTTTAAAAAAATAATAGTGCTTCAAAATTAATTTTAATCATAAACAAGGAGAAGATCTTGATTACATATGTCCAGTTTCAGTTTTAGTATGTATGTGTGTGTGTGGATGGCAATATAATATATGTGTGTGTATCATCATCAATCAAGGTTATTAAAAACGAGTTTTTACCTGAAAACGGAAGGAAAATGAAAAATCGTAAAACGTAAAATCGTAACGTAGTAAAATTGTAAAAAAATCGTAAAAACTTAAAAGCGTTTGGAAAATTAGTAAAATCGTTTTAATAAAAAAAATCGTAAAAACGTAAAATCGCAGTGATAAAACGAGTTTTTAAGAACCATATTCACCACCTACTAATGGAAAAACTAAAAAGATGCGTTGGACGAGAAGAAAGATGAAAGGAAAAATACAATAAAAAAATGAAGTAGAAGAAGAACCGTCATATAGATTTAAATAACATAGATAATTAAAAAATATGAAAGAAGCGAACGTAATTGGGTCTCATCTATAATTGAGAAACTTATTTGAAGTCTAGCTATTATTAGAAAGTGTATGTTTGTTTATGGGAAGGGGGGAAAAATAGAATCCAAACTAAAGAGAAGTGAAGATATGTGAGGAAGGTGAGACTCAGGGAAGGTACTCACCACAAATTAAAAAATAAAAATAAAAAATAAAAAATAAAGAAGACAGAAGAGAAAGTGTGTGTAATTATGTTATACTGAATTTAGTCCTAAAATTAAAAGTTAGTTAACTTAAATATATATATTAAAAAAGTTCGATATATTAGAATTAGTTTAGAATATGCCCGAACATCTCTAAAATGCATGGCTGCACTTAACTCGTACATCGAAAAATCATTTTCAAAAAACCAATTCAGACACCCTAACCTCCAACTAACTTGATGTGTTCATTTAAGGTGGTACGTACTTATTCATTAATAAGACACAATTATTTGAATAGGTATATTCCTTTTTTATAAGATACTCTTTGAAGACATCTAAACATTTAATGCATTTTTTCATTTTTATCTTCAGTTAATTATATGTCTTTTTCCTCATTTTTTTTCCACACATTCTCCCTCATCACTTTTTGACCTACACAATTTGGTTATCAGTATCTTATAAAAAGGAACGGACTGATTGTTATATATAAAAAGTCTTTTAGAAAATGGTGGTCACAAATATAAGAAGTTGGCAAGATAATCAATGATTTTTTCCACTTTTACCCCTTACAAGAGATAGAGATAAGAGACAAATAATAAATGCACAGTTGAAAATCATATTCTTTAATAAGGACAAAATAAGTAAACTTTACAAATTTAAGACACATTATATAATGTAATTAACATTCATTGGTTCGTGTAAATTTGTTAAGAATATCTTATATTTTGGATCGGAGGGAGTAGCATTCACGACTAAATCATACTCCCTCTAATCATTTTTATGAGAGTTAGATAATTGAATTACATGATCTAAGAAAACAATTAAAATCAAAGTAATAATATGTAAAAAGAATGAACCATATTTTTCAAACACGCCCTTATATTGAATGGGAAAGTAAGAAATAAATAGACTAGTAATGAGAAAAAGTATAAAAGAGAATATCATGAGATAAAGAGGAGGTGAGAAAATAAAATTAATTAGTACAAGAATAGTTAAAGTATATTAAATATTCAGCCAACTCAAGTAGACTCTCACAAAAAGATTCAAGACAATTTAAATTCCATGCTATTATAAAAACTATTGAAGGGAATATTAAAAAAAGCTGATATCAAGTTTAATTGGGAATAACTTTTTCAATGTAAATTTTTTATTGGGTGAAGGAGCAAATTGGCCAACAGACTTTTAGCTCAGGAGCGATCAACACAAAAAACTTTTAAATGTGAAATTTATACCAACAGACTTTTAGCTCAGGAGCAAATTGGCCAACAACTTTTAGTTCAGGAGCGATCAACACAAAATCATTATCTGGGCAGTAACACTCCGTTAGTAGGTCACATTTTTTGGGAAATAATGAGCTGAAACAAAAATTAAAATGTAGAGCAGAAAAAAAGTGGCAACAACCTAAACAAAAACGTGGCTCCAACCTGGTTCTGAAAGAAGAAAAGGAGGAGCGAGATCGAGGCTGAGCGAAACCACCATCTTCATCGACGGGATCATTGAAGTTTGCGTCTAGAAACAAGTCTTGCAATTTGCATCTAGAAATTGTTTTTATTTCACCAGGTTCTCTTGCTGTTTTCCTTTAGTTCCCATATTCCAAGTGTTCGTAGTTGCCGTAATCTTTTGTGGGCGAATGGGAGTTATCGAGTTTGTTGGGATAAGTGAACTGATTGTAAAAATCGTAGCTTTGTAGGGGGTCCTAAAGCTGAATAATAAGATACTGGTTTGTCCAAGAGTGGAAGCAATGAGGTCTAAAAGACCCTTCTCAAACTCACTAGAACCCGCGCCACCAGTTTTTTCTGCATTTTAAATTTTATTTCATCTCATTATTTCCCAAAAATGTGACCCACTAACGGAGTGTTACTGCCCAGATAACGATTTTGTGTTGATCGCTCCTGAACTAAAAGTCTGTTGATATAAATTTCACATTTAAAAGTTTTTTGTGCTAATCGCTCCTGAGCTAAAAGTCTGTTGGCCAATTTGCTCCTTCACCCTTTTTTATTAATAAGATTTGAACCCTTGAATCAAGTATCTTCCATATGATTGGGGACAAAATTATAGTTTGATGCGTCCATATGCTTTGAATCCAAAAGACACATGTTCCCGTGAACAACAATGTTGCAGCAAACATTGGGAATGACAGCTTGAGAGAAATTTCCAATGCTGCTTAATAACTACATTATTTACACAAAAAGAGTCCATAACAATTTTTGTTGTTGCCATGTATAACAAAATCAGTCCTACCTCCCTTGCATAGAGTATATTGTTTTGAAATTTTTAATCAAATATAATATTTCTTCTTGTCCTTTTTATCAGAGCATGACTTTTGAATTGCATTGATTTTTTATATAAAATCTCATTTGGGGTTGTTTGAACATTTAACTATTTTTACCATTTTTACCTTTAAGTAATTCTATAATCTCTTCTTATCTTTTTCTCATACTGCATTCACTTTTATATTTTCTCTCATTACTACTCTATTTATTTCTCTTATTTATTCCTTTATGAATAAGAACATACTTGAAAAAGAAATGTTCATTTCCTACATATTTATTACTTTTCACCAATTTTAAATATTTTCTTAAACCATGTAATTTGGTTATTGGAGTCTTATAAAAAGACTGTAAGGCCTTTCATTTTTTAATTATTAACCCTATAAATTTTGAATTAGTTCCATATAACCCCTGACTTTTCAAAATTTAAATTTAACCCCTAACTTTTCATTTTTTAAACTATGAACCCCTTATCGTCAAGTGATTAATGTTAGTTCCTTATGTGTTTTGATGATAATCAACAATTGTAAACTCATTTGGAAGTTTTGTCTTTGGTAAAAACTTGTTGTCAAAGACAAACTCGAGTATTGTTCTCAATACTCGAGTATTGACTTGACAAAGAATTGCTCAAATCCTCTTTCACAAAGCAATACTCAAGTATTGGAAGCAATACTCGAGTATTGGACTTACAAAGAGCACTCCAAGTTTTCACCCTGAGATAATACTCAAGTATTGACATGAATACTCGAGTATTGAACACTCAAGTATGCAATTGAATACTCAAGTATTGACTTGACAAAGAGTTGCTCAAATCCTCTTTCACGAAGCAATACTCAAGTATTGGAAGCAATACTCGAGTGGACTTACAAAGAGCACTCCAAGTTTTCACCTTGAGACAATACTCAAGTATTGGTTGCAATACTCGAGTATTGGACTTACAGAGAGCACTCCAAGTTTTCACCCTAAGACAATACTCAAGTATTGATATGAATCTCGAGTATTTAACACTCAAGTATTGGTCATACAGAGAAGACATCAAAGTTTTACACCTTATGCATATTCGAGCATTGATTTTACATACTCGAGTATTGGACTTTTACAAAGTTTTTCAAATAACATTTGTTTATGAATACTTAAGTATTCATTTGAATACTCAAGTATTGACATGGAAAAACTCTACAAAATTTTCAAATGAGTGCATACTCGAGTATTGATTTGAAAACTCGAGTATTGGGCATACAGAGAGCTTTTCCTCTTGTCAATAACTTGAATACTCGAGTATTGATTTGAATACTCGAGTATTGTCCTTAAGGTCCAAAGTTCACATCACGATGATTTCTCTCTAGATGATGAATACTCAAGTATTAGGATGGATACTCAAGTATTGACTTAAGTGCACAGTGACATACTCGAGTATTGATGAACATACTCAAGTATTGAACGCTAAACTTGAAAATCAAATTTGATGAATTTTTGAAATCATCTTATTTGATCTTAATACTTTCTCTTATCATTCTTCTATATTCTTAGCTATGTTTAATCATCTTTTTGATGAGTTTTTAGATAGATTAACGAAAGTTAATTGAAGGATAAAGTGAAAAGCAAAAAGTGGTTTAGTTCATTAAATGCACTACTCAAAAAGTTGCACAAACTTGGCTAATTCCTTTGCACACGGTTACAAAGCATTAAAGAATGTTTTCTACAACAAGCAACCTCATCTCCAACGGATTAATTCACAGAAGAACAAGTCAGACTACTTGGCCAGCTGGATTAAGCTAAGTTTAGAGAGAGAAGATGCCAAAACCACTTCCTAAACATGGCAGAGCTTCTCCAACGGATCTATTGGGATAGCAACGGTCATATATTGATCTCTACCTATAAATAGAAGACAGATTCAAGCAGAAAATCGTGGAGAAACAAGCTTACACTTCCAACATGCTGATACTCTATTTTCACATCATTTACACTCTGTTTTTCATGTCTAGATAGTTTAGAGAGTGAGATGATTTGTATTGTTCTTCAGTGTTCATTTATTCGCTTCTGAGAGAGAAGATTTATTGTAATCATTCTATCTATCTGAGAGTTACTCAAGATTGGGTGATCTTGAGTGGGAAACACATTCTATTGATTACAACTTGTAAGGGGGAGTGAATCCTAGGGAGAGGATTACTTCAAGTAAAGAGTGTGTAATCAAGCGGTGTGTTGATTACAGTTTGTAAGGGGGAGTGAATCCTAGTGAGAGGATTACTTCAGTTACAAAACGTGTAATCAGATTGAAAGAAAATAGTGGATTGAAAATCCCAAGTGAGACTTGGGGACTAGAGGTAGACGTAGGTCAAGGATAAGGCCGAACCAGTATAAATCAGTTTGCACATTCTCTTCCCTTATCTCTTACATTTCCAGCACATATGTTTCAATGTGTATAGATGTTTAAATGTCTGGTTATTGTTTTATAAACTGATTTTCAGTGAGTTTCGAAGAGTTTTTAAAGTTCTTAAATTTTTATACTTCACCCAATTCACCCCCCCTCTTGGGTTCAGCCGGTTCTTACATTTGGTATCAGAGCAGGGCTCTTGTTTAAAGGATTTAACCGTCTCAAGAGTTTCATTGGCTGATTTCAGGTTTTCCTCATTTTCAGAAGGTTTTGATTATACCATTCCACCACTTTTCAAAGATATTGATTTTTGGTTTTGGAAAGCTAGAATGACTAGTTTTATCAAAGCAACTGATTTTTATATGTGGAATGTTTTTACAAATGCTTTTGATTTCCAACCAAGAAAGAATTGGACAGAAAAGGAAATGAAGATGTTTTCATTGAACATTAAAGCAATGAAAATCTTATACAGTGCATTGACAGAAAATGATTTTGAGAAAATCAAACTTTGCTCTAGTGCTAAAAGTATTTGGATACTCTTGATTCTCTTTATGCTTCTAACAATTGTGTTGAAGTTGGTAGTGTTGATAGTTCATCAGAAATTATTAACTACACATCTACGACTGATGAATAACTGGAGATTGAAGAAGGAGAAATCATTGAATACTTCCATAATCCAGTCAACACAAAAGATCAAGAGGAAGAGGATTCCCAGGAAGAGCTCATGGATGATTATGATCAACCATTATCTGAAGCTCAAGATGCACATGTGGTAAACAATTCCAATTCTTCTTGTGTATTAAAGAAAAATGATTTCGAACAATTGCATAAAATTGTTCTTCAACCAATCATTGATTCTAATTTGAAAAGCAAGAATGTTTTGAAACAAAATGCTGGAAAATCTATTGGGAAGAATGAATGTTCAAATGAAGATTGTTTGAAGTTTTACTCTAATGACCAACATAATACTTGCAAAAATGTTCATAATAAGCATCATTTTATTATTTGCAATTATTGTGGAAAATCTGGGCATATTTCTCATATATGCTATATTAGGAGAAATTCTAATGTGAGAAATAAATTTGTATGGGTTCCTAAAAGACAAGCAAGGTCCAATACTAACTGTGAAGGACCCAAATATAAATGGGTACCAAACTGTCCATCTAGTGCTTTATGTGTGCAGGACCATTTGAAAATCAATGGACTTAAGGGCATTGAAAAGAGGAAGAAGAAGCCAAGTGTTTCTCATGCACCATTGAAGAAGATCATAGTATCTATATCAAGTAAGAGAACTCTTAAGGCACCCATTGCTGAAACTACAAAGCTGAATCAAAAGAGGCAATGGTTACAAGCAAGAGGACTATGTTCCACCTCAAGAACAAACTACCATAGAGTACCCTTCAGCTATCTTGAGGAGAACAAGAAAAGGAGATTCTCTCAACTATCAAATAGAAGCCTCTTGAAGTCTATATCTCTTGAGAGAGCTTTGCCAACACCCATGAGAAAACATATGAAGAACCAATGGGTAAGGGAAGTCAATCTTCCTAGTATCTAAGGCAAAGGTATACAATGATAAAATCTCTTATGCTTTCATCTGAAATTTTCTTGAAGATTATATCTCTTGGCCTTAGGAATGAGCATTGCAAATTATTTTCTTTAAAAACTGGGTTTTCACATCCCTTAAAAATCCACTTAATAAATTTATAAAGGGATTGCAATGTTCAATAGTTTAATTCTTTATGCATACATGATGATTTGAAAAGAAAGTATTTCTTTTATGCATAAAGTCATGATTAATTCATTGTGTTCAATTATTATGAATTGATTATATTCATAAGAGCATGTGAATTTTGGTTCCTACAAGCTAACGATGATTAGATCCAAGTAAGATTGGATACCAAGAAAGAAAAAGACTTATATGGTTTTGTAGGATGAGAAAAATTTTCTCAAGAATGTAACATAGAGAAATGATTCGAATCTTGAGGAAGCTAAACAAGCTATGCTTGATGTTGATGGTGATCGTCCGAAAAGGAGTCATCTACATCAAAACCATCTTAATCAAGCAAGCTTCTACAAGGACAAGAGGAATTACGGTGATATCTATTTCTTACCCCATATTGTGCTTATATGAAATTCATATTTGGGTAATGAATACTTGTCTATCATTGCATTCCTTTAGCAATCAACCATTTATGTTTTTCAAAATGTTTTTAGATTGCTAAATGGACCATAAAGTGAATTTGTGCATAACCTTCTGAGTTTATTATTATTTTTTAAATGCACAATTCTAAAATTTGTTTGAATTTGAATTCACTCTGTTTTGTGAAAATGCATACACATGATTTGGAAAATATTCATACTTTGATTGCATTCAAATAATGTTTCAAAATTGGAAATTAATATTGTATACTGAATGTTGAATATGCTTCAAATCTTTTTGGTAGTATTTTTCGTATCATTCATATATTGATCTTTGGTATTCAATATGATGCTTGAAATCCTCATTCTTTATTTTCAATCAAGTTAGGTCTTATATCTAACAAATTGACCATCTATATGAGTTTCAAGCTTATCTCCATAAAAGAATCCAATTTGTGAAAATATTATGCTTATTAGATAAATCCGTATTGGCCAAGTTATTATGAATGATCATTGATGCATTAAATGTTAGTACATTAACCATTATATGGAATAACCTACTAGGATAATATTATGGAAATTTAATCATTTGGATTAATGAGTTTGTACTTCATCGTCCATGAATCCTAGTACTACTTGTGTTACTCAAATATATAAGCATTTGTCTACATCCATGTTTTGAGTAACTATTTCTGTATACTCATAATTCTTGCCTTGAATGCTCTTATGTTTTCAAGACTCTACTCTAAAAGGCAAGATTATCTCTTGGTCAATAGCAAAGTCATTGTGCTTATATATTTTTGTTGTACTAAGCATGTCTTAATAATGCTTTACTTTCATGACTTTGGCTTTTCAAAAATTCTTCTCTATGTTAACTTTAATGTTCAACATGTTCTCTAAAATCTGAAACATTCTGATATATTGACTTCCACCATGTTTAAAATGAGCATTGTTTTCAAACATGTTTCAAAAATGAATTCTTCATCCATCAAAATTTTGTTTTCATAATGTACTATCACAGTTTGAAAGAACATTTGAGATTTGAAACATTCTGCATATTTTATTCTTGGAAAATCTGATCTCATTCATAAACTATTAGTTTATAAATGCTTATCTTTATGGATAAGATTTTCTATGTTCAAACTTACATGTATTTTATCAATGACATCTTTTCTGCATAAAATATATTTTCAGATTGTCATTGTGAAATAATTTTCTTGGTATTATTTAGTTGTTACCCTATTTGATTCATTGACATGAACTTATTTGATTATGTAAAACTATGTTTTGATCTTTGACTATTTTACTCTTTGCTCCGATATCATATGGTTGAGTTATATAAGAGCATAAGAATTGTTATGTCTAATCTTGTATGGACTCAAGATTCATTGAGTACCAAAGAACATACATTTGTTTTACAGGATTTTTTTTTTAAAATTTTAGTAATTGCTAACGAAAAGAGAATACTCGAGTATTAGAGGAAATACTCGAGTATGGCGAAGTCAAAGAGCAACATTGAGTCTTGGAGAAGACCAATACTCGAGTGTATAAGTTGAATACTCGAGTATCCACAAATCAGAGAACAACCTGGTGATGAAGAAGTTGAATACTCGAGTATGGGAATACAATACTAGAGTATCCACCAGACAGAGGAGAAACAAGTGCTGAAGGAGTTGAATACTCGAGTATGTTAGTCCAATACTCGAGTATTGGTCGTAAAAATTTCAAAAGTTCACCACACACTTTTGAAATCCAGGTTAGTGTTTACTTTTCAATACTCGAGTGTGTAAGTGAAATACTCAATTATGCAATACTTGAGTATCGGTGTCAATACTTGAGTATGGTTACGCAGATATATATGCAATCTATTCATGTTCTTCATTACTCGCTCCGAAACTCAAGTTTGCCCTAGACGCTCCCTCTTTCTCTCTCAGAATCTCTCAATTTTCGACCAAATCCTTCCATTAAGCAATCAATCATTTATGTCTTTCAAAATGTTTTTCAGATTGGTAATGGATCACAAGTGATTTTGTGCATAATTTTCTAAGTTTAAGATTTCTGAAATGCACAATTCAAAATCTTGTTTTTGAATCACAATTCATTCTGTATTTGGAAAATGCATTCCAATGTTTTGAAAATATGCATGATTTGATTGTACTCAAATGATATTTCAAATTGGAATTTAACTTCCACCATATTTAGTGGATACATTGATTTTCTGAACATTTCTTCAAAGATGAGTTTTCATATCATCAACATTTCAATTTTATAAAGCATTATCATGATTTGAAAGAAAATTTGAGATTTGAAAATGTTTGCATAGTTTATGAAAAACTCATATCAATGACATACTTCCCTACATGAATGTATTTACAAATTGTCATTGAGAAATGAATTTCTTAGTATCACATATTCGCTTATCTGTATGATCAGTGTTATGAATTAATTGGATAAGATTATTTGTGATACACTCCTTGCTTGGAGATAACATACTCACTTAGAAGCAATTCAGCTTTATAAGAAGAAAATTTGGGAATGGCCAATACCAATAAATTGTGAATTGCCTCCACTTAATATTAGTTATGTGTTTTGATGATTAACTGATTACTAACTTAAGTATTGGAGAATCTAGATGTAGTTCTATACATGATATTTATCATGATTAAAATCTCTGAAATCCTGCTGAAGTTGTTAGTTATAATTAGTTTTGATGATGTCTTATGTAGATGACATTGTTATAAGTAAAAAGATTGAGTAATATAGTTATCTCCTACATTGACTAATTGTTGTATTTAATGTAGATTAGTTCAAGTTGAATTATAAAGAAGATTAATGAAGAAGGAGATAAGGGATTAATGAAAAGAAGAAATTACAAACAATGTCAAGGAAGCAAGAAGCTATCAAAGTATTTTGGGAATGATCAAGAGAAGAGAAGAAAGAACGAGTTGGGTTATGAAGAATAATCAAGATTGGAGATTAAAGAAAGAAGAACTTGCTAAATGGAATGAAGATACAATTATTCAAGTTCTCATATTGAAGCTAGAAGCCTCCAAGATCATATGGAAGTTCAAATGGCTCAATTTGGAGTTAAAGTCAGCAAAAATCAGCTTTAGAATGAGAATACTCGAGTTTCCAAGTCAAAACTCGAGTATAGGACTCAAAACTCGAGTATGGGACTCAAAACTCAAGTTTGTAGTGTTTTCAGCATTTCTGGTGTCTCTGGACTAAGCAATACTCGAGTATATAAGTGCATACTCGAGTATGCAACGTGATCAGCTCTTCAGCTCCACTCTGTTCACGTTCAGCACAGGCAACGTCTGGTAATTTGATGATATCTCACAAACCAGAGATCGGATTGAGACAAAACTAAAAGCATTGGAAACTAGACTCCCAACACGTATTGGTGACAAAATTGCATGCCCAAAGGAGTTCATATGAATTATTTATGAATTTTACAAGTTGGAACAAGAATCAACGTCACAGTCCAGAACCACCTTCAGTATTTTGGGTGTATCTCACAAACGACAAATCCGATTGAGCTGAAATCAGTGGCATATAAAAGTAGACTCACAGAGCTTTCCATCAAGAGTTGACTGGACCAAAACGGAGCTCGGACCAGAGAGATATGGACCTTAGAAGTTGATAGTCAGTTCAAGAAGTTGCTCAATTGCATTTTATAAGTCAATACCGCAGTATAGGTATGTATACTGCAGTATAGGCCATCCAGAGAGCAACCAAATTTTTCAAGATAAGTCAATACCGCAGTATAGGTATGTATACTGCAGTATAGGCCATCCAGAGAGCAACCAAATTTTTCAATATAAGTCAATACTGCAGTATAGGTATGTATACTGCAATATAGGCCATCCAGAGAGCAATCAAATTTTTTAAGTCAAATCAATACCACAGTATAGGTATGTATACTGCAGTATAGGGCCATCCAGAAAGCAACCAAGTTTTTCAAGACAAGTCAATACCGCAGTATAGGTATGTATACTGCAGTATAGGGCATCCAGAGAGCAACCAAGTTTTTCAAGGCAAGTCAATACCGCAGTATGGGTATGTATACTGCAGTATAGGCTTATACAAAGAACTCCCAAATTTTATAACTATTGCAAACTGCAGTATAGGTTTGCATACTGTAGTATTGGGCTCTTAAACTAATTCTCAATTTGTCAAGAACTCGCTTACTCCAGTATACAAATGGATACTCCAGTATAAAGGCTTTTTGAACTTAAACTTTTTCACACAAACAGTGCCATACTGCAGTATACTACTTACATACCGTAGTATAGGTCATGTTTTTCAAACACAAGTCACGATGGTTTGCCTCTGGAAGCTGCATACTGCAGTATGACTTTGGATACTGCAGTATGGACACTTATGCACAGTGCCATACTCCAGTATGGATGAACATACCGCAGTATACAACGGTAAAAACTGATTTTTGAATTACACGAATTTGCAAATCACTGTTGTTTGATCTTATTGCTTCCATAATTCATTCAATCATATTCCTAGCTATGTTTAACAAGTTTGTTGAGTGAATTTCAGTAAGATCAGATGAAGATTATTGGAGGTCAAAGCCAAAAAGCAAAAAGTGAATAGTGCATTTAATGCACTTCTGCAAATCAACCTACTTTCAGCTAATCCATCTGAGCACGCCTTCTAAACGTTAAAGATTGCTTACTACAACAAGCAAAGTCATCTCCAACGAGCAAATTCTCAGAGAGCCACCTCAGATCAAATTACCACATGGATTAGTTGGAGTTTAGAAAGAGAAGCAGACCACACTTAATGACAATCAACTACAACAGTCTGATTCATCCTACAACGGTCAAAAACGGTCACACATCATTCTCTACCTATAAAAGACATGGATTCAAGCAGAAAAACGAGGAGATACAAGTTTACAATACCAAAATGCTGATACTCTGCTTCTACATCATTCTCACTCTATTTTTCATATCTAAATAGCTTAGAAAGTGAAATGAATTGTATCTGAACTTCAGTGATCATTTATTCATTCCTTTGAGAGGAAATTTATTATAAACACATTATCTTTCTGAGAGTAACTCAAGATTGGGTAATCTTGAGTGGGTTATACATTGTGTTGATTACAACTTGTAAGGGGAAGTGTATCCTAGTGAGAGGATAAACTCTAGTACAGAGTGTGTAATCAAGCAGTGTATTGATTACAGATTGTAAGGGAGAGTGAATCCTAGAGAGAGGATTGCTTCAGTTACAGATCGTGTAATCAAGCTTATTGAAGATAGTGGATTGAAAATCCCAAGTGTGGCTTGGGGACTGGACGTAGGTCAAGGAGGGCCGAACCAATATAAATCTGTTTGCAAGCTCTTCTCCCTTATCTCTTACATTTCCAGCATTTACATTTGAGTGTTAACCAATTGCTTGCAAACTTATCATTGTTGATCAAAGATGAATTTCCTGAATTGCGAAAGTATTTCAAAGAAAGAAAATTTTTATACTTCACCCAATTCACCCCCCCTCTTGGGTTCAGCCGTAACTTATAGAAGTTTGCTGTCAAGAGGACTAAATTCGAGCCTATTCATGTTAAACCTGAGCTCAAAACAGCCAGAGAGGAGATATAAAGTTGAAGAGAGCTAAATTCGAGTATATAAGTGAGCAACCTCGGTTTCAGCTCAGACAGAGAGAAATCCTGAACCTAACAACATGAGGAAACTCTAGCCTGTTAATGTTAAGCTTGAATTTGTAAGTGAAATTCAAGAGTTCACCTTACACTCTTGAAATCCAGGTAAGTACATGTTATTCATAGTTAAAATATTTTTTTGAAAACCTGATTGATTCTCTTCACTTCACTCCACCCTCGAGTCTAAACCTGAATCCTATCAAATTCACTTACCCTCTTGAACGAGATTTTGAGTAAATGACCTCCAAACGTTTTGCATCTCCAAAACTCCAAAATCCGACCAAGAACAAACCCAATCCAATCTTCAGATTTAGAATAGGCAAGGAAATTCCTTTAGCTGCTTTAAATCAACCTTCAACACTCAGGAGGAAGGAAATGCAGTTTAAGAAGCAAACTGAGTTTCTGAAGAAATCAACAAATCAGAAAGAAGCTTCTACTTTACCCAGACTGAAGGGAATTGTGCTTGAAAAACATTCTGAGGTTCCCAAGAAGAAAGGTTCTGGGAAAGGAAAAAGAAATGTTCCAGAGGTTAATAAGAAACAGAAGCCAAGGAAGAAGAAGAATTCATCTTAGCATTCAGTTCCTACACCAGGGCAAGCAAGTTCTCAAGCTCTCTCACAAACTGCTTTTGCAATTTAGGAACAAGAGCTCCTCCTCTTTCAAGGCCAACAAGATCAAGATTCTTGAGTCCAGGAAACTCAGAGTGCTCCACCTCCTCCTATGTCTTCTAATTTCGATGCAAGGATCAAGGAAATTGTGGATAAGGCAATTTCAAAGTTAATTGATAAGGAAGAAGTAGAAGTTAGAAAACTTGTGTATGAGGTCAACAAGGGACATAGCAATGTGATGGACACTAGGAAGGCTTCAATAAGAGTTGAAAGAAAACCAGAAAGAGTTGAAAGAAGAATCAAGGATATAAGTGATCAGTTTGAAGATCACATAGCTAGCATGTCAACTCTTATGGTTACCATGATGAGCCTAAGTGATAAAATGGACAAACTTCTAAAAAATCAGTCCATGGGTGTTTCTGGTTCTGGTTTGGGCACTTCTACTTTATCTGGACCAAGCTCTGATATGTCTAACACAACCTCTGAACCAACCATCATCTCTAAACCAGCCACTACCATTGAACCTGAGTCATCCATTACTACCACTCGGATTAACCCTCTATCTCAACAACAGGATCTTATTTCCTTCTCTTTCACACTTTCATTGAAGAGTGAAAAGGATCTTATCCTATTCTTACACCTTCAAATATCCAACTTGATCCACCCTTGTTTGCTGATGACAAAGGGGGAGAAGAATGAAAAGAATTGAAAAGGATCAATCAATGGTTTTAATTTGATTATTTTATATTTCATATTTTCTTTCGAAACTCTACTTAACATTCTAGTCTATATCTTGATTAATCTCTACTGAATGTTAAGTTCTGCAGTATACATGCTTTAATGCTATATAATTTCTACTGCTACTAAACTCTGATACTCATCTAAACACCATGGTTATTTTAAAATGTTTATGAGTATATCAATGAGTTATTTTGTTATCTGGCTATCATGATTTTTTTAATAAAATGAACTATCCAATAAACTGTCATGAAATTTCTACTTCGTTTTTGCTTAACTTTGATGAAATGAATTGTGTTTATTGAAATCTCAAAGTTTGCAAATGTTTTTGACCAAACTTGTTTTCTCATTGCTCAAACGATCAAATTCAGTTTTTGAAAGCAATTGATTGTCTACAAGTGTTGTCATTATCAAAAAGGGGGAGAATGTTGGTTCCCTATGTGTTTTGATTATAATCAACAATTGTAAACTCATTTGGAAGTTTTGTCTTTGGTAAAAACTTGTTGTCAAAGACAAACTCGAGTATTGTTCTCAATACTCGAGTATTGACTTGACAAAGAATTGCTCAAATCCTCTTTCACGAAGCAATACTCAAGTATTGGAAGCAATACTCAAGTATTGGACTTACAGAGAGCACTCCAAGTTTTCACCCTAAGACAATACTCAAATATTGACATGAATACTCGAGTATTGAACACCCAAGTATGCAATTGAATACTCAAGTACTGACTTGACAGAGAGTTGCTCAAATCCTCTTTCATGAAGCAATACTCAAGTATTGGAAGCAATACTCGAGTATTGGACTTATAGAGAGCACTCCAAGTTTTCACCCTGAGACAATACTCAAGTATTGGTTGCAATACTCAAGTATTGGACTTACAGAGAGCACTCCAAGTTTTCACCCTGAGACAATACTCAAGTATTGATATGAATACTCGAGTATTGAACACTCAAGTATTCAATTGAATACTCAAGTATTGGTCATACAGAGAAGACATCAAAGTTTTACACCTTATGCATACTTGAGTATTGATTTTACATACTCGAGTATTGGACTTTCACAAAGTTTTTCAAATAACATTTGTTAATGAATACTCAAGTATTCATTTGAATACTCAAGTATTCATTTGAATACTCAAATATTGACATGGAAAAACTCCACAAAATTTTCAAATGAGTGCATACTCGAGTATTGATTTGAAAACTCGAGTATTGGGCATACAGAGAGCTTTTCCTCTTGTCAATAACTTGAATACTCGAGTATTGATTTGAATACTCGAGTATTGTCCTTAAAGTCCAAAGTTCACATCATGATGATTTCTCTCTGGATGATGAATACTCAAGTATCAGGATGGATACTCAAGTATTGACTTAAGTGCACAATGACATACTCGAGTATTGATGAACATACTCAAGTATTGAACGCTAAATTTGAAAATCAAATTTGACGAATTTTTGGAATCATCTTATTTGATCTTAATACTTTCTCTTATCATTCTTCTATATTCTTAGCTATGTTTAACCATCTTTTTGATGAGTTTTTAGACAGATTAACGAAAGTTAATTGAAGGATAAAGTGAAAAGCAAAAAGTGGTTCAGTTCATTAAATGCACTACTCAGAAAGTTGCACAAACTTGGCTAATTCCTCTGCACACGATTACAAATCATTAAAGAATGTTTTCTACAACAAGCAACCTCATCTCCAACGGATTAATTCACAGAAGAACAAGTCAGACTACTTGGCCAGCTGGATTAAGCTAAGTTTAGAGAGAGAAGATGCCAAAACCACTTCCTAAACATGGCAGAGCTTCTCCAACGGATCTATTGGGATAGCAACGGTCATATATTGATCTCTACCTATAAATAGAAGACAGATTCAAGCAGAAAATGGTGGAGAAACAAGCTTACACTTCCAACATGCTGATACTCTGTTTTCACATCATTTACACTCTGTTTTTCATGTCTAGATAGCTTAGAGAGTGAGATGATTTGTGTTGTTCTTCAGTGTTCATTTATTCGCTTCTGAGAGAGAAGATTTATTGTAATCATTCTATCTATCTGAGAGTTACTCAAGATTGGGTGATCTTGAGTAGGAAACACATTGTGTTGATTACAACTTGTAAGGGGGAGTGAATCCTAGGGAGAGGATTACTTCGAGTAAAGAGTGTGTAATCAAGCGGTGTGTTGATTACATTTTGTAAGGGGGAGTGAATCCTAGTGAGAGGATTACTTCAATTATAGAACATGTAATCAGATTGAAAGAAGATAGTAGATTGAAAATCCCAAGTGAGACTTGGGGACTGGACGTAGGTCAAGGACAAGGCCGAACCAGTATAAATCAGTTTGCACATTCACTTCCCTTATCTCTTACATTTCCAGCACATATGTTTCAATGTGTATAGATGTTTTAAATGTCTGGTTATTGTTTTATAAACTGATTTTCAGTGAGTTTCGAAAAGTTTTTAAAGTTCTTAAATTTTTATACTTCACCCAATTCACCCCCCTCTTGGGTTCAACCGGTTCTTACAATTATTATTATCTTTTTAATGGAAAATGTCATATCAGATTACATGATGGCACGTGACATCCCGTGTAAATTACTAATTTCATAAAACCCCGTGAACTTTAATTGATTACAAATAACCGCCTGATATTTCAAATTTTAAATGAACTCCCTTAAAAGTTTTATTATTAAACCACATGCATTTATTTTATCATTTAAGAAAAAAATTATTAAGATTTTTACTATCATTTGTCAATTAAAATAGTTTTTTATATGGAAAAATTATAAGAATAATATTTATAAAAATATAAAAATCAATGTTGAACATATAATTCAAGAAAAAATATGCATTACTTATAAAAAAAATTTAATAAGGGCAAAAATTATCCTCTAACACAAACATAATATTTAAGCTATTAATGCTCAATCATAATAATAACATATTTAACATAAATGATGATATTTTTATACTATCAATGCTCAATTATTTCAAGAAGATAAGTAAATGTTATACAAATGATGACATCTTTATTTTAATATTTTTTGAAAAAAAATATTATTCTTCTAGTTTTTTCATACAAGAAAACTATTTTAATTGGCAAATGATAGTAAAAAGATTTAATAAATTTATTAAAATGATAAAAGTAACAACATAAGGTTTAATACTATAATTAAAATCCTAAGGGAGTTAAATTTAAATTTTCAAATGTCAAGGGGTTATTTTTAACCAATCAAAGTTTAGGGGGTTATCTGCAATTATTCAAAGTTCAAGGGGTTTTATGAAATTGATAATTTACAAAGGATGCCATGTAAGATGCCACATGTCATCTTATAATCTGATGTGACATTTTATGTCAAAAAGATATCGATCACTTAACGATATGAATTAATAGTTAAAAAAATGAAAGGTCAATGGGATAAATTTAAATTTTGAAATGTCAAAGGTGTTATATGGAACTACTCCAAAGGTATTCATCTAGTTCTTTTTGGAATTGTCTGGGTATTAAATGCATTTTTGACAATGTTACCCCTAACTAATTTTGCCTTTTCACTCTCTTTCATCATTTTTTCACTATTACTCTATCTTATTTACCCACTTATAAATAAAGACAAGTTCCCAAAAAAAAAAAAACAAGTGTATTTTCTACCTATTTATTACTTTGAACTAATTTTAATTGTTTTCATGTATAATGCAATTTAGTTAATAGAACCTTTTAAATAGGGAGAGAGTGAATGTAGTTTTACTTTTACCCCTAATTTATTGTTCTGTAGACTTTTACTCCCTTCCATCCACAATATAGTCATAAGTCACTTTAACTAATCCATCAACCAAAAAAACATGGTAGTTAGCTCATTAAATAAATATTATGTTGAAATTTTTGACTTTATATATATTAAATGACGTTTTGAAGGATAAAGAATAGTACAAGCGAGAGTCATATTTAAGAATTGTTACATGTGCAAAATTTACAAATAAGCATTAATTACTCACTAAATAATTTATCTTACAAATGAAAGAATTCTTCTAGAAGTGATTTATATAATGGATCGGAAGGAATATGTTTTTGGACTTCATCAAAGTATATTTTATATTAAAAATAGGTAAATTTGAAAAGTTATTAAATTTTAAGATAAAGGTAATTAGGTTTAAGATTTTTTTTTTTTTTTGGTTATGATGAAACATGTTAGATTTGTCTTATACGAGCAGAGAAGCATACTCCCTCATGTTTTTATTATAAAGCATATTCCATAACAATTGATTATCTATGTTATAAGTCACTTGATGAGGTACTTCCTTCGGTATTTAATATAAAACAGTTTTAAGGAGTCGATGTTAATCTTAAAAATAAAACATAATTTTTATATTTGCCAATTATTTTATAATTTGTCCATATTAATGCTGCCTTAACAATAATCTAAGAAATGAAAGAATGAGGAGATTAAAGAAGATGACTAAGGTATTTTAAAAAATACATGTTATATTAATGGGTTAAGGTGCGTCCAACACAATAAACTATTGACTCAGGAGCGTCCAGCACAATTAACTATTAAGTGGACCGCCCAGCACAACAAACTTTTAAAAAGGAGCATCCAGCACAACGCCGTTAAAAAAAAGTTAACGCCGTTAGCAAAAAGTTAACGTCCGTTATCTAAGGAGCGCCCAACACAACAAACTATTATTTCAAGAGCGCCCAGCACAAAATTCTAAATTTTACTAAATTAAATAATTTTTTCTCAATTGTCATTATTCAAAACTACTTGTATAAATATTTATGAACATAAATTACTCATTCTTCAATTTTCTCTAAATTATAATTTGCTAAAATAAATAAAATTTTTGATTAAAAATATAATTATATTATTTAAATAAAACTCAAGATGTTTTATAGTTTATGATATATGTTAAGCAAAAAAAAAATATGTGATTTATTTTTATTTTAGCATAAATTTATGTGAGTTAAAAAATTCATTTAATGTTAATAAAATTTAAAAAATCTAAAAATTTAACATAGATTTTTTTAGAAATCTAAACATTAAATGAATTTAATAAAATTTCTAAAACATATAAAAAAATCTATATTAAATTTTTAGATTTTTTAAATTTTATTAACATTAAATGAATTTTTTAACTCATATAAATTTCTTCTAAAATAAAAATAAATCATACATATTTTTTTGTTTAACATATATCATAAACTAAAAACATCTTGAGTTTTATTTAAATCATATAATTATATTTTTAATCAAAACTTTTTTTTATTTTAGCAAATTATAATTTTTAGAAAATTGAAGAAAGAGTAATTTTTGTCTATAGATATTTATACAAATAGTTTTGAATAATGACAATTAAGAAAAAAATTATTTAATTTAGTAAAATTTAGAATTTTGTGCTGAGCGCTCATGGAATAATAGTTTGTTGTAATGGGCGCTCTTGAAATAATAGTTTGCTGTGCTGGGTGCTCCTTAGATAACGGACGTTAACTTTTTTGCTAACGGCGTTAACTTTTTTTTAACGGCGTTGTGCTGGGCGCTCCTTTTTAAAAGTTTGTTGTGCTGGGCGGTCCACTTAATAGTTAATTGTGCTGGACGCTCCTGAGTCAATAGTTTATTGTGTTGGACGCACCTTAACCCTATATTAATTAATTCAACTAACTTTCTTAATCTAACCAAATTAAATAAATATGTCTTATATTAAACACGAGAAGGATCAAAGTACTAATTAATTTTTTTTTTAAATATTATTCATATTTAGTGTTGGTTTGGTATAATGGAAATGGGAGGGGGAGGGAAAGTTAAATATTAATGAATTCTAATTAAAAAAATTGGAGGTGTGATTAAAAACTTTTAATTAATTTTGCTACTATTTTATCTTACATTTTTTTTATTAAATTTTTTTTAACTGCACTTATCTATTTGTTAAATTGAACTCGTTAAAATTTTCCCTTCCATTTCACTCGTGCAAAGCAACCCCTTAAAGTTATTAACTATAAAAATGTAACATAAATATGATAATTTTCTATTTAAATATAGGTAAAATTGATATATATTTTTTTTTTCATATTTGACAAAGTTAATGACCAAACCACCTCTCATCACTTTTGATAAGGTGGTTAAAAGTTCCTCATAATATAAATTGCGGGGAGCACTACTTCATTCCATCCATTTAAAATATAAATCACTTACGTCCATAATCAACCAACACTTGCAATTTTTTTAATCCATATCTTTAATAGGGGATTTTTTTTTAAATTTTAAAACAGTTTTAATGAGTTAATTACTCAATTAAAGGAGAGGAGGGTCTCAGTTGTTAAAATCTAAAATTTTTAATATATGTGAGCTCATTTAATACTCCATTTGGTTCTTAATATAAAACATATTTGTGGAGTTTTGAGCCAAAAAAAAAAAACATATTTGTGGAGTTGATCTTAGTCTTAAATATGATATAGTTTTCATATTTGTTAACATTTATCTAATTTACCCTATTAACGTTCCCTCAACAATAATCAATAAAGAAATGAAATGAAGGAATTTCAAGAAGATGACTCGATATCTTAGAAAATATACATCATGTTACCTAATTTTCTTGATCCCCCAAACTAGGTAAATATTCTTATATTAAGAACTAGAGGAATACTAACCATTGATTGAGCATAATAATGTGAAAAGAAAAAGTAACTTTAATATTTTTCTATGAATATTTTAAGAAAAAGTATATTAATTCCTCCTTAAAAACAGTAATATTCTTTATATGATGACATATGAAATTTTTCATAATGCGCTTACTATTTAAAAGGAAGAGAATTTAGGGGGGGGGGGAATGAAAAAACTTGGCCAAGCTTTGAATTTCCAAAACACCAAATGTAAAAGAAAAGATATAAAAGTCTAAAACCAAATCAAATTCGGAATGGAGGGAGTGGTTACATACTCCACGCCATTTCTTGTTATAAATCACCACTAACTACTTCATTTTGCTCGTTAACTTTGTTTAAAAAGAAAATATTTATCAACCGTACCCGTTTTTAAGAGTATAGAAAAACACTACATTCGGACTATTTTCATATTAAATTGTAATAAGAATAATATTTACAAAACTTTCACTAATAATTTACCAAGTGATTTATATTATGGATTAATTAAATATTTTTTTTCAAAAAGTTGTATATTTAACGTTGGAGGGATTTTTTTTTTTTTTTTTTGTTTATAAGAAAAAAGTTTTGGAGGGATTCGGCATCAGTCCCCCACCAAAGTCAGGGCACAGCCCTAAGCTTTTTAAGCACTTACTGGGGACTTACGAAATCGCCTATGAAAAGAGTCCCAATGACGGTAGCGGGGATCAAATACACATCCTTTTGGAAAAAAGAATTCATTGGAGGGAATATTTGGGGGAATATTTATTTGGGTTTCGCTCAATCTGGGGCAGGTTGCTAGTGTTACCTTAGTATAGTTTTTATTAATTGAGAATTGTGTATTATTGGAACTTTCACTTTCTTTCTTGTAATAATATTAATAGCCACAAGTTATGCTATTAAGTAAATAATTAAGGGAAAATTCAAGATTGTTGGAGTTCGTTAAAGAATAATATAAAAAACAAAAGTTGAAGCATGGCTCTTTGTGGGTTGGTGCAGTTGTCAAGCACTGCTGGCCATTTGCCGTCTCAGCACAATGTGCTCTCTTCGATCTGCTCATCAGCCCATTGCATGCATCCAACTTCTGTCTTCCCATTTAAGTGTTTCATACCTTCCCAGAATCTCACCTTCCTCACATACACACTTTACGACTACTATTGCACCCTACAAGTCAAACCCTAGTATTCTTTACAAATTTATTTATGACTCTTGGAGTCGCTTATATTTTGTCTTTATCAATCAATGATTAGTATTTTTAAATATATATAAATATATCCCTTAGATATGGTCCTTATTAATTATTATAACACTGTAAGACATTTTTAAGAAGAATGAATGATTTTTTTAAGAATATTTTTGCTGTTTAAATTTTAATGCAATATCTTAGACAAAAGTACACCTTACGAAAGGTTTCGTTTTGGTTCATTTTTAGTCTTTTAATTATAATTTTGTTAATAAAAAATTACTGATATTGAAATTTTAAATGTTGAAAAAAAAATCTATTTTTGAATGCTGACGTATTAATTCACAATATTTTAAAAACATATTTTTTAAAATTAAAGGGCCGAACTAAACCTTTGTATACAGGCCAAAACCAGTTTCCTGCTAAGCGCACTTTCCTTAGCAAGGAGAGCTAATATGATTTATACTGTCCAGATTTGATCTAGATGGTCTAGCTTTTTAAAATGATGCTTTTTAAAAAAAAATATATATTTTTGAAAAATAATAGTTAAAATATTTTTTTTAATATTTTATATTGATTAAAATAATTTCTTCAAAAAATATAGAATTTTGAAAAATTAAATTTTGAACGTCCAGATTTGATCAAGGACAGTCCAAATCCTATTATCTCTTACTACTAAGCAAAATATTAGATGAAACCCTGGAAACAAAAGATTTTGCTTTCCAAGAAATGTTCATGTTCGTCTTTATAATAATAAAATCGTGAACCAAATTTAAAATTAGAAAACGAGAAATTTATCAATTAACTACAGTACAAAACATCATAGTTCAATCACTTTTCGTAATGATAATATTTTTAACGCATTTGATATTTATTTAAATGAAGTCTGAGTCAAACAATTATATATATATATATATATATATAGTAGTTGTGTAGTTGTGCTTTAACGATCACGAAATAATGATTAAGTCCACAAAGAATATTTTACTAATATGTAAATCCGCGTAATTGTTGACTTCATGAATGATCTGTTATTAGATCTTGTCCTGTGTATGTCTAATATTTCCAGTCACTGGAGATAAAGTTATCTTCAGTGACCTCAAAACTACGTCGTTTTAGATTAATGAATGGTGTTTTTGTAATTTTGTTTATTTTTTAATCATATAAATTTTACCGAAACACCCTTCATTAATTCACTTAAAATTATTAACACACCCTTCATTAAAAATAAGCCTAAAAGCATCTGCCTCTCCAATTGGAAACACACATGGCAAGACTTCTAGAAAAACAAAAATTTGAAAAAAAAAAAAAAAAAAACGTTCGTTGCGAGGTTATAAAAAAACCCACCAATAAACATCTTTTTATAAAGACTCTCTAAGACCTAAACATTGGTTTTACAACCGGTGGGAAAAGGTTAACCTCCTTTTACTCTTTTCCATTATCTTCTTATAATCTTATCTCCACCATAAAATCATGAAATAGATGATTTAAATTTAATATTTTATAAGATTATTGTTATTATATTTTATTAATTAAAATTTCTTTATTTTTTTCTATATTGCAGTTATGATCTATCTAGATCAAATTATATTTATGGTAATAATTTTAGAAAATATTGAATCTAAATCATGTATCTCTTTAATCTAACAATGGATATGATATTATAAGAGGAAGAAGAAGAAATGAGAGAAACGCAAAACTGGTTGTTGTAACCACCGATGTGCAAAGTTTACGAAAATTGTTTTGTTTTACAATTGATTGAACATTTTTAATTTGAGATTGGTGCTCTACTAGTTTTAGAAGCATTCATCACAGGCTGTGAGTTTCTCTACCAAACTCAGGTATTCCCAAAAACTCCGTTCCCCTGAGTTTGATGCAGAAAAATTAAGGGAAAATGATATATATATATATATATATATATCAGTCATTTAAACTTCAAAATTTTATTGACAACAATGACAATGAGATTAAAAAGAACAATAAAATAGTTGATAACTCATTTTGTTAAAAAATCAACCATTTGTTAAAGTGATATTTTCTTAGAATTTTTCCAAGAACTAATAACATGTGATAAGCAATTTTTGAGACGATTAGTAGTCTTCCTTTATATATATATATATATAAATTTTAATTATAATTTACATTGATTGATCTGATCAATCACTAGGGAAACTATTTTTGCAGATTAAAAAGTTAAGAAAAATAGAATACTCAAATAAGGAATATCTTTTTCTTTGGGTCAAAAAAGGAAGAGGAAGGGATAACAAAGATGACTTGGATCGCCTCAACTGTGCTTATCTCAATTCAGCCTCAATTGAGGAATACATGAACTCTCACATTATGATTTGATGGTGTTGAGATAAAAAATTAATTTTATTTATCATTTAAAAATATAAATTTGTAACTCTCTCATCAATGCCGTTAGATTAAATCTAACAATCCCTCGTGTTCTTAATATAAGACATATTTAAGAAGTTGATTTCAATCCTAAATATAATACAGTTAGCCAATTTTTTTAATTTATCCTTATTGATGTACCCTCAATAATAATCTGAAAGAAGGAAAGAGAGAATTGAGGAAAATGACTAGAGTGTATGAGAAAATAAATACCATATTAACTAAGTCAAACCAATTTTCTTAATATAATCAAATTAGATAAATATGTCTTATATTGATAACTAAAGTGAGTAATTAAAACTCGCTCGTTGATAAATATTTGACCTAATTTATAAATGAATTTTGGTCTTCAATATAAGAAAAAATTTTCATTTCATCTCATATATTTATTATTTTTATTCAAACCACTTCACCAAACTTATAAACTTATATACGATCTAATGTTAACCAAAAGTATCTTAAGAAGATAATGTCACCAATGTTATAATAAACACATTAATTTAACTTACTTAATTTCCCCAAATTAGATAATATGAGTACTTCTTAATTAAAATTTAATTTAATTGAGAGTATCTTAATTGACTTAGCTTGGTTATATTAGAGAATTATCAAATATGTTTGACCCAATTGATGTTAATTCTCTCAAAAGCGTTTTTAAGTTTGCATTTATATAAATTTTATGCTTGGTATTAGAACTAACACACCTTTTGTGTCCTTTTCTCAGTTAAGCACCAGTGCACCACCCCACGTGAAACCTCTTCTTATCGGTCTTCACTCGCTTTGCAATCTCCGCATTTTATGCTTCTTTTAATTTCCCGTATACATGCACTTGGTATTTTCTTAAATATGTTGAATTGACTTGAAATTCATATCAAAGTTATTACAAAAATTAGTATAAATTATATTGTTGTTTTTCTAGTGAATGTACTAAAAAAAATTGTAGCAGACATTCAAAATCTATATAAAAACTAGTAGGTCTCATAGTGTATTACCACCCCGGTCCTAATTATAAGAGCTAGTTGATTTTTTTTTGGAGAGATTAAGGAAGTTAAATAAGTTACTTAATCATTTCATATACTGTATAGTCTTAGATTATATATTAGTTTATTAGTCAAATTAATTGGTTTGAAAAAAAAAATAAAAATATAGATACTTTAGAGTATTTAATTAGCTTCCTTAATTTCTTCAAAAAAGTCAACTAGCTCTTATAATTGGACCGGAGGGAGTAGTTTACTACTTCACTGTATTTACCTTGTTCCAAGTTACACAATTGTAGAGAGATTCATCCCTCCTTTATAAGTATAACCTTTAACACTTAGAATATACTCCCTCTCGGTTTTAATTATAAGACCTAGTTGACTTTTTTGGAGAAATTAAGGAAGTTAATTAAATTACTTAAGAGTATTTTTATTTTATTTCGTCAAATTAATTAGTTTAACTAATAAACTAATATATAATCTAAGCATACATATCCAATATATAAAATGATTAAGTACTCCCTCTGGTCCTAATTATAAGAACTAGTTGACTTTTTTGAAAAGATTAAGGAAGCTAATTAAATTACTTTAAAGTATTTTTATTTTTATTTTTTTTCTTCAAACTTATTAATTTGATTAATAAACTAATATATAATCTAAAAATATTTAACATATGAAATGATTAAGTAACTTATTTAGCTTCTTTAATCTCTCCAAATAAAGTCAACTAGCTCTTATAATTAGGACCGGAGGTAGTAACATATTTAGCTTTCTTAATCTTTCTAAAAAAAGCCAACTATGTCTTATAATTAGGACGGAAGGTAATATAAATTTATGATTTACTATTCACTTTAAAAAACATGTCTTTTAATAGAGTCCCCCCCCCCCCCCCCCCCAACTTTTTTTTTTTTTTTCAGCGGTTTCGATCTTCACTAGAACCAACAACACACAGTTTATTAAATTTCATTTTTTAAACTACAAGGCAACCACAACACACAACTCACACACCTTCTTTGGGCTATTTATTGGCTTTTGCCAATTTTTGTTTTTTGTTTTGCCAGCAGCCAATTTTTGTATTAATAATTAAAAAATTTAAATTTTGTAAATAGAATCGGTGGGAAGGAGTAGCACAAATAATAAATCTTTAGTAGTGTACTTTATGTAAAGAAAATGTGAATAATGAAATAGACATATTTTTTTATACAATAAATAGATACATTTAATCTAACTAGAATGAAGAACTGAAAGTTGTAAGCAAGTTTGATTTTGGCCGGCAATAGTTGTAAACAAGTTGGAGTCACCGACTCTTTGGAACAAAATCTAAGCGAAACCGCCATCCACGTGACTTGCATGGCGTTCTCATCTATCAAGAAAGGGAATCATAATGACATTGATTTAAATCTCCAAATATTTTTAATTTAATAACAAATATTTCTTCCATTTTATGTTTAAAATTCATTAAATCTCGGTTATTTAATTATTTTCATATTAAATATATATTTAAAAATAATTTCTACTTTCATAAACTCGCTAGTTGAGTCTCTGAATATACGTTTTTACGTTTCTAGCATACAAAAATGAGTCAAGTTAGTGGTAAACTCATGCGAGTCGTAAACTCGGATAAACTCACGAGTTTATATAACGAGTTTACCGTTTTTACATTTCTAACTTACAAAACCGTAATAGCTTACTTTTAAACTCATGTTAACTTTTTGGATTTGATCATCTTCGGTAGCTTTATATAGAAATTTCTTTATTAAGAATGATAAATGATGAATATTGATGGATTTAATTTCAATTATTTGGATTTAAAATATATTTAAATTAAATTGTTGTCATTTTTATATTCTAATTATTCAATTATACACCAGTAATATATATTTTATAATAAAAATAAACTCTTATGACTTTACGATTCAAATTTATTATACAAATTTATATTACTGTCACGAGTTTGCTTAAACTCGCGAGTTTAACAACCTTACTTTACTTAACCAACATTCAAAAAGGAAAAAAATAAATAATTGTAATAAATTATCAATGTGATACTTTATAAGATAAAGGTAAAACTCCTCATCAAAGTTGGAACCTTTTGGGTAATATTGTTATACCAGCTTTTTTTAATTAACATGATTTATAGTATATGAGGTTAAGTATATGATAGGAGTTGTATCTTGGCTTGCGTGAATATGGTTTTACAATGCTAATTGAAACAGTTCTTGAAACTTTCGAGACAACATTAAAAGAAAAAAATAGGGCAATATTACTTTTGAGTGGAAACTTGTAGAGTAAATTTACATCTTAGCCGCCCTTCTTATAAAGAAGAAGTATTCTATTATATTCTTATTACTTTTTAAGAACTTTGTTAAATCACTCATAATATTTCTTCTTCTTCTTCTTTTTTCTTTTGTTAATAACATGCTGCTTCTTCTGATCTTTTGATAAATATAACTTTTTGTTCCCCAAACACCATCAGATTTTGTTCTTTGAGATTACAGAGAAAGTTGTGCATGTTTAATAAAGTTTAATTTGATCTATTAATTATTTAAAAAAATATTGCAATTTTCTTTTACATAAATCACTATTTTCATATCATGAAACATACTTGTTAGGAGATATGCATGAAAACTTTTTGCCTGCTAAGCTTTAAGGAGAAAACTCTTGATCCAATAAAAAAAAAAAAATCACTATTTGCAATCCACCTAACATATATTTGTCCTATTAACATTCTCCACTACTATGAAAAAAGTGATTAATGAACTAACTCACGAATTTAAAAGTAAAAAGGCCAGCACACTTTTCTTTTCTTTTTTTAATTTGAGCTAAACAAGTCAAAGTTGTTAAGAGAGTCCCCTGTTTAATCTAAAATATAAATACATTTTTATTTTGAAAATTTATATGAATGTCTCTTAAAATCAAAATGCATGTTGTACCAACATTCTAATTAATTTTAACATTATATTTCCATCTACTCAACTATTATTTAACTGTTGAAACGCAACGTTGACTATTTTTTATTATCAAAATGTTCCTCATTAGCAAATATGTTTCCTCGCAATTATTCAATCAGATATCTTTTGCCGAAAAGATAATTTTAATATGAATTTTCAAATTTTTTATATAATATCAAAATAATCAATTTTATCAAATTTTAGAATTTAAATAATTATAATTTTTTTTTAATAATGTCAATTTTTTAATCTCATTTTACTTATTTAAATTTATTTTTGATGTCAATGTTTTAAATTTATACGTTAGCTAAAAATATCATACAAGTATGTTTTTTTAATTAAATAATAAGATTATAATGGAGTTAAGGTGCATCCAACACTCTAAATTATTATTTTTTGAGGGTCATTTAGTATTCTAAAATATTTTGTGCTGCATACATCAACAATTTCAATTTTTTAATCTCATTTTACTTATTTAAATTTATTTTTGATGTCAATCTTTTAAACTTATATGTTAGCTAACAATATCATACAAGTATTTTTTTAATTAAATAATAAGATTATAATAGAGTTAAGGTGGATCCAACACTCTAAATTATTTTTTCAGGTGCATTTAGTGTCCTAAAAATATTTTGTGGTACACACATTACTCTAAAGTATTTTTTTGAAGTGCGTCCAACACTTTAAATTGTTTTTTTGTATATATATCTAGAGAAAAATATTTCTCCTGTTACTGGAGATAGAGTTATCGTGACCCTAAAACTACGTCGTTTTGAATTAATAAAGGGTGTGTTTGTAATTTTAGGTGAATTAATGAAGGGTGTTTCCATAATTTTGCACCTTTATTAACTCACCTAAAATATTATAATATTATAAAATATGTGAATTTTATAATTTAATATTATAAAATATGCATAATTTCTTGGCGATAAGATTTTATATAACGATATTGCCGGGTTTTGAAAGAAAATTAAAAGTAGTAAATATATAAGAAATATTTTTCCCCCCCTAAAAATTGCCTTTATTTATTAGAGAGAGACTAGTAATGAGCACATGTTAAATATGGGGCTAAAAATAATGTGAGAGAATAAAGGGAATGAATCAACATATCAATAATACAAGTATCAAATTAATGTAGCTTATGCTTATAAGGAGGTGTGCCCAATCGAGTGGGTTTTTTAACCCTTACCTTCTTTGTTGTTACTTCTAACTTTTGGTGTCGAGGAGACTAATGTTATCTATGATTTTCCTTTTGTTCTTATCTTTTTAATGGGTGGTGACTGATACTTCTTTTTTTTGGTTTGGTTTTTTGTATTTGTGTACTGTTTTTATGTTGTTCTTTTATAATGTAATGTTTCTTAATATTAATATATATATCCTTCGATAAAAAAAAAAATTTAGGGTAAAATGAATAAAAATGAATTTATTTTTGAAACCAACTTAAATGAAGATTTTATAAAAAAGGACAAACACATTAAAAAAAATGGAATCCTATATATAAGGACGTAGAGAGTTAACCAGATTTATTCTAATATACTTTTGTACTTTTAGAATATTCTTAAATAGAGTTAATAGTTTTGACAAAAATGTGCGTTTTAAACACGAGGATTTGATCTTTGTAATTAAAATAAGGGTAAAGGATTTTTTCAGTCACAGAGATAAAGTTATCTCTAATGAGCCTAAAACTACGTCGTTTTGGATTAATAAAGGGTGTTTCCGTAATCTTATTTATTTTTTTATCATATAAATTTTACTGAAACACCATTCATTAATTCACCTAAAATTGTAAATTAATCTAAAACGACGTAGTTTTGGGTCATTGGGAGATAATATTATTTCCAATGACTGGAGAAATACTTTTCCTTTAAAATAAAATAGATATCAGATTAGAATATTTTACTCATGGTAATAACAACAACAATAATAGTAAAAAAAAATTAAAATATGTACAATTTCTTAGTAATGGATTTTGAATTGGATAGCGATAAATCATTTGTATCATAAATTCAAATAAAAAATTATCCACTATTTATAAAATTATTACGTAGTATACAAAATTCCAGTCCTTATCTCGTGTGTCAATCAAACTGAGAATAATATAAGCTGCTGATCTTCACCTTTAATTTATTGCTTAATAAAATCTGAAGTCTTATCCTATCCATTAATAATAAATCCCTGAAACAGTGGAAAACGCTCTGGAAGTTACGCGGCGCCAGGAGACTACCGTTTTCCACACTTCTTCCTCCGTCGGGTCCCCTTTTCCCTCTTAAAACCGGATGATCCTAATTTGTTGTCACCAATTAAATTAAATTAATTTTAATTTAATTACACATGTTTTATCTACAGTGTTTGCCATTTCTCTTCTATATATAAATCTTCAATCTCGCCCACTTTCACAGCCCCATTGAATTTGATTTGCAATTTCGGCTCCATTGCTTCCTGCCTCAGCGCAATGTCTTCTGATCTCTCTGTTATTCTCCCTCGTGTTCTCATCGTTTCTAGACGTACTGTTCGCAAGAACAAGTTCGTCGATTTCGTGGGTTCGTTTCCTTTTCCGTTCACTCTAGATTTCTTCATCTCTATGATGCCGACATTTAATAGTTTGGTTAAGGGCACGATTCTTCTTACATTCAAAGAAATCCTCGAATTTAGCCCAACTCTTAGAATGATTTCTTATGCCTAGATTTTTTTTAAGCGAATGTTGGATTTTTGGCTCTTTTTGGTTGAAGTTGTTGTTCGTTTGATTTTTCAGGGGAATATCATCTTGATCTTATAGTTGGGTATGGTGCGGTACCTGTGATTGTGCCTCGTGTTTCTGGGCTTCACATGCTGTTAGATAGCTTCGAGCCCATTCATGGCGTGCTTCTCTGTGAAGGGGAAGACATAGACCCATCCTGGTACGAAGAAGACACATCAGGTCTTTCACAAGAGGAACTTGAAGAAATCAGAAGGCTTCATGCCAGTGATACAGCAATTGATAAAGAAAAGGATTCAATCGAGCTTAGATTAGCTAAGCTATGCCTTGAGAGGAACATTCCCTACATGGGAATTTGCAGGGGATCACAGGTCCTTAATGTTGCATGTGGGGGTAGCCTTATTCAGGACATAGGAAAAGAGCTTTCTAGGAAGTGTCCTGAAAGCCAGAGAGTGGTACACATAAACTATGATGACTATGATGGTCATAGGCATAAGGTTAAAATAGTGGAGAACACACCTTTGCATAGCTGGTTTAAGGATTCTTTGGAAGAAGATAAAATGGAGATTTGGGTTAATAGTTATCATCATCAAGGGGTTAAAAGACTGGCACAACGCTTTGTTCCAATGGCTTTTGCCCCAGATGGTTTAATTGAAGGTTTTTATGACCCAGATGCTTATAACCCTGAAGAGGGGAAGTTCATTATGGGATTACAGTTCCATCCTGAGAGAATGAGGAAGACTGATTCTGATGAATTTGATTACCCCGGATGCCCATGTGCTTATAAGGTCCGAATCTGATGCAATCTTTAGTTTCAGCTGTAAATTTTGTTCTTGTCACATTAAAATCAATTTCTCATGGGAAATTTCTATAAACTACAGGAATTTGTGAAGGCGGTGGTTGCATACCAGAAGAAGTTGAATAGTATAACATGTGTGCAAAGGCCTATAAAGCTTAACAAGGAGATGGAGAACAAGCAGAAGATCATAGTGAGAAGTTTCTCACTTGCCAAAGATCTGTACACCACAGGGAAAGGGATCAACCCTTCTAAGAAGTCTGAACTTGAAGCTGGAGCAGATTTCCTTGAGGTATGAACCTTTTGACAATATTCCCAACTTCTCTGTGTTTCATCTGTGTCCCAAATGATTTGCTTCTTGGATCAGATACAGAAACTTAATACAGAGTTGTATCAGATCTGACCTCTTCCATGTTTAGTTTTTCTCTTTATAATCCAAATCCGTGCTTTATTACCATTTTAAGTCTTAATTATTGTTAAATGCTGAGATATGAGACTTAGCACAGGCACTTGCATTATAACATGACAAAATACGTAGTGATCGTTTTGTGTTCAGAACTATGTTGGGATGGTTCGAAAATCGCTTTTTGACAGAAACATTAGTCTTGGTGAGCCCAGTATGTAAGGACCTCTGTAAGGATTTGGAGTCTTGGGGCATGTCCTGTCCATTTAACTCACCTAAATTTTTTTCTCATTAAAAAAAAAAAAACAATAGTCTTCTTGATTTTGTCAAAACCTCGTCTTGGAACTCCCAAAAAGTGATAACAAACACGTTCAGAACACAGTACATGGCTATGATTTTCAGAGATTTTCCGTTGTGACATTAATTAATTTATGTTTTGCATTGTTATATATGCAGTCAAACACAGCGTTGAATGTACAGCAAGAGAAGAGGTTAAAGCAGATGGGGGCGACAGTTAGGAATGCCGGGTCATACATTGAGAGGCTGAAACTGAATGAGGAAAGAGAGAAAATGGCAAGAAATGTGATGGCAAAAATGACGGTGGAACAGTTATCTGAGCTCTTGACCTTCTATCACACCATGAATCAAATATGTTCTGAAGTGTTGGAAAAGAAGTTTCATGAACTTGTTGTCACTAGTGACTTTGTTGGATCATAACCTTTTCTTCTTTCCTCTTTACCTTGTTGCTTTCTTTGTCTTTGGGTGGCCATGCAAAGTAGGTTGTTGCTTCTCTGTGGCTCACGAGGATCTTGTATCACAAGGGTCCCTTTTTGATTTCTTCTGTTGTACATCTTTCTCTCAATGAAAGTGATGTTTGTTGTTACCATTACTTCTCTCTCTCTCTCTCTCTCTCTCTCTCATGCGTCTTCCTTCATATTTCAAGGAGATCCATTCATGGAACTTTGCCCCCATTAACAATATCTTTAAAGAAGAAACCAACAGGTGTCAACATGACAGATAAAAGGGAGTGTGACATCCTTTTCAAAACCGGAATATTCTAATGTGAATCTTTTGTGTGTCTGGTATGAGAGGGGGAGAGCCAAAGAAGAGTATGGTGAGACCCACAGGAGGAGGTGGGACTCTACACCCATTGTTGTCAAACTCACGAGTTGATTTTTCGAGTTTATCTTTTTTACGCTTCTAGCTTACAAAAACGAGTCGAGTCAGTGGTAAGTTCGTGCTAGTTGTAAACTCGGTTAAATTCACGAGTTTATGCACCGAGTTTATCGTTTTTACGTTTCTAGCTTAAAAGACTTTTTTAACTTACTCTTAAACTCATGTTAACTTTTTTTGATTTGATCATGCTCAGCGGCTTTATATAGAAATTTCTTTATTAAATATGATAAATGATAAATGTTGATGGATAAAATTTTAATTATTTGAATTTAAGATATATTTAAATCAAATTGTTGTCATTTTTATATTATAATTATTTAATTATACACTAGTAATACCTATTTAATAATAAAAACAAACTCTTACGAGTTTACGATTCGAGTTCACGATACAAGTTTACGTTGCTGTCATGAGTTTGCTTAAACTCATAAGTTTGACAACCTTGCCTACACCCCTTTGTGTCTTTTTCTCTCATAAAAGATAAAGCATTTGCAAATTGGGACTGGCCATTGGTTTAGTGATTTTTCTGTTACCGATGGATCTAAGATCCAAATTAGTAACCAATAAATTCAAGAAGCAGAATCTGAGTCATTGACCAAGGTACTTAATCATTCATATATTCATTCACAATATTTGTTATTGTCTTACATAAAAATATGGGGATAACATTTCTGCATCTGAGGCAGATAAATATATCTGCAGTCACCCAAAACAATACCGTTTTTTCTGTTTTTTTATTAATTTATGTTCTCGTGAAAAATGAATAGAGCTGGGAATCAGGGCCGGCTCGGCCCTACAGGGCCTGGCCCTCCAGGGCTTGGGCCCTACAGGGCCAGCCCTCCAGGGCCTGAGATAAGGAAAACATCTGTTTTTTAAAGCCCGGCTCGATAGTACCAGGGCCAGGGCCGGCCCTACAGGGCCTGGAAATTACTATTCCAAATTTTAATTATTTTTTTCTAGGTTTTTCCAAAGAAATATAATTAGTAAATTGCAACCATTAAAGTTCTAATATATCAAATAAATATTATCAACATTAATATCTAAACAATACAAATTATCCAACAAATAAACACATTCATTAATTTGTAATGAAAAACAAATCATTGTCCACAATTGACTTACATAAAACTTAAGAAGTATTAAACTAAATAACATTAGATAACTCACATAAAATATAAAAGCATACCACTATCATTGTCAACTGTCACCTTCTTCATCACTCTCATCAATTTCATAGATATTTGATTGTGCTTCACTTTGAGCAGAAGGCTGTGCTTCAGGAGTAAAAATGTCATGAATTTCTTCTCCCGCATCATGAACACATCCATAATCATTATCTGCAGCAAATAATATACCAAATCATAAAATCAGAGTATAGTTATTATGTATTTATATATGTGCCTCCTAGCCTCTTCCTCTTGGCACTCTTGGACTAATTTTTTTTCTCAAAAAATTGAAAAAGCTACAGTAACAGGGCCTGCAGGGCCGGCCCGATAAAGCCCGAGGCCCTACAGGGCCGGCCCGATAAAGCCCGAGGCCCTACAGGGCCGACCCTGCAGGGCCAAATTCAAATTTCAGGCATATTTTTCAAGTCCGAGCCCTACAGGGCCAAGGCTTAAAAGGGCCGGCCCGACGGGCCCGACCCGATTTCTCGGCTCTAAAAATGAAAGGGACGTAGGACCCTATTGATCAAAAACAAAAAGGGACAGCGGACCCCACCATGAAATAATTGTGTCCATTAAAAACCACACACAGTTTTAGCGCTTCAATCTAGCCACCAACACAATCGTTGTTTCCACCGTCCCAAGGTAGCACCGTCTCTTGGTCCCTCCCTCCTCCTCTCAACTTGGCCTTACTCTTCTAGAAACTGCCGCGTGTCATGGACTTTGAAATGGAAACTTCGTCGAGCTACTTCGACCCTCAAGAACTCAACGTCAGGGATCAATTTCGCAGATATAGGAAAAGCCACTCAACTTTCGGCACTTCAACCCCACCAGCAAACTCAGCTACAAAATCATTTGAAACTGGCCTTTTATATGATGGTCAAAACTCCATAGTCCCACTACTTTAAAAGTCCTTAATACAAGTACCATTGGGAACAAAAGGCAGTAATGACGGAGGATGTTTACCATACACTACTTTAAAAGGACCATTCAAGTCCTTAATACAAGTACCATTGGGAACAAAAGGCAGTAATGATGGAGGATGTTTACCATACACTACTTTAAAAGGACTATAGCCAGAAGATGAATGAAAACCATTATTGTATGAAAACTTAGCCAAATGCAAAAAATGACTCCATTTCTTAGGAAAATCCACACATACACATTGTAAGTAAGTTTCTAAACACAAGTTAACAACTTCAGTTTGTCCATCTGTTTGAGGATGGTAAGAAGTGCTCATTTTGAGAGTAGTTCCACTCAAATGAAACAATTATTGCCAAAAATCACTCAAAAATATAGGATCTCTATTAGATATAATCGATTTAGGAAAGTCATGGAGACAAACCACTTCCTTACAAAAAAGAGACGCCACAGATTTTGCAAAAAAAGTAAGGCATACCTAAAAAATGCGCTGCTTTATAAAACGATCCACAATTACAAAGATGCATTCCCAACCATGAGAAGGAGGTAAACCAATAATGAAATCCATGGATATATCTTCCGAAATATAAATGGGATAGGTAAAGGCTGCAAAAGACCACCTGGTGCTTGAGGAATATACTTACCATGTTGATAAGTTGAACAATGCTGGATATAGTTATTAACTTCCTCTTTTATGTGTTGCCAATAATAATATTATTGTAAGCATTTAAATGTTTTGAGGACTCCACCATAACTGCCTGTAGGAGTTGAATGAACGTAATTGATCAATGCAATGGAAAGATCAGATGCAACAGGGATAACCAAGTGATCTTTCTAGTATAAAAGTCCATCATTAAAAATGAGGAACCAATTGTGGTACAAATTGGAGAGATGTCTTGATAGCTGATATGTACTAATCTTGATCCAAAAGAGATGGTAGATCTGTAAAAAATGAAGCATGAGCTATTACCAAGGAGAATAAATCACAAGAATGAGGAATACGAGATAGGGCATCCATAGCTTGATTAGAAGATCTAGTTTTGTAGATAATTTGAAAATCAAATAGGAGTAGCTTCAATATCAAACGCCATTGGGCAGAAGTGGTTATGCGTTGATCCAGGAGATATTTGAGGCTAAAATGGGCGGTATGAACCTCAAACTTGCGGCCTAAAAGATAGTGACGCCATTTGTGCAAAGAAGAGACCAAGGCTAATAGTTCTCTATTATATACTGAATGTTCTGCTTTCTCGGAGACAAACCCTTGCTCTAAAATGTGATGGGGTGACCTTTTTGTTGTAAAATAGCACCAATGCTCGAAGATCACATTCAACAATAAACTTCTTTGAGAAGTCTAGCAATTGTAACACTGGAGCACTAATTAATGCTTCCTATAGATCCTGAAATGCTGCCAAATAAGTGACATCACATTTAAAGCCATCTTTTTTCGTCATATCAATTAAAGGCTTTGCAATTCGACCATAATTCTTGATAAACCTGCGGTAATAAACTAAGAGACCCAAAAAACCTCATAGTTCAGAAATGTTTTTGGGTAAAGGTCATTTATCAATAGCAGCTATTTTGTCCAAGTCAACCATCACTCCTTTGGATGAAATATTATGCCCCAAGAATGAAATAACTAGCTAGAGGAAGTTGCAATTTTCAAGTTTTGCATAGAACTATAACATCCCAAATTTTATTAAGTATTTCAAGTGACATTTAATAAGCAATTTGAGGTTTAAATGAGATAAAGTATAGAGTTAATATATATATATATATATATATATATATATATATATATGTCTTATTAAAATATTATATTGTTATACTACATTGTAATAATATATATGGAGGCGCGAACGGTGGAAGGAAGGAACTGAAAAAGTATATTATTAAATATAATATAATATTATTATATTAAGGGGAAAGGTGACGAAGAATGAGGAAAGAAAGAAAATGGAAAAAGAAAAAGAAAAGGAGAGAGAGAAGGAAATAAAATGGGGCCCACCTCTTTTGAAAATTGGGGGGGGGGGGGGTGCCTACCATTTGAAATTGGGGGGATAGCAGTGCCACGTTTTGAGGGGGTGCCGTTGCCGCCCATTGAAAAAGGGGTGAGGGATTTTTCCTATAAATACCCCTGACCCCAATACACACACACACACACACTTTCACCATTCGTAGAGGAGAACGTGAGAGAAAGAGAAAAGAGAAAAGGAGAGTAAGGTTTTGGCAGCCCTGTGGTGATTATTTAGAAATTAGTGAGTAAGAATATTCTTCCATATACTTGTGAATTGTGTATGATTGTAAATTATATTATTTTTTTAGATTGGATTATGTGTATATGTATTATTTTGTACCTAAGAAAATTACAGTTTTAGCCCAAGAAAATTACAGTTTTATGCCCAAGAAAATTACAGTTTTGTGCCCAAGAAAATTACAGTTTTGTGCCCAATAAAAATTATAGTTTTGCCCTCGAATTTCAGAAATGACAGTCTAGTTTCGAATTTCAGAAATGACAGATTGGTCAGATGAGATTTTTATGAGATGTTTGGTTTGATATTTTATATAAATGGAAGTTTACTCTAATACCATTTATTTTTATTGAATATAAATATCATGGCGGATGTATATGTGATGGGTTGAAGTAAGGAGGAATTTGAATGATAAGATTTCTTTATACCACCACTCGGTGCACGGTGGATGGTACTTTTCAGGGCCCTATCTTCCATGTTTTCCTCTGGCTGGGATTGCATTAGAGTTGTGGGACATGTGACACCTCTTTAGTTGTTATTTTTAAAGAGGGAAGTCATAGTCTAGACTTAAGCTCTACACTTTCGGTAGAGTGTATCTTAAGTTTTGGTGAGCTTGGAACCATCCAGTCAAATTGAATGAGTTTCTATTGGATTATGTGTCAGCCTATGGCTCCAGTCAACAGTACAAGGGTAGACGGTGATGTAAGGGAGGCCGTATAATGCATATTGTAGAATCGTATAGTTCACAATTTTACATAATGATGATTACTTTTGCAAAAATAATTTTATATGAGAAAATATGGTATATACAGACATATTTGAAATCAACCCCTGCTTTTTGTCATATGTAATTTACTTGTGTATGGTAGAAACTTTCAGTAGTTACTGAGACGTGGAATCTCATCCCATATTAACATTTTTCAGGTGAATATCCTAGTAGGGAGCAAGGGAAGGCACCTATGGAGTGAGCTTTGAAGGCTCTTTTGTACTCCTATGATTTATGTTATGTTATTTTATTTGCCATGAACCTAATACTTCTACTTTGTCTTAAACTCTAAAATATTTTCAGAAATTTATTTTGATTATGTATTATGAATTTTATTTGAAATGGTTTATTATGAATTTTATTTGAAATGGTTATGTAATTTACTAATTTGGATATTGATTATCCCTGTTGAAGGTATTTCAAATATTTTGGACAAGTTTTTGACTATTAAATTTGAGGTGTTACAAGAACTCATTTAAATGTAATAATTGGAAAATAATATTTAAATGAGTTAGGTGATCCTAAAAGGTCTTACTGTAAACCAAGATATCATCAAAGAATACTAATATAAACTTCCTAAGATAATGTCGAAACATGATGACTTGAAAGGTAGATGGAGCATTAGTGAGACCAAATGGTATAACCGTGAATTTGTAATGCCCTAAAGGAGTTCTCAAAACTGTCTTTGGTATATCCATAGGATGGACTCTAATCTGATGATAGTCGAAACGAAGAACAATCTTAGAGAAATAGGTGGTCCCATAAAGCTCATCAATTAATTCATCTACCATTGGAATAGGATATTTATCTGGCACAATAATCTTGTTCAGCTCTCCATAGTCAATACAAAGATGCAAAGTGGAGTTCTTTTTGGGGACTAACAAAATAGGATTTGCAAAGGGGTTGACACTAGGTCAAATGAACCCTTTTGAAGTAATGCAACAACTTGTTGTTCACTTTCATCCTTTTGAGAGCGTGGGTATCTATATGGCCAAATATTAGGTGGTGTGGCTCCTGAATATAAGTGGATATGATGACTCCTATCTCGGGAAGGAGGAAGGGATTGTGGCTCAAGGAAAATATCAACAAATTGCTGTTGTAAATCTTGCAGAATCTCAAACTGTCTTACAATTTCCATACCGTCATAGCTACATAGAACCTGATAAGAAGTTTGAGAAAGTCCCTGAAGCTTGTAACGCTTTCCATCAACCCAAAAGATCATGAATAGTTGTTGCAATTTGCCTCAACAGTATTAAGATAGGCCAGCCACTTGATTCCTAGCACCATGTCCACACTACCGAGATTAAAGGGAAAAAATTCTTTTGTAATGGACAAGCTCTGTACTATAATTGTTAGGCACTTGCAAATAGAGTTGCAAGAGATTATGGAATCGTCACCAATATGAACTCCAAGAGATGGAAGAGGGTCAAGTTTCAATGCCAATTCTGTCACCAACTTGTTAAAAACAAAATGTCAGATGAACCTAAATCAATAAGCATCAGCACTGATTTGGATTGAGGGTGCCTTTAACTTTCATAGTTGTCATCGATTTCTTTCCTAGAAACGTATGTAAAGAAATCTCTGTGAATGGTTTTGGACCAACGTCGTCTTCTTCCCTCATTGCTTCTTTAGTCATTGGGTAATTCCAAGAGCTTCAAAGAGTGTGAGTTACAGCTGTGACCTGGAGAGAAGTTGGCCCTACATCGATAACACAGTCCCTTACTGGGCCTAATTTGACATTCAGATTCTGATATTCCTAAAGATGCTGCTACGTGATTATGTGAAGATCCTGACGTTAATGATGGTCAGTTGGAACTTGGATTAGCCAGATTTGAGGAGTTATTATTTCCCCAATAATTCGTTGGATTTGAATAATTTGAGGAATTATTAATTCCCCAATATTTTGTTGCCTTTGATTACAAAAATTTGGATTATATTTTGAACCCTTAAATTGTGTATTCTTAAAATAGGGTTGTTGCAGCATGTATTTGGCTTCAAATTCCAGAGTGAGACTTACGGCTTATACACGGTACATGGCTTCTGAATTCTTAAATCCGATTTGAAATTCCCCTTCAAACCGTTAATAAAGAGCGTTAAGAGGTAGTGTTCAGGCCGTCCTTGCACACAAGATGAGTTTCGCACGAATTCTTTTTGGTACCCCTTTACAGACCCAGTCTGTTTTACATCGCAGAGGTAGATATCAGGGTTTTGAAATTCTGTTGGTCCATATTGCTTTTGAAAGATATGAATTAATTCTTCCCAGTAATGTATAATGCAACTTGAGGAAACCCAGGTGAATACATCAAGTGCCTTCCCCTCCAAAGACATTGCAGCCCCTTCAATTTTTAAATCTTCAGGAGTTTGATGATACCTGAAGTACTTCTCTGCCTTCATCACCCAGGCTCTCAGATCTCCACCTTCGAATTTTGGGAATTTGACTTTAGAGTGAGGATGATTGTTTGGTTTTTTACTCTCCCTAGGTATTTCTCCTTCAAATTCTTCATATAGGTCTGGTGGTTTTCTTTGTTCCTTCTCCATGTCTTCTATCATAATAGTAGAAATTTTTTTCTTCTTGACTTCTTTCATCTCAGCGTCTAAACTTAAGAGTTTAAAGACAATAAAATTCAGTTACTGTGATACATTCTCTAGTGTTGATGGTAATTCGGTGTTGGGAGATTTGGAAGATTCTGCTTCTTTATGGGGATTAGCATAGTCAAAATATTGTAGTTTCTTTCTGTTATTTCCCATAACTCACAATGATCTAGAGAAAGTGGCTCTGATACCAAAGTGATGGATCTGAGATCCAAATTAGTAACCAATATATTCAAGAACCAGAATCTAAGTCCTTGACCAAGGTACTTAATCATTCATATATTCACTCATAACATCTGTCATTGTCTTACATAAAAATATATAGGCAGAACATAATAAAGATAACTAATAATAACTTCCCTATAACTTCCTAAGGATAAGACACACTTAACTTCCTAAAGATAAGACAACATAACTTCCCTAAAGATAAAATAGATCAGACATACATGCTACAAATAAATTATCCTTATTCACATGCCTCCTTCTTTATTAAACAAGAAGAGGGCGTTGTGAAATCCTATCAGTTATTGATAAAGATTATGTTCTGCCAAGTGTGCTCTCTTGAACAAAGAAAGCCCTCACTTTCAAAGCTGCAATCCATAAATTTGGATGATATGTTTGAACCAATGACTTCATTGAAGATGGAATATTACCAAGAGAGGGGTGAATAGGTGATCTCAATAATTTTAAAACTTTTTTTCGGTTGTGAGCAAAATAGAGACTAATAAGATAAATGAACACAAGAGAATTTATCCTGGTTCGGTCTAAGCTTCGACCTATGTCCAGTCCTCTGAATTTGGGATTCCACTATTTTCCCGAACAATTACAGACTTTGCAAATGAAGGAAGGTCCTTTCTACTCTCGGACTCCACTCCCCCTTACAAGTTGTAATCTATACACCCACTCTTAAGGTTCCACAACCTTAAGTTACAATCAATAAAGAAATAAGTGTTTAAATACTCCTCACGAGTTGATAGATAATGAACACTGAAGAACAGACTTAGTAACACAGTTGAAACAACAAGTGAAATTAATATCGAATTGATTGCGCAGCGTTTCGGTAGTTGGCGAATTGAATGCTTCGGCTATTTATAGATGTCTCCATTAATGACGTTGTTGAAGCTCATGAAGTAGCTATTGAGACTTCTCAATATGTCCGTTAGACAGATGATACATTTGCAGAGGATTTCGCCATATTGGGTGGAATGTTCAGACTAAACATTCTCTTTCATTCTTCCTGTTGTATCCGTTGTGAAATGGCATTAATTGCAAAGCGGAGAATATAAGAGTTAGCTTTACTTTGCTCAGTATATCGGTCTTCGAGAATATAACGGTTTAGGTAGCTGCATTTAATGCTTCTAACAGTCGAGATTGGCTCATTCAAATTTGCTGGTAATTTATGTCTAAATGATCTGAAACTCATGAACAAATTGGTTAATAGCATTTGGTAATCATAATCAGAAATAATCAAGTAAGATATTGATCCATTCAATGATTCAAGAATTTCGTATACGGTGATTTGAAAAACAGAGAAAAGTTGCTCGAGCAATGATCCATACTTGCTCGAGCAAACTCCTTTGAACAGGTCAGGAGAGTGCTCTTTGGTCGCTGATGCTTGAGCATGAAAGTTCTCTTGCTCGAGCATGATTTTAATCATGCTCGGGCATGTTCCTTTGAAAACTGGTGAAAGAGCATCAACATTCCTGTTGCTCGAGCATGCTTCTAAAGCATGCTCGAGTAAGCCATTTTGATTCAATTGAAATTGACTGGAAACTGCTGATGCTCGAGCATGGTGCTTGAGCATGATGTAAGTCATGCTCGGGCAACCTTTTTCCAGTCAATGAAAGGTACATGCTGCTCGACCTTGCTCGAGCAACATTTTGTGCTTGCTCGAGCATGATGCTTGAGCAGCCTTTTTCCTTTGCTCGAGTAAGAACTTCAGCAACCTAAAATCCACAGGTTGCTCGACGTTGCTCGAGCAACCTTGTAAGCTTACTTGAGCAAAGTGCTCGAGCATGCTTTTCTCTTCTGGTCGAACATGCTTTCTACTATAATCTGTTTTGCTCGATGTTGCTCGAGCAAGACCATATGGTCTACTTGAGCAAGGTTCCCTCAGATAGTTTCTTATGAACCTTGCACACAATGTTGCTTGAGCATATAAAAACCTTTGCTCGAGTATGCTTCTATTAGAATCATTTTCTTATCAAATGTTCTTCAATTTAAATGTTTGGAAATTGTAATCATCAAAACAAAAACATAGAGACTAACATTCTCCCCCTTTTTGATGATGACAATTTCAAGAGCTAGTTTGAAACTGTTTTATTTGATAATACTAATAATACTGAACTAGAAACAGAGAAACTGAACTGATAATTTTACAATTAAAGAGATTTGAACAACACGTACAATTAAAGAGATTTGAAAACTGACAAAATACCAAATTAACAAACTAACAACACAAACAATTAAAGAGATTTGAAAACTAACAAACTACCAAACAAACAAACAAACAACCAACCTAACAAACTAGCTAGCTACTCTCCCCCTTTGTCATCGACAAAAAGGGAGCCCTGAATAGAGTGAGAGGCAGGAGAGCTATCAGGGAAGTCTGAAGAGGATGTAGATGGAAGAGGAACGGTGGTAGGGTCAACAGGGGAAGGTCGAGGAGCGTCTATAGGGGGATGATCAGCAGCAAGATCTGAAGCAGATGGAACAGGAGAGGTAGATGCTGGAGAGGGAAAACCAATGGTCGGACCATCAGGACCAAAGCTTGAGACAAAGTTGTCTAAGGTGTAGTCAAATTGCATAACAGCTTTGTGAATCCCATACTCCTGTCGAGAGATGCGCTGAACTTCTTTCCGGATCTCCTGTTGTTGATCATAGAGAACTGAGAACCGTTTATCCATTGACTCCTGAAAATCTGTTAGATCTGTCATCATTCGTAATCTGAGACTGGTCTTAAGTTTGATCATATCGAAGCTAAAGGCTTTGATCATCTCACGAATCAGCTCCTGGAAAACCTCAAAAGATTTAACGACATGCGTCATAGCTTTCTGGATCGAAGAATCAACAATTTTTTGAACTGAAGACTCAACAATAGACTGAATAGCTGCCTGTGAGAAGGATGGAGCTGGAGCAGCGGAAGAAGGGCCAGTCTTAGAAGATTCTGCTTCATCTGGAGGAAGAGAGCCAGATGGCTTGGAAGCAGAAGGTACTGAAGCAAATGGCTTTGAAGCAGTCGGCTATGTGGAGGAAAGTGGTACTTTGCCTTTCTTCTTCTTTGATGAGGCCTCGGTGAAGGTGATTCGCATATTCTTCATTTGATCCAAACCAAAACAAGAAGGATATACTTCCTTATCATCCGACAAGTACTAGATGTTGTTGACTTCTAATATCCTAGAGACTAAGGAAGGATATGGTATGGTAGCTCGAAGCCCGACCTGAGCCTCAGAGATGAAAGACATCATTTCCTCTATAATCCACTGCCCCAGATTCCGAGGCTCCATAGCAACAAGCGAAGCAAAGCGCTCGAAGTCACGTCTCACAAAATGTGTGAAGCTTTGCCCTTTTTGAACCAGACTCCGATTGTACACATACCAAAGTACTCTGTATTCGTCTTTCAGCATAGCCGGAGTTACATTAATCTTCTTTCCTTCAAGAGGTACATGTGGAAGGAGAATTTGATGACAGTTAACTGGGGTAAGCTTAGGAGGATCTTCAGGAGGATCAATAATTCCCAGAAGCACATTAATGTCGTAAGCCATGAGTGTGATTTCCTAATCCCGAATTGATGTGACCAAAACATCTTCGTTGGATTTATGGACCTTTTCTTTCATGTGCATATTGTGATAAAACACACACAAAACCTCAAGTGAGTATGGCTTGCTAATACCAAGTAACGGCATGAATTGTTCTAACCAGTCAGATAAGTCCAAATTGCATTTGTCTTTGAAATGTGCCAAGTTCACATATACAATTGGGCTAAAAGGTCGAGATTCATAATATCGGCTAAACATAGCAAAATCATCAACGGCAATATTACCCTCATTCATACCCGGTGAAGGTTCTGGAAGTTGTCCATCCGGAGGACGACTTGTCTTAGGTTGATCCTTTTTGTTTTCGAAGCCTTCGGATTTGAAAGAGAACGAAACTTTTAGTTTCTTGCTCCCGGAGCCTTGTGATTTCTAGCTAAGAGAAGGCTTGAGGGGAAGAGGTTGATCCTCTTTGCCTTTTCCATTAATCTCGTCAAATGTCTTCTCGGTGCTAACAGTTTTTGATGATGATGGAGACGGCGACCTTGTGCGCTTACTCGTTCTGATGGAAGGAGAGCCAGACTTGAGATGTTTCGATGGCTTTGGAGGTTTTTTAGAAACCACATTGGTCTTTGGTTTTGCTACTGGCTTGGTAGATGTCTTCGACGGCTTCGATGTCGTTGATTTTGTGGAGTCTGCAACTTTGGGCTTGTAGTAGCGGGATTTCTTAGCTGGAGAAGATTGAGAAGATGCCTTTTGGCCTACATCCGCCATTTTAGACACTGGAAATGAAGAATTTTGAAAAAGAAGCGGTAAGGATTCCGACGGGATTGAGAGAAGAGGGAGATGGACAAGATTTAGGAAGACGATCGGTTAGATCAGTTATTTTTTATGATTTGAACAGTCGAAACGATGGGTTTTGGAATCGATCAGCAAACGGACGTAACAGGTTGAGAGAAATTTGAGAGCCAGAGTTAGGGTTTTAGACGGCAGAAAAGGAGAAAAGAGGCAATCTGACGGAGATGAAATGTCGCGCCCTTTTGAAAAAACCCTGAACAACGACTTTGCTCGAGCAAAATTTTTATCGTGCTCGAGCAAGAGTCTTGCTCGAGCTAGTATCTAGCCTTGCTCGAGTATAGACAAGTGAGCCATGAAGAGGACTAACTAAGTCCCGCTGTTGCTCGGGTAGACATCGGGGTTTGCTCGAGCAACACCCAATGTTGTACCAATTTGACACCCACGTTGCTCGAGTAGCATGATCACATGTACTCGGGCAGTGTTTTTTCAAGACACCAGCTTCTTCCTTGCTGTTACTCGAGTATAGCTTTGAGCTTGCTCGAGCAAGCATAACTCCTTTTGAATTTTTATCAATCCTTTCGCTATTGCTCGAGCAGGTTTGAAGATTATGCTCGAGCAACCCTCTTAACTTTCTCTTCCAACTTAATTAATCTTTTAATTTGCTCGAGAAGAATCCATTGTCATAGTCGAGCAGATCCTTCTCTGTTTAACTCTGTTCCTTTCTTATGTTAACAGAGCATCTTGCAAAAACATGAGCATGACGCTCCGATGCCAAAGTTAGTAAAATTATATTAAAATGAATTTTAAAAAAAAGAGCACTTACAACTCATTGGGATTAGCCATTCCCAATTCTCTTCGAATGAACAAGAATTGTTCCTTTGCCAGCGGCTTAGTGAAAATATCAGCCAATTGAAGATGTGTAGGAATGAACATCACTTTGACATCCTTCCTTTGCTCATGGTCACGAATGAAGTGATGCCTTACATTGATATGCTTGGTTCTTGTATGTTGTACTGGGTTTTTAGCCAAGCTGATCGTGCTCGTGTTGTCACACAGAATTGGAATTTCTTTCACGTGAACTCCCAGATCAGACAACTGTTGTTTTAACCACAAGACTTGTGCACAGCAACTTGAAGCGGCAACATACTCAGCTTCAGTTGATGAAATAGCTACCGTAGTCTGTTTCTTGTTGAACCAAGATACAAGTGAGCCTCCGAAGAACTCACACTGACCACTGGTACTTTTTCTGTCAGTTTTATATCTAGCGTGGTTAGCATCCGAGTATGCAACCAAAAAATCTTGTTTCCCTTTTGGAAACTAGATACCCAATTCCTTGGTGTCTGAGAGATACCGAAAGATCCTCTTGACATACTCAGCATGTGATTCTTTAGGAGCTGAATGGAATCTCGCGCACATTCCCACACTAAATTGAATGTCTGGTCGACTTGCAGTTAAGTAGAGCAAAGATCCGATCATTCATCAATATATTCATCTATATTTAGTTATATTGAAGTATTTGCCCTTTTCTTCATCTGCATCCAGTGAGGCTGTTGAGCTCATTGGAGTGTCTGCCCCATTATAATGCTCCAACCCAAACTTCTTGAGCAAATCTCGGAGATACTTTGTTTGTGAGATGAATATGCTATCCTTTCGTTGCTTGATTTGTAATCCGCGAAAATAATTAAGCACCCCATCATAGACATCTCGAATTCTCCCTGCATTTTCTTTGAAAATTCCTCACAGAGAGAGTCATTAGTAGCTCCGAATATTATATCATCTACATATATTTGCACTACTAAAAGTTTGTTGAGCTTATTAGTTTTGATAAAAAGAGTTGTGTCTGCTTTTCCCCTAACAAAGCCTTGATCCAAAATAAATTTACTCAAACGCTCATACCAAGCTCTGGGAGCTTGTTGGAGACCATACAAGGCTTTCTTAAGGCGATAGACATGATCTGGATGATGTTCATTTTCAAAACCAGGAGGCTGTTCAACATATACTTCCTCCTAAATAAAACCGTTTAGAAAAGCACTCTTTACATCCATTTGATATGGTTTGAATCCTTTGATGCACACAAAGGCCAAGAGTACCCGTATTGCTTCCAATCTAGCCACTGGAGCAAACGTTTCCTCATAATCAATACCTTCTTCCTGATTATAGCCTTTGGCGACCAGTCTAGCCTTGTTACGGACTATAATTGCAGATTCATCTCGTTTGTTTTTGAATACCCATTTAGTGCCAATGACTGGATGGTCTTTAGGCCTAGGTACCAAATCTCAAACTTGATTTCTATCAAATTGATGTAATTCCTCTTGTATTGCTATCACCCAATCATTGTATGATAGGGCCTCGTCAATTTTTTAGGGTTCAATATGAGAAATAAACGCTGAAAAAGTAACTTCATTCAGAGTGCTATTCCTGGTCCTTACTCCTTAATTAACATCACCAATCACTTGATTCAAGGGATGATTCCTTATGAACTTCCAAGCTTTAGGTTGAGATTGATCAGGATTTTCTAAATTATTTTGAGGATCAGATTCAAAAACATCATCAGAGTTTTCAATAGAGGCAGGAGTAGATTTCGAAAAGAATTGATTTTTGAAAGTATTTTCTTCATCATCATCCCGATTTTTATCTAACTTTGACTCACAGAACACAACATGTATAGACTCTTCAACAATACGTGTACGTTTGTTGAAAACTCTATATGCTTTGCTTCTATTTGAATATCTAAGAAAGATACCTTTATCAGACCTAGGATCAAACTTTCCTAAATTGTCTTTACCATTGTTATGTACGAAGCACTTACAGTCGAAGATGTGAAGATGACCTAAGTTTGGTTTCCTCCCTTTGTAGAGCTCATACGGAGTCTTGTTGAGCTTCTTTCGGAGATAAGCTCGATTTGATATGTAGCTGGCTGTGCTCATAGCGTCTGCCCAAAAGACTTGTGATGTCTGATTTTCATTCAACATTGCACGAGCCATCTCAGTTAGTACATGATTCTTCCTTTCCACTACACCATTCTGCTGAGGTGTCCTTGGAGCCGAGAAATTGTGATCGATCCCGTGAGCATCACAGAATTCACTAAATGCTTGATTCTCGAATTCACCTCCATGATCTGTTCGAATAGATGTAATACAAATACCTTTCTCGTTTTGCACCTTGTTAGCAAACACAACAAACAGATCAAAAGTTTCATCCTTAGAAGATAAGAAAATGGTCCAAGTAAAACGTGAGAAATCATCGCCAATCACCAAAGTATATAAATTTCCACCAAGACTTCTCACTCTTGTTGGTCCAATTAAATCCATATGGAGTAATTGAAGAGGCCGGTTTGTCGAGATTTCGGGTTTGTTTTTAAACTATTATTTGGTTTGTTTACCCCGTTGACATGCATCACAGATCATATCATTTTTAAAACGTAGTTTAGGTAAACCAATCACTAAATCTTTTCTTAGCAACTTATCTAATTGATGCATGTTAACATGAGCCAATCGCTTATGCCATAATCAGCTTTCGTCTAAGTTGCTAACGAAACATTTTTCAGAATTTATTTTTGGTAAATCCAGGGTATAGCAGTTTCCTTCACGAGGAGCTTTGAACAATACCTTCAGTTTACCTTTATCAATTGGGAGATCGTCTTTGTTGACAATGAGACATTCTTCTGAGTCAAAGATGATCCAATTGTTCTTATCGACACTTTGGCTTACACTTAGAAGATTATGGCAAAGGCCTTCCACAAGATAAACATCCTTAATCCGAGTCCCATCTTTTGCGCCAACTTCACCAATACCAGTGATTTTCTCGGATTGGTTTCCTACAAAAGTGACTTTGCCGTCGTCTTTTGATCTTATTGCAACAAACTTGTCTGCATCTCCCATCATGTGTCTGGAGCATCCACTGTCGATATACCACTTGTTGATTCTTGATGCTCTCAAACACACCTGCAAGATCAAAAGATATCAGGCTTTAGGTACCCATCTTTTCTTGGGTCCTTTGGGGTTAGTCCGGGCTTAAGGAACATGAGTTCCCTTAGGCAGCCACTAATAATTGCCAACTGGCTTATCCCCTCTATCCTTTTTATGAAAACATGATGAAGTACTATGGCCCTTTCGATTACAATAATTGCAATGTGCATACGGTTTGAAGAATGAATTGTTTTTCGAAAATAGTTTAGATAATATTTTCCACCAGTTTTCTTCTTCCCTTCTGTTTATCAAATATAGGATTATATCCTATACCTGAACGATCATTGGTAAATCTTTGAGCTTTCAAAATTACATTGAGCATTTCACTGCCCTTAGTAAATTTCTCAAGAGATCTTGTAAGATATGAATTCCTTTTCTCCAAATCCACACAATCATCACAGATGAGTTTTTCAGAAGTAAGATTTTCAACTCGTAATTTAAAAGTCATGTTTTCCCTTTTCAGTGATATACACTCCTCCATGAGTTTTTCAAATTCAGATTGTATCTCATTATATTCATCAAATAGTTCATCATAGGTAGGTTGTGGATCATATACCTCACTGTCGTGTTCAACTTGCTCTTCTTCTGCAACGAGACACACATTGGCAGTTTCCTTTTCTTCCTCACTTTCTTCATCTAAAGAATCATCTCCCCATATTGCCGATACGTAGGATTTCTTTTTGAATTGATACGATTTCTTCTTCTTCTCTTTATCCGCATCTCTAAGTTGAGGACATTCAGATTTGTAATGGCCTGGCTTCTCACATTCATAACAGATGATCTAATCTTTATCCTTTAGTTCTCGTCTGTTACTCGAGCTTCCCTTTTGAAATTTGTTTATGAAGCCTTGATCTTTCTTATAGAACTTCTTGAATCTCCATACAAACATTGTCATCTCATCATTGTCCTCCTCATCCTCATCTTTCTCTTCTTTGTCTTTTATAGCATTAAGAGCAACTCCCTTGTTGTGGTTGTTGCTGCTGTTGACATCGTCTAAGTCCTTTTTGAATTTTAATTTGCTTTCATACTCAAACAGACTATCAAACAAGGCAGCAACTGAAGCCATTGATTCTCCACGAGCCTCCTCGATTGCGGTAACTTTTGCTTCCCAATCTTTTGTCAGAACATTGAGAATTTTCCTCACCTAAGGCCCTTGATCATATATCTTTCCCAAGGCTGCCAATTGATTTGTTAGATGAGTGTATCTAAGCTGGAATTCGACAATGCTTTATCCTTGCTTCATTCGTAGCAAATCATATTCGGTGGTTAACGTGTTAATACGATTTTCTTTGATTCCAGAAGTGCCTTCATATGCTATCTCCAGAGCCTTCCACATTTCCTTTGCAGTTGACAGGTTACAAATTCGAAAGTACTCCTTTTGACTAAGAGCACTTTGAAGCATTAGAATAGCCTTACTGTTGAGAGTGATATTTTTCTTATCATTCTCGTCAAACTTAGCCTCCGTCTTCGGGACAGTAATTCCTCCTTCGGTCTTTACAAGTACGTAGTCTCCAGTCTCAAATACTCTCCAAAGACCATATTCAGTAGCCATCACGAACACTCAGAATTTTACTTTCCAAAAGGAATAGTGCTCACCGTTGAAGCCAGTAGGTCGATTGATTGAAGCACCGTTAGGTAATATTCCTTCCATGATCTTTCTCGGGGTGTTAGTCCTAACTGAGAAACCAACGCTCTGATACCAAATGAAGATGGAATATCACCTAAAGGGGTTGAATAGGTGATCTCAATAATTTTAAAACTTCTTTTCGGTTGTGAGCAAAATAAAGATCAATAAGATAAATGAACACAAGAGAATTTATCCTGGTTCGGTCTAAAGCTTCGACCTACGTCCAGTCCCCAGAACACCTGGGATTCCACTATTTTCCCGAATGATTACAAACTCTTCAAACGAAGGAAGGTCCTTTCCACTCTCGGACTCCACTCCCCCTTACAAGAGGTTCCACAACCTTAAGTTACAATCAATAAAGAAATAAGTGTTTAAATATTCCTCACGAGTTGATAGATAATAAACACTGAAGAACAAATTTAGTAACACAGTTGAAACAACAAGTGAAATTAATATCGAATTGATTGCGCAGCGTTTCGGTAGTTGGCGAATTGAATGCTTCGGGTATTTGTAGATGTCTTCATTAATGACGTTGTTGAAGCTCATGAAGTAGCTGTTGAGACTTCTCAATATGTTCGTTAGACAGATGATACATTTGCAGAAGATTTCGCCGTATTGGGTGGAATATTCAGACCAAACATTCTCTTTCATTCTTCCTGTTGTATCCGTTGTGAAATGGCATTAATTGCAAAGTGGAGAATATCAGAGTTAGCTTTACTTTGCTCAGTATACCGGTCTCCGAGAATATAACGGTTTAGGTAGCTGCATTTAATGCTTCTGACAGTCGAGATTGGCTCATTCAAATTCACTGGTAATTTTTGTCTATATGATCTGAAACCCATGAACAAATTGGTTAATAGCATTTGGTATTTGACTTGATTGAAGGTGTTGAGGTTGCAGTTGGGAAGTTGGTTTCTGAAGTGAAGAAGGAGCATAGTGATTTGGTGGATATACAAGAGGGCTTCAGAGTGGAACAAGAGGCTCTGAAGAATTAGATCAATGATCAAGCCGCCACCATTTCCACCTTGCTGGTCACCATGATGAGCCTAAATGACAAAATGGATCAGATTTTGAAGAATCAGTCCACGGCTGCATCTGCTTCAGTTTTTGGCACTATTCCTGCTCCCATTATCCCTACACCTCAGCCTGAAACCGACCCTGCCCAGCCTTCCTCAACCTCCCCATCTTTTGCTGATGACAAAGGGGGAGAGAGTGTTGAGTGATGAGGAGAGTGTTTCTGTTTCATTGTGTATATTTTCTTTTGAAACTCTAGTTGTATGGTTTCTATTTCCTTTAATGAATGTTCAAGTATCTTGCTATTATACATGCCTTTGATGAATGTTCTGTTGCTAGTGCTCTAATTATATGTTAACAACTTGAACAAATTTTGTTTCAAAACTGATTTTCAAAATTGATTGTTTACAAGTGTTGTCATCATCAAAAAGGGGGAGAATATTAGTTCTCTGTATGTTTTGATGATTACTAACAATTGTGAACAATGTGGAGATGTTTTTGTCAAAGTTTAGAATGATTTAAACTTGTCAATTTCATGCAAAAACATTCTGTTTGAATCAAACTCGAGCCTGTCATTTTCAAACTCGAGCCTGTTTTTGACAAAGAGCACAAACCTGCCAGTTTAACTTTCAAACCCGAGACTAAACCTGAAGTTTGAACTTAAAGCTTTTCAAAAGTTTGTGCGAACTCGAGCCTACAGTTTTTAAACTCGAGTTCATCAATGGCAGAGAGGTTTGTATTTTGAAAACACCTTTAAACTCGACACTTGTTTTCTCAAACCTCAAGTTTGCAAGATTCAAAGAAAAGCTTTCACAAAGATCATGAACTCGAGCCTGTTATGGCAAACTCGAGTTCATCTCTGGCGGGACAAATTTTTCAAATTCAAGACACTTACAGACTCTGCACTATTTTATTGAAAGAAAAGTTTTCCAGTTTGAAAAGTTTACAAAACATTTAAACTCGAGCCTACTTTTTCAAACTCGAGCCTATTTTTGGCCGAGAGCCTTCAGAAATTTTCAAAGAGTCTTTCAAAGCAGGATAAACTCGAGCCTAGATATTTCAAACTCGAGCCTAAAAGTTCTAGAGAGCAAATGCGTTTTCAACTTAAGAGAACTCTCGAGTTCAATTTATAAGCCTCAGGTTTGAGCTTCGAAAGAGCAAACTTAGACTTGGCAAAAATAGTGCCAAACTCGAGCCTAGTATGTTAAGCTCGAGTTCAACTCTTACAGAGAGCAAAGAAGTTTTCAATATGTTTTAAACTCTAGAGTTTGCCCTACAAACCTCAGGTTTGTCCTTACAAGCTAAAACTAAGTTTTGCTCTGAACAGCTTTAAACTCGAGCCTGTCACTAATAAGCTCGAGTTCATCATTTAAACTTAAAATCTCCAGCCTTCAAAATCGCGATATTCTTCTCTGGATGAAACAAACTCGAGTTCAGAATTAGTAAGCTCGAGTTCATTTCAACCCGAGAGCAATATGACTCTTCAATGACTTACGAACCTCAGGTTTAGAATACAAACCTCAGGTTTACATGTTTCAGACTAAAATGATTTTGAACACTGAAGCATCAAACTCGAGCCTGTAAGAACTAAGCTCGAGTTCGTGACGCTGATTCAGAAATTTGAATCTGTCGATTTCAAAAAACAATATTGTTTGATCTTAATCTCTTCCAATATTATTCTCTGATATTCCCTGCTATATTTAACGTATTTGTTAGTAGTTTTCAGAGCATTAAAGAATGTTTGGTGAGAAGTTAAAGCATAAAGCAAAAAGCAACTCAGAGCATTTATTTCTATGTCCAGAAAATTGCTTCTTCTGCCCAATCCGTCTGCACACAACCACAAAGCATTAAAGAATGATTACTGCAACAAGTAAACTCCTCTCTAACGGATTAAAACACAGAGAGTCAACTGTGCTTACTTAGACATCTGGATTAAGTGGTAAACAAGAGAGAGAAGATGTCTAAACTACTTCAGAACACTTGGGCAACTTCTCCAACGGATCTATTTGGAAAGCAATGGTCATTTATTGATCTCTGAGTATAAATAGAAGAGAATTCAAGTCTTTCCAACAAGAACAAGAACTGAGAGCGAAATTCATTGAAGTCTACATTTATTTCTTTCAGTTTCCATCTGTGTAGTATCTTTTGATACAAGAGCTTCAGTGTTCATTTATATTTGCTCTTTAAGAGAGTTATACTTCTAAATATTCATTTATTGTAAGGAATCACAAGTCAGGGGACTTGGTGATTTGGGGAATCATTGATTACAACTTGCAAGGGGGAGTGAGTTCTAGTGAGAGAATCACTTCTTGAATGCAGAGTGTGTAATCTTTAATATAGTGGAAATCCCAGTGAGGCTGGGGACTGGACGTAGGTCAAGTGGTTAAGACCGAACCAGTATAAATCTTCTCGTGTCTAGCTATTCCTCCCTTGCTCTGTTCTACTCTGTTTTTAACACTTGGAAACAGAGCTTTTGCAAGAAATTTGTAAAATACCCAATTCACCCCTCCTCTTGGGTATTTGGCTCCACTTTCAATATTGTCCATAAACAATATCCTCATATTGGTGGGGTTTGAACTGACAAACTTGTGGTTATAAACCAACCTTTTTACCAACTGAACCAACCTTTATTGAAATGCTTTGAAATGTTAACTTCAAAAGCCCAACTTTTTTATTTTCAGCCCATGAAGTATAGGCCTAGCCCAATATCTCCCTTCCAATAAAAAAACTTTCGAACCTTGTTCTCTTTTATGGACGAGAAGGCTTTTTCTGGCCTAGGTCATCATGACCTGTTCTTAGTGATTCTACAATTGTGTATATGTAGTGAAAGCAATTGAGTACCAGAAGATAATTTGTTGTCCACATGAACAAATATTAATCAAGTGACCATCAAGTCTCTGAGCGAATGGAAATAGTTCTCTCAAAGAAAACCTTTGCTTAGGTCCCCTTGATGAAAGAGGATGAAGATTTACTCCACCGAAGCTCCAAGAAGATTAAAAATAATGGCGAAGTAATATGGACGAAGATTGGCCATCGTTGGCGGTTCATGAGAAGAGGCCTTAGAATAAAGGTTAGTCTTTCGTCGAGAAACTAAAAGGCATTAACTATGATAGCAGTGACAATGCCGATAACCCTAATAGTGGTAATGCCATGAATGAAAAACCCTCATCTAATCTTAGCCAGTCTGATTCGGATAAGGAAGACACTGAACCTCTCTGTGTTATCAGTGAGGACCCCAACTACAACTTCTCGACATTTTCATCTTTGGGAAAATGAAAAAGTGCCTTTATAAGGCACGGAATAAAGTTGTTATAGTGAAGTTGCTCAGACATAGCATTGGTTATAAGATTCTCTTGTCCATCCTACAATCTCTATGGGCTAAGAAAGGTATCATCAATCTAATCAACATAGGTAATGGGTTCTTCGTGGGCAAACTTTCCAACAAGGAAGACTACTATTGCAATACCCTGACAAGGGGACCTTGGATGATCTTTGATCATTACCTAACGGTTCGTCCTTAGGCTCCCCAGTTTCAACCTTAGGGAGCTTCCATCGATTAAGTCACAATGTAGGTTAATTAGATTGCCAAGTGTCTTTCTCGAGTACTACGATAGAGAGGCACTAACATGGACAGAGGATAGAATCGGTGACACTATTAAGATTGTTATCAACACCTCTGGGCACATCCATGATGACATAATAATCGGCGAGGAACTTCTTCATATTATGCATACAAATAGAAGTAAGAAGGGGCTTTTGGCAATGAAGATAAATCTTTAGAAAGCTTTTGATAGAGTCAGATGAGACTTTCTTGAGCAAGTTCTTACTAAGATTGGGTTTGATTCTAATTTTATTAACCTCATTATATCCTGTGTTTCTACTGTTTTTTTTTAAATGTTATCTGGAATGGAGCCCAAACTGAATTCTTCTTCCCTCAAAAGGGTCTTAGGCAAGGCGACCCTATCTCTCCACTTTTATTTGTACTTTGTATGGAGAAACTCTCCCATATGATTTGTGATACTGTTGATAATGGTAGTTGGAAGCCTATCCTTACTCCTAAATTGGACTGTCAGTGTCCCATCTTTTGTTCACAAACATCTTGCTATTATTTGGTGTGGCAACCAAAGAACAAACCTCTTGCATGTTATCCTGTCTGGATATTTTCTCAAAGGCATCCGGTCGGAAGGTTAATAGAGTAAGTCCTCTATCTTCTTCTCTCCAAGAGTCCCTCTCCACACCAAACAGAATATCTCATCCTTAGCACAAATGCATGTCTCAAGTGATATATGCAAGTATTTAGGCTTCCCGCTATCTAGAAATAGAAAGCGAAGAGAAACCTTCAATTATGTCATTGATCGAGTAGCATTAAAGTTATCGGCCTGGAAGGCCAACTCTCTTTCTGCTGTTGGGCGGATTACCTTGGCAAAATCAGTGTTGAGTTCTATACCCCTTTACCCAATGCAAGTTGCCAATCTTCCAAGAAGCATATGCCAAGATGTAGAACGATTGCAAAGAAACTTTATATGGCGCCACGATAGTACCCAAAATCGCTTTCACCCAATTGGATGGGAGCACATCACTAGACCAAAGGAATTTGAAGGGCTGGGTTTTCGACGTCTTTCCTCTCTCAATCGCGCTTGTGGCGCCAAACTAACATGGAAATTGGTTATAGGCCACAATGGACTTTGGGCTAATATTCTACAGCAAAGATACATGCTAAGGGATGATAACTCTCTTCTAAACTTCCGCGTTGGAGATTCCAACTTGTGGAAATTTATTTCCTCTCAGTAGGTTATTACAAAAATGGGCACCAAATGGCAAATTCGCAATGGTTAATTGGTGGATTTTTTCAATGACAGCTGGTTGAAAGAGGGGTTTAGAATAAAAGACCAATGCATCAATTGCAGCTCTCACAAGAGAAAAACCTTTCCTCGGTTGTAGATTGGGTTTGTGAAGGGCGCTGGGATTTCCAAAGACTTTCTACCATTGTTTCCCCTGAGGTAATAGAAAGACTCTCCTCCACTTTAACTCCTAGGCCAGAGGCTAGTATTGATATCATGGTTTGGGGTACCTCAAATGATGGCCTATTTTCAATCAAAAGCACCTACTTTCTGATTGGAAAAAATCCTCATCACCTTCGTCATAATATGTATAAGGAAATCTGGAAATGGAAGGGGATTGAGAGGATCAAAGTCTTTATGTGTATGGCTGCTCTAGATAAACTTCCTACCAATTTGTGGAGGAGCTCTTGGTCCAACTCCTCGGCCCTATGCAGTTTTTACAGCACCGATTGCGAGGATGCCTTGCACATTCTGAGAGATTGTTCTTGTGCAAGTAATATGTGGTCTCAATTATTACTTCCCAGATTTGTATATAGCTTCTTTTTTTGTGGGTGTGCATGACTGGATTTATTGGAACATTAAAGGGAAATTCAGTAGAGGAATGGGATCTTACTGGCCTCTAATCTTCTGTGTAGCCATATGGAAACTATGGGGCTAGCGGAATTCTTCTATCTTTGACATCAATTTCGTAAAGCATGCCAATCCGACAGTAATAATTTTGCAGAGTTGGAAATGTTACTCAATTTTCCAGGATATTCAAGGGCCTATCTATAACGTTGTGAATGCTCAAACGCCTATCTGATTTGATCAATGGCAGAAACCCCCTTTGGGGTGGATCAAATTAAACGTTGATGGCGCTTGTACTCTCACTTCATCCAAGGCTGGTTGCGGGGGAACTTTGAGGAATAATGGAGGTGAGTGGTGTGGAGAGTTGGCTTCACCAAAGAAATTGGTATTTGCAGCTCCAATACAGCTCAAGAATGGGCAGTGAAGAACGGATTACAACTAGCCTGGGACTTGGGTTTTAGAAAAGCGATTTTTGAATCAAATGCAAGCGATCTAATCTCCAGAATCCTTGATGTTAACTTCCATGACGGAAGCCTTTTATTAGCTCAGATTAGGGAAATGAAGACCTGGAACTGGGAAGTGACGTTTTGCTATATCCCACGAGCCTTAAATAGAATAGCAGATGCTCTCACTAAACTGTGTCTCTCCAAATCAGATACTCGTGATTGCCCAGTTTTTTTAAGAGGTTGAATAAATAATGAGTGTTTGAGATTTAATTCCCCTTTTATTCAACTTTATGTTTTGTATACTTGGCTTCTAGTCATCTTCTATATAAATTTAAAAAAAAAAAAAAGAGTACCAAAAGAATAATTAAAAATAAAATTTAGGACAGTATATTCTCATATCGTTGTCATTTACAATACAACATTGAAAATTAGGTTGTAATATTATTGCACATTCTAGAGAACTAGAAGATTGCCACAAGCGACTTTCAATATCTACAAGAAGATTAGAGGCCAGTAAGATCCCATTCCTGTACTCTTATGTATCTGTGTATTATTATGAAGTGGTAATGGAATACCTTCTTCGAGCAAAAAAAGAAAAAAAGAAAGAAAGAAAGAAAGAGAGAACTAGAAAAAGTGCTGCCATTGACTTCAATATCTACAAGTGTCACATTTGTTTTTACAAATTGCTAATGTTACCTTTTTAAGCAATTCCAAATAAATGCACTTTTCTTGTAAGGTACTACTTCCGATCCTAAATATATGATAAAGTTTATAGTATAAATTCCATTATAAACTTTGTCCTATATTTAGGACCAGATGGAGTATTATATTTTGACAAATTTAAGTTTGCAAAACCAAAAATTGTAAGTCCGTTTTGCAAATTTTTTACAAAAATGAAGTTTGTAAATCCAACTTGTTGGAAAAATTAAGGTTTAAAATACTGTTTCGATTTGCAAAACATAGATGGAAGGTAAGATGGGTTTTCTAAACCTAAGTTTATACCTTTAAATTAAAACCAAATTAAAATAAATAAAACACATTATGGGATAAATGATTAGGATATTTAATATGCTCTCTTTGATCCTTAATATAAAAGCTACTTAAACAATTTGGAATATTAAGAAAAAAAAAATTGATGAAGGCTCCTTTCACAAACCTAAATCCAATTTGACATTGAATATTTTAAAGGAAAAATTGATGTGCATGTGATGAGGAAAAAATTAATTGAATAACTAAATTTAAAGTATTTTTTTAAAACACTAAATTGTGAAGCGAGTGATGTATATCAAATATCAAATCCTTCATTTATTATAATATTTATCATTCTATGTTTGGAGCAATCTGCCATGCTCTATTTTGTGATCTATCTTTAAGTTTTAGTTTTCTTTTCGCAAGAAATCTCTATGTATTCATTCTTATAATCTAAAAGAAACCTATGAATAATCGTCAAGCCATTTCTAGAAATCAAATGCTCATACTTTTTTTTGTTGCCCATCCGGTGTTCTGAGCTTCGTCCTGTCTAATCCGAATCCGACCCACATCGTACACCTGGCTATGATGAGTGAGTCACCCAATAGGGCTTTTCTGTATTCATAAAGCTCAAACTTAAAACCTTACTTAAACGACACGAGCCGCTTATCACCTATACCAACCCTTGTTGGTCCGAATGCTCATAATTGTTGAAATTAGATTCTTCCACTTCAATGCCCAATATTTAAGATGAGATAGGGACAAATTTGGAGCCCAGAACAAATAGATTAGGCCTCCATTTAATTCTCTTCATTTTATGATGGCTTGTAATGATCAAGTAAAATGGAGAATCCCATTTAAATACTATGTGAATTGTCAAAACATTAAAATGTCTATTAATATTTGAAGAGAAATAAAGAAAAAAAAAAAGAAATAGGGAAAATGTGACATGGTACACTGACATGGATGCTAATTGTGACCCATCAATTTAAAAGTAATATATGCTTGCAAGAGTTAACAGGGATGGAGCGGTGCTCACATTTAATGTTTGATATTGCCTTAAACAGGATTATCTCTAATAGAAGGATATATGTGCCTAGTAGAAAAAGAGATGACATTTTTGCCCCCATATTAAAAAGTTGTTACCTAATTTTGCACCCAATAAAATGTTGCGGAACTAGGTGTTATTTTGAAAATAAAATAAATATTAGAGATAATTTTGCATCTCAACCCTTAAAAAAAAACTAATATTAATATTCTATATCAATGTTGCAAATAAATTAAATTATTTTTATGGTATAAATGATAGATCTCGATCCCATCATTTCACGGCCAACTTTTGTATTTTGTTTTTTTGCCAGCAGCCATTTTCTTTGTATTAATAATTACAAATTTAAATTTTGTAAATATAATCGGTGGGAAGGAGTAGCACAAATAATAAATCTTTAGTGTACTTTATATAAAGAAATAGATATTTTTTTATACAATAAATATATACATTTAATCTAATTAGAAGGAAGAACTGAAAGTTGTAAGCAAGTTTGTTTTTGGCCGGCAAAAGTAGTGAACAAGTTGGAGTCACCGACTCTTTGGAACAAATTAAAATCTAAGCGAAACAGTCATCCACGTGACTGTGATTGTAAACTAGATATGATCTGGTCCTCATTAAAAGATTAAATTGATTTTTTTGAAAAATTAAAGAAATTAATTAAAGTATTTTAGAATATTTTTATCTTTATTTTTTCCAAAACTAATTAGTTTGACTAATAAACTAATATATCATCTAAAGATACACAATATATAATATAATTAAATAACTTATTTAACTTCTTTAATCTTTTCTAAAAAAGTCAACCCGTCTTATAATTAAGACCGGAGGTAGTAATTAATTTATAACAAGTATTGTTTTTTATGGTTTAAAATTCATTAACTCTCGGTAAATATTAAACAAATTTTAATTATTTTCATACTAAATATATATTTAAAAATAATTTTATACTTTACTTAATTAATTGACATTGAAAAAGAAAAACAAATTGTAATAAATAATCAATATGATACTTTAGAAGATAAAGCTAAAACTCTTCATCAAAGTTCAAACCTTTTGAGTATTAATATTGATATATCTTGAGAGCCTAATTGGTAAAAACTGCTTTCCTAATTAACAACTAACGTGATTTAAAGTATAGAGATAAGTATATGAGAAAAGTTTTATTTTGACTTGCATAAATTCAAATGTGCTTTTACAACACTACTTTGAAACTTTCGAAGTAACATTAGACCAAAAAAACACAGAGTAATATTGTTTTTGAGTGGAAACTTGTGTTAGCTCTTCTTTAAAAGAAGAATGTATTTAATTATTCTTATTACTCCTTCCGTTCCTAATTATAAGACAACATTTGAAAGTTGTTTTTGGTCCTAATTATAAGACAACATTATAATTTTTGTCAATTTTTTCTTAAATTACCCCTATTTTTTTCTCTCAATTATGTTTGGTTTTTGGTAATTATATATGTGTGTGTGTATACGTGTGTGTGTGCGTATATATGTATATATGTGGGTGTCTCTATATACAAATATACGTACATATATACAGAGACACACACAAATATCTGTGAGTGTGTGTGCTTGTATATGTATATTTGTGTATATATGTGTCTGTATACATATATGTATATCTGTGTGTGCGCGCCTGTCAATATATGTATGTGTACATATATAAACACACATATATATACAAGTGTGTGTGTGTCTATATGTGTATTTATTTGTATGTGTGTGTGTATTCATATATATGTGTGTGTAGATATATGTATGTATATGTGTGTGTGTGTTTATCTATATTTATATGTATACACATACACATATATACATGTGTATATAGCGAGACCATTATTTTAATTAAAAAGCGTGTGAAAAATAAAATTCTAAGTTGAAGAAATATGTGGTAGAGAACTAGAGGTTGTTAATTCATTTTTATTTATGTCATTTTAAATTTATATAAGGGCATTTTAGGAAAATGAGTAAAATTAACTAATTTAACTTCTCTTCTTAATCTCCCCAAAATCGGTTAAATATGTCCTATAATTAAGACCGGAGGGAGTACTTTTCAAGAAATTTGTTAAATTACTCATAATATTTCTTCTTCGTCTTTTTTTTTTTTTGGTTAATAACATTCTGCTTTGATAAATATAACTTTTTTGTTCCTCAAACACCATCAGATTTTGGTCTTTGAGATTGACTGAGAAAGTTGTGAATGTTTTAATAAAGTTTGATCTATTATAAAGAAAAAATATTGCAAATTTCTTTATACATAAATCAATATTTGCATATCGTGAAATGCACCTGTTGAAAGATATAAAAACTCTTTGTCTTCTAAATCTTGAGAGGGAAACCTTTGATTTATTTTTTTATTTTATTTTATTTTTTGTAAAATCACTATTTGCAATCCACCTAACATATATTTGTCCCATGAACATTCTCCACTACTATGAAAAAAGTGATTAATGAACTAACTCACGAATTTAAAAGTAAAAAGGCCAGCGCATTTTTCTTTTCTTTTTTTAATTTGAGCTAAACAAGTCAAAGTTGTTAAGAGAGTTCCACTGTTTAATCTAAAATATAAAGACATTTCTATTTTCAAAATTTATATGAATGTCTCTTCAAATCAAAATGCATGTTGCACAATCATTCTAATTAATTTTGAGATTATATTTACAACCACTCAACTATTATTTAACTGTTAAAATGCAACGTTGATCAAAATGTTCCTCATTAGCAAAAATGTTACCTAGCAATTATTTAATCATATATATTTAAAAAAATAATAATTTTAATATGCAACGATGACTATATGTTTTGATCAAAATGTTCCTCATTAGGAAAAATGTTGCCTAGCAATTATTTAATCATATATCTTTAACCAAAAAAAAAAATTTAATATGCATTTTCATTTTTTTATATAATATCAAAATTTATTAATTTTATCAAATTTTAAATTTAAGTTAATTTATAATTATAAATTTTATTTTTTTTATAATTTCAATTTTTTAATCTCATTTTACTTATTTAAATTTATCTGTGATGTCAATCTTTTATACGTTAGCTAAAAACATCATACAAGTATAGATTTTTTAAATTAAATCATAAGATTACAAAAGAGTTAAGGTGCATCTATCCAACACTCTAAATTATTTTTTCAGGTGCATTTAGTGCCCTAAAATTTTTTGTGGTGCACACATCACTCTAAAGTACTATTTTAAGGTGCATCCAACACTTTATATTATTTTTTGGTACATATATCTAACACACTAAAGTAATTTTTTATGTGCATCCAACACCTTAAAAACATTTTTTTTAGGGCAACCAACCCAATAAATATCTAAATTTTTAAGTGTAAAATTGCATACAAAGTTACTTTATGATGATAGATGCACTTGAAAAATACTTCAAGGTTTTGGATGAACTATAAAATACTTTGAGACACTAGATTCACTTTTAAAAAAAATACTTAAAGTTACTGGATTCACCTTACCGCATTATAAAATGATACAATTTTGGTAATCTTATATTAATATGTCAATTTTGAAATTTAATATTATTAAATATGCATAATTTCTTGGTGATAAGATTTTAAATAACGGTATTGTGGGTTATAAAAGACAGTAAAAAGTATTCCCCCCCCCCCCTCTCCAAAATTGCCTTTATTCATTAATGAGTAAGAGAGTGAAAAAGAGTAATAATGAGAAAATGATGAAAAAGAACATATTGGGTAAAAGTAATGTGAGAGAATAAAAGAAATGAGTAAACATTTTAATAATGCAAGTATCAAATTAATTTAGGGTAAAATGAATAAAAATGCATTTATTATTTGGACAACTCAAATGGAGACCTTATGAAAATGGGCAAACACATTCCAAAAAATGAAATCTTCCTAGATATAGATATGGAGGGAGTTAACCATATTTATTTTCATATACTTTTATAATTTTAGAATATTCTTCAATAGAGTTAATATAGTTTTGACAAAAATGTATGTTTTAGAAACGGTGATGTGATCTTTGTAATTAAAATAAAATAGATGTCATATTAGAGTATTTTACTCATGGTAATAATAACAACAACAAGAATAAATTAAAAAGTGACAAATAATTTTGGTTGGTAAAAAATGTAACTATTTGTGTTGGAAAAATGAGATTTTTTAAAAAAATGTAAAATTTCTTAGTAATGGATTATGGATTGGAAAGCGATACATCATCTGTATGATAAATTCATATAAAAATTATTCACTATGATAAATTGCTACGTAGCATACAAAATTCCAGTTCATATCTCTTGTGTCAAATTAAGTACTACCTTCAGTCTTAATTATAAGAACATTTTTGTATTACAATTTACACTATAAAAATATTTCTATAATTAGGACTGGAGGTGTAACATCCTAAAATTTTTATAGTAATCAAGTATTTTTCAGAAGTGATTTATCAAGTATTATGAAGTTTAAAGGAGACTTAGAGGTATAAAAAAAAGTTATTTTTTATATAATATAACATTATTATTAGTATTATATTGAGAAATTGAAGGACAGAATGACCTAAGGAAAGAGAGAAAAGAAAGAAGGAAAAAAATGACAAAAGGAAGGAAGGAAGAAAAAGAAGAAAGGAGAAAGGGAAAAAAAAAAATTATACAGGTGGGTGGGCCCCACCCCTTTTGAAAATTGAGGGAGGAGGTGCCTACCATTTGACTTCAGGGGAAGTAGTGCCACAAATTGCGGGGGGCGCCATTCCTGCCTGGTGTAAAAGCGGTGGGGGGTTTTTCCTATGAATACCCCACCCCAATACACAAACAGACACACTTTCATCATTCGTAGAGGAGAGCATGAGAGAGAAAAGAGAGGGAAGGAGAGTAAGGTGATAATTATTTGGGAGCCTTGTAGTAGCTTTTTGGTGATTATTTGGGAATTAGCGGGTAATACATAACTCTGAATATTTTTCGATATACTTATGAATTGTGTATGATTATAAATTATATTTTTTTTTAATGATTGAATTATGTGTATATGTATTATAATATTATTATAATAAAAACTGAATATTACAGTTTTGTCTCCACGAAAATTAGAGTTTTGTGCCCACGAAAAATACAGTTTTGTACCCATGAAAATTACAATTTTGTGCCCAAGAAAACTACGTTTTTGTGCCCATGGAAATTATGGTTTTGCCCATGAATTTCAGAAATGACAGTTTAGTCCTTTGACTTTCAAGTATGACAGATTGGTCCGATGAGGTTTTATGAGATGTTTGATTTACCTTTTTATGATATTTGATATAAATCGAAGCATGTTTTAATATACTTTATTTTATTGATATAATTATCATGGCGGTTGTATATGTGACAGGTTGGAGTAAGGAAGAATGTAAATGCTAAGATTTCTTTATGCCACTACTCGGTGCACAGTGGATGATACTTGTCAAGGCGCCCCATCTTCCATGTTTTCCTCTGGCCGAGATTGCATTGGAGTTGTGAGACATGTGACACCTCCTTAGTTGTTATTTTTAAGGAGAGAAGCAATAATCTAGACTTAAGCTCTATACATTTGGCCGGTGTATCTTAAGTTTTAGTGAGCTTGGAACCATCCAGTCAAATAAATGAGTTTCTGTTGGACTATGTGTTAGTCTAGGGCTCCAGTCAGCGGTACAAGGGTGGACGGTGATATAAAGGAGGCTCCATATTGCATATTGTATAATTATATCATTCACAATTTGACATAATGATAATTAATTTTGCAAAATAATTTTGTATGAGAAATTATGGTATGTACAAATATATTTGAAATCGGCCCCTGCTTTTTGTCATATGTAATTTACTTGTGTAAGGTAGAAACTTTCAGTAGTTATTGAAACATGGAATCTCATCCTATATTAACATTTTTCAGGTGAATCTTCTAGTAAAGAGCAAGGGAAGGCACCTATAGAGTGAGTTTTGAAGGCTCTTTTGTACTCCTGTAGCTTATGTTATGTTATTTTTATTTGCCATGACCTTAGGACTTCTGCATTGTATTTGACTCTGAAATATTTTAGAAACTTATTTTGACTTTGTATTATGAATCTTATCTGAAATAATTATGCAATTTAGTGATTTGGATATTGATCATTTCTAATGGAGGTATTTCAAAGATTTTGGCTAAGTTTTTGGGTGTTGGATTTGGGATTTACATTTTTGGTATCAGAGCTAACGTTTCGTGACAATTTCGATTAGTTTCTAAAATGATTTCTTTAAACTTTTTAGAGGTCGTAGCAAATTAAATATCGTAACATATGCACTTCCGTTTAATAGTCTTGGATTTTATTTGCCTAGTTTTTTTTTTTGGGTGATATTTATGATAGGAGAAAATGGATTAATCCAAAATAGTCAAGTGATTGATAATGAGGATTTATGATTTGAAGATTGTGATTGAGATTAAATTTTGTATTAGAGTAGCGTAGTGGGAGTTGGTACATAGAAGATAAAATTTATTGGATGTTGAATTTTGTAGGAAAAATTTCTTTTTAGGAGGGAAGGAACATTTTTAGTAACCATTGGTATCTAGAAAAGTGATTCAAAGGCTAGGCCTTTATTTGATGGTTATTTAATTAGTTAGAGTTGTAAAAGTACAAAGAGATTCCCACTAGATTTGCACATACCTGGCTAATTTATATAGTTACTAGATGGCAATATCAGAACAACATACTGATATAGTTTTGGTTATACAATAAGCTAGCAAATATATATAAATTTAGTACATTGTAGTATAAGCGAACTGTCATCTTCCTGTCGTTATTAGAATCTAAGGATTTAATATCAAAAGTTATAAAATGATAAATTTTTTTCTTTATAGTGAAAGAGATTGATAAAAAAAAATTTTATAGTGAAAGAGATTAAAGCTAAACAAACTAGAATAACAAGGAATAGTCATAAACAAGAAGCTAAGAAGAAAAGGACAATATTATTTCAAGTAAGAAGAGCAACAATCGGTATAACACCACCACAAAGCTTGACTATTTCAATTTGAACCCTTCTAATTTCACCTTGAATGGCTACTCTTGAGATGGGATTTTCACAAGGTAATTTCTCTATCAGTAAAAAGAGTGGCTTCATAAGTTTTTGAAGCTTTTTGTATGGCCAATCTTCTAACCCTCCTCTACAACATATTGTCTTTATGGAATGCTTACTCAAATTTACTTATTTACTAGTTTCTTCGAGGGTTAGATGGAAAAATTACTAAAATCTTTTAGCGACATTGATTCTTTTGTTTTGCGTATATGTCACTTAGTTTGAGGGCTAAGTAGTCATCTTGTAAATCATTTTCAATCTCGGGTTTTTTTCCTTTAGAAGTCATGTTTTTTGCGCTGATTAGAAATGAACTATCGAGGGGTTCATTTTGAGTTTTAGTCCATTTCAAACCAACACAAAGGGCCTCATAATAGACAGATAAGAGATCTAACACCAAGGCATATCCTAATGATTTTTTATTCAAGCAGTGTTGTTCTAGGAAATGTTTGATTTCCTCTATATTCTTATTACTAAAATCAAACATTTGAAACCTGTCAGCATCGAAAGAACCTTCTTGTATATCTTGTTGAAAGACAGCATGACATATCATACCTATTCTTCCATGAACTTCAAGCTTCTTGTAGTGAAGTCTATTGGTATGAATGATCTCCCATAAAACGTGGCAGCAACCACAGGAAAATGGGTTATCGGTTTCGGCCAGACTGGAAGCAGGGTTCCTTGGTTAAAAAGGTTTAGTAAATTCTATAAGTTCTGCCATATTACGACATCTCTTAACAAGTCACCTTGAAAGACCTACTTCAAATCCTTCTCCAATAATAACCATAGAGATAGAATTTTGGACCCTCGGAGGAGACGTAGGAACATGAATCATTAAGGTAGAAGGAAGAGTGTTCACTTCTAAAGGATTAGGGGAGGAAGTAAAGAAGAATAGGAGAATGATACATTGTTAGATAAGTTAGCCAACATGTTAGGTTGATTATCATTTTGTAAAGCTTCAAAGAAGGAAGATCTATATGAGCTAGAAATTGGAATGAAGTTACTTGGACCTCCCACGTTTAAAGATAATGTGAAAGAGTAAAGAGAAAGGTGTGAACGAAGGGAAATTTAAGAGAGTGAACTAGTATGTTGATATTTTGGGAGTTTGAAAGTATATGAAGCATCTACCTTTGCCTTCTTCTATTTATAGCTGAAGTCGGTATCATTCTATTTGAGCAGTGTCATATCCTAATCTACAAGCTAGCTAAGAGCCATTTGAACTTTTGTACATGCGGTACTCCGCAGCACCGCACCCTAATACACTTTAGCAACCCGTTAGCTTAGAGCCGTTTAGACTATTGTGCATGCAATACTTCACATGGTAATTATTTATGATCTTGTCTCCAGCTAATTTGACTTGGAGTATACCGCTAATCCGAGATGTCATGTTGGCATTGAATGTGGTGACTAGAGAGGTGTAATGTCCTCCATTTTAGCTTAACATAACGACTAATTAAAGGTTGATTAACCACCAAGTAATGCCCATCATTTACCAAAATATACAAAAGTAAATCAGAGTATGTAGAATGAGCCCTAATGTGGCAATATACAACCATCCAACATATACCGAAAGAGATAGAAGCACTACTTTCGGTAGAAGTAGCCTAAGCTTCCGAGGTCTTCCCTGATGGACCCAAACGGGAACTATCATCTGAAAAATGTGGTAACCATCAATCCAACTTATTACGAATACTAATATGTGCTAGTGAAGTGCCATGTGGAACAATTTATATAACAAAGTATTTTAAATAAAATAATATATATAATTTGTCAAAATCCACATAACAATATTTCATATTAGAAATTATGTATCACAGTTTTCATTAACATAATTCCCAAGATACCTCCCACCAACCCAACCGAATCGCCTTATTTCCTCCGACTAGACCCATGGGCTAAGTTACATCCATATTACTGGTTACTCAAAAGCTCACTGGTCGTGTGATGAGGACCGGCCAAAGTCCTCAGAGAACATGTCCCAGACCATGGGTCTTTCCCCCTCATTGAACTATTGGGGTGTCGTACGCCCTCATTGAACTAGTGGGCCAATCCCTCATTGAACTAGTGGGCCAATCCCTCATTAAATAGGTGGAACAATATAAAACCAACCATCATGCATCAATGGAGGCCTCACCACGTTGTGGAATAAAATACTTCATTCCTCCTAATTCAACCTTTTTCATAATTATCATAATAAATATCATAATATCAACATTCTCAATTTTTATACATAAATAAATATTTATATATTCACAATTCAAATCATAAGGTTCCGCAAGATAATTTCTATTAAAATATTCATAATTATTTACAAAATACTCACAAACAACATATCAATACACATAACAAGTGGAAAGTGGTTACCTCTCGCCGAAGCTAACTATTATCACACTGCTCCTAATCCAAGAGTTTAAACATATGCCAAAAATCAATCTACCACAACCAATTTACTAACCATTAATAACTTTTTCAAACTCCACATAATTAAAATTGTAATTTATAATTTCATAAAGGTATACAAAATTTAATAATGAATATTATTATAATAAAAACTGAAAATAACAGTCCTTCAAATTTCAAAACTAAAGTGATTAAAATTTCAATAATATCTTTATTAACCCATAGGCTATTCCAATACATCATCAATACTTTAAATTAGAAGTTTAATAAATACCAATTATCTTATAAATTATGCTTTATTGCATTACATATAATGTTTCCCAAAATTCCAAAAATGTATATATGTAACTTGACTCTTTACATAGGACTTTTCTAGAATTTTTTTCTGATTAAACTTTGAAAATTCGTAATTAACTCTACAAAAATCTAAGTGAGGTGCTTCCAAAAGCTACGTGTTCCTTTGCATGTCTATTTTCATAGAAAATAATACCAATAGCCATAAAATATTATATCATTCCCAGATTTTTAAAATTCAAACATTGTCCAAAAAACTTTCTAAAATTGTGACTCAACTTCTAAAAATCATATCTCAAGTTACAAGCCTCCGTTTAAGGTGATCCAAAGCTCTTTTTAAATAACCCACGTTTGGCTCTGGACGAACCGAGATCTCTGCATTCGCCCAGAAAATCCCTCGACTAGACGATCGCCTAGAATATGTCCGAACAGCGATGTCCCACTGTGCGATCGCACAGCAAAACTTAAAACCTAGTTCGAACTCAGTCCTTGGGATGAACCAAACCGAATATTAAATCTAATATTCGAACTATTTTCAGAAATCGGATCCGATAAGATGAAAATAGAAACGAGTTAAATCACCGATAAAGCACAAGTTCTCTGGACGAATCATGGAATCCTCAACATTGGGTCAATCAAAGAAGCTTAGCCAAGCATGACTAGGAAAAACGCAGAAGAAAAGATGAAGAAGAACATGAAGAACAACTCAAAGAAAATAAAAAGCTTCTAATTTAATCTGAAAAACCCATAAAGGGTAATTGAGAATATGTTTGTAGCTACCATCTCATTTTCTTTATATAGGAAAGATGACTAAAAATAGGAAACCTCTAATAAATAGAAAATCTCTAAAAAAATAGGAAATCTCTAATAAATAGGAAACCCCTAATCAATAGGAAATCCCTATAAAAAAGGAAACCTCTAAAAATTGGTCTTTTTTTACAAAATTCGAGCAAAATAAAAATCCCGAAAAATGTGTCTGTCGTTAGCCCCAATTTCGTCCATCTTCTTGTCCGAATCAGCCTTCCAAGTCTTCATAACAATTGTAGCTCTCTGAATCATCCAAAAAAGGAAAGAAGAATCAGGCTAATCAGATATCTAGATCAAAAGTTATGGCGAAAATACTAAATCACTGTAAATCTAGAATTTAATCATAAAAATGAATTAAATCCAATTAAAAGCTCAAAGCTCGATTAAGTAATAAAATCCATTACTTATTAATTAAACAATCCTAAATTTATTCACCAAGAGATACAAATAAGTGTAATAATATTCAATTATCAAATTCCCCCGCACTTATCTTTTTGCACTCCTGAGCAAAATTAAAAAAAAAAGACTAAAATGAAAAATTCTTCCTTTCTAACAATTGCTAACAATGCAAAAATTTAACAAAGGACACAAAGCTTCAAAAAACCAATCAATCAAGACCAAAATCCTTTCATCTCAAATTACAAATCCTGACAATCTCAATCAATGATGCTAATCACACAAGATAGTCTCTCAAGTATGCCCTCAATCAATCTCTCAAGTGTATAGGATAAATAAGTGTATCGCTCAAATTCTACTCAAGAAAATAGTCCTACCATAGGCTTACTCAATTTCTACTTCTCCACCACTTATGACACATGCATGCAAAAATCAAGAGAGCTTGTTATTGAAGGTTGTAATGGGGCTAGCGTATAGGTGTGAATAAGTATGGATATGATAGACTAAGCACCCAAGAAATTCAAAGAACATCAGTTAATAATAGCAAATCACCTCAATAACATTTCTTTTTTATTTCTCCTTCTTTACATTGCTTCCTCTCTCTTTCTTTCTTTCTTTTCTTTTTTTTTTCCCCTCTCTTTCTTTTGCATTTTCTTTTTTTTTTCTTTTTTGTTCTTTTTTTTTTTTAAGGATAGCAATGACCAAAATCAATGTCAAATGATGAATGATATACAATCAAATACTCCCCCCACACTTAAAATGTTGCACACCTGGGCAACCCCCACACTTAAGCACAAAACTAAGGTGAAACCAATGCTCAATAAATTTCCAAGGTGCAGGATAAAATGGTTTTACGCTTAGGCTTGTAATGTGGCTTAGAAAAGAATGAGTCAAAAAGGCACAAAGGGGCTAGCAAAGGAAATATAATATAAGGGAAAGGCTATTTGGCCAAAGTGGGAAAATGAAAGAAAGAAAACAAGCTTCCATCATACTTATGTACGTAAGTGAAAAATTAGCTTCAAAAAGAAAAGGAGCAAGTTCTAGAGAACACAAATCATGAGCAGATGCACACATGAAAGAAAGAATGGTAAAAGATGAATTCCATTCATGTAGGCCCAAAATCTCACAAAGGTTAATACCAAATCGTGCAACCAGCATCCCAAAATTAACTACCAAGAAATATAATCCAAGAGTCCAGAAATTTAGCCTCAAAAAGAAGGATCTATCAAAGCCAAGATGTCAAAGTTCACAAGAGGTAGAGCAATCATAGAAAGAGAGCGTTTTATTCATAAAAACTTTTTTTTAACCTACTAAACTACATTATTTCTACTTTTCTACTGAATTGTGTCCCTCCCCCACACTTATCTTCCTCATACAACAATTAAGCCCAAGTAATCATATGAATTAGGATGAAAATAAGTAAGGAAAGAGACAACCTTTGTTAGAGTATCTTGAGTCGCTTGAAGGAGAAGTTCCCATCTTTGATGAGAATCATGAATTTTTCCCTTGAAACATCTTCTCCCGCATTGAATTTCCTTAGTGGAGGTGGCTCAGGATCTATTGGAAGAGGTCCAAGAATGTATGGTGGATGTTGGTTCCATCGACAACCTTTCCAAGAATGTGCCTGCAAATAAGACAGGCAAATAGCAGTATCCCATCCAAAAATAGAGACATGGAGAGATTTCGAGTGAATGAAAGACATGTTAAGTTCCAAACTCTCCAAGTAACTATCACATCCAAGGAAATCAATGATACTCCCATCAGTAGGAGTCAAACAACAAATCATATCGTAAACATTCTCTTGTGTTTGCAAAATGGAAGGTGTGGAATCCAACTTATTCTTGGAATACACCACATCATCGTTGCAATCACAAGAGATGGAAGGTAAAAGAGTGGAAGAATGAAGAGAATTTTTCAAATCATCACCACTTGGAATATTTAAAGATTCAAAACAATTATCTTGTTTTTCTAAATCAGGTGGCAAATCACAAGAAAGTACTTGTTGGAAAGATTCATTAACATGCAGGATTTTATCAATCAAAATTTCAGAATCTTTGTCACAAACAAGACTACAAGGAGGTAATCCAATGGGAATTTTATGCATTTGGTATTCTAGGCTATGATCTTTCTCACTCACATCAACAACAGAATCCACAAGTAATGCAGAATCACCAAGCAAGTCAGAATCACCAAATAATGCAGTATTAATCTCAGTGCAAATAGGGCACCATTCATTATCAGAACATGCACAATTGGCAGAATTACTCGTCCATGCAAAATCAGGATAATCAACATACCATTGAGCAAGAACATCATCAACAACATTGTCATCCATGCTTAATTCAACCTTTTCAAAATTGACATGCTTACTATCATCAATAGTACAAGAGGGTGCATTTTAATCAATGGTAGAATCAACCACTTCACTAAATGCTTTCTTTTGAAGCTCAACAAGTAAATGACATTTTTCATGATAACAATCTACACATATTTGATATTCTTCACAACAGCATGAAAATATGTCATTCAAGTTATTGCAATCATCACTAGTACTATGAAGAGAAGCATTTTCATCAGTTAAAGCATCACATGAAGAAATAGGAACACACTCATCAACAAGTACAATTGAATCACTACTACTAAAGCCAATTGGTTGAGCAATTACATTTCCAAACAATTGAGGGGATTCAACAATGATTTCCTTGTCCACCTCATTATCACTCAAATCATGAATTGCTTCATTGGTCAAAGTAGTAGGAGAGTCTACTTCTATAAGGATATGATCATTACTAAATGGGAGAGAGGACTCTTCATTGCGCTTTTGTAATTGTCTCACTTCTTGTGCATGTGTGCCCATGATAGAAGGAAACTTCATTTTCAACACTTGTGCCTCCTGCTCAATTTCCTTTGCTAATCTCTCAGACGATTTCACTTGTTGTTCCATTATTCTACAAAGAGATTCCATTTGTTGATGAAGGTTCTTGATAACCTTAGAATTTATGATATTTTAATTAGCTAAAAACTCTGTCATTGTCATGGTTTAATGGATCAAAATAGTTAAATATGTAGTTTCATCTTCATAATTAGTTTTTAGACTTCATTTGTATTGATCTTGGTTATATTTGAAATTTGGATCAAAACTGGGCTCAAATCACATCTCTTTTTCAATTGGGTAATGAACACTGTTCAGTATTTTGATCATAACTTACGTTCTAGACCTCCAATTGATCCAAACTTTATATTTTAGGAAAGCTAAGAGACATACCTACAACTTCTATGAAAAGCCCAGAAGCTAAATCAGACGTTTAGAGGACCAAAATGGGCTTGGAACACAAAACAATGTGCTGTGACGGACTCTGGACCAACATGCAGTGTTTGGCCCATAACTGGAGCTACGGATATCCAAATGAGGTCCTGTTTGAACGACTGGAAAGCTGACATCCGGGGCTACAATTCATATGAAGACAAATTCACCGAAAGCCACCGAAATCTTGGTGTAAACCAGGCTGTAATTCGGACGCGTTTTTTGGAGCACAAAAGTCAAGAATTGTGGCTCAATAGTTCTCCCAAGTTTTCTATAAATACAAGGATGTTTAGAAGATGTAGACACACTTGGAGCAGACCAAGATCTCTCCATTTTAGGTTCTTTCTTTCTTAGTTTCAGATTTCTCTTCATTTTATGTTCTTTGCTTCTTGTTCTTTGCCTCCTACATGGAAGGCTTAGTTTATTCTTATAACTTTCATGCAATTTATTTTCCATTGCTTCCCTTTTTGATCATTGCCTCCTACATGGAAGGCTTTATTTTTGCTTATTTAGTTTTATGTATTGTCTTTAATTCTTGTCTTTAGTTTCTTGCCTCCTACTTGGTATGGCTTAGTTCTAATCTTTCTTTTTATGTATTGTTTTTCTTTTGTATTTCTTGCCTCCTTCTTGGTATGGCTTAGTTGTAATCTTTCCTTTTTGGTTGTTTTATTAATTTCATGTTCTTCATCTTTTACAATTTTTATGCTTGGTCGTGATTAGCATGAACTAAGTATCTTTCTAAGGTCATGTATGGATTCTTTATGAAGTTTAATTGAAATTCTGTTTTTAATTACATAATCTTTGTCTTGGATATGTTTCTTTAATCCATGCTTAATGCCTTGGTTGGTTTGATCATCTAATTAAGGAATTGAAAGATTAATTAGACCTTGGAAAAGGCTAGTTAATTCTAGGTTCAATTGATTAAAGAACATAAGGTACTAGCAAGGGAACTTGGCATAGGCTTTATGCAATCATAAAGAATTCTGGGCTTAATGCAAGAATTAATTCTAATGAGCATGGGAACATGACTTTAGGATTAAGGATTAAGCTAATTGACTTAGGAATAAGCAATTAGATTAAAATCTGAAATTCGATTGACTTACTCCAATTCAACGGTTAAGTAGTTAAACTCTACCTTAAAAAGAAGATTAGGTCTTAATCTAGCTTTTGGTAAAGGAAGAACATTTAAATGGATTATTGATGATATACATGACCCTAGGCTTTTGTTAATTTCATTTTACAAAGTTTAATTCAATTTCTGTGTGATTTTACTGTCTTTTAATATTTTCATCAAAAACTCTTTCGGTTACATCAACTATAAATTAAAGTGATTTGGGTTGGTAGTTGGAACTTTGGTCCCTGTGGAAACGATATTTTATTACCTTGGGATACTTGCCGGTATTACATTGATAGTGTATACTTGCACTGGTTACCCCTTCATCAAGTTTTTGGCGCCGTTGCCGGGGACCAAACTTGTCCCAATATCAACTATCTTTGCTTGTTTATAGATTGGTGCTTGTTTTATTGCAGTTTTTTATTTTTCGTTTTGAGTTATTCCTTGTTCATTTCAATTGTGTGTTATTTTTTTTTTAAAAAAAAAAGCCATTAAATTAAGTGTGCCCTGTTATTATACTTTTAAATTTATGTGTTTTGTATATTTTCTAAGGTGTGATAATTGAGTTCTTGGAAATTCATTTTCTACAGAATTTCAATTAAGTATAACAAAAAAAAATTTAGTAGTCTATCTCTCTTCTTGAATTTCAGGTCCTTAAGAACTGATTTCTTGATTAAAGTGTATGCAAGACGCAAATCTTTTATTTGATCAAGAAATAGAGAGGACATTGCGGCGTTTGAGAAGAGAACAAAAAGCTTTGTTACAAGTTCAACAAGCTTCTTCATCCATAAATACTACCGAACCTGAAAGGATCACAATGGCAGAAGCAGCTGGGAATCATAGAAGTGTGGGAGATTTTGCTATCCCAAGGGTTAGTGAAATTGCTTCCAGCATTGTTAAGCCAAGGGTGGAGGCCAACAACTTCGAGATCAAGCCAGCAATTATTCAGATGGTACAAACAGCTGTGCAATTTTATGGCCTTCCCTATGAAGATCCAAATTTGCATCTGGCAAGTTTCTTGGAGATTTGCGACACATTCAAATTTAATGGCGTTACTGATGATGCCATTAGACTGAGGCTCTTCCCATTTTCTCTGAAAGATAAAGCAAGAGTCTGGTTGCAGTCACTTCCTCCTGGAGCAATCACCACTTGGGATGAATTGACAAAAAAATTCTTGGGCAAGTATTTCCCTCCTGCAAGAACTGCAAAGTTAAGAAACGACATCACCTCTTTCCATCAAGCTGACGGTGAATCACTCTATGAAGCCTGGGAGCGGTTTAAAGACTTACTTAGGAAGTGCCCACATCATGGCCTTCCTGAGTGGTATCCAGTCCATACATTCTATAATGGGCTACAAGGGAACACAAGAGGCATTGTCGATGCAGCTGCAGGTGGTGCTTTGATGGCAAAATCCGTGGATGATGCCTACAACATTTTGGAGAACATGGCTAACAACAATTATCATTGGAACGGGGAAAGGAGTAATACTAAGAAAGCAGCAGGAATTCACGAACTTGATGCTTTATCAACACTTTCTGCTCAGGTAGCTTCTATGACTAATCAGTTGAATAAGTTGACATCTGCTAATGTACAAGGAAGTAGGTGTGACTTATGTGGAGAAGGACACATTACTGAGAAGTGTGCTACAAGTCAGGAGAGTGTGCAGTATGTTGCTCATCAACATAAGCAACAGTACAATCCGCATTCTAACTATTACAATCCAGGTTGGAGGAATCACCCCAATTTCTCATGGAGTAATCAAGCAGGTACACAACAACAATCTGAACAGCCACGACTTCCCCACAATCCTCCTGGATATGCAGCACCAATCCAGCCACAAGAGAAAAAGAGCAGTCTTGAAGATATTCTTGCTCAATTCATGACTAGAACCGGCTCCATGCTACAGAACCATACAGCCTCTATCAAGAATTTAGAGGTACAGGTAGGACAGATTGCCAACTCTCTAAATGTCAGGCAGCAGGGTACCCTTCCCAGTAATACTGAAGATCCTAGAGGTAAGGAAACTTGTCAAGCCATTGCTCTTAGAAGTGGTAAAGTATTGAAAGATGCTGAACCAGTGGCAATTGAAGCCCAAACGAATGAAGAAAATCAAGGTGAAAGTAGGGCTGAAAGTCAAACCAAGCAACTACACCAACATGTTGAAACTAAAAAGAAAGAAGTTCAACCTCCTTTTCCTCAACGGGTGAAATTTGATCCAAAAGATAGGCAATTTTCTAGATTTCTGGATGTATTCAAGAAATTGCAGATCAACATCCCATTTGCAGAAGCTTTAGAAAATATGCCATCTTATGCAAAATTTATGAAAGAGTTGTTGTCCAAAAAGAGGAGATTGGTGGAGAACGAACTAGTTGCACTTACTGAGGAGTGCAGTGCGGTTTTGCAGAAGAAGTTGCCACCAAAGTTGAAGGATCCAGGAAGCTTCACCATCCCTTGCACAATAGGAAATCAGTTCGCGGGTAACGCCCTTTGTGATTTAGGGGCTAGCATCAATTTAATGCCCCTAACCATATTCAAGAGACTCGGCCTTGGGGAAATCAAATCTACATCTGCAGTTCTTCAGTTAGCTGACCGAACATTGGCATACCCAAAAGGTATAATTGAGGACATTCTTGTTAAAATTGATAAATTAATCTTGCCTGCAGATTTCATCATCTTAGACATGGAGGAGGACAGAGATATTCCTATCATTTTAGGAAGACCCTTCCTAGCCACTGGAGGAACATTGATAGATGTAAAAAAGGGTGAGTTGACTATGCGGGTTGAAGATCAACAGGTTACTTTTAATGTTTTTAAGGCGGTTAAATTTTCTGATAACTATGAGAATGTTTTCTCAATCGATGTGCTTGATAACTACCTTAATAATTTAAAAGTAATGACACTTCCTTTAGACCCTTTGCAAGCAGCATTGGAAGAGACAGAGTCCTTTGATGGTAAGGATTATGAGTTTTGTTTAGATGATCTCTCTCCCTCTTTACAAGAACAAAACTTTGAAACCTTGCATGTTGTTAAAGGAAAAGAGGTAAGTGAACCACCTTCTACTCTTAACGATGTTCCTAGTCTTGATTTGAAACAGCTTCCATCACACCTTTCCTATGCCTATCTAGGAGAGGATGCTTCTTATCCTGTTATTATTGCAGCTGACTTAAATCAGGTTCAAAAGGAAAAATTATTGAGGGTGTTGAGGGAGCACAAGAAGGCAATAGGTTGGACTCTAGCTGACATCAAAGGTATAAGCCCTTCCTACTGTATGCACAAGATCATTTTGGAAGAAGGGAGCAAGCCTTCAATTGAAGCACAGAGGCGTCTAAACCCCCATATGAAGGAAGTGGTGAAGAAGGAGATAATCAAGTGGTTAGATAATGGAATCATCTATCCCATATCTGATAGTTCTTGGGTCAGCCCAATACAATGTGTTCCAAAGAAAGGAGGAACAACAGTGGTGAAAAATGGCAACAATGAGCTGATTCCCACAAGGACCATGACTGGTTGGCGGGTATGCATGGATTACAGGAAGTTAAACAAGGCGACCAGGAAAGATCATTTTCCTCTCCCATTCTTGGATCAGATGCTAGACAGGATAGCCGGGTATGATTTTTACTGTTTTCTTGATGGCTATTCAGGTTACAATCAGATAGTAATTGCTCCTGAGGATCAAGAGAAGACAACTTTTACCTGCCCTTATGGTACATTTGCATTTAGAAGGATGCCCTTTGGCCTTTGTAATGCCCCTGCCACGTTTCAAAGGTGTATGATGGCAATCTTTTATGATCTTATAGAAGACATAATGGAGGTATTTATGGATGACTTCTCTGTCTTTGGTTCTACCTTTGATGCATGTTTAGCAAATTTGACAAAAGTGTTGCAAAGATGTGTAGAAACAAACTTGGTTTTAAATTGGGAAAAATGCCATTTTATGGTACGTGAAGGGGTGGTATTAGGCCACAAAATTTCAAAAAGGGGAATTGAGGTAGACAAAGCAAAAATTGAAGTGATTGAAAAATTGCCCATTCCCACTAATGTCAAGGCCATTAGAAGTTTTCTAGGACATGCAGGTTTTTATAGGCGCTTTATAAAAGATTTTTCCAAAATTAGCAAACCTTTGTGCAATTTGTTGGAAAAAGATGCAATTTTTAAAATTGATGATGATTGTGTGAAAGCTTTTGAGACTCTAAAGAACAAGCTAGTTTCAGCCCCTATTATGTGTGCTCCTGATTGGAATGCTTCATTTGAACTAATGTGTGATGCAAGTGATCTTGCAATTGGGGCTGTTCTAGGTCAAAGAAAAGAGAAAATTTTTCATGCAATTTACTATGCTAGTAGGACTCTTTCAAATGCTCAAAAGAATTATGCAACAACTGAGAAAGAATTACTAGCTATAGTTTTTGCATTTGATAAATTTCGCGCTTATCTGTTGGGGTCCAAGGTAGTTGTTTACACAGATCATGCTGCCATTAAATACCTGCTGTCTAAGAAAGATTCTAAGCCAAGGTTGATACGGTGGATCCTCTTGTTACAAGAATTTGATTTGGAAATCAGAGACAAAAGGGGGTCAGAAAATCAAGTGGCTGATCACTTGTCAAGATTAGAAGGTAGTAATGAGGACAAGACGGAACCTGTGCATGGATTCTTCCCAGATGAACAGCTCTTTAGAATTGCAACTTCAATCCCCTGGTATGCTGACATTGTTAACTTTCTGGTATGTGGTATTCTACCTTCTGATTTTACTTTTCAACAAAAGAAAAAGCTCATGCATGATTCAAAATTCTATTTTTGGGATGAGCCTTTTCTTTTTAAGAGATGTCCTGATCAAATAATTCGGAGGTGTGTACCACAAGAGGAAATTAATAATATTCTTGTTCATTGTCATAATTCAGATTATGGGGGGCATTATGGGAGCACTAGGACAGCTGCCAAGGTCCTAGAAAGCGGATTTTATTGGTCATCTTTATTCCATGATGCTCGTGAGTTTGTTGTTTCTTGTGACAGGTGTCAAAGAACAGGTAATATATCAAGGAGGAATGAGATGCCCCAACATGGTATTCTTGAAATTGAACCATTTGATGTGTGGGGAATTGACTTCATGGGGCCCTTTCCATCATCCTCCAACTGCAAGTACATCCTGGTGGCAGTTGACTATGTAACCAAGTGGGTTGAAGCGGTGGCTCTTCCTACCAATGAAGCACACCAAGTGACCAAGTTTTTAAGGAAGAATATCTTCACAAGGTTTGGTACCCCAAGAGCCATAATAAGCGATGGTGGTTCTCACTTTTGTAACAAATGGTTTGAGACACTATTAGTGAAATATGGGGTCAAGCACAAGGTGTCTACCGCTTACCACCCTCAAACCTGTGGCCAAGTGGAAGTATCAAATAGGGAGATCAAGCGAATCTTGGAGAAAGTGGTAAGACCTACAAGGAAGGATTGGGCTATAAAGCTAGATGATGCTCTTTGGGCCTACAGAACAGCTTACAAGACCGTCCTCGGAACATCTCCCTACAGGTTAGTATATGGTAAGGCTTGTCACTTACCTGTTGAATTAGAACATAAAGCATATTGGGCCATAAAACAGCTTAATCTTGATCCCACTGTGGCTAAAGAACATAGGCTCCTTCAGTTGAATGAATTAGATGAGATTAGGAAGGATGCTTATGAAAGTGCAAGAATCTACAAAGAGAAGACCAAAGCATGGCATGACAAGAAGATTGCTCCACGTCACTTTGAGGTAGGCCAAAAGGTATTGTTATTCAATTCAAAATTGAAATTGTTTCCAGGAAAACTCAAATCAAGGTGGAGTGGTCCCTTTAAGGTAACAAAGGTCTTCCCTTATGGAGCTGTGGAATTGGAAGAGGAGAGTTCCAAAAGAACCTTCATTGTGAATGGCCAAAGATTGAAGCATTATTGGAGCCAAAATGTGCACCTGAGTGAGATTTCTCATTCACCCCAGCATCCCTAAATGAATATGGGTAACATGTCTGCTAAAGACTATAAACTTAGCAAGGTGTACTACTGTCTGTATATAATTTGCTGCTGATTGTGGTTCTGTTTTTCAAAAAAAAAAAAAAACATTAAAAAAAAACATTAAAAAAAAAAACAACAACAACTTTGGTTTGCTGTTCCTTATTTTCTATTTGCAGTTTTTTGGATTTTGTTTGCTGTTTGTGCAGAATTGTCAGCTTCAAACCTTTAGCGGCTGCCCTTACATTAAGCTTTGGGTGTCTTCTAAGTTTGGGGGAGTCCCTTTAACCTTTCCCTTTTATTTATGTTTTTCTCTAACTCCTTATTCACCTCACATGTTTAGATAACATTGAGGACAATGTTGGTTTTAAGTTTGGGGGTGTTGTTTGGAAACATGCATTTATTTTCTTTAAGGATAGGTTTTAAATACTTTTCCCCAATAAGGTTTGGTGTTTTCATTTCATGATTAGGTATTAGATGTTTTATTCAAAAAAAAAAAATCTTTTAAAACATGACATGAATGAATTCTAAGGTAGAGTAGATACCGTGAGATTGGAAAATAAGAATCATGTGTTTTTGGCAATGCAAAATGTGAATATCAAATACGCTATTCTTGAGTGAGTATGATCACATGTTTGAATAAACAAGTTACTGAATTTCTGGAGTAGTAGTTTATAGTTAATGATCTTGAGGATAGTGTAATTGATTCCCATATCCGTGAGGGATTGAGCTTCATATACTTATATTCTTTTGCTGTGTGCACCTCACTATTTTAGCACTCTAGAACTTGTTCTGTTTCTGGTTTGAGATGGCAAGTATTGCATGCATATTCTGAAATGATAAAAGGCAATTTATTTCTTGTATAAACCAGTTGGCCAAATAGCCCACCTAGCATTCTCCATTGATTAACCCTTTTGAGCCTGAGGCCTTGTTTGTTCTTATTATTAACCACTGTTATATAACCATTCCATACATATCCTACCTCACAATCGAAAGCAGAGTATGCTACAGGTGAAAGTATGAACTTAATTGATGAATTTTGGAATTGTATGACGGTTATGATCTGTATAATGAATATATTAGTGTAAAAAAAAAAAAGAGTAATGGTACTGGTAGCTCAAAAAAAAAAAGCAAAAAAAAAACAAAAAAACAAAAAAAAAAAAAAAAAGAAGAAGAAGAAAGAAATGAGTTAGTGAAGGATGAAAACAGTTATATGAGACACAATTTGGGTTTGACTGATGATTCATATTTTCTGTTTTCCATTGTTAAAGCTACTTATCCATATATTATCCTTCCCTAACCATAGCCAACCTTTGAAAGACCTTTTGATTGGTTTATGCATGTATTACAGAGCAGTGGAGAAGTAGAATATGAACAAGCCTATGGTAGTGTTATTAGAGTGATGGTTGATTGAGTGAAATACACACCCTAAAATACTTGAGAGTTTGAGTGGATTGAATATCCAAGTGAGGGGTTATTCCAATTTACTATTTTCCTCTTGATAACTCTACTTTCTACTACTCTGGAAATTAGTGAAGTGTTGATACAAGCATAATGTATTGCTCATTTTTGAACTGTGCTTTCATTGATTGATATATCCATTTGCAATGCTAAGTTGAAAAAAAAAAAAATTGGTCTAATGAGTTATCTTATTTTCCTCACTCACATCGATCTGCACATCCCCTTGTTTTTAAACTATATCTGTTATCTTTAATTGATTTGCTTGAGGACAAGCAAAGATCTAAGTTTGGGGGAGTTTGATAACCTTAGAATTTATGATATTTTAATTAGCTAAAAACTCTGTCATTGTCATGGTTTAATGGATCAAAATAGTTAAATATGTAGTTTCATCTTCATAATTAGTTTTTAGACTTCATTTGTATTGATCTTGGTTATATTTGAAATTTGGATCAAAACTGGGCTCAAATCACATCTCTTTTTCAATTGGGTAATGAACACTGTTCAGTATTTTGATCATAACTTACGTTCTAGACCTCCAATTGATCCAAACTTTATATTTTAGGAAAGCTAAGAGACATACCTACAACTTCTATGAAAAGCCCAGAAGCTAAATCAGACGTTTAGAGGACCAAAATGGGCTTGGAACACAAAACAATGTGCTGTGACGGACTCTGGACCAACATGCAGTGTTTGGCCCATAACTGGAGCTACGGATATCCAAATGAGGTCCTGTTTGAACGACTGGAAAGCTGACATCCGGGGTTACAATTCATATGAAGACAAATTCACCGAAAGCCACCGAAATCTTGGTGTAAACCAGGCTGTAATTCGGACGCGTTTTTTGGAGCACAAAAGTCAAGAATTGTGGCTCAATAGTTCTCCCAAGTTTTCTATAAATACAAGGATGTTTAGAAGATGTAGACACACTTGGAGCAGACCAAGATCTCTCCATTTTAGGTTCTTTCTTTCTTAGTTTCAGATTTCTCTTCATTTTATGTTCTTTGCTTCTTGTTCTTTGCCTCCTACATGGAAGGCTTAGTTTATTCTTATAACTTTCATGCAATTTATTTTCCATTGCTTCCCTTTTTGATCATTGCCTCCTACATGGAAGGCTTTATTTTTGCTTATTTAGTTTTATGTATTGTCTTTAATTCTTGTCTTTAGTTTCTTGCCTCCTACTTGGTATGGCTTAGTTCTAATCTTTCTTTTTATGTATTGTTTTTCTTTTGTATTTCTTGCCTCCTTCTTGGTATGGCTTAGTTGTAATCTTTCCTTTTTGGTTGTTTTATTAATTTCATGTTCTTCATCTTTTACAATTTTTATGCTTGGTCGTGATTAGCATGAACTAAGTATCTTTCTAAGGTCATGTATGGATTCTTTATGAAGTTTAATTGAAATTCTGTTTTTAATTACATAATCTTTGTCTTGGATATGTTTCTTTAATCCATGCTTAATGCCTTGGTTGGTTTGATCATCTAATTAAGGAATTGAAAGATTAATTAGACCTTGGAAAAGGCTAGTTAATTCTAGGTTCAATTGATTAAAGAACATAAGGTACTAGCAAGGGAACTTGGCATAGGCTTTATGCAATCATAAAGAATTCTGGGCTTAATGCAAGAATTAATTCTAATGAGCATGGGAACATGACTTTAGGATTAAGGATTAAGCTAATTGACTTAGGAATAAGCAATTAGATTAAAATCTGAAATTCGATTGACTTACTCCAATTCAACGGTTAAGTAGTTAAACTCTACCTTAAAAAGAAGATTAGGTCTTAATCTAGCTTTTGGTAAAGGAAGAACATTTAAATGGATTATTGATGATATACATGACCCTAGGCTTTTGTTAATTTCATTTTACAAAGTTTAATTCAATTTCTGTGTGATTTTACTGTCTTTTAATATTTTCATCAAAAACTCTTTCGGTTACATCAACTATAAATTAAAGTGATTTGGGTTGGTAGTTGGAACTTTGGTCCCTGTGGGAACGATATTTTATTACCTTGGGATACTTGCCGGTATTACATTGATAGTGTATACTTGCACTGGTTACCCCTTCATCAGTTCTCCTTATGTGACCACTCTTCATTTACAGCCCAAGCCGTTTGATTTTGGTAATCTCCAATGACTTCACAAAATGAAGGATCTTGGTTGGGCACACATGGTTGAAAATGAGGTCCATAAGGTGGCTCAAATGGGTATTGGGATTCATGAGATGGATGGCATGGTCCTGAAGTGGGATGGAATGAAGGATGGTATGGTAAGTGAGAGGGTTGATGATATTGTTGAAATGGAGGTTGGTGTTATGGTTCATGTAATGGGTGGTGGAAAGGACCATGACATTCTTGATTGCCTACAAAAGAGTGAGAATTGAGAGGTAGATTATGATTGCCATAAAACCAAGCCATGAAATTTCAATACAATTAATTTCCAAGGAATTACAAGAAAACTATCTAACTATAAACTATTAAAAAAAACTAAGAAAAGGAATCTAATAAAATACAAATGCAAGTGAAAAAGAAAACGAGATTTTTTTTTTTTTTGGAAAATGATTAAAGATGCAAGTATGCTATGAATTAACTTAAAGACATGGTGAATTCAAACAAATACGCCCAAAATCATATCGAATTTGATACAAACACACCACACAGAAGCTACCAAGTCAAGACAATGCAATAAATTATATGCAAGCTACCTAAATGCAAAAATCCTAAACTATATGCAATAAAAAAAAAATCAAAAATGCAAATCTAACAAGCTTCACAAGAGAAACCCCTTGTCAAAAGTGAATTTGACAATTAAATCACCTAGGGAGCCAATTACTTAGCTCCCCGGCAACAGCGCCATTTGATGAAGACCTTTTGTCATTAGCCTTGGGGTCCACAATCAACAATTAACCAAGGATTGCGTATAGGCAAACCTAGGATCGTTCTCTCTTTTCGAGGAGCCTTTTATTGAATCCTAAGTAATCAAAATGTCATGCAAATGCAATGAAAACAAGGGGGGATTGGGTTTTGGATTTTTAAATTAATAAACTAAAATAGAAATGCAATTTAAATGAAGCAAAGATAAAATAGAATATAAGAAAACGAGAAGAAATAGATTAAAATCGATCAACCCAACGTTCAGATTCCAGAGACTTCCATCATTGAACGAAATATAAATAACCCATGTTTGGCTCTGGACGAACCGAGATCTCTGCATTCGCCCAGAAAATCCCTCGACTAGACGATCTCCTAGAATATGTCCGAACAGCGGCGTCCCACTGTGCGATCGCACAGCAAAACTTAAAACCTAGTTCGAACTCAGTCCTTGGGATGAACCAAACCAAATATTAAATCTAATATTCGAACTATTTTCAGAAATTGGATCCGATAAGATGAAAATAGAAACGAGTTAAATCACCGATAAAGCACAAGTTCTCTGGATGAATCATGGAATCCTCAACATTGGGTCAACCAAAGAAGCTTAGCCAAGCATGGCTAGGAAAAACGCAGAAGAAAAGATGAAGAAGAACATGAAGAACAACTCAAAGAAAATAAAAAGCTTCTAATTTAATCTGAAAAACCCATAAAGGGTAATTGAGAATATGTTTGTAGCCACCATCTCATTTTCTTTATATAGGAAAGATGACTAAAAATAGGAAACTCTAATAAATAGGAAACCCCTAATCAATAGGAAATACATATAAAAAAGGAAACCTCTAAAAATTGGTCTTTTTTTACAAAATTCGAGCAAAATAAAAATCCTGAAAAATGCGTCTGTCGTTAGCCCCAATTCCGTCCATCTTCTTGTCCGAATCAGCCTTCCGAGTCTTCATAACAATTGTAGCTCTCTGAATTATCTAAAAAAGGAAAGAAGAATCAGGCTAATCGATATCTAGATCAAAAGTTATGGCAAAAATACTAAATCACTGTAAATCTAGAATTTAATCATAAAAATGAATTAAATCCAATTAAAAGCTCAAAGCTCGATTAAGTAATAAAATCCATTACTTATTAACTAAACAATCCTAAATTTATTCACCAAGAGATACAAATAAGTGTAATAATATTCAATTATCAACAAACCATCAAAGTGACAACACATCTGTCAACTGATATGGAAGAATTTCCATCCCCTATAAGGGACTCAGTGTCCACACTAGCATATTTAATAAAGGCGCTCCACTGCTTTCCCAGTCAAGCCAGTCCATAGTCATGGCCACCATTGTGCACCGCTTTCCCAGCTGACCCATTCGTAATCACAGTTAGTGTCGGTCCAACACAACGAAATACATGCCCCTTCAAGGTGGAACTACTCAGATTGGGAATATTCACCATTGGTGCGAGTGTCAACCTCTCATGTCACATCCAACAAATTTTCAATTTAAATGAGCTTTATAACTAGCCAGCGATTTCAAACATTTTTAAACATATCTGGTAAGATCCAACAAACTGAGTATTTCTATAACAGTTTTTTTTTTTTGGCCTCTTCCAGTTTCGTACTGCTTCCAGTACAAACATAATTCACAATTCAATTTCAAATCTGGGTTCCATTAGGACCTTATCTATGAGACAACATAGTTCGAAAACAACCACTTCAAATTGGTTTGAAATTCTATGGAAAATATTTCATTTAAACTTCAGTTTAGAAAATTCAATTCCAAAAATTCACATTATAGCAAGTGCATAGGTAAACTCAAAATTCAATTTTCAAACATACCAGGAACCAAACACTGACATAGAAGGTCATCAACTCCTATTACATCTCAAACTCTATCCTTGGCTATTCGAGCCATCTATAAGACACTCAGTCCATTCCTTCCATTTGTCTGGTCATTCCAAAAATAATGCCTGTAACTCTCAGGCTTGCAACTTTCCCGGGACACATATCAGTCACATAGGACTTAGGGCCTATTATTGAATACAATTCAAACTTAATGACCTAAAGTCATACCAATTTAGTAAGTCTTATTGCCCACTATATATTCATTTCACAATTTCACTTAATAATAACACACATATGGCGCTGGAGCACCCCATGGCAATATATTTTATCATACAAATTCATTTGGGGTCACTTGATATGTACTTCCAATAATAATCCAACTCTAGGCATAATCTCCATTTTTTCCCATATTGGGGATTCAACCTACATCTCAAGGGTCTAGTAACTAATATCGTATCTTTAGTTATTGGTCTTAGTCATGAAACTATAATCTATGGTTACCAAGGTTCTAGCTACTCCTTGACTCCTCCAAGGAAGAAACTATTATTCATTCTTTCTAAGGGAAAAATCATAAGATTAAATCATCCCCTATTAGTTGGTAACCTCCAAATACCTCATACACATGGGTACCACACTCTAGCGCCTTAGTTTATTCAGATCAATCAAATACCTAAAGAATCTGTCATTATCAAATCTGATTCGTAGGTTTATTAACCAAATACTAAAACCTTCACCATAGCCAATAAACACGCTACGATCATAATAATTCATAACTTACAACATTCAGGCACTATCCTCAACTAACCCCAACAACAATAATTATTAGATTCACAATCCAAAACATTGTTTGAGCCAAGAATTCATATTGCCTCAATAATACCCAATATACAAACTAGATCATAATTTTCATTCCTAGCCTAAACCTCGAAACATTCAAATGTCATTCTCATAACCAAAACACAATACACGAGGTTCTAATTCCCTTTCAATCCTCAATATCACAAGGGCCTATTCTAACATTATTCTTTCATCTAATCGACAACCCTCAATCATACCCAAAGCATTGCTCATAACACCACATCAATCAACACTTATAGGGTTCTTACTTTCAAGTACTAAAACCTTAGTACAACCTTAATCACATTTCGATCTAATCATCTATCAATATTTACAGGGTTCCTATTCCCATGTATGGGAACCTTAGTGCAACCTCATTCACATTTTGACCTAGACACCATTTCAACTTAGATTAGATTCAAGCCTAGTCTCAATCATTTCCTTATTCAACCTAACATCCTCACAGTATCTCTATGGATCACCATGTGTCATTACTAAGGCCTTAAATCAAGAGAATCTTAAATTCCTATAATACTTTCCGGGAGGTCACCCATCCCGAGATTTCTCTTGCCTAAGCACACTTAACCTCAAAGTCTTGATAGGATATGGGGATCATATCTTGACTTAACAATAAAAGCCCTAAGATTAACGACAGATTCTACATTCTGTGCCATCTTAACTATTTTCAAAGCCCCCAACTTTCAGAGCTTGAACCCTCTTATTTTCTCTTCCATTATGAGATTAGATATAGCAAAATTCTCAGCACAATTTTCTACCAAGGGCTTTAATCTTGGGTGAAGATGAACAGCACTTGTTTATCATAATTAATTAATTAATTTTTTTTGAGTATGTACTTTAATTTATGGACTTCTTGCTTTTGTCGGGAAGAAAGATTGAGTATAATTGCAAAATCCAACAGGCCAGGAAGCTCATCAAGAAAATTCCCTTTGTAGTAATGAAGCACTAACTTGTTATAGAACACAAATCTTGAATGACGGTCACTTCCCTTTTGAAGTCAAAGTCCTTCTACAAAATATTCTCGACCAAGTCACAGAAATCCCTCTTTGACATGATTTTGATATAACGTCCAGAAAACACACTTTCGAGAAATTTTCACTTTGTTAAGGGACTGAATTATGTCGATATTGTCATTCCTCGATGTGTGTCCCTCATCTAAGATTAGAATATAAGGTACCTAAAGTATTATCTTTTAGCAAGATGTTGATGCGTGGCCAGTACCAGTATCACAGTCAATTGAAGAGAATTGTTTATATCCTAGGAATAGGATACTCTTATGCTCTACCTACTGTTTTAAAGCTTCAAGTTTATTTAATCAATTCAAACTCCAGTAGATATTCTAACCTATTGTTTGAACCTATATTCTAATTGGACTTTTAAATTTTGAGCAAACAATTCTATTACCAAAATTTCTACCCTAATTCCAACTCGTCACTCAAAATTGTCCAAGTATCAATTTATCTAGCTTCCTCAAAAGTGCTAAGTATTGTCCCCTTTGCACCCTTTTTATATAACGAACCACTACCGTCAAGGACCTAGTCAAAGACCCTCATCCCTGGAGCATTAATGTATATTTGAATCGATGTAAAAGAGCCTCATTCTTTTGAGACATCGGTGTATCGATGTAAAAGAGCTTCGTTTTCTTGAGACAGCGGTGTGTCAGAAGCATTTGAAGGTGAATTAACGGCGAAGTGAGTCGTTCGTGTATCTACCATTCTTCCCAACAAAGGATGAAACCTACACTAATAAATGAATAATAAAGCAACACAACACAACAAAACAACTAAACAGGGAAGGTATGTGTGAATATTCTATATTGCCACTATATGTAGTGCATGCATGACTGTTATCAGAATCATACGCTCTGATACCAAATTGTAACGTCCTGCATTTTAGCTTAACATAACGACTAATTAAAGGTTGATTAACCATCAAGCAATGCCCATCATTTACCAAAATATACAAAAGTAAATCAGAGTATGCAGAATGAGCCCTAACATGGCAATATACAACCATCCAATATATACCAAAAGAGACAGAAGCACTACTTTTGGTAGAAGTAGCCTAAGCTCCCGAGGTCTTTCCTGATGGACCCAAACGGGAACTATCACCTGAAAAATGTGGTAACCATTAATCCAACTTATTAGGAATACTAATATGTTCTAGTGAGGTGCCATGTGGAACAATTTATATAACAAAGTATTTTAAATAAAATAATATATATAATTTGTCAAAGTCCACATCACAATATTTCATATTAGAAATTATGTATCATAGTTTTCATTAACACAATTCCCAAGATACCTCCCACCAATCCAACCGAACCACCTTATTTCCTCCGACTAGACCCATGGGCTAAGTTACATCCATATTACTGGTTACTCAAAAGCTCACTGGTCGTGTGATGAGGACCGGCCAAAATCCTCAGAGAACATGTCCCAGACCATGGGTCTTTCCCCCTCATTGAACTATTGGGGTGTCGTACGCCCTCATTGAACTAGTGGGCCAATCCCTCATTAAACAGGTGGAACAATATAAAACCAACCATCATGCATCAATGGAGGCCTCACCACATGGTGGAATAAAATACTTCATTTCTCCCAATTCAACCTTTTCCATAATTATCATAATAAATATCATAATATCAAAATTCCCAATTCTTATACATAAATAAATATTTATATATTCACAATTCAAATCATAAGGTTTCGCAAGGCAATTTCTATTAAAATATTCATAATTATTTACAAAATACTTACAAACAACATATCAATACACATAACAAGTGGAAAGTGGTTACCTCTCGCCGAAGCTAACTATTATCACACAGCTCCTAATCCAAGAGTTTAAACATATGCCAAAAATCAATCTACCACAACCAATTTACTAACCATTAATAACTTTTTCAAACTCTACATAATTAAAATTGTAATTTATAATTTCATAAAGGTATACAAAATTTAATAATGAATATTATTAGGAATGGCCGAGGTTTTAGAATTAGGATGATGAACCTGAAAGTTGGTTAGGCATCTAGAGGATTGCTACCAATTGAAATGTGACAAAAGAATCCAACTTGATAGGTGAATTGATTCTTTAGGCATTTGAATCAATTGAAAAAATTTGGTATTAGAATATAGTACTAATTGATTTGAGTGAACTAAGGAACTATAATGTGGTACCAATGTGTGTAAGGTATTCAAAGGTTGCTTATTGCTATTCTAACGTAGGAAATAATCTTAATCATAGAATATTCCCTTTAGAAAGAATGGACTGAGTGTTCTATGAATGAAATGAGTAGTATAAGTTGAAGCCTGAAATGTATTCAGAGTCGATGACTATCTAAAACAGTTGTTTGGTTCCTGAGTATGTTTGAAAAATTAAATTTTGGATTTACCAATGTACATATTGTATTCTAAATTTTCTGAACCAAATTTTTGAATGAAATGTTTTCTATAGAATTTGAGACCAGTTGTAGTGATCACTTTTGAACTATGTTATCTCTTGAAAGGGGTCCTGATGGAACCTAGAATTGGAATTAAATTTGAACTTTGAGGAAGCAAAACAAAACTGGAAGAGGCTAGGAAACTATTGTAGAAGTATTCATTTTTCTTGCTAGATGAATTTAGATTTTTTTTTTTTTTGCGCTATATGAGCAATGAATTGAAAAGTGGTGTAGTTGGTGATTATAATGATACAATAACAGAAACTATGGAATGGTCTAAAAATATGAATTGGTTAAACAGTACTTGCTAGCTGCAATTCTAATTGAGAGGAAAGGAATCTGGGGCTTAGATTGAAGAAGCTCAAACACATGATAGATGAATAAGATCTATAAGAATAGGATTGAATGAGTACATTTCTAGAATATGAGTTGTCGAAAGGATGTAAAGAAATGAAACTCGCCACAATGGTCCCTTGACCTAATACTAAGAATTAGACCAGTAGCAAATTTCAAGGGTGAAATTTAAGTAACAGGGGAAAAATGTAACATCCCAAAATTTTTATAGCAATTAAGTACTCCCTCCGGTCCTAATTATAGGAGCAAATTACCCGAATTTGAAAAGATTATGGAGGGAAGTCAAATTAGTTAATTATATGTATTTTCCTAAAATAGCCTTACCTAAAATCTAAAATGACATATCTTTTTCTTTCTCTCCCCAAATTTTGTCTTTGCCGGAGAAAAAACACAACGTCGTTTAATCGCTTATAACCAATTTTGTCTTTGCCAGTCAACATTATCTGAAAATTATAATATTTAGTTCAACTTTTTATTATTATTAGCACTTTATTTATTCTATTTTTATATTTCAGGACATTAAGATTAAAAATAACATATTTGTTATTTGATCACTGATTGTCGTTTTTCTCGCTATATAGTTAGCATCACTGCATTAATGCTAATAAATTGTTTAATTATATGCATTTAATCACTTTAGACGGATAGTTAGAAAAATATTCTTAATGGAAAATTTAAATTATTTTTTTAAAATAAAAAATAAAGTAGAATATCTCATTTGATAGAATATAAGCATGTTGTTAAATTAATTATTGTAGAAGAAGTATTAATAGGGGTGATATGGGAAAAATATGACAAAAATTGCTCAAAATTATTTTATATAAAAAAGTATAATTTAGGTATATATGAAATTAATGAGTTGTAAACATTATTGACTTTATAAAATATATAGGTGCATTATTAAATTATTATTGTCTTTAATTATTATTGTGAAAGTATAAATAGGGGTACTATAGGAAAAAATTGACAAAAGTTAAAATTTGCTCTTATAATTAGGATCAAAACCAACTCCAAAATTTGTTCTTATAATTAGGACCGGAGGGAGTATTTTTCAGATGTGAATTATCAAGTATTATGAGGTTTAGAGGAGACTTAGAGGTATAAAAAAAGTTATTTTTTTATATAATATAATATTATCATTAGTATTATATTAATATATTATATTGAGAAATTGAAGGATGGAATGACCAAAAAAAATGAAGGAAGGAAGGAAGGAAGGAAGAAAAAGGAGAAAGGGGAAAAAAATTATAAAGATGGGCAGGCCCCAGCCCTTTTGAAAATTGAGGGAGGAGGTGCCTACCATTTGAGTTCAAGGGAAGTAGTGCCACAAATTGCGGGGGCCGCCGTTCCCGACTAGTGTAAAAGTGGTGGGGGTTTTTCCCTATAAATACCCCCACCCCGATATACAAACACACACATACTTTCATTGTTCGTAGAGGAGAGAGTGAGAGAGAAAAGAGAGGGAAGGGGAGTAAGGTGATAATTATTTGAGAGCTTTGTAGTAGTCTTTTGGTGATTATTTGGGAATTAGCGGGTAACATGTAACTCTGAATATTCTTCCATATACTTGTGAATTGTGTATGATTATAAGTTATATTTTCCTTTTAGACTGAATTATATGTATATGTATTGTAATATTATCATAATAAAATTATAGTTTTGTGCCCACTAAAATACAGTTTTGTACCCATGAAAATTACAATTTTGTGCCCAAGAAAATTACGGTTTTTGTGCCCAAGGGAATTACGGTTTTGCCCATGAATTTCAGAAATGACAGTTTTGTCCTTCAAATTTCAAGTATGACAAATTGGTCCGATGAGGTTTTATGAGATGTTTGGTTTACCTTTTTATGATATTTGACATAAATGGAAGCATGTTTTAATATACTTTATTTTATTGATATAATTATCATGGCGACTGTATATGTGATGGATTAGAGTAAGGAGCAATTTAAATGGTAAGATTTCTTTATGCCACCACTCGGTACACAGTGGATGATACTTGTCAAGGCCCATCTTCCATGTTTTTCTCTAGCCGAGATTGCATTGAAATTGTGGGACATGTGACACCTCCTTAGTTGTTATTTTTAAGGAGGGGAGCCATAGTCTAGACTTAAATTATATACCTTTGACCAGGTATATCTTTAGTTTTGGTGAGCTTGGAACTATCTAGTCAAATGAATGAGTTTCTGTTGGACTATGTGTTAGCCTATGTTTCCAGTCAACGGTACAAGGGTGGACGGTGATATAAAGGAGACTCCATATTGCATATTGTATAATTGTATAGTTCATAATTCAACATAATGATAATTACTTTTGTAAAATAATTTTGTATGAGAAATTATGGTAGATACAAATATATTTGAAATTGACCCCTGCTTTTTATCATATGTAATTTACTTATATAAGGTAGAAACTTTCAATAGTTACTGAAACATGGAATCTCATCCTATATTAAAATTCTTCAAGTGAATATTTTAGTAGAGAGCAAGGGAAGACACCTATGAAATGAGCTTTGAAGGCTACTCTTTTGTACTCATATAGCTTATATTATGTTATTTTTATTCGCTATGACCTTAGGACTTCCACATTGTATTTAACTTTGAAATATTTTGGAAACTTATTTTAACTTTGTATTATAAATCTTATCTGAAATAGTTATACAATTTATGATTTGGATATTTCAAATATTTTGGCCAAATTTTTGGGTGTTAGATTTGGGGTGCTACAGGAGGTAGTATAATATAGCTACGGATCTTCATCTTTAATTTATTTCTTAGTGAAATCTGAAGTCTTATCCCGGAATAAAGTAAGGAAGGGTAGACAGCTTACCAAGTTGATAAGCTTAAGTACCATCCACTCCACTTTGGTTATTTACTTGATAAGCTTAAGTACCAAGTTGATAAGCTTAAGTACCATCCACTTGATAATGAGATAGATACAAAATATTTAATTTAATATTTTGATTATTCACTTAAAAACTTTTAAAAATAAAAAAATAAAAAAAATAAAAATAAAAATAAAAAAACTAAACTAAACTAAATTGTTTGAAAATGTAGCGTAGTAGCTCAACCTAGGTTGTTCTTATGAGGAGATTAATTTCCAAATTTCTAAATAGTTAAGTGATAAATAGCTTAAAGTTGCAAGAATTCATTTTAAAAAATTATTTCTAGGACAATTGAAATAATATAATCTAATTTAATATTTTGTATTTTTTTGGTTATGTTTTCAAGATAAAAAAGTTAACGGAATCGAAATTAACAATGACAATAAGGCAAATTCAATAAACTAATATAAAGATGAGGCAAGATTCCCTTAAGTTGAGATTCTAGTCTTCCTTGCTTGCGAATAATAAGAATTCAATAATAAAAGTAAACGGAAGTATCTAAGCTACCACTAGATCCATACTTGCAATATTCATTTAATTCATTCTACCGAAGCAATTAAATAAAGAGAAAAAAATGAATAAATACCATTTGAATTTGTAAAACCCTCAGAAGCCTACTAAATTTGTAAAAAGACTAAGAGATGACAAAGACTTTTGAGGGTTATGCAAATTTGTACAAAATGATCATAATGCCCTTGAGAGAGAGAGAGAGAGATGAATAGGCTCCATTTCCCCATGATTGTTGAAGTACACTTTCAGTACACTCGAGTGAACTCTTTTTTTCCCCCCTCCTTCTCTTCTTCCTTCCTTCACGCCTCCTTCCTTCATGCCTCATCTTCTTCTTCCAATTTCTTCCAATCTCTCAATGCGAGCGATCGAAAAACTTTTGTGTTTCGTCTCGGTTTTTTTTCACCGTCATCCGGTGCGCGTCAACGGTAGCGGCAGGTGCGGCATCGACAGCGCAGGCAGGTGTGGTGGCGTCGATGGCAGAGGGTAAAGACGGTGGCGAACGTGCACTTCGGCAGTCACGAGGAAATGGAGCCTATTCATCTCTCTATCTCCCTCTCTCTCAAGGGCATTATGGACATTTTGCACGAATTTGCATAACCCTCAAAAGTTTTTGTCATCTCTTAGTCTTTTTACAAATTCGGTGGGCTTTTGGGGGTTTTGCAAATTCAGATGGTATTTATTTGTCTTTTTTTCATTAAATAAATACCACTATATAAATCTTACTCAAGGAGAAGAATGGTTAACTTCAAATTCTATATTGTAATTATCATTACAAAAATTCAAAGCATTTAGTTTAGTCATTTAAAATCCACTCAATCAAGTTGGAATAAAAAAAAACTCAACATACTCTTAATATGAATCAAACAAAGCTTAATTTGTCAACTCCTAACTTAACCACTAAATTTATTCACTTGACATAGAACAATCTACCTCACAATCACATACTTATCACATACTTAACCAAGCCGTATACTCATAAACTAGAAATAGAACTTAAAGAAATTCCATTGGAGCTTAAAAGCTTTTACCATTACCCTAAAAGAAATCACCGAATAGCTACTCATCATGAAAGAAGAATATGAAGTTTGCAGAAGGAAGAGGAAGAAATCAGCCACATCTTTAACTCTTGGTCAGCAATTGTTCTTTCCTCTTCAAACCAGTCCAGCCTTCAAAATTTCCATCAATTCGTTTGATCACCTTCCTTTATCCATTCGATCAAGCCCGTTAAAGTCCCCTTTCAATCTCCACCGAAATACCGAATCAGCATCTTCCATGTGCTCTCTTCTTCTTTCTTCATTCGATGACGATCCAATCTCCTTCTTTCACGTCTCTCCTTTTCTCCATCAGTTCATTAGGTCCCTTTAGCTATCACCGCCGACCTCTTCCTTCTCTTCTTTAATTCTTCACGCCTCTTGCTCCTTTTCTTCAGTTAATTCTCTTCCATATATAGTTCAGAAGATTGCGTCTTTGCTTCCTCATCCTAATTGGTCTACACAAGATACAAGGTGGTGGGATGAATGGAGGATGGAGGATGTTGAGGTGGAAGGAGAAGATGGGATGTGAACCAGGAATTGAGAACTTTCTTTATATGTCAAATCTGGAAGTTTTCTCCTCCCTTTTTCATCAGCCGCTTTCCCCTTTTCCTCTTTAAGTTAGAAAGTGGGTAAAGCTGGCAAGATGTGAAAATCTGTTATGAGGTTTGGCATAAAATTGCAACCACTAAGATCCTTACTCAATTAATCTCCTCTTTAAAAAAAAAATGAAAATAAATTATGCACTTGTGAAGTTCCTCTTTTGCTCTTCATTAAGCTCCAAAATAATATCTTTGACTTTGAATAACTTATAAAGGTTGTGCCACATCATCACTTACAAAATTAAATTCACAAAGATAATATATTTTGCTCATAATTAAGAAATAATGAGAATAACAACTATTAATTAAAACTATAACAATTTAACCACTATAATTCTCAAATTACTCTTTCACTAAAATCTTACATTAACACTTAATTATGCCCAAAATATTCTATTAAGTCCCACAAAAGCCTAAGATTGATTATTAAAAATATATAAATATCAAGCTCCATCATAGATCTTTAAAAAGCAGGAATATAATATTATAATTATAAATAAAAAAATATGTGCAAATTTAGGTATCTATGCCATAGAAAATATAGGGATTCTAATAAATTAATTAGGATATCTACTTAATAGAAAAAACAAGGATTTCAATAAATTAATTATGACTTTTTATATAGAACAGTTTTGAGTATTTAATGCACATGTTAAGAAATGAAAATCAAAATTGCTAAAGCATCACTTCTCCACTCATATATATCTATATATGGGTCATAGTGTATTTTATACTATTAAATATATTCTTTAAAATCTAAATGATTTTTAATATAACAACACATTAATAAATACACAGTCTCTTATCTGGGCTAGTAGTGAGTGTTTGAGTAACACCCATACCGCATTTTTAAAAGTCTTTTTCTGCAAATCGAAATAAAACTCTTCTAGCATATTTATCTCGTAAATCGTGAAAATTATTATCTAAGATCTAAAAAAATAAATAAAAATACTCTAAAGTAATTTAATTAACTTTATTAATTTCTTTTTAAAAAAATTAACTTTCTATTGTATTTAGGATCAAAAGCAGAAGTAATTTAGTTTTAATTTAGGGTTAAGGTGCAAAAATATATTAGTTCTCTATGTGTTTTGATGATAACTAACATTTGCAAACACAAGTTGAAGTTTGTCCTTCGTAAGTTGAAAAACTTACTGTCAAAGGAAAACTCGAGTTTTGATTTCAAAGCTTGAGTTTTTGATTTGACAGAGAGTAGCTCAATTTTCATGAACTAAAGAAAACTCCACTTTGCGTAGGCAAACTTGAGTTTTGGTCTTACAGAGAGTACTCCAAGTTTTTCGCATTTAAACAAACTCCAGTTTTCAATTGGAAACTCGAGTTTTGGGCATACAGAGAGCCTCTAATGTTTTAAGCATAAGAAAACTCCAGTTTTGATATAAAACTCTAGTTTACACTTAACCAAGAGTTTTCTAAGTTTTCTAAGTTTTCCGAAATTTTGAAAAAACTTGAGTTTACATATGAAAACTCGAGTTTAAGTTTGACAGAGAGCTTACATGTTATTAGCTACTTTGAGAAAACTCCAGTTTTCACTTGGATAGAGTTTTCTAAGGGTTTCATCTTTAAATGAAAACTCAAGTTTATATTTGGAAACTCGAGTTTTGGTCAAGCCGAGAGCTTTGCTCATTCCAGTGTTTTTGAAAACTCTAGTTTTGAGTTTTTAGACTTAAGCATGTTTTTTACTATAAAAGTACAAAACTCGAGTTTGTCATTAATGAACTCGAGTTTTGCTCATATCCCAACATGTGCTTCAAAGATAAAATCGCGACGTTTGTCTCTAGAAGAAGAAAACTTGAGTTTCAGCTGGAAACTCCAGTTCTGTCTTCTGAGCATAGTTATAAACTCCAATTTTAAAAAGGGTGAAGGAGCGTTTTTGCCAATCAACTATTACGCCAGGAGCGATTTTGCCAACTATCTTTTAATAGGCCCAAAAATGCCAAATAACAATTAAATATGACAAAAAAATACAAATCCGTTTAATGAACAGTGACACCGTCTGTTGCCATACCACGCGGAGCGCCACGTGGGATTTCTTATGCCAGCTCATTCACCTATGTGGAAATGTGAAGGAGCGTTTTTGCCAATAAACTATTACGCCAGGAGCGTTTTTGCCAATAAACTATTACGCCAGGAGCGATTTTGCCAATTAACTTTTAATGGGCCCAAAAATGCCAAAGAACAATTAAACATGTCAAAAAACTACAACGCCGTTTAAGGAACAGTGACGTCCGTCTGTTTGCACGCCACGCGGGATTTAGGTGCTCTCCACGTGGGATTTTGGCTCACTTATGTGGAAATTTCATTGCCTAGGTGGCTTTTGTGTTTTTCTTTCTTTTTTTTTTTTGTTGAATCCCTATATTTTTACCCAAACCGAACTTGCTTGACAGACGAACCCTTCCACAGAGGTATCCTTCGACACCCGAGAGCGAGGTACTTTAAAATAAATTATACTGGTTCCTCGCAAGGTTTTTTTTTTAAAAAAAAATAAGTAAATAAAAATAAAATTACAAAAAACTCTAAAAAAATTAATATATATGTGTGTGTGTGTGTGTGTGTGTGTGTATAATACTGAAGCAGTGCTGACCTCGAGGTACTGTGGCTTTTTTTATAATAATTATTACGTACTATTTATTTATTTTTTAAAAATTACATTGACAGCAAAACCTCGCGAGGTCAGCATCAGTACCTCGCGAGGTACTATGGCGATTTTTTAATTTTTTGTTTTATCATAACTATAATTATGAATTTATCTTTTAAAAAATTATATTACCAGTACCTCGTGAGGTATTGTAGGATTTTTTTCCTTCTTTTATTTTAATTATAATTATCAACAATTTTTTTAAAAAAAAATTATACTGAGTAGTACCTCGCGAGGTACCGTAGGTTTTTTAAATTTTTTGCGTTTTTTTAATTTTATAATAATTATTTTTATTGATTTATTTTTTAAAACTATACAAAGGAGTGCCTCGCTAGCGACCTCCCAAGGTAATATGATTATTTTTAATTTGTTTATTTTTTAATTATACTTACCAGCACCTTGCAAGGTACTGATGCTGACCTTGCTTTTTTTTTTGTAATAATTATTTTTATTTATTTTTTTAAATAAATGATATTGAAAAAATTAAAAAAAAAATGCGTAGTTACCTTGAGAGGTACTTAGACTACCTCACAAGGTAGTTTAAAATGAAAAATCAAATAAATAAATAAATAAAATAATCCAAACAGAAAAATAAGAAAGGGAAAATTCATTTAAGGGCTCTTTTTGGAGAAAAAAAATCCTAAAAAGGCCCCAACATTTAGGTGCTCGCTCTCGGGTGTCGAAGGATGCCTCTGTGGAAGGGTTCGTCTGTCAAGCAAGTTCGGTTTGGGTAAAAATATAGGGATTCAACAAAAAAAAGAAAGAAAGAAAAACACAAAAGCCACCTGGGCAATGAAATTTCCACATAAGTGAGCCAAAATCCCACGTGGAGAGCACCTAAATCCCTCGTGGCGTGCAAACAGACGGACGTCACTGTTCCTTAAAAGGCGTTGTAGTTGTTTGACATGTTTAATTGTTCTTTGGCATTTTTGGGCCCATTAAAAGTTAATTAGCAAAATAGCTCCTGGCGTAATAGTTTATTGGCAAAAACGCTCCTGGCGTAATAGTTTATTGGCAAAAACGCTCCTTCACATTTCCACATAGGTGAATGAGCTGGCATCAGAAATCCCACGTGGCGCTCCGCGTGGCATGGCAACAGACGGTGTCACTGTTCATTAAACGGATTTGTATTTTTTTGTCATATTTAATTGTTATTTGGCATTTTTGGGCCCATTAAAAGATAGTTGGCAAAATCGCTCCTGGCGTAATAGTTGATTGGCAAAAACGCTCCTTCACCCTTTTAAAAATAAACTCGAGTTTGTGTTGCTGAGTTTGAAAATCAAATTGCTTGAATTTGTGAAATCTTCCCGTTTAATCTTAGTACTTCTTATCATCACTTATTACTATTTCTAGATATGTTTAATCAATTTGCTAATGAGTTTCAAATGGTTCAGAGAACTTTAAATGAAGATTTGAGCAAAAGCAAAAAATGATGTTAGCACATTAAATGCAGAATTCAAAAAACTTGCATCCCTTTGGACAATCACTCTACACACGCTGCAAATGGATTAATGTTTCCTTTCCGCATCCAGTAGCTGCCATCCCAACGGATTAATATTCAAGAAATCAACCTTAAACTTCTGTGTAACTGGATTAACCAAAGAGTAAAGAGAGAAGACGACCTAAGCTCATCCTAATCCTTCTTGAATGTCTCAAACGGTTACATTAGGGATTTCAACGGTCATTTAATGCTCTCTTAATATAAATAAAGCTGCATTCAAGTCTTCTCAATAACCAATATGCTGAAAACGAATTACATTCAAGTTTACCAACTACTCTTTTAGTTTTCACTTGCAAAGTATCTTTTGATACATTGATCTTCAGTGTTCATATTCATTCACTCTAAGAGAGAGTACATTTATTGTAAATCATTTATTGTGAATATCTCAAGTTTGAGGATTAGAAGATTGGGTTATTGATTGCAACTTATAAGGGGGAGTAAGTTCTAGTGAGAGAATTACTCTTAAGTTACAGAATGTATAATCAATTGATATAGTGAAATCCTAGAGTATCTGAGGACTGGACGTAGGTCAAGTGGTTGGACCAAACCAGTATAAATTCCTCGTGTCTTGCTTCTCTTTCCATTCTCTGTTATGCCCTGTTTTAGTATTAAAAAACAAAGCCTTAGAAAAGAATTTTTAAAATCTCCAATTCACCCCCCTTTTGGTGATTTGCTCCACTTTCAAAATACACATGTGCTTTTATCAAAATTGCGTCCAACACCAAGCGCTTTTTTGAAGTGCAAAAGTGACTACATGATTGCAAATTGGGTACAAAAATATTATTTGACCATTAAATTTGACTTTTTTTGCTGACTAGATGATGACGTGACTTTCAAAGATGTAAAAATACACATGTGGTTTAGCCAAAAGAGCGCGCCCATCACCAAGTGTTTTTTTTAGATACAAAAATACCATTTGATCCTTAGTTTGACTTTTTGTTGACTGGACAATGATGTGGCTTTCAAAGCAACTATGTGGAAAAAAACATGCAAAATGATCGCAAGTCTGAGTAGGAAAGAATTAATATCACCATCCCTCTGTTCGCCCATGTAATAGCACTGTACCTGAAAATCACAACATGTCTAATGCGGATTTACCACACTTCACTTGTTGAAAATGCCATTGATGATTGCTAACTATCCTCATGCCAGAAATCGGAGACCTTGCCCAAACTAGCATTCTCGATGATGTTGTCGCCTACATTAAAATTGAACCATCCCGGCATTAACTGGAGTGAGTACGCATCAAACGACATGTACCCGCCATTGCATCAGAAATAGCCTCATGAAACTCATACAACTAAAGTGGCATCTGCATGAAAAATATATTTGTATTGTACAGGTAATGATTTTCAGGTACATTGTTATTACAGGGGCGAACAGAGAATATGGATAGTGATATTAATTCTTCCCAATTCAGACCTGCAACCAATTGGCATGTTTTTTTCCACACAGTTACTTTGAAAGCAATGTCATCATCCAGTTAGCAAAAAGTGTCAAACTAATAGTTAAAGGTATTTTTGCACCTAAAAAAAGTACTTGGTATTGAACACTCTTTTGGCCAAACCACATGTGTTAGATATGATTAGTTTTGATCATGTCTCATATAGATGTCATTGTTAAGAGCAAAAAGTTTACATACTACATTTATCTTCTACTTTAACTAAGTCTTATATTTAATGTAGATGTGAAGTTCAATATTGAAGAATGATTAAGAAAGTAGATTAAAAAAAGAAGTTCTTGCACACAATATAATAGGAATATCAAAATGTCAAGGAAGCAAGAAGTTATCACAGGATTTTGGGAATAGTCAAGAAGAAGAGAAAATATTGAAGAAGGTAGAACTTGTAGAGAATGATGAGTCCAAGTTGAATGACGGAGAACAATCAACAAGAAGATCAATAAAGAAGTATTGAATTAAAGCAAGAAATTGAATCAAAAAAGATGTGAAGTCAAATGATAAAGAATAATCAAGAGAAGAGAAGAAAGAAAGAGTTGAGTTATGGACAATAATCAAGAGAAGATTAAAGAAGGAAGAACTTGTTAAATAGAATGAGAATATATTTGTTCATGTTTTTATATGGAAGCTAGAAGTTTCCAAGATCATATAGAAGTTGGAATGACTCAATTAAGAATTAAAGTCAGAAAAAATTAGCTTCAGAATGAGAAAACTTGAGTTCAGATCTAAAAACTCGAGTTTCCTACTTCGCCCCAATGATTTTCTCCCCTGGTACGAGAAAACTCGAGTTTAGGACCCCCAAACTCGAGTTTAGGAGTCAAAACTTGAGTCAGCCATCACAAACTCAAGTTAACAAGTGTCTTCAGCATCTCTGGCGTCTCTGAACTAGGAAAACTCGAGTTTCCAAGTCAAAACTTGAGTTTACAGCGCTAATCAGCAACTCTGTTCTACTCTGTTTCACGTTCAGCTTGGGCGAGGTCTGGTAATTCGATGATATCTCCCAAACCAGAGATCCAATTGAGGTGAAACTAGTGGCATATGAAAATAGACTTCCAATACGTAATTTTGATATAAAATTCAAGTCCAAAGGAGTTTATATCAAGGAGCTATGAATTGTGTAAGTTGACAGTGAAATTCACACCACACAGAAGACCAAGCTTCGATGTTTTGAGTGTAACTCACAAACTACAAATCGGATTGAGCTGAAATCAGTGGCATATGAAAGTAGACTCAAACGGCTTTTCACCAAGATTTGAAAAAACCAAAACGGAGTTCAGACCAAAGAGATATGACCTTCGAAAGTTGACAATCGGTTTAGAACATTGCAAAAACGCTGGTCAAGAACAGGCTTCATTCATCGGATCATAACGAACATAATACAATGAGTTTGGAGCTGATTCTTCTTACATTGGATTTTTACCTCGAGCTTGGACATGTAAAATTGAGTTAGAGATTGGCCAAAAGTTTTCCAAATTTTCCATATTTTGGGAAAACTCAAGTTTGACATTGAAAACTCAAGTTTACACTTGGCAGAGAGTTTTCAAGTTTTACTAAGTTTTTGAAAACTCCAGTTTTCATAGAAAACTTCAGTTTTGACTTTACATAAATTTCTTAAAGTTTTCATACTTAAATAAAAACTCGAGTTTAGTTTGGGAAGCTTGAGTTTTGGCCAAACAGAGAGCTTTGCTCCTTTTCTATGATTTGAAAACTCCAATTTTGAAGTTTTAGACTAAAATTCATTTTTCATGTCAAAAGTTCAAAACTCGAGTTTGTAATTGAAAACTCGAGTTTCGCTCCCATTCAAAAACATGCTTCAAAGCTCAAATCGCGACATTTCTCTCTGGAAGAAGAAAACTCAAGTTTCAGATAGAAACTCCAGTTTTGCTCTTGAGTGAACAGTTACAAACTCCAGTTTTCATTTGGAAACTCCAGTTTTCAACACTCAGTTTGAAAATCAGTTTTTCTAGATTTGCGAAATCTTTATGCATTATCTAAATACTTGTTATCATCACTCATTACTATTCTTAACTATGTTTAATCAATTTGTTAGTGAGTTTCAGATAATTAAAACGAAGGATTAGAAGCAAATCTCAAAATGTCAGATTTGTGTCAGAACATCAAAAACTGTGCAAAAGTCCTAATGGCTAGTTTCATCTGAGTCTAACGACTATATTTCTTTATCCAACAGTCATTGAATCTTCTCAACGGTCATATATTGATCTCTACCTATAAAAGAAGAAGCATTCAAGGTTGATGAAAGTGAGCTTGCACTGTCAAGATACCAACATTCTGAATCCAACATCTATCTCATACACACTTTGTTTTCAATGCTTACATAGTTCATCATAGAGAGGTGAAATTATTTGTAATGTACTTCAGTGTTTATCTTATTCACTTCTGAGAGAGAAGATTCATTATAATTATTCTATCTGATTATCTGAGAGTTACTCAAGATTGAGTGATCTTGAGTGGAAAATAGATTGTAACCTTACATTGTGTAAGGGGGAGTATCTCGGTGAGAGATTTGGCTTCACAAATGCTTTAGTGAACTTGTGGGATTATAAAGGCTTCTCTTGTGCCAAGATTAAACAAGAAGATAGTGAATTGAAAATCTCAAGTGAAGTTTAGGGATTGGATGTAGGTCAAGGATTGGGCCAAACCAGTATAAATCTCAGTTTGTATATTCTTCTCCTTTATCTCTTATATTTCCACCATATATGTTTGAATGACTGTCTATTGCTTTATAACTCTTTACTGTCATATGTAACACCTCAATTTTAATACCCAAAAACTCGGTCAAAATATTGAAAATACCTTCAAAAGAGTTCAACAATATCCAAATCCTTTTACAATGTTACTATTTCGAATAAAACCCGTAATACATAATCAGAATAAATTCCAGAAAAATATTTCAGAGTTTAATACAAAACGGAAGTCTTAGGTTCATGGCAGATATAATAACATAACATAATCTATTGGAGATCAAAAGAGCTTCCAGAGCTCACTCCATAGGTGCCTTCCCTTGCTCTCTACTAGAATAATCACCTGAAAAATGTTAATATGGGATGAGATTCCACGTCTCAGTAACTACTGAATATTTCTACCTTACACGAGCAAATTACATATGACAAAAATAAAAGGTAATATAATGTGAATTTAATATACTCAGATATTTTTAGATATACCGTTGTTCACATCAAATGCCTTTACAAAATACTCATCATTCTTTATTGAATAATTCAGAAATGCACTATGCAGTATGCAGCCTCCCTTATATCCCCTTCCAACCGTATACCGCTGACTGGAACCATAGGCTAACATATAGTCCAATAGAAACTCATTCATTTGACTGGATGGTTTCAAGCTCACCAAAACTTAAGATACACCCGGCCAAAGGTATAGAGCTTAAATCTGGACTATGGCTCCCCTCCTTTAAAATAACAACTAAGGAGGTGTCACATGTCCCACATCTCCAATGAAATCCCGGCCAGAGGAAAACATGGAAGATGGGGCCCTGAAAAGTACCATCCACTGTGCACCGAGTGGTGGCATAAACAATTCTTATCATTCAATTCCCTCCTTACTCCACCCATCACAATACAACCGCCATGATGAATGTATTTACTCAAAAATAATGCATTATTATACCATTATATACATTGATATGCGTATTTATGATTAGTAAAATACTATGCGTATCTGTGAATAGTAAAATACGGTATATACATGAATAGTAACATGAATAGTAAATACGGTATACGTGAATAGTAACATGAATAGTAAATACGGTATACGTGAATAGTAAAAATGAATAGTAAATACGGTATACGTGAATAGTAAAAATGAATAGTAAATACGGTATACGTGAATAGTAAAAATGAATAGTAAATACGGTATACATGAATAGTAAATACGGTATACGTGAATAGTAAAAATGAATAGTAAATACGGTATACGTGAATAGTAAAAATGAATAGTAAATACGGTATATGTGAATAGTAACGTACGTATAAATAGTACCTCTACAGATTTGCAAGTCAAAGTTCCCACACCAGATCTTAAAACCATAAATATTTTCTAAATATTCTTGCCAAAATAGTAAACAAACAAATTTATAATCATACATAATTCACAAGTATAAGGAAGAATATTCAGAGTTACCTGTTACTTGCTAATACCCGAATCACCAACCAGCTATTATAACTCTCAAGCAAATATCTCTACTCTCTCTCTCTCTCTACCTCTCTCTATGGCTCTTAGAAGTTGTGAAGAATGAAATGAAATGGAAGGTCTATTTATAGTTGGAAAATGGGTCTTTAAGTGTAATTTTCGTCTCTGGGTCGTTTTACGTAATTTTCCTAAAAACTAAAAAAAACTTTCCCGTGACTTGCCCCGTGAACCTTTTTTTAAAAATTTTAATAATATAATATAATATATATTATTTTATTATTATAATATAATATTATTTAAATAATAAATTATTATTGAGTGGGTCCCGCGGCCATTTTTTTCAAAGTTCACGAGAGTTGTGTCGGGAGGAAGAATTATTTTGGTTGTGGGTCCCGCAAAATACTGATTTCAAATTTATCACTTTCTGAAAATAGAGCCTACTAGTCTTCCCAAGATAGGTTTATGTTCAAGATATTAGATTCAAAATTCAGGATGTTACATCTCTCCCCTCCTAAAAGAAAATTTTGTCCTCAAAATTTTGCTATAATAAGAATTCTAACCTATTTAAATAAATGAGGATAGGTTTGTCGCATGCTCTCCTCCGTTTCCCAAGTAGCATCTCCGGGAGTCATTCCTTTCCACTCGACCTTTACAAGTCTAATGGTCTTGTTTCTTAATTTCTTGTCCCTTGCATCAACAATCCGCTCCGGCTCAGCTTTATACGTCATGTTATCCTTGAGTTCTACCTCTTCTACTTCTATAATGTGGGAAGGATCCGGTTGGTATTTCTTCAGTTGTGATACATGAAAGACATTGTGAAGATTCGCAAGTTGTGGAGGTAATGCAATTCTGTAAGCTACCGGTCCAACTTTCTCCAAAATCTCATAAGGACCCATAAAACGAGGTGAAAGCTTCTTTGCTCGTATTGCTCTACCAATGCCAGTCATTGGTGTGACTCTTAAGAATACATGTTCGCCCACCATGAACTCCAACGGTCGTCTTCTCTTGTCAGCATAACTCTTCTGTCGACTCTGAGCAGTGAGAAGTTTCTGTTGAATCACCTTAATCTTTTGAGTCGTCTCGTCCACAAGTTCTGGACCTATTAAAATTCGCTCATTCAATTCCGTCCAGCAAATAGGAGATCTACATTTTCTTCCATACAAAGCCTCATAAGGTGCCATCTCAATGCTGGAGTGATAACTATTGTTATATGCAAACTCCGCAAGATGAAGATGATCGTCCCAACTTCCTTTTAGTTCGATTGCACAAGCCCGCAACATGTCTTCCAGAGTTTGAATAGTCCTCTCAGTCTGCCCGTCAGTTTGAGGATGATAAGCGGTACTATAACTCATCCGAGTTCCCATAGCATTCTGCAATGCTTTCCAAAATCGTGAAGTGAATCGTGGATCACGATCAGATACGATGCTATTCGGTATCCCATGCAATCTGACAATCTCCTTCATGTAGATCTTTGCTAGTCTCTCCAATGAGTATTCTGCTGCAATTGCTAGAAAATGAGCTGACTTAGTTAACCTATCGACAATTACCCAAATGGCATTATGTCCGGATGTCGTTAGAGGAAGCCCCATGATGAAATCCATAGAGATGCTGTCCCATTTCCACTCTGGGATATCCAAATTCTTTAATAATCCAGGAGGTTTCCGATGTTCGATCTTGACTTTCTGACAAGTCAAACAACAAGTGACAAAGTCAGTCACATCTTTCTTCATGCCCCGCCACCACCAATTCCGCTTGAGATCATGATACATCTTGGTTGCTCCGGGATGGATAGTGTATTTACTCCGATGTGCCTCCTCTAGTATGAGCTTTTTTATTTCTCCATCATTAGGTATGCACACTTTTCCTTTATACCTTAATATCCCATCTCTATCGATCCCAAATTTCGATTCTTTTCCTTCTTCAATATCTTCCCTCACGTTTAATAGATATTCATCTTCGAGTTGAGCGAATTTAATCTCTTTCCAAATTGTGCTTTCAATAGTTAATGCTTCCATGGTAGCGACCAAACCTGACATTACATCAATAGATGTACTCGGTATCTCCTCGAGCAATTTATATTCTCTGATCATCATCTGGGCTACATGGATTGTCTTTCTGCTTAAGGCATCTGCTACAACGTTCGCCTTTCCTGGATGATACTTCAATTCGAAGTCGTAGTCCTTGATAAACTCCATCCATCTCCTCTGTCGCATGTTGAGCTCTTTTTGGTCGAACAGGTACTTTAGACTTTTGTGGTCACTATAAACCTCGAACTTTGAACCGTAGAGGTGGTGCCTCCAAATCTTCAGAGCAAACACTACTGCTGCCAGTTCTAAGTCGTGAGTAGGATAATTCCCTTCATGTGGCCTTAATTGTCGAGAAGCATAAGCTACTACCCTACCATTTTGCATTAATACACACCCAAGACCTTTCTTGGAAGCATCTGTGTACAAAGTAAAGGTCTGAGCAGGATCTGGAATTATAAGTACTGGTGCCGTAGTCAACTTAGTCTTCAAATTTTGAAAAGCTGCTTCACACTTTTCGTCCCATACATATGGTTGTCCCTTCCTTGTTAACTTAGTCAAAGGCATAGCTATTTGCGAAAAGCCCTTGATAAATCTCCTATAATAGCCAGCTAGACCTAGAAAACTCCTGATCTCAGTCACGGTCTTTGGTCGTTCCCATTGGAGAACTGCTTCAACTTTAGTATGGTCCACTGCAACACCTTCAGCTGATACGACATGGCCTAGGAATTTTACTTCCTTCAACCAAAATTCGCACTTAGACAGTTTCGCATAGAGCTTGTGCTCCTTCAACACTTGTAGCACGATTCTAAGGTGCTCTTTATGCTCTTCTTCATCCTTAGAGTAGATAAGGATGTCGTCAATGAAAACCACTACAAATTTATCTAGATATGGTCGGAAAATTCTATTCATGTAATCCATGAATACTGCTGGAGCATTTGTTAGCCCAAATGGCATAACAAGAAATTCATAATGGCCATATCTAGTTCTGAATGCAGTTTTTGAGACATCTTCAGCTTTGACTCTCAGTTGGTGATAACCTGATCTGAGGTCGATCTTGGAGAATATGGATGCTCCCTTCAACTGATCAAGTAGATCGTCGATCCTGGGTAAAGGATATTTATTCTTTATAGTCACTTTATTCAACTGGCGATAGTCAATGCATAGTCTCAGGCTCCCATCTTTCTTCTTCACAAAGAGTACGGGCGATCCCCAAGGAGATACACTGGGTCTGATAAAACCCTTTTCTAACAATTCTTCGATCTGCTTCTTCAATTCTGCTAGTTCCGATGGAGACATTCGGTAAGGAGCTTTAGAGATAGGTTCCGTTCCAGGTACGAGATCAATAGAAAATTCTACTTCTCTCTCTGGGGGTAAACCTGTCATTTCTTTCGGAAATACTTCCGGAAATTCTTTCACCACTTCAATGTTCTCTATCCCTTCCTCCACTTCTGCTTGAATGGAGAAAAACACCATGTACGCAAGACAACCATGATGAACAGGCTTTTCATCTTGTACTATAGACAACAATTGTGGTCTACTATGACTCATAGAGTCATCCGCAAGAGAGATAGTCTTCCTCTTGCAGTCAAGGATGATGTCATTAGCTGACAACCAATCCATTCCTATTATTACATCGATACCCTTCGTGGGTAAACAAACAAGGTCTATATTTGAGATCCTATTATCAATCTCAATCGTACAATTTAAGCAAGCCCTAGAAGTTTTTACTGAAGCTCCCGCCGGTGTAGAAATAATCATATAATAAGGCAATTCACTCACTCTTAAATTCAATCGAGGCACACAGTCGTATGATATAAAAGAGTGTGTGGCACCAGAATCAAATAAGGCTTCTACTTCAAGACCTTGGAGTTTGAGGATACCTTTAATCAGATTTGGTGAAGCACTTGCCTCCTGATGTGATAGTGCAAACACTTTCCCTGGCACTGCAGTTCTAGCATCCTTGGCTCCTCGAGGCTCCTCCTCGCAAAATCTGGAAATGTGTCCTGGCTTTCCACAGTTGAAACACGTCACACATGGTCCTTGGTGTATTCTTCCACACTTGGCACACATCTGATTGTTGGCGGTGCTTGCAGCAGGAGCTGTGGATCCCCTATATGAACTCTGACCTCCACTGAAGTGACTCCTTTGAGGTCCTTTGAATTGACTCCTCGGTGGTCTGCTGAAATGACTTCTTTGGGGTCCAGTAAAATAACTCCTCGATGGTCCACCAAAGTGATTTCTGGATGGTTGGCTAAACCGCGTATTCACATTACTGAAGTTGTGACTCTGCTTCTTAGTAACTCCTCCCGTTGGTCTCATGAGGTGTGTAAATCTGGCCTGAAAACCCTTCATCTTCTCAGCTTCCTCTTCTCGTTTGTTCCTTGCTATCGTGCGCAGTTTGTCACATATTTCTTCAAAATCCCTTGTTTCATCAAGGAACGGTGATAGAGCTGTTTTTAGGTCTGGTCTAGCTTTTTCAACCAATCGAGCACTCAACCATTTAGAGTTGTTCTGTGAATATCCGCAGAATTTAGACAACTCTAAAAAGCGAGTAATAAATTCGTCTTCATGTAATTCCCCTTGCCTGAATGTGAGGAATTCAGTTTCTTTCTCTATTCTGATTGAAGGGGAAAAGTAATAATTTTCGAACTTTTCCTTAAACTCTTCCCACGTCATCTCAGCATTTCCTTTTGTTTTGGTGCTTTCCCACCATTCTTCAGCTGCTTTCTGCAACAATTGTTCAGCAACCATCACCTTTTGTTGTGAGCTAATCTCGATAACTCTGAAAATCTTTTCTACACGCTTCAGCCACTCCAGTGCTGCAATCGGATCTAGCTTCCCCTCGAACATCGGTGGAGTAAACTTCCGAAATTTTTCCCAAACCTCAGTAATAGGTAAGGAATGATATTGAGAATGAGAACCGCTACTACCTCCATCTTCAGTGCGAGAACGACTTCCTCCCCTAGATTGATGGTCAGAAGGTGTGACTTCCAGAGCCTTCTCCTTTCCTTCCTTACCACCTTGGCCTCTTCCTTTTGCTAGTTCATCCTCGTGTCTATTCACTTTCTCTCTCATCTCCAAGATGACGTCTCGTAATTCTGCCAAAAGGGCATTGTTATCCTGAGGATAGGGACCATCTTGATGCGGAGGGAGACCTCTTTGGGATGGAGCAGGGGTTGAATTAGTTCTTCGAGTTCTTGCCATTATCTCCTCCTATGATTAATACTATAAGGACACTAAACAAATAAAAATAGCTAAATAAATTCTAAATCTAACAAAGGGAAGTGCTCATGTTATGATATTTAATTTGCCACAAACTTTTAAAAATTTTTTTTTTTAAGAAATCACTTTAGAAAATAAACAAAATTGCCATGGAACCTGGCTCTGATACCAAAAATGTAACACCTCAATTTTAATACCCAAAAACTCGGTCAAAATATTGAAAATACCTTCAAAAGAGTTCAACAATATCCAAATCCTTTTACAATGTTACTATTTCGAATAAAACCCGTAATACATAATCAGAATAAATTCCAGAAAAATATTTCAGAGTTTAATACAAAACGGAAGTCTTAGGTTCATGGCAGATATAATAACATAACATAATCTATTGGAGATCAAAAGAGCTTCCAGAGCTCACTCCATAGGTGCCTTCCCTTGCTCTCTACTAGAATAATCACCTGAAAAATGTTAATATGGGATGAGATTCCACGTCTCAGTAACTACTGAATATTTCTACCTTACACGAGCAAATTACATATGACAAAAATAAAAGGTAATATAATGTGAATTTAATATACTCAGATATTTTTAGATATACCGTTGTTCACATCAAATGCCTTTACAAAATACTCATCATTCTTTATTGAATAATTCAGAAATGCACTATGCAGTATGCAGCCTCCCTTATATCCCCTTCCAACCGTATACCGCTGACTGGAACCATAGGCTAACATATAGTCCAATAGAAACTCATTCATTTGACTGGATGGTTTCAAGCTCACCAAAACTTAAGATACACCCGGCCAAAGGTATAGAGCTTAAATCTGGACTATGGCTCCCCTCCTTTAAAATAACAACTAAGGAGGTGTCACATGTCCCACATCTCCAATGAAATCCCGGCCAGAGGAAAACATGGAAGATGGGGCCCTGAAAAGTACCATCCACTGTGCACCGAGTGGTGGCATAAACAATTCTTATCATTCAATTCCCTCCTTACTCCACCCATCACAATACAACCGCCATGATGAATGTATTTACTCAAAAATAATGCATTATTATACCATTATATACATTGATATGCGTATTTATGATTAGTAAAATACTATGCGTATCTGTGAATAGTAAAATACGGTATATACATGAATAGTAACATGAATAGTAAATACGGTATACGTGAATAGTAACATGAATAGTAAATACGGTATACGTGAATAGTAAAAATGAATAGTAAATACGGTATACGTGAATAGTAAAAATGAATAGTAAATACGGTATACGTGAATAGTAAAAATGAATAGTAAATACGGTATACGTGAATAGTAAAAATGAATAGTAAATACGGTATATGTGAATAGTAACGTACGTATAAATAGTACCTCTACAGATTTGCAAGTCAAAGTTCCCACACCAGATCTTAAAACCATAAATATTTTCTAAATATTCTTGCCAAAATAGTAAACAAACAAATTTATAATCATACATAATTCACAAGTATAAGGAAGAATATTCAGAGTTACCTGTTACTTGCTAATACCCGAATCACCAACCAGCTATTATAACTCTCAAGCAAATATCTCTACTCTCTCTCTCTCTCTACCTCTCTCTATGGCTCTTAGAAGTTGTGAAGAATGAAATGAAATGGAAGGTCTATTTATAGTTGGAAAATGGGTCTTTAAGTGTAATTTTCGTCTCTGGGTCGTTTTACGTAATTTTCCTAAAAACTAAAAAAAACTTTCCCGTGACTTGCCCCGTGAACCTTTTTTTAAAAATTTTAATAATATAATATAATATATATTATTTTATTATTATAATATAATATTATTTAAATAATAAATTATTATTGAGTGGGTCCCGCGGCCATTTTTTTCAAAGTTCACGAGAGTTGTGTCGGGAGGAAGAATTATTTTGGTTGTGGGTCCCGCAAAATACTGATTTCATATTTATCACTTTCTGAAAATAGAGCCTACTAGTCTTCCCAAGATAGGTTTATGTTCAAGATATTAGATTCAAAATTCAGGATGTTACATCATACAAACTGGTTTTACTGAGTGACAAAAAGATTTTCAAAATTCCTAAGTTTTTATACTTCACCCAATTCACCCTCCTCTTGAGTTCAGTCGGTTCTTACAACATGTGTATTTTTACACCTTTGAAAGTCACGTCATCATCCAGTTAGCAAAAAAAAAAGTAAACGGTATTTTTGCACCTAATTTGTGACCACATAGTCACTTTTACACCTCAAAAAAGCAGCTGAACGTGATTTTGACAAAAGCACGTGTACTTTTTTTCACTTTATCCCTTTAATTTAATTACACATGTTTTATTTACAGTCTTTGCCATTCCTCTCCTCTATATAAATCTTCAATCTCGCCCACTCTCAGCCCCACTGAATTTGACTTGCAATTTCGTCTCCATTTCTCTCAACACAATGTCTTCTGATCTCTCTGTTATTCTCCCTCGTGTTCTCATCGTTTCTAGACGCAGTGTTCGCAAGAACAAGTTCGTCGATTTCGTGGGTTCGTTTCCTTTTCCGTTCACTCTAGATTTCTTCATCTCTATGATGCCGAGATTTAATAGTTTGGTTAAGGACATGATTCTTCTTACATTCAGAGAAATCCGCAAATTTAGCCCAATTGTTAGAATGATTTCTTATGCCTACATTTTTTTAAGCGAATGTTGATCTATGGCTCTTTTTGGTTGAAGTTGTTGTTCGTTTGATTTTTCAGGGGAATATCATCTTGATCTTATAGTGGGGTATGGTGCAGTACCTGTGATTGTGCCTCGTGTTTCTGGGCTTCACATGCTGTTAGATAGCTTCGAGCCCATTCATGGCGTGCTTCTCTGTGAAGGGGAAGACATAGACCCAGCCTGGTACGAAGAAGACACGTCAGGTCTTTCACAAGAGGAGCTTGAAGAAATCAGAAGGCTTCATGCCAGTGATACAGCAATTGATAAAGAAAAGGATTCAATCGAGCTAAGATTAGCTAAGCTATGCCTTGAGAGGAACATTCCCTACATTGGAATTTGCAGGGGATCCCAGGTCCTTAATGTTGCATGTGGGGGTAGCCTTATTCAGGACATAGGAAAAGAGCTTTTTATGAAGTGTCCTGAAAGCCAGAGAGCGGTACACATTAACTATGATGACTATGATGGTCATAGGCATAAGGTGAAAATAGTGGAGAACACACCTTTGCATAGCTGGTTTAAGAATTCTTTGGAAGAAGATAAAATGGAGATTTGGGTTAATAGTTATCATCATCAAGGGGTTAAGAGACTGGCACAACGCTTTGTTCCAATGGCTTTTGCCCCAGATGGTTTAATTGAAGGGTTTTATGACCCAGATGTTTATAACCCTGAAGAGGGGAAGTTCATTATGGGATTACAGTTCCATCCTGAAAGAATGAGGAAGACTGATTCTGATGAATTTGATTACCCCGGATGCCCATCTGCTTATAAGGTCTGAATCTGATACAATCTTTAGTTTCAGCTGTAAATTTTGATCTTGTCACATTAAAATCAATTTCTCATGGAGAAATTTTTATGTACTGCAGGAATTTGTGAAGGCAGTGGTTGCTTACCAGAAGAAGTTGAATAGTATAACACGTGTGCAAAGGCCTATAAAGCTTAACAAGGAGATGGAGAAGAAAAGGAAGATCAAAGTGAGAAGTTTCTCACTTGCCAAAGATCTGTACACCACAGGGAAAGGGATCAACCCTTCCAAGAAGTCTGAACTTGAAGCTGGAGCAGATTTCCTTGAGGTATGAACCTTTTGACAACATTCCCAACTTCTCTGTGTTTCATCTGTGTTCCGAAGGATTTGTTTCTTGGATCAGATACAGAAACCCAATACAGAGGTGCATCAGATCTGACCTCTTGTGTGTTTAGTTTTTCTCTTTATAATCCAAATCCGTGCTTTATTGCCATCTTAAGTCTTAATTGTTGTTAAACACTGAGTTATGAGACTTAGCACATGCACTTGCATTATAACATGACAAAATACATAGTGATTATCTTATGTTCAGAACCATGTTGGGATGGTTCCAAAATCGCGTTTTGACAGAAACATTAGTCTTGATGAGCCTGGTATGTAAGGACTGTAAGCCTTTGGAGCCTAAAGGTATGCAGGACAATTCACCTTTTTTTTTTTTTTTTTCCCTCCTAAAAAAACAATAGTCTTGTTGATTTTGTTAAAACCTCGTCTTAGAACTCCCAAAAAGTGATTCCAAACACGTTCAGAGAACACAGTACATGGCTATGATTTTCAGAGACTTTCTGTTGTGACATTAATTAATTTATGTTTTGCATGGGGTTGTTGTTATATATGCAGAGTGTACAGCAAGAGAAGAGGTTAAAGCAGATGGGGGCGACAGTTAGGAATGCAGGGTCATACATTGAGAGGCTGAAACTGAATGAGGAAAGAGAGAAAATGGCAAGAAATGTGATGGCAAAAATGACAGTGGAACAGTTATCTGGGCTCTTGACCTTTTATCACACCATGGGTCAAATATGTTCTGAGGTGTTGGAAAAGTTCCATGAACTTGTTGTCACTAATGACTTTGTTGGGTCATAACCTTTTCTTTTTCTGTCTCTTTATCTGTTGCTTTCTTTGTCTTTGGGTGGCCATGCATAGTAGGTTGTTGCTTCTCTATGGCTGACGAAGATCTTGTATCATAAGGGTCCCCCTTTGATTTCTTCTGTTGTTGTACATCTTTCACTCTCTCTCTCTCTCTCTCTCAATCAAAGTGATGTTTGTTGTTACCACTACTTCTCTCTTATCTCTCTCTCTCGCGCGCGCGCGCGTCTTCCTTCATATTTCAAGGAGATCCATTCATGGAATTTGCCCCTATTAACGGTATCTTTAAAGAAGAAACCAACAGGTGTCCACATGACAGATAAACGGAGTGTGACATACCTTTCAAAACCGGAATATTCTAATGTGAATCTTTTTATGTGTGTCGGGTATGAGAGAGGGAGAGACAACGAAGAGTATGGTGAGATCCCACAGAAGGAGCTGGGGCTCTACGGATTTGGATTCAGTCCACTGCACCTTCCTGTTCACTGCATCCACTGCACAAAAACAACACCGATCTCTCTCCTTTTTTTTTTCTTTTTCCTTTTTTTAAACAAACATTTCAAGATACTATACGTACTAGAAAGATATTTTAAAATACTGGCCAATATTAAAAAAATACTAACGGATATTTCATGATCTTAAAAATTTATTCTAGAATGATGAAAAAATATTTCAAGGTACTAATTAGTACTAAAAAAAATATTTTAGAATACTGACTGAGGATACTGGTTAGTATTGAAAAAATATTTCATGATCTTAAAAAATTATTTTAAGATCTAAAATAATTTTTTAAGATCATTATGTATTTTTCAGTACCAGCCAGTATCCTGAAGTATTTTTTTAACATCATTCAGTGCCTTGAAATATTTTTCAATATTCTAAAAATAATTTTTCAAGATCATGATGTATCTTTTAGTATCGGTCAGTATGCTAAAGTATCTTTTTTTAGTACCTACAGTATCTAAAATATTTGTTAGAGAGAGAGAGAGATCAATGTTGTTTTCGCACAGTGGAAGCAGTGAACGAGAAGACGCACTGGACTGAATCCAAATCCGGGGCTCTACACACCCCTTTGTATCTTTCTGTCTCATATAAGATAAAGCATTTGCAGCAGAGGATTCAATCTTGGAATTTTGTGATCTAAAAAAGAAAGGTTGTTAAGATATAATTTTTTTGTTTGTTCAAAAGGATACTAGCGTTAATACTTCAAACAACATAACAGGATTGAGATGGAGCTACAATTCGAAAACAATCCAGGAAAGAAAACATGTCTATGACTAGAGATAAATACCACAAGGTCTAAAAGTAAAATACAAACTAGTCACCATGCCATAGTTGAATAGGGGGAGAAACATTATTAGCAATTGCATATTCCTTGGCTTCTAACGTTGGAAATGACATTAAAGAAGGTATTGGCTGTGAAATCCACCCTATAGGGCACACCCTTTTATAAGTATCAGCTACAAGTAAATTAGCAGCATGGTTACCCTGCTTTGGAGTAAAAAATATAGAGAACCCAACCTTAAAAGATAAATGACAAATGATATCTTGTACAATACTCCTACTCCTCCAGTCAAATAAATCTGGTGAATTGGCTTCACTTAGAAGTAAGAGAAGACAATCAATTTCAAAGACCACTTTATCATATCCTAGATCCACAGCTAGCATCAACGTCCTTTACATTGCTAGTGTTTCAGTCATAAATGTAGATATTGATTTAACTTTATCCACATAACCCCATCTAAACTAACCAAAATTATCCTGACATATTACTCTAATAGCAGCAGCTACCTTATTAAGCAAGAAAGTCTCATCACAATTAATTTTGACACTGTCTAATATAGGAGGGGACTATGTAACTGGAGGACTAATACAGCCCCTTTGCAACTTAGAACCCATATACAATGTGCCACAAACCTAATATTCAAAGTTTCTCTTCCTAGCCAATTATATAACATCAACAAGATTTGATTCTTTGTGATTAAAAACCTTTTCATTTCTTTGTTCTGAAATAAACCACAAAATCCAGCAAATCAAAGAAAGATCTTGCTTATTCAGAGAGGGCTACCTAACATTGTAATCCACCAAGTATTTAAGTTTGACATACTAGATACATCAATTCTAGCACTTAGCATATAACCAAACTATATGCATCTAGTCCAAGGGCAAGACATTTGTTTCCCTGGGATCTTTTTTCTCTGAAAAGGGTTCCATTAGTAGCAATTGCATTATTCAAAGGGCGCCAAATGAACCATTGTACTCTTGGGATAATCTTTATCTTTCAAATCGATTTCTAGCATGTTGTGGGAATGACAATAGAGGACCCCACTTTATTGACACTAGTAGTATTCCCCTCTTTCCCTCAATAGTATCCCATTTTAACTAAATACTCATCATCTTTGGCACTAGTCCACACTAATTTATCTTCCTAACTGTTGGAGGGGATAAAGATTTCATATATAGTGCTCTTGATTTAAATAGGCAAATATTGATTAATAAGAGTAAGATCCCACTCACTATTGACAATAAGGTCGCAGACTCTACCATATGAAATAAAAGGGTCATCGAGACTACTTGGCTTCTCTAGGAAAATAACCTTTGGAATCTAGTTATCACCCTATATTCTGATTGTTGCACCTTTTCCAACATCCCACCATACATCTTTCTTGAGAAAATTTCTCCCATTCAAAAAGCTAGATCAACACCACGATGCCTTATAGCATTTTTCCGCTTCAATAAACTCTTCTTTAGAAAAATACACACTTTGCCAAGCGCCTTGTAGCCCGATGGCACTAGGACCAGCCTTAGGAGCTGGCCTTCCCCCTTGTCCAGGGTTCGAGCCCTACCTCCCCTCCCCCCACTGGCTGTATCAAAAAAAAAAAAATACACACTCTTTAATACTCTAGCCCATAACTCTTTTGAGCTCACCAATAACCTCCAAGCCGTTTTAGCCCAAAGTGCATCATTCCTAATAGTTAGATCTCGAAAGCCTATACCTCTAGTACTCTTACCGTTGGTCATTGATTCCCAATCTTTCCAATATGTTCTACCTCCAAAAAGCCTTGCCACCCCACCAAAAATTAGTAATAAGGCTATTTATCTCCTTACAAGTATATTCTCATATGGTTGTTATTTACAATACTACATTGAAAATTAAGGTGCAATATTATTGCACATTCTAGAAAACTAGAAAAAGAGATCGATGCCGTTAACTTCAATGTAACTTTTTTAAGCAAATCCAAATAAACGCACTTTTCTTGTAAGGTATTGTATTTTGGCAAATCTAAGTTTGCAAAACCAAAAATTGTAAGTGCATTTGGAAACTTAAGTTTACAAAACTGAAGTTTGTAAATCCAACTTGTTGGAATAATTAAGGTTTAGAATACTGTTTTAATTTGTAAAACAGAGATGGAAGGTAAGCTGAGTCTTCCTTTAAATTAAAATCCAACAAAACACATCATGGAATAAATGATTTAGCATATTTAATATATTCTTTTTGGTCCTTAATATAATAGCTACTTAATTAATTTGGATATATTAAAAAAATATAATAATAAATTGATAAAGTTTACTTTTTCAAACCTTAATCCAAGTGGACATTGAATATTTTAAAGGAAAAATTGATGTGCATGTGATGAGGAAAACATTAGGGAAAAGTCAATATAAATACCATTTGAATTTATAAAACCCTCAGATGTCTGTTGAATTTGTTAAAAAACTTAAAGATGCCAAGGACCATATAGGGGTTTACAAATTCAGGTGAATTTACCCTTTTACCCTTAGTTTTAAATAAGGGTTAAGGTGCAGATTTGCCAACCAACTATTACCTGAAGAGCATCTGACACAAATAACAATTGATGGGACCAAAATTACCAATCAACAATTAAAAAGTGAAAAAAAAAACACAATTTGGTGCAGATTTACCAACGAACTATTATCCTGTCACTTTCTTAATGTCTCCGTCTTCCATTTACTGTCACAGTGTCGGCAACATTGGCGTCTCCAAAGCTTCCATTGTTGCTGGGTGTTCCACTCACCCTCTTGAACTCATCTAGCAATCCACAGCTTTTGACCGGCACGTACCTTGTATCCTGGTTCCATCCCTCCGATGCCACAAGCAGCAACCGCCGTTGCCACAATGCCTGCTCCCATGAGTCTCATCTCTGTAGGTGTTTGCCTTATCTAACAATAAGGCTTAATTGCTTTTTTCTCCAGTGTCTCAGCCACCGTCCTATGCCAGTGCCTTTTATTTTAATAATTAATTATGGTATTTGTTTTCTTTAATAGTTATTTGGCGTTTTTTTTCACTTTTTAATTGTTGATTGGCAATTTTGATCCCCTCAATTGTTATTTGTGCCAAACACTCCTCGAGTAATAGTTAGTTGACAAATCTGTACCTTAACCCTTTAAATAAATTTAAAAAAATAAAAATAACCCTCACCAAAAGACCACTGCGATCGATTGCTGAACGGCCTACAACCACCGGCAGCTGGGTGCTAGCCATTGGCGGTAAGAATTCCGGCGATGGTTTTTTTTTTTTTGGGAAATTCATCGTAGGGTCCAAACTAGCAAAAAAAGTAATAAAAAAAATCCCCAAGAAAAAGTCACATGTCAAAAAAGACCTTAGGGCCTTTTCTGGTATTATTTTATAAAACATTAGTTGTTAATGCCTAATATTATAGTTGTTAACGGGTACTAATTTAGTTGTTAAATGGTATTGATTTACTTGTTAGAATATTATTGTTAATGCTACCGATTTAGTTGTTAACAGGTACTAATTTATTTGTTAACGTTTATGAAATAATATTATAAAAGGCCCTAGGCTTTTTTTGACATGTGACTTTTTCTTAGACATTTTTTACATTTTTTTTGCCCTGAGGTAGATTTTCCCTTTTTTTGGACGGGTGGTGGGGTTTTTTTAAAAAAAAAGGAAAAAAAAAAGATTCATTACAAGTGAGAGAGGTGGGGTTCGAACCCCCCATCCCCCACAACTCATGGGGCAAAGTGGCTCAACCACTGGGTCAATTGGTTTTTTTGATATATATATATATATGCATTAACAAATATATATTCTTAACATTTTTTCCATCAACAAATAAAAGTGAATTATCACAAATCTTTTAATGGTATTTATAAATTTTTCAATGGCAATTACGAGTTATTTTTTGAGGTTTTCCATTTTTTGTCTCGAAGGAACAACAAATAAAAGTGAATTATTACAAATCTTTCAATGACATTTACAAATTTTTCAATAGCAGTTACGAGTTTTTTTTTTAGGTTTTCTATTTTTGTCTCTGAATGAACAACAAATAAAAGTGGATTATTACAAATTTCCAATGGCAATTACAAGTCCAGTAATAGAATTTACAAGAGTGTTTGTTAATGGAAACAATGTTAAAACAAATATATATATATATATATATATATATATATATATATATATATATATATATATATATATGTTAATGCATATATATATATATCAAAGAAACTAAATGGCCTAGTGGTTGGGCCACTTGGCCCCATGAAAGTGTGGGGGATGGGGTCGAACCCCACCTCCCTCACTTCCAATGAATCTTTTTTTAAAAAAAAAAAAAAAAAACCAAAAACCGTCGGTGGCCAATGCCCAGCCATTGGCCACAGTGGTCCTCCGGCGATGGTCATTTCTATTTTTAGAATTTATTTAGATCTAAGGATAAAATGGTAAATTCAACCTAAATTTGTAAATCCCTATATAGTCCTTGGTACCTTTAAATCCTTTAACAAATTCAACAGACATTTGGAGATTTTACAAATTCAAATGGTATTTATATGATATTTTCTCAAAACATTAATTGAAGAACTAAATTTAAAGTCTTTTTTAAATCACGAAATTGTGAAGCAAGTGATATATATCAAATATTAAATCCTTCATTTATTATAATGTTTTTCATTCTATGTGAGGAGCAATCTTCCATGTTCTATTTTGTGATATGTCTTTTAGTTTTAGTGTTCTTTTCACAATAAATCCGTATACCGTATGCATTCATTGTTATAATCTCAAAGAAATCTATGAATATCGTCAAGCCATTTCTAGAAATTGCTCACACTTGTTGAAACCAGATTCTTCCACTTCAATGCCCAATATTTAAGATGAGAGAGGGACAATTTTGGAGCCCACAACAAATAAAGTGGGCCTGCATTTAATTGGCTTCATTGCCCCCTCCCCCCCCCCCCCCCCTTTTTTTTCTTTTGATACCAAAGAGAGACCTCAGCTACACATTATTGGGGAATATTTTCCCATTACAATTACTACTAATGAGCTTCACAAGAGCCTCAGAAGGCTGGTAAACTTTATGGTGACCCATCCGCCATAGAGTTGCATGCACGAGGCACCTATGTAATCCTAGTTTCTCATTACATATGCAGCATCAACAAAACTTTGTGAAGAATGCCAGAATCTCTATGGGTTACCTTACACCCATGGAGTACAAGTTTGAGACATTCCGTGGAATCAGTTTCAAACCAAACTTTCTTGCAACCCATGGTCCAAGCCATTCTTAACCCAAGAAGACATGCCTAGATCTCTGCATTCAATTCATCTCCACCCTCGAGGGGGTGTATAAATCCTTTAATGAATCTCCCAACATTATCTCTAGCCAAACCCTCATAAGCAGACTTCATATTTAGAGTGGAGAATACGCCATCAACATTAACCTTCGCCCAGTCACCTTCGGAGGTCACCAAGACTCACGACTTCGCTTCATTTTAATGATAGCTTGTAATTTTTTTTTTTTTTTTGGGTAATGATGGCGTGTAATGATTCAGTAAAAATTTGAGCCAAAAAAAAATTGATTGAGTAAAAAGAAGAATCTCATTTAAATACCAAGTGAATTGTCAAAACTAGGTTTGTTAACATTTAAAAATGACATAAATGTGACATTTTGAGATTTTAAAATGTTGACAAATTTACCCTTATACTCGCAGTTTTTAATTTTTTTTTTTTTTTAAAAAAATGAGCACTTGCCAAAGCACTGCCATTGGCTAGCTACCGAAGCTTTGACTTTGGCCGGCATGCAACTGCTAGCGGCCTGAATTCTAGCTATCGAAGCTCTGGTGCCAGGGGCTTTCTTTTTTTTTTGGGGGGGGGGGGGAATTTTCTTTTAAAAAAAAAATGAACTAAGAGGTAAAGGGTGGGATTTAAATCCACCCCACCATTATGGTGAAGGAGTTGGGTGGGTTTATATTATGTACTTCTTATGTGCTCATCCCTCTAATTTTGGGGTGAGAACATTTTTTTTATATATTTTATTTATTAAGATTAAATTATATGTTGCATCCTGAAATTTTTTTGCACCTAGTATCTCAATTAATTAATTTACAATAATGTATTTAGAAATATTTTTCCTGTAACACCAATATTCAGAAAATTAATTAATTTGAAATATTAGGTGCAAAAAATATTTTGGGATGCAACATATAGTTTACTTTAAATAAATACAATATATATAAAACTTTAAAAAATGTGCTCTCCCGAAAATTAGAGAGATGAGCACATAAGAAGCACATAATGTGAATTCAGTGGCCATTGGGCCACCAAAGCTCCTTTGATATATGTGTATTGGTATTTATACATAATGATATTGACTAAAAGTGTAATGACATTAACTAAATAAATAATGATATCAGTTTTTCAGTAACTAACGATTTTGTCAAAACTATTTATAAATATAAAGAACTTTTTGAGATCAGAATTATAGATGATTATGTCTAATAAATATGACAGATGACATTTTCGTAAATATAGAGAACTTTTTAAGACTTGTTGTTACAAACAACTAGTCTAAAAAGTTAAAAATAAAATGTCTATTATTTTTAAGATTGGTTGTTACAAATAACCGGTCTAAAAGATAAAAAATTTTAGATCTTTAATTTCTAATAACTGATCTGAAATATGAAAATTTTATTTTATCGCGACTAAAATTAAATTTCACTTTCTTTTATCTTCTCCGTGCCTATCCGGGAACCGGATTCCCAGCTTGTCCTTTGGATGAGCTGAGGGAGCTTGTCCGTACAGACAAGCGATCTGGACGACCCAAATCTTATTTTGTTTTTTTTTTCGTTTTTAATTTTTTTTCTATATGGAAAAATCATTTTTTGAAAAAATGTTAATTCAAATATTAGCTTTATTTTAGGTCCTCTACCCATTAAAATTGTTTTTTTTTTTTTTTTTGATAAAAAAGATCTTGGTTAGATGAAATCTGGACGGCCCCTATAATCCGTTCCCGCCTATCCGTCTTTTACTCCGGTCACAACACTTCCTCACCTTCCCCTTACTCCTCCCACCACTTCCTTGGCTACTCTGAAGCATGTTCTTCAACTTTGGAATCCTCATCATCCCCAATCCCTTCCCCTTATTCCCTTCCCTATGTAACTCATACCAACTCTCCACAATCATCTCTCTCACACAAGCCACATGTAGACTGTACTTTTTGCATTCATATCTGTAACTCCAGCTCCATCCCTTTCTCTCGTATCGGTGACATGCCGATCTCGCCTTCTTGTACAGATACAGCACGGGTGAGATCGTAACCGCAAGATTTGTAGTGGTACACGAATCCACTCACATCCTTCTTGCACACATTGCTGTAACATGACAGATCCCCTAGCGGCACGGTCAGGAACTGGAACGAGCATTTCTTGCAGAACGCATGGTAGATATACAACGATGGTATGGCGCAATACACATGGAGGTCATAATCGTAGATCGACCATTTGTATTGCGATCTGATTCCGACTTCGTTGCATCTGTCGCATTTGAATTGGAATTCTGAGTACTCAAATCAGAGCTTTTATTTTGAATCGCTAAAGTGAGAGATCTCGTTGTATTTCATGGCCGTGTTTCAGAGGATTATATATTGTCTGAGGATTGGAGGAGGAATTGATGCATGAAAGTGAAGAAGAGGTATTTGGATTTATTATACCCTCTTCTTAACTATGGAGGAAGAGATAGGGGGGCCCAAAGAGGTGGGAGATGCAGCATCGCGATCTTCATCGTCGGTAAAAGGGGGACATTTTTTTGCTTTTGTTTTTGTCAACTTTCTTTTAAGACTAGATGTTTAGAAAGTCCTATCTAAAAAATCTTACTTCTAAAATCTCATATCTTAAAAGTATGGTCTTAAAAGTCAGACCTTTAAAACATTATATTTTAAAAGCCTAGTCTAAAAATTATTTTTTTAAAGACTAGTAGTGTATCCGGTATTAAAAGTCAGACACTATTTAGACCACCTGTATCGAGATCAGTTCTAGATTCGGTCTAAGAGGTAATTTATATCCAGTCTAAAAAGCCTTTTTTGTATCAGTGAATCCTTTTATACATATTGTCAATACTTACGGATTTTGTCAAAACTACAAAGATTTTTGTCAAAACCACCCTTTTACTATTATTGTCAGTATCATTACAGATTGAAAAATAAACAATCATAATAGCTTTGACAGAATCGATAAGGAAGGATAATATATGTAAAATGATTAATAAAGAGTTTTGGGTTACAACTAATTGAGTAATGGTTTTAACAAAAAGCATAATGGTTTTGATAAAATTCATAAATACTAACAATATGTGTAAAATGATTGACAAAGAGTTTTGGGTTTTGATCAATTAAGTAACGGTTTTGACAAAAATTGCAATGGTTTTGACAAAATCCGTAAGTACTAACAATATATATAAAATGATTGACAAAGAGTTTCGAATTATGATTAATTGAGTAATGAGATTGACTAAAATAATAATAATTTTGACAAAATTCTTAATGGTTTTGACAAAATCAGTAAGTATGTAAGGACAATATATGTAAAAAGATTGAAAAAGAGTTTTGATCTATGGCTAATTGAGTAATGGCTTTGACAAAATTTGTAATAGTTTCAACAAAATCGTTAGGTGCTGAAAAACTATTATCATTACTTATTTAGTTAATGTCATTACGCCTTTAATTAATATCATTATGCATTTAGTCATTTTCATTACTTGTTTTTTCAATGTCATTATACCTTTACTTGTATTATACATATATATACCAATGCATATATATGTAAATACATACATACATATGTATTTGTATATCTATATGTGTGTACACAGATATATATGTATGTATGTATGTGTCTTCGTATATGCATATATCAAAATTATATATATATATATATATATATATATTTTTATTTATTTATATCTATATGTATATATCAAAAGGGTGGGGTGGATTATATTTGAATCCTACCCCTTACCCCTTGATTCAATTTTTTTTTTAAAAAAAAAAAAATCAACCCCAACCCCTCCCCCCCCCCCCCCCAAAACAAAAAAAAAGCCCCCAAACAATGGAGCTCTAGCGGCTGGCCAACCAGAGCTGAAGCTTCGGCTACTGCCCGACGATGGTGCTCTGGCAATAGCTCATTTTTTCTTTTTTCTTTTTTATATTTAAAAAATGAAGATATAAAGGTAAATTTATTAACATTTTAAAATCTCAATTTAATTCCTATCATATTTATGTTGTTTCTAAATGTTAATAGGTCTTTTGGGTTTTTGACAATTTAGATGATATTTAAATGGAACTCTCCCTACCTAAAATTTGACTAAGGAGGAGGTTGACGAGGCCATAAAACTAATGGTTAATGGTTGAATGATATAAGTATCACCCAAATATGTAAACTTAACAAACACGTAAATATCTATATGATCGCTGAAATGGTATATAATTCTTGGGAATTTTTAAGACGGGTGGTGGATCTTTGATCTCCTACCATCTCGTAGTTTCAGTGGTGGTGATTATAGCTCCAACAACTAAAAGTGGAGTCATCAATTTTAATATGAGGACACTTCGGCCTTTTAAAAAAAAAAAAAGAAGCTAATTTCAAAATAGCCCTTAAAGATTTTACAGGAATTATATGATTTCACTAAAGCATTTTGGGATTTGCATATTTTGGTGACACTGATATGTCATTCTTCCGAAAATAATATTATTATAAAAAATTACATTGGTAATTTATATTTTGAATTTTATTTCATCCTTTTGAAATATTTTTACATTTGATTAAAATTTTGATTTTTTTTCTTGTTAATTTTTATCATTAATTTTCTTAATATTTAATTTTTTGAAATTTGGATGTAATAATTACAACATTGTTAATGGAAATTGACTGAATTCTAATTCCAGTCTGGCATTTATTGTTCTTCGTTTAAGAAAGCCATATAAGTCAAACCATAGAGTGACTTGAGCCACCTTTACAACAACTACTCTTCTTGGCTTCATCTGCATTCATTAAATGAAATTATATAATTTACCGTAACAGTATTATGGATGTATCATTTATGTTTGTGTATTATAAACTAGGTTGATTATCTCTATTATGTCAAGTTCTCTAATTATATATAATCATATACGGAGTATTATTTTTTCCAAAATATTACTGTATAATTTAATTAAAGATTCACATTCAGGTGCTAAAATTAAATAAAGATAAGAAAAAATACGATTTTAACATTTTTTGGGTTCTCAAGCAAACACTGTGAACTACTCACTCAGAAAGATCGGCCCATTCAAAATCTTGATCATCGCTGTTCCGAGCAAAATTGGAAGCTATGGAAGCTCAGAAAGAGACGCTTGTTCATTGAATCTTCTCCTCTAGGAAATAGACATTACTTGCTGCTCATGTCTTTTTCGGTTTCCTGCTTCTCTTTTAAGATACTTGGTGTTGGTGGTTGTACTAATTGACATCGTCATAATTTTCCGATCCATTCCACTTCAAAGATCAGAGCATTAACTATCGTATAGTAATTTGTCCTATATTTTCTCACACATACGGAAACTGTTCTCTCACTACACTTCAGTTCTTCTTCAGTGTCACTATGGCTTCTCTCTTCACCTTCGCTTTTCTTCTTTCCAGCATAGCACTATCGGTACTGCTCCAGATTCCTTTTTACTCAAGAGCCTACGATTATTATGAAGCTTGCAGTAATCTGTATGACTGCGGGACGATAAGGAACGTTGGGTTTCCATTCTGGGGAAAAGGTCGGCCACAACGTTGTGGGTACCCTGAGTTGTTCCTCAATTGTTCGGGAAATTCGACATTCATAACGATTCAAGGCGTTAGATACTTGGTTTTGGATGCCAAACCGGACAAGCAAGTTATGAAAATTGTTAGGTTTGACTATATGGACGATCTTTGCCCTGATCAGTTTATCAACCCGATCCTTGACCCTCAGGTGTTTGAATATGAGCCTGAACTAAATTATCTTACACTTGCATATGGTTGTTCGTCAGGAATTCCTTTTGTGAAGGTTGGGCAATTCTTTTGCTCCAAAGATGGGCTTGATGATGAAAGTGGCTTTGCTCTGTTGGATAAGAATCCTGTATTATCTAAGTTATGCAATGCAAGCATAGTTGTTCCTATTGAAGTTCCTCTGTCACCGGTTGATATTGTGGATTTGGGCAAAATCCAAGGGGCAATCAGAAATGGATTTGAAGTGAAATGGATAACTGGTACTGATGAGTGTGACAAGTGTCGGAAATCAGGGGGAGTCTGTGGCTATGATTGGGCTGCAAGAAACAATTCCTGCTACTACAAACATGAATCTTCAGCCTCCTCCTCCGTAACAGGATATTACTCGGAACCTCATCCGCTTTCAGGTACGTCTATAAGATGATGCATCAACATCTGATTTATTTATTTATTTTTAACTTAGACAATTCATAACATTGAAGTAGGAAGCAAGAAAAGTTTACAAGGATAGAGGTTTTATACGTAGTGGTAGTACAGCTAGGTCCGGCTGGTGAGGCAGTGGGAATAATAAACCTCGATAACACAATCAAATTGGAAATATATAATCAGTATCAAATGATAAAATTTATAGTGAGTTGCACTTTTTGGACTATGTGAGATAAAATGTCATGTAGAACTTGACTTCATTGCTTAGCTTGAAGTGCTTCCATGTCACAGCGTGTGTGATGAGATCTTTTTGAATGCTTCTGTTCCGGCCATAAGGTTCTAATTCAGGGGGCAAAATAGAGTCGTGAGATTCTAATCCAATTAGTTCAATTTCACCTCAACTTGGAAGTTAAGCTGTTTGAGCTACCTAAGCTCATTGGTTAAACACCAAAAAGCAATTAGATTTCTTTGTTGTGTACTGAAAGCTAGTTTGCAGTGTTGATTATTCTGATAGTAGTTTCTTATCATCTGATATGACTGATTCAAAATATAGTTTTAAAAAAATATTCCTAGTCATGTTTGGGTTTGGCATTTTTGAGTTTTGTTTTAGATGGCAGTGGTCCCTTGTAGTTGGAGCAAGATATGCTTGTGCATATTTTATTAGAAAACACAATCAAACAAGGCTATTGATTATAGATGACTCAAGGGAAACAAAGAGGATTAAACTTAACAATGTTGCTTGAAGAATTTTGAGGATTAAGTACTCTTAGTCTTGCCACAAAAGTTAGGTGGGCGAATGCTTTTTGTATTCCTATATAAATGAATTTCCTAGTCTTCCTGTAAGAAAAATACCTCTTTTTAACCTATAACTCGCTTACATATGTTAAAAAGGGTTAAATATCAAATTTACTCCGGAAGTTTTGATAAGGGGGCGCTCAGTACCCGAAAGTTTTTTTGGTACTAAATTTGCTCGGGAAGTATTCAAAAGGTACCAAATTTACCCTAGAAGTATGAAAAAGGTAGCAAATTTACCCTTCCGTTAATTTTACCCCGGAAGTATTCAAAAGGTACCAAATTTACCCCGGTAGTATGAAAAAGGTACCAAATTTACCCCGGAAGTATGAAAAAGGTACTCAATGAAAACTTCCAGGGCAAAATTGTTCCTTAATGAAAACTTCCAGGGCAAAAATGATATTTTTTTTATTGATGAGGTGGCATGCCATGTGTGTTGAGGTGGCATACCACGTGTGATGAGGTGGCATGCCACCTCACATTTTAACGATTTACGTGGACTTCCGTCACGTTTGGGGAAATTTGATATCTTTTTAATACTTCCAGGGCAAATTTAGTACCAAAAAAACTTCCGGGTTCTAAGCGACCCCTTATCAAAACTTTCGGGGTAAATTTGGTATTTAACCCTATTAAAAAGCAACCTCTACCGCATTGCCGCTCGTGTGGTTTTGAATGAAAAACGCACTCTTAATTTACGAGAGAAAAGCTCAACAAAATCTGGATTAATAAATAAAGGGCCCAAGATTTTTGGACATGGCCAAGTATAATAAATACTGACATAATTGAATGTTATGTGGCCTTAAGAGTCGCATTTTTCGTTGGGTAGGAAATTGTCCTGAAAGGGAGTGATAAACCCTTAAAAAATTTCCAAGGTCAAATTTCCGTTCCCTCACTTCTCATTAAAGCATTACTTATATTATTCCTTCAGAGTCCCAAACGGACATTCTTCTCTCACTGCAATTCATTTCTTCGTCAATGTCTTCCTTCTTCACCCCACGGTTTCTTCTTTCATGCATGACACTTTCATTATTCCTTCTGAGTCCTTCGTATTCGATGACCGACGATAGTTATACAGCTTGCAGTACTCTGTATAATTGCGGGAAGATTGAAAACGTTGGGTTTCCTTTCTGGGGACAAGGTCGTCCAGCAGTTTGTGGCTATCCTGAATTGAAGCTCAATTGTTATAAGGGTTTGACATTCATAACAATTCGAAGCGTCACATACCTGGTTTTGGATGCCGATCCAGGCCAACGTATTCTGACACTCGCTAGATTTGACTACAGGCAAGACTTATGTCCAAATCAGCTTCTGAACACAAGCTTTGACCCTCAGTTGTTTGAAAACTTGTCTGAAACAAAAAATCTCACCCTGTTATATGGCTGTCCATCAATCCCTTTAATATACCCCACACAATTTTCTTGTCCCAAAACTGGGTTTGTTAATCCATTTGTCTTTGTACTGTGGGATAATAATCCTCAAACTTCTGCGTTATGCTCTACAAGCGTCATTGTTCCTGTTAAAGCTCCTACGTCCGAGGTTGATCTTCGGGTTTCAAGCATAGTGCTAGGGATGCTTAAAGATGGATTTCAAATAAAATGGATAGCTGGAATTGTAGAGTGCGATGAGTGTCAGAAAAGAGGGGGTGTCTGTGTCTATGACTGGGGTTCAAATAACACTACCTGCTACTACTTAAGAGGCAACCCAACGCCTCAGCCTCGGCCTCAGCCACAGCCTCAAGGGAATTCAGGTACGTCTATAACATGATACCAATTGCATATATATATATATATATATTTAATACTAGATCAAATTATACAGAGAAAGACTGAGATCCAATTAAGTGGGTTAAGCCTCACCACTTTGAGATATTCCCTGCAAAACTTAATGAGATCTATTTCACAAGCTTAGCCGTATGAGCTACTTTAGCTGATTGGCTATGCGCTGACAGTTAGTTGATTTCATTGTCTTAGACAAGAGACTATAGCTTGTTGAGTTCTTGTTCATTATTGCTAATACTTTCATTTTTCTCTTCTTTTTTTTTTTCCTGTGTTTTTTTTTTTTCTTCTGTGTGTTTGGCTATTCAAGGTGACGTGATAGTACACTCCCGTGCGTTGCACGGGGTGAGGAATATCAGCCTCATAGGTTGGTGGTGTTATAGTCATGGCGGTGTTATTAGCTTTGAAATTAATATTATTAAAACACAATGAAAGCTGTTACAATGTAGAAAATGAAATACTCCATCCAAAATATAAAATATTTTGAACTGCTTCACAGGATTGGGAAAACATTTAAAAGTAAAAGAAAAAATAGTATTAATTTTCAATTAAGATCAATCTATTTTAATTATCTTTAATTTCTTATTGAATCTCTCTACAAAATACAATTAATAATAACATTTGTAATAAAAGAATTTAATGTTATTTACTTTTTGCAAAGTGTCATATATTTTGACTTAGTTGATAGAAAAAGTCCATATATATTTTAGATGGGGAGGAGTAACCGAGAAAGTTAAGAAAACGGAGGGGATGTTTTAATCAAATTTTCCAAGCCTTTCTCTTGATTCCCATAAGGCCACTTTTACGTTTTCTCTAGCATCAGTTCTCAAGAATCAATTTCAATAGGACCTTCATGATGTCAATGAGAATTTGCTAAAACCTTCAAACTTTCATAGCCGATGGCGTCCTTACTGAAATAAACTGAAGCCTTCTTCCAATAGAGCAACACAGAGATGACCTTGACCTCCTCCGTGTAGCAAACTGTGCAACAACCAATACCCTAATGGCTAAGTAAGGAAACAGTAGCATGTGTGTGTGTGTGTGACAACTAACAACCAATGACCTTCAAAAGTTTATTGCTAAGTTTTGACGGCCTTTGAGAGATTTTGCCACCGAAAAACCACTTGAAATTCAAGCAAACAGAGTAGTTTAATTTAAGAGTGAATAGGATTCCCCTCCAGATTTTATACAGAGGGCGCACAGATTTAGTAATTATTACTACCTCCAATCCTAAATATATGGCAAAATTTATGGTATAATTTGCACTATAAATTATAGCCTATATTTAGAGTTAGAAGAGTATTTTGCAGTACGTTTTCTTTTAAAAAATATTAAATTTTAATAAAAAAAATAATGTGATATAAAGCCTATAAATCAAAATCTAGTTATCTTCTAGTTCTCCATAAAACTTGTTGATGTTATTAAAATCATTTTGTCTTTTATCAACAACCAAAAAAAAAAAAATTCAAAACTTAGTCCTCATACTGTGTGTGAAATCTACCAGAAACAATAAAATATTCAATTCAAATCATATCTAACGATATTGTCTCTAAGAGATATTCCACAACCCCCTCGGCGGCACTCTCCATAATAACGAATCATTCCTACAAATATAAATTCTTCTCTCTCCTTCTTTCTAAATGGGGCGATGATGAAGGTATTCATAGATGATAGATAATGAATTGGTGTCTCTTAAACCACTGTACCAATTCAATTAAAAGTCATAATCATATATTAAATTCAAAAATCTCATATGTTAATTCATGAACTAATATAAATTTTTAAATTTATAAGGATATGACTTTTTAAAAACATATATCTTTATTTTAAAACATTCCAATAATACTGGAGGAACTCTTTCTTTTAAACACCCTTACACAATATTTGCAACATATGGTATACCTAGTCGGTTGCTTATAAAACGAAAAGAAATATAGATAATCACTAGAAGAAAACGCAACAAAACCTGAATCAATAAAATGGGAAAATAAATAAATGGCCTAAGATTTTTGGGCATGGCCAAGCATGATAAATAAAATCATTGAATCGTATGTAGCAGTGAGAGAGTCTGATTTTCGTTGGTTGAAAAAATTGACCTGAAACGGACTGATGAACCGTTAAAAAAGTTTCCAAGCTCAAATTTCCGTTCCCTGCCTTCTCACCAAAGCATTACTTATATTATTCCTTCAGACTTCAGAGTCCCAAACCGAAATTCTTCTCTCACTGCAATTCATTTCTTCATCAATGTCTTCCTTCTCCTCCCCACGGTTTCTTCTTTCATGTGTAACACTTTCATTATTCCTTCACAGTCCTTCGTATTCGATCACCGACGATTATTATACAGCTTGCAGTACTCAGTTCAATTGTGGGAAGATTAGAAACGTTGGGTTTCCTTTCTGGGGACAAGGCCGTCCAAAAGGTTGTGGCTATCCTGAATTGTATCTCAGTTGTTCTGAAGATTTGACCTTCATAACAATCCGAAGCGTCACATACCTGGTTTTGGATGCCAATCCAGACCAACATATTCTCAGAATCGTTAGATTCGACTACAAGCAAAACTTATGCCCAAATCAGCTTCTCAACACAAGCCTTGACCCTCACTTGTTTGAAAATATGCCTGAAACAAAAAATCTCACCCTTTTATATGGTTGTCCGGTAATCCCTTCGGTAAACACCCTACGATTTCCTTGTCCCAAAAATGGGTTTGATAATCCATTTGGCTATGTAGTGTGGGATAATACTCCTAACATTTCTGTGTTATGCTCCACAAGTGTGGTTGTTCCTGTTGAAGCTCCTACATCGTCGTCTGAACTTCTTCAGGTTTCAAGCATAGTGATAGGGATGCTTAATTATGGATTTCAAATAAAATGGACAGCTGGAATTGTAGAGTGTGATAACTGTCAGAAAAGTGGGGGAGTCTGTGGCTATGATTGGGGTTCAAATAAGACTACCTGCTATTTCATAAGAGGCAACCAGCCTCAGCCTCAGGAGAATTCAGGTACGTCTATAACATGATCCCAATCGCATTTTTATATACTAGATAAGATACAGATAAACACTGAGATCCAATTAGTTAAATCTCGCCACTTTCTGATAGATTCCCTGCAACACTTAATGAGATCTATGTCACAAGCTTAGCCATATGAGTTACATTAGATCATTGGCTATGCCCAGACAGTGGGTTGGTTTCATTGTCTTGGACAAGAGACTAGCTTTTAAGCTTTTTTTCTGTGTGTTTGGCTTTTCAAAGTAGTGATAGCCTCATAATAGGTTTTGCGGTGTTTTAGTCATGGCGGAGTTATTAGCTTTGAAATTCGGAGGATTTTATGAGCACTTGTAGTTTTGAGCCATGGTACTTCTTGAGTATATCTTTTTTAGAAAACATAACGAAAGCTGCATAATGTTATTGACTTTTTGCAATTGTCGGGCATTTTGACTTGTTTATTAGTTCATAAACAAATGCCCTGTATTTTAGCTGGAGAGGAGTAAGTTCAAAAAAACGGAGGGGCAGAGGATAAGACAACGCTGCCAGTGGGATTTTGGAGAAGAGTCTCACTTCCAAATTTTATATTTTAATCAAATTTCCTATTCTTTCTCTATAAAAAATTTCTTCTCTTGAATCACTGAATGGTTTGCATATACGGGAAAGCGGCAGAGATTGATTAACCTTTTTTATCCCCTATTCAAACCAAAGAAAAATCTACTGATTTTTGGGGGTATAAGTTGTTTATTTCTTTTAATGATATTGGGAAACAAAACAAAGTGCTTTGCAACTTCTTTTTTTTTTTTTTGGTCTAACAATAATAGTTTTTCATGGTTTATGAAGTTGATTTTCTGATTTGGAAATGAAACAAAAAATCTTCTTAACAGCTGAGGTTAAGTTCTGTTTAAAATGAAAATATCTTTGCTTTTAAAGAATAGTTTCTAGAAATACGCTAATGAATTTCAACTTGCTGTCAGCATGATTTGACAGAAACCTACTCTCCCAATTAGAGTCCTTGGCTTACCATTCTGTATGTTGAAAATATCTTAAGTTGGTAAAAAATAAAAATAAAAACAAATGCTTGAAATATCTTAGTACCTACCGGACACAAGAAAGAGACCCACACAAGAAAATGTGTTGGAGCTTTATAGGTTGATTGACTATTGAGGTGAAGAAATTGGTCAATCTGATTATTTCAAAGTGCAGGAGTCTAAATATATTCATAAAAGATACATTCAAGTCAGGGTATTTATTTATATTGTACAATTTTTTAACCTAAATAAAGCTATCGTCCCTTTTCAAAACATTGTTAAACACTAAACATGATTTCTTTTCAAAACATTGTTAAACACTAAACATGATTTCTTTTCAAAACATTGTTAAACACTAAATATGATTTGTCATGAGGGAGAAGCTTCTTTCAATAGACTTCACCCCTTGTGCAATATACAATTTTTTTTTTTTTGCTATAAAAATTTTAGAAAAGGGGTTGAGCTCACCTACAGTCTAAGGGCAGAGCGTTTGGAGCCCAGTTTACAAGGCATACTGACCAGAGTATACACATGCCTCCACCTCCACCAGCGTTTCCACTGTTTCCTAGATCCTTAAGATGCCTCCCTTAGTGCTTTGACTAACTCCAGGATCGAACCCCCTCCCTTTAGGTAAGGAAGTCTGACCCCTTTGCGTTGAACCAGGACGAGGGGTGCAATATACAATTTTGTCTCATTTGTAAGTTTGATTTGTTCCCGTTGAAATTATAAGCCCCAGGCCCATAGGAAGTCGGCCCACTCTCTCTAGGGTTTTTAACACGTTGCTTTTATAAGCCCCAGGCCCATAGGAAGTCGAGTCCTTGTAGATGCAGAAAACTCCTTTAGGAGAGGTCCCCGCGTATGCGTCCGACAGAACCTCGATCCGGACTAGGTAGAGCGAAGCTCTGGTGAACCGGGTGCAATAGTAAAAAAAAAAAATCATTTTACATATTTACCTCGTATACTGTAAATTATATTAGAAAAATATTTTTTACTGTTAATTCAAACAGGCACTAAGTTTAGTGACATAAGATGTGCCTTTGTTATATTAGATTTGGGGTTGAACCTCAATTACTCCCCAGGCTCTTACCAAAAAAAAAATTACTCCTCAGGCTCTACTCTTACCGTTAAAATCCAAATTGATATACAATAAGACACTATCTGAATAGTCGCGTAGAATAGTATTTATCTATTATCTTTTATTCTTGTACTTAATTAGTTTTAGTTATGTTATCCTTTAAAGATAATTAGATGGGTCTAGATTTATTATCTAGAGCTATAGCGTTGCTGTAAATAACATTTTTTATATTATGTAAGTAAATTTTAATTAAATATTAATAAATATTCTTAATAATTTTAAGTAAATTGGTTGACTTCAATTTATTTAAAAGAATTATTCTTTTATGAAGCCAGGAACAATCAAAATGAAATCAGTTTTCCAAGTCTAAGAGATTTCATTAATATCTTGCACCATTCTTTCACGCCAATGTTAAGAATTCTACTCTTATAAAATTCTTCATCTCATGATCTAATCAGGCTGTATGGCTTATTTTAATTTACTGTTTAGATCATGCTTGCATCATGTTCTTAAATTATTCTATGGCTTGTATGTATTTTATCTCATTTACCTAATTTAGTGAGATTACGGAAGTTAGTTACATTGATTAATGTGCCATATATTTTCTAATACACCATAATATCTTCCTTAATTATTTCATTAACTCTTCTCATTAATTATTGTTGAGAGAATATTAATAGGAAAAATTAGGAAAATATTGAAAAATATAAAATATAAGATTTACATTTAGAACCAAATATGAAAAATAAGCCATGTATTAATTAAGGTAGTTTATACTATATTTTATTCTCTTTCCAATGAGCTTCTGGTTACTAGTTTTTCTTCTCTTTTTGAGATTTGACTTTGACGTTATATAGCAGCCTATGTACACAGAGAATTTCTTTTTCTTTTTCTTTTTTTTTTTTAAAAAAACAATTCCAATTAATCCTTTCTATCAAACCATTTTAATTAAGGTTCATTGACCATTTTCACTTGATGACCATATAAAGATTTCAAAGTTAAATCCTCTAAGAAATATTTTTTCAGCTAGTTGCTTGTTCCATTTCCTCTGACTTTGAATAGGCCATTAATTACTTCTATTCAACCAATTGAAGTCAAAATCCAAAGTCATTGTGCGCATAATAAATATATATGGTATTACCAAAAAAATATATATATATATATATATGGTAAAACATGCTTCTTCCGTCCATCCAAATTTGCCATTCGATACAAGTTTCCACGAAACATCAAAATCTGGAGTTCTGCACTTTTTCAAAGGACTTCATTTTCAGGAGTATCCATGGCTGCATATATGCTAGATGGAAAAGACGAAATGCTAATTGTTTAGCTCGCATAGCCATCTTTCATCTACAGCGCAGCTTCACCTATCTCATCTTATACTCTTTTCACGTTGCATTCCAATCTCATAGTTTGTTCCCACCATGAAACCACCCCTTTATCCGTCCTCCATGTTCCTTCTTTTGGTTCCTTTGTTGATCTCTGTCAATGTTATTCCAACATCTCTTGGTGCCTATGATTATCGATATACAAACTGCTCAAGTACCACTTCTAGCTGCGGCAAAAGCCTCGCCTATCCCTTTTGGGGAGGACAAAGAGCAAATTATTGTGGTCTTCCTGATTTCCAGGTCTTATGCGAAGGCGATAACCTAACTATTACCATAGGGTCCCTCAAATATCGGCTTCTTCAGTTGGACTGGACCTCACAGATTCTTGTAGTGGCTAGGGATGATTATTTTGACATTTCTAGCTGTCCAGCTGATTACAAAAACAACTCATTTGATCAAACACCCTTCACGTATGTGGAAAGAGGGCTTACTAATGTAACCATTCTGTACAATTGCCCGACTTCTAGTTTTCCTCCTCCCCTTCGACCCGATCTTATCAATAAACCCTGCAATAGAGCTGATGGTTCAAATATACCAGTCTACTACTTTGCCGGATCATGGAATTCAAGTGATTGCATAAGTGTTATTATGCCCATATATGAAGAAAACCCTGTTGAAGTTGCAGCTGAAACACAGGGTGTATTAATAAAAGGGTTTGGGTTGCAATATAAGGTAGATAATAATGAGGAATGCAACAGATGCTCTCAATCTGGTGGCCAGTGCGGCTATGAAGGGCGACAATTCTCCTGCTTCTGCAAAGATGGACCCAAAAAAACTTCATGTTCAGGTATCTTACTTTTTTAATCAGAATCCCCTGTTTATTTGTAGCCTAGAACCATGGATATGGAAAGTGACCCCGTGATAAAATGTGTCATGGCACCAATTGAACTGCCATTTTATGTTTAGATACAGAACAGAATTTATTTATGTATTTTCAAGTATACATGCCGTATACTTGTGCCTAGGTTCCCAAACAACACGTAAATAGGGCTGATGAAGAGAGTGATTAGCACCTTTTAAAGAACAACGAATGGTGTCGCTGATCTTTCAGTGCAGATTAGCTGGCTTGTCATGGGGTTTACTGTTATCAAGTATTAACCCTGTTGATTATTCTTCCCTATAACTAGAGCTGTCAATCAGGACCGGCCCGTGAAGAGCCAAGGCCTAACTGGGCCGGCCCTCTAAGGCCCGGAGTAAGAAAAACACCTGATTTTCAAAGCCCGGCCTGAGAGCACCAGGGCCAGGGCCGGCCCGCAGGGCCCGGAAATTACTATTCCAAATTTTAATTATTTTTCCTCCATTTTTTTCAAAGAAATATAATTAGTAAACCACAACATAAATCATCTAACAAATAAACACAGTCACTAATCCATAATCAAAAGCAAACTATGTTCACAAACAACTCATATAAAACATAAAAAGCATACTATTAATTACTAAGCGACATTAGTACAATGACTATTATTGTCGTCATCTTCGCCACTATCATCAATTTCAAGTGACATTTGATTGTTGATCCTTTATTATTGTCTATAACAAATAAAAAAATACATATAAATTATTAGAAGATCCAACTTCAGCAAGTGTTCGACTTTAAAAAATAAAGAATAAAAAAATTGAAGGGCCCGGTGGGCCGGCCCGTGTAAGCCCTTGGCCCTCCAGGGCCAAACATCACCTCTCTCCTCCAATTTTCAAATCCGGCCCTTAAAGGGCCAGAGCTTAAACGGGCTGGCCCGATGGGCCTGGCCCGTTTTAACGGCTCTACCTATAACAGCATAGAGCCAAATTTTGCAGAGAGAGCTATAATTTTGATCTAATCAGGCTATAGACATATAGAACTGTGTTTTATTTAATCTTATTGTCTAGATCATGGTTGCATCATATTGTTGATTTATTGGTTTGTATGCATTTTATCTTATAATAGTATTTTATATTTTATTTTATTTTCTTTGTGCCCCTCGTTACTAGTTTTACTCCTTTTTGAGGTTTGACTTTGACATTTATATAGTAGCCTACGTACAAAGAGAATTTTTTTTCTTAAAATAAAAAATCTTACTGATTTAGCTGATTTAATATTTTTTTCCTTGGCAACAAATCTATAGGTAAATCAATCTCTTAGTTTTAGAAGCCCTTTTTTCATAAACCAAAACAAAATTCTTCTTACTTACTTACCTTGTAAATCATAAAAACACTTCTAAAAAGCTAAAATAAACATATATTAAATCCTTTCTATCAAACCATTTTAATTAAATGACCATATATAAAGATTTCAAAATTAAATCCTCTAACAAAGATTT